>OX418216.1:5626253-6376253 GCA_948455865.1 Conomelus anceps | reverse complement strand
TCCTACTACATTGACGTCTTCTTCTTCTTTTTATTCTTGTTTTTCCTTCTTCTTCTTCTTCTTCTTCTTCTTCTTCTCCTTCTACCTCTTCTTCTTTGGTAGTTAAGTCCTAATTCCCTCAAATCGTCAAGAAGTCATGCGATTATCTTATTTTCTCTACAAGTTTCCAGAACTTTTTCTGCTACCCTAGATGGGGATGACAGAAACTTGAAAGATAGACAATTATCTTTTCTTCTCTCATCTGCTCTATCACCCTCTCTTTCTTCTCCTTCCTCATATGTCACTCACTCGTTCCCTCTTTTACTCTTCACTTTCCTCTCTTAACCACACCTTCCCACCATCCCTCTATCTGCGTGTATATTCCCCTTCTTCCGTATTTGTTCCTTCTTCCTTTAAGTTCCACATGTCCACATTATGTTCTTTCTTTGTATTCTCTTTCTTTGTATTCTCTCTCTTTGTTCTCTATTATGTTTTCTCTCTTTGTCTCTCTTATCCTCTCCTTCTCTTAATCCCTCTGCTTCTCTTCCTCTGTCTACTCCTCTCCTTCAGCATTTGTTCCTTCTCCTCCAAATCGTACATTTCCACAAAAAGTTCCCTCTTTCTCACACTTTCCTTCACTCTCTTGCCTCTCTTTCCCAATTCATTCCTTCTCTCATTCAATATCGCTTCATCTTTCTCTATACTTAGCATTTTTCTTTCTTTTTCTTGAAAGTTTCCCATCTTCACAAAACTCCAACAGTAATTTCCCTCACTTCAGCACAGAAAGAGAGGGAAGATTTCCCAGTTTGTCTTTCCCACTTCAAAATTTGTTTGTCGCTTTATCCTCCAGTTTTGACCTTCCTTTTTCGCTCTCTTTTCCTCTTCTTCTCTTTCTTCTACTTCTCTTCCTCCTCGCACTTCTACTTCTCCTACTACTCCTTCTTCTTCTCCTACCTGTTCTTATTCACTAGTTCTTTCTCATTCCGAATTACGTTTGTCGCTTTAAACCTCCAGTTTTGCCCTTCCTCTTTCGCTCTCTTTTTTCTCTTCCTACTACTTCTCTTTCTCCTCACACTTCTACTTCTCCTCCTACTCCTTCTTCTTCTCCTCCCCTTTCCTTATTCACTACATCTTTCTCACTCCAAATTTCGTTTGTCGCTTAAAGCCTCCAGTTTTCCTAATTCATGTTTCTCTCTCTATATATATTCTCCCTTCTTCTCTTTATTCTACTTTTCCTTCTCCTACTACTCCTCCTCCTCCTCCTTGTCCTCTTCATCCTACTTCTCCTCATTCCTACATTTCTTTTGCACTTTGAACCTGAAGTTGTGCCTATCCCTCATCCTACCTCTATTTTTCTCTCCTCCTCTCTTTCCTGCACCTCCTCCTCCTCCTCTTCCTACTCCTACTCCCACTACTCCTTCTCCTCCTCCTCCTCCTCATCGATCCACTTCTTCCTCTCCTCCTCCTCATTCTCCTTCCTTTTATTCTTCTCTTTCTTCTTCAATTTCCTCTCCTTTTCTTCTGCGTCTTCAGCTCTCTTATTCTATTTCCTTCACTTCATCATCATCATCATCATCATCATCATCTTCTTCTTCTTTTCCTTCTTCTTCTCCTTCGTCTTCCACGACAAATAGAGAAGCATTTCTTCACTCACATTTTTCTCTACCATCCTTCTCTTCTCTATGAACCCTTTCTCATTTATATAATAGTTCAAAGAACAAACAAAACTAAGGAAAAAAACAAAAATGGGAGGAGGTGAGTGAGAAAAGAAATGGTGAGTGAGAAATAAAATGGTGAGATAGAGAAAAATAGAGAGAGGAATGCGAGTGAGTGAGTGAGAGGGCTGAGATGATATACAGTAAGAGAGAAATAATTGGTTGTTAGAAATAGAAAGAAATTGAGAAAGTGTGTTACAATCTGAATCTGAATCAACTTTTTGGAAAACTTTTCTTCACTCACCTTTCATTTCCATTGCGTTCTTTTAATGCAACTTTTATGATTTTGAATGTTCTTGTGACTTTTCTAAGTGGCCATCATTTTCAATATGAAATCACCTCAGGAAAGTTAGCATTGTTTTAAATGGAGAAGTGTGCCCCTATTACTTCAACTCTTACTTTTCTCTGTTAAAGTTTTTATTTTTTACTTTTTCACTCTGATACGTATCTAGAGAACCATAGCCGATTTTGACTTTAGGTGATTTCAACATCATGTTTTGATTTAAAGAGTGTTCTACGCAAACGAGGAGTGTGGTAAGTTGTTACTACTTTCCTCACTGAGCTAACAGAGTTGTATTAGTATGCCAAGCCATTCGAAACACATTTTAAAGGTCCATCCTTTTAATAGTCCACTCTCACCTTTACGTTGAATATCCTGGTGTTATATTCTACTCCCCCTTCTTCTTCTTCTTCTCCTCCTTCTTCTTCTTCTTCTTCACCCCTTCTACTTCTTCTTCTCCTCCTCATCATCTGTATTCTCTTTCTATTCCTTGGAAAGACTTTATACTGATCTGGCGAATAAGGGATTGAAGGAGGAGAGAAAGAAAAATGAGGAGAAATTGAAGGAGAAAAGGAAAACGAGGAGGAAAAAGAGGATGAAAGAGGGGAAGAGAAGAAGATGAAAAACGAGAAGAAGAAGAGAAAGAAATGGAATGAGAAGATGAAAAAGTGAAGAAGAAGGAAGAGGAGGAGATGATGGCTAGAGGAAAAGAAAAAGGCTGGAAAAGGAGAAGTAAAAGACAGAAATGATGAGGTGGAGAAGAAGAAGGAAAAGAAGGGTGATAAAGAAGAAGAAGGGAAGAAAAGACGGAGAAGAAAAGAAAGGAGGACTCAAGAAGAGGAGAATAAAAGACTGATGAGGTGGAGGATGAGGAGGAGAAAGGAGGAGCAGGAGAAGAAGGTGGGGGAGAAGGAGAAGGAGGAGAAGGAGAAGAAGGAGGAGAAAGAGGAGAAGGAGGAGAAGAAGGAGAAGGAGAAAGAGGAGAAGGTGGAGAAGGATCAGAAGAAAAAGAAGGAGAAGTAGAGGAAGAGGTGTAGAAAAGGAATGAGGAGAAGAAGATGGAGAAGGAGGAGAAGGAAGGAAGGAGGAGGAGACGGAGGAAAAGAAGGAAAGGAGGAGAAGGAGGAGGTGGAGGAGAAGGAGGAGGTGGAGGAGAAGGAGGAGAAAGAGGAGAAGGAGAAGAAGAAGGAGAAGGAGGAGAAGGAGAAAAAGGAGAAGAAGAAGGAGAAGGATGAGAAGGAGGAGAAAGAGGACTGAAAGAAGAGTAGGAGAAGAAGGAAAAGAAGAAAACGAAGGAGAAGTAGAGGAAGAGGTGTAGAAAAGGAATGAGGAGAAGAAGATGGAGAAGTGATGGCAGTGAAGAAGAAGAAACATAAGGAAAAGATGGCAAAAAAAAGAAGAAGGTGGGAAAAGGGAAAGCATAAGACAGATGAGGCGGAGGAGGAAGATAAGAACAAGAAAAAAGATACTATTGAATTTTTTTGAAAGGTTATTACACATTCCAGAAATCGAGATTCAATAGGATTGAGCATAAATCGTCCTATCTATATTAAATATATTTGTATCTATATCACCAGAACAACTGATAGTATCATGTATCATGTACACACACACACACACACACACACATTATACAGTATGAGTTCACATAGAGGCTTAGGTTACTTAAGCTGAATAGAAGTGATCTATGAGTCGTCTATCAATTCAGTTTAGCCCCTTTTTAATCTGCTTCAGAGAGAGCGGTCTATCGGCGTCTCTCTCTTGCTCTAGCAACTCACTCTAGCACGTGTCTGGTGCGTTCAGGAAACGTCAATGGTTAACCATGCGAAATCTAATAGTGTAAAGCCTCCCACACAATACGCCTATTCAGACTGTGAACAACGGCAATATGTTGCTAGTAATGCACTTCAATCATGCTTACTCACTCTCTTCGTCGCACCCTATCATTCGTCTTTCTCCTCTATCTTCTTTCTTTTCCTCTTTCACTCACTCACCCACTCTCAAACACTCTCACTTACACTCACTCTCTCTCTTTCTCCCTCTATTTCTTCCTATTTCTACAAACTTTTTGTGTCCCACGTTATGTAATATTTGTCTTTCTGCTTCACACACCCTTACATTGACACTTAAGGCTGTTCGCAGGGTTTTTGGTCATAATGTTTTTTCGAAGTTTCATGTATTGAATATTATTAGGGCTTTGAAATGCTGTCTATTGCCAGGAGAAAATGGTTCTTCATCAATTATTTTTTGAAATATAGGGGTTCAAAATTGAAGTTTTTGGTCACAATTATAAATTTTTCGAAGTTTCTTGTTTTGAATATTATTAGGGCTTTGAAATGCTGTCTATTACCAGGAGAAAAAGTTTTTTCATCATTTATTTTTTGAAATATAGGGGTTCAAATTTGAAAATTTTCGGTGTTTGGGGGCAATTGATTTCACCAATGGGAGATTTTAAACTTTTGATAAATTTCCTGTAATTAAAAGATACCGCGATGAATTAAATGACATATTTTTAACTCCGATAAAACAATTAGTTTTTTTAAATATATTATTTTAAATCTGTAAAAAAATTCAATTTTTCAAAAAATTGTTTTGAAAAAACCATTTGTTAGATTGAAATAAAATGTATTTAATTTTATTGCTCAAGGTGTCTTTCAGTTACAGGAGATTTATCAAAAGTTTAAAATCTCTCATTGGTGAAATCAATTGCCCCTAGAAATAAAAAAATATCAACTTTAAATCTCCATAGTTCAAAAAATAATTGAAGAAAAACAATTTTCCTCACAGCAATAGATAACATTTCAAAGTTAATTATAATATTTGAAGCAGATTTGAAACTTCAAATATATAAAGCAGATATATCATATGAAATGAATAGCTGAAAATTCAAACCAACATAACTTATAAAAAGATTGGGATTTCAACTAGAACATAACACAATTCAACAACAATACTCATATATATATATATATATATGTACCCTCCCCACCACAATCCCAATAACTCAAGTGATGTACAAATTTATTGTAGTAGTCACCCTGACAACCTTTCTCACGAGCCAAGTTCAAGTTCAGTCACGTGTTAAGCAGTCAGCAAGTGGAAGGGTGACCCGTAGATCGGTATCGTGTTACACAAACCCACCGTGAGATAGCTGTTTGATTGAGACTATAAAAGCGGGGTATGACATATATATGTATGTACAACGATGGCCCTTTATATCGGCCCATTATAATGGATGTCCCTACCATGTAATGAACAAATACTGAGTGAATGTCATTGATACTTGTGGCTAAGGATGACAATGAAACGAGTGATTCAATGATCTGGATGATACAGATCTGAAAGATACAGTGATACGAATGATTTAATGCGTTTGCTATTGTTACAGTAGTATGCTACATAACCTATTGTTATACAACCCTGTAGGGGTAGAAAATCAATGAAGATATGAAACATAAAATAGAAGATATTATTTAAAATATATTAGATGCGAAAAATTAATTTTTGCTTTGATAAGAAAAGACATGAAAGCTACAGAGCATCAAATGAAACATTTACTTCTTAACATTAGAACAATATTGAATGTTAATCTTAATCATGTGCATGTTGAATATATCACTTGTTGTACCTTATGCATTACATCACTTTTGAAACATTCTGTAGTACAGAGGAAGATATGATTGAAAAAAGTTTATTAATCAGTTCATGAATAGATTTATGAGGAATTATGGAGATATGAGAAAAAAGATGAGAAGTGTTATTCAAAATGTATTAGAATGATTTTTTTTGTAGATTACGTCTTGGAGACTCCAGTTAAGGAATATAAGACAAGTCAGATTAACATCAGTCATATACACTAGATACCATGATTACTATATCAATTAGTTGAGGTGAGGCTTAATTTTGATGTGAAAGGAACTCTTGTACACTATAAAAAGCTTTATCAACTAAATATTTCTTCAATTGTTTTTTAAATATTTCTATATTTTCAAGACTCTTCAAAAACTGCGGTAGCTTGTTGTAGAGTTTCCTACCAATATAACTAGGTTTTTGTTTGAATAAGCTACTATTGTGACTCACCAAGTGATAATCTCCTCGGCTTCTTGTATTATAATCATGTAAGTCAAGATTTTGGTTAATAGTTTGAAGGGAGAAAAAATTAAAGTTTTGTAGAGTTAACAGATTTATGAAGAAATATGAAGATGTTAGGAATGATATGGTATCATTCAAAATGTGTTATAATTGTAATTTGTTGGGATAAAATATTATTTTTTAGGAAGTAAATGGATCTATGAAGAAATGTAATGATTAAATAAGAGAAATGAGATGGAAGATATGATTGAAAATGTGTTAGAATGGTAATCTGTTGGGATAACATAATTATTTTTTTAGGAAGTGAATGGATTTATGAGGAAATACAAAAATTAAATATGAGAAGTAAGAAGATATTATGAGGAATGATATGGGACATATTATTCAAAATGTGTTAGAATGGTAGTTTGTGAAATAAAAATAGTGAAGTTAATAGATTTATAAGGAAATAGGAAGATATGATTAATTATACAGGAGATATTATTCAAAATATGTTAGAATGGTATAGGTTGATTGGGGAAAATAATTTTATTTTTTTTCTATTTTTTACTATTTCAAGGAAGACTAGTATAATTATAGTTTTTATTTATTTATTTGTTTACTGCTATTTCAATTTTTGTGGAGTTAATAGATTTATGGGGATTTTGATATCTCTGCAGTCTCCTAGAATTGTTAATTTCAGTAAAGTACAGTGCTAATATATATGTATATTTTAATATAATACCAAAACTGACACTATATTTCTATTTAAATTGTAATTGTTACAGGGAAGTGATAGCCGTGAGCCGTAGCAGGTATCTGTTCAATCAGATAGATAAGCTGCGTTCTCGTAGGTCCTGTTTGTAACGGTGACCGATTAGATTGGCCAGCAAAAAAGACACTGTTCTCTGCTGAAAATCACTTCCCGGTGGTTCGGAACCCACCTAAAACTGTAGGTCCAACTCATAAATCACTATCATCCAACTCATTACCCACGCACAGGTCTCAGACCTATGTGGGCTTCATCCTCAAAAAAAAAAAAAAAAAAAAAATTTTACTTACTAATACTGGAGATACTGGAGGGATGCATTTCACTTCTAAAGAGAAGCTTCATTAGCCTATTTAGAAGTGAAATGTATCCCTTCAGTACAAGTGAGTGAAAATCATATATTAATTAGAAATAGTGTCAGTTTTGATATTACATTGTCCATAAATTATTTTGTCATGAAAAACATCACAGTATTAAGTAGCGCGCTCAGTAAAAAAAAAATTTAGTTGATGTGGATTGATGTGAATGGTGGATGTATTCAAATTAATTTTTATAGTGTTAAAAATTAAAACAAAATTCGAAAGATTATCATGTTGAAAGGTTTGTGTTTGGTTGTAAAAATAAAACAAAATCTAGTCAAAATTTTGATTCAATCTAGTCAATATTTAGTTGATGAAGCTTTTTATAGTGTACAAGAGTTCCTCTCACAATAAAATTAAGCCTCACCTCAACTAATTGATACAGTAATATTATGGTAACTAGTGTATGAGATTGTATAATTGTTAACCTGACTTGTCTTATACTCCTTAACTGGAGTCTCTAAGACGTAATCTACAAAAACATATATTTTCAGTTTATTCAAGAGCTACTTTTTCACTCATTCTTGATTGAAATAATCAACATAGAACAAAGATCTTCAACTTATGGTTTATGATTATGGAAAGAATAACCTGTGCTTACAATTTATTGTATTTGCCACCTCTTTTCAAATCCTTGTTAGATTTGTGGATCTCCTGGGAGCTATCAAGGATATCAGGGAGATGTTATGTTTTTGTTATTGCATTGCTTTTGTTGATATTATTTACTATTGACCTTTTTGAATTTGTTATGTTCAAAAATGGAAATGAAAAATATATTATTGTCAAAATACCCCCCCACAAGACAAAATAAATTTTGAAATTTAAAGTCTGGAGTTTTTTTCGAGTCAAGATTAGATTTATCAAGAATTCCTTGAAACAGAATCTTTTTATGGTCTGTATTATATTTATAAGTTGAGTCCTGAGCTTTCAGCCTTATCTCTATGGTCATTATTATATTTGTAAGTTGTATTAATGGTCTTTATATATAAATATACATATGGTCTTATATAATCATGATTATTATCAAGATTATGGTCTTATAGTTTTATATTTATGGTCTGTATTATATTATTGTGACTTGAGCCATGAGCTTCCAGCCTAGTCACATATGTTATTCAGTGAAATCACATAATGTTAATCAGTGAAATAACATTGATTTTATCCAACATTGATACCAATTTCACTTTTTTTCAGATTACGTCTTGAAGACTCCAGTTAAGGAGTATAAGACAAGTCAGATCAATAATTATACAATCTTGTACACTAGTTACCATTCATTACTTTATCAATTATAGTTGAGGTGAGGCTTAATTTTTATGTGAAAGGAACTCTTGTACACTATAAAAAGCTTTATCAACTAAATAATTTTTCAATTGTTTTTAACTATTTCTTTATTTTGAAGACTCTCTAAGAAATGCGGTAACTTTTATAGCTTCCTACTAATACGGTACAGCTAGAATTTTGTTTGAATAACCTACTGTTATGACTCATCAAGTGATAATCTCCTCAGCTTATTGTATTATAATCGGGTACGTCAAGATTTTGGTTTATATCCCTCTTTTTTACATATAAAGTAGCTTCATACACATATAAGCAGGGCACGTAGAAGACCAAGTCTCTTGCACAACGGCCTACATGAATCTAATCTATTTACTCTTTCCATACACCTAACACATATGCACTACAACATATGTTTAACTGAATGCACAACATCACTTGAGTCATTTTATTGAAATAATTGTGATTCTACTCAATTTGACGACCCTTTTTTGCTCAGGATAATATATTAAACAGACTATTAACTTTTTATTGTAAATTCAATGACTTGCAGTCAATTTTAATTGTGAATAAATAATATTTCTACTCTCTTTTGTTTGGAGAACACAGGCCTCACAAAGACCTTTAAAGATGAATCTCCATGACTCGAAAACGTTTGGCCAAAAGTGACTAGAAATATTATTTATTCCCAACTAAAATTGACTGCAAGTCGTTGAATTTACAATTAAAAGTTAATGTTAACAACGCAGATCGTTATGAAACAAGAAATCCAAGCATAAAACAGACCTTAAACTCAAATTGGCAAAAACGAGAATTTTGGAAATTCAACTAGCTTGCTCAATTGAAGTTTCTGAACCCTTTTATTGGTGTTATATTATAATGCGTTCCAATATTCATATTTTTAAGAAAACCTCAATCAGGTGAGGTGTTTTTAGACTGTTGATACATTTTTAAGATAAAATCAACGAATAACTATTAAAACAGACTAAATTTTACATTTAAATTCACATTTTATCGAAGTGGGTCAATATAAAATTAAACACCATCTCCTTTTTTGGGCAATTAATTGATCTGTGGTGTTTTCCATGACGAAATACTTGATGAACAATATCTAATATTAAAACTTACACTATATTTCAATTAAATATACGATTTTCACTCACTTTTTCACTGAAGATACTGGAGGAATGCATTTCACTTCTCTTCTGAAAAGTAAAAGTGAGTGAAAATCATTATATTTAATTGAAATACAGTGTCAGTTTTGACATTAAATAAATTGATCACAGCAGAACGATATAAAATCAACATCAACTCTTTTTTTTGGACGATAAATTTCATGTTTCAACACTACCTACTTACTCTCCCAAAAACACCTAAATCAAAATTCACTGACCCTTTCCAAGGACTGACTCGGACTGTGAGAACAGCACTGCTCTCAAAAATAAAATGCTAATCTGTTCTCTTGGTCCAGGAAGTGTGCATGGGCTTAAAGTCATCGATCATAGGTCATTAGCAGGGGCCGACTGGGTTTAGTAGACCTAGTAGCTACACTCATTTCTAAGCCTTAATACAAACTAGATGTAGCTACAATCACCACCCCAAGAGAGGGCCTAATCCGCCCCACATTCACCCAAACAATAACACCGACGCGTGGCATATTGTTGCAGAAGTGCATTCGTGTTAGTGCGCATGCGTAAGTGTTGCTGGTTCTCTATGAGGGAATTAGAATGAGGGTTGTAGCTGTTTTATATTATAGAGGGTGACAGAAAAATAACACTTCACAATTCTTCTCAGTTCCTGGGACCTGTTTTATGATAATAAACTACAAACTACAAGCTAGGACTTAACGTTTCATGAGCAGATATAGAGTGAGAAAAAGTTGAATTACATATATTATTTTTATGTTTGTCATATTTTTGTACAATAGCATTTATCGATTTCCATCAGCTATTCAATGCTGTTGGCAATATCCGCCATTGCGGAAGTCTTCAGTATAAAATTAACAGCACTTTGAGGATTTCGAAATTAATAAGTTATTTTATAAAAATATTTGTCAGTTCCTTTAAAACAAAATGTTTTATTTATTATTATTATTATTTTTTTTTGTTACGTCTTGGAGACTCCAGTTGAGCAGTATAAGACAAGTCAGATTAACAATATTATACAATCTTATACACTAGTTACCATAATTACTATACCGGTATCAATTAGTTGAGGTAAGGCCTAATTTTGATGTGAAAGGATCTCTGGTACGGTACACTATAAAAAACTTCAACTAAATAATTTTTCAATTGTTTTTTTAAATATCTCTATACTTTGGAGACTCTTTAAAAAATGCGGTAGCTTGTTGTAGAGTTTCCTACCAATATAACTGAAAGACACATTGAGGAATAAATGGAATTAATACTAGTGAGCCCAACGGGCTAGAGAGCTCACTTGCAAACAGCTAATTTTGGAAAAGGGAAACTCATTTGGGAAGCTTATCGTGGGGGAAAGTGGTAACGTAAAACGGCTGTTTTGAAAATAATGATTTAGATAAAATTCACAAGACATCTATCACTTGAAGTTCAATTTCATTGTTGCTCTGATACACACATTTATTTTCCACAAAAAAGACCTACCGTACTCATATACCTATATATCAGGGCAATGGAATTAGTGTATCAATCTATAGAGAAGATATATTTACCACATGAAAAACAGCTGTTTATATATCCATATATCAGGGCAATGAAATTAGTATATCAGCTGATAGAGATCCTATAAAAAGCCTGATCGCATTTATTCACCTACAGCTGATGATAGCTCAAAATATATTTTGAAATCTATTGCGAATTCCATAATTATGGTGAAAACAACTATTTTCTTAAATATAGTAATATATAGATATATTAATGAAGGGGTGAGAACCTATCGTTTTGTTTCGCCTCAAAAAGGATGAAGGAGTGGGTCAATTTCATTGGCAAACGAACTTGACCTGTCTAAAGATACCAAGAATCTGTGTTTCAAATTTGAATTTGATTGATAAAGGCGTTCGAAAGTTGTCGTGGAACATACCCACAAACACACAACGCCTCGAGCCTCAAGTCAAAAGGAAGAACTCGCTTAGCTCGTTCAATAAGTGTTGAGTGAGAAGGAAAATAGAGAAAAAGAGGAATCAAAACAGAGGAAAAGTAATAAAAGAAAAAGATAGTGAACACTGTGATTGTAGTGGGTAGTGATGCTGTTAAGATATGTCAGCGTGTTGAACCCCTCTTTGCAATCCTAATCTGGTGCAGATCCTCTTTGCGGTCTCTGAGTCTAATTTATTGTCTCTCTCCCCCTCATCGGTATTTATTCTTTCTCCCTCTTTTCGGTTAGTTGGTGACTCTTCACACACCACATTAAACCATCTAATGTAAGGATAGCCATGTATATAGTTACTGATCCAAACCCACCAATACGACTATGCATATAATACAGTAGTTGAACTACTATATAGTTATAGTACGGTACTTATATTAGAATAGTAGTACTAGTACTATACTTTTACTTGTACTATACTTGTACTTGTACTATACTTGTACTTGTACTATACTTGTACTTGTACTATACTTGTACTAAAACAAAACTTGTACATAGTACTGTTACAAAAACAAACAAAGCAGTTATTTACGCACTTGTTCTACGTAGATTGTTCCATTGTTTTCATGGACAAACGTGATTTGCAATTCGATTCCTCTTGATCTCTCTCGTTAGATGTCTTTCCCACTCCTATTCTTTATATCTGTGCCCCTCTCACTTAATTGAATTTCTCGAGATTTCTTCAGACTTCCTGAACAATTGAGGTCTATATTCTGTGACCTTCCAAACATTCTTGAAGCATCGAGAAGCCGCCAATTCTTGGAATTATACAACTATAACAGCTATATAAAGAAGTCCACGAGAACAAGCTAGTTAGTCTTAAAGTTTGCGTGTCAGATAGTGTTCTTACAGATCTCGTGCCAGTGGATTAAACAGTGTTTGATTCCAGTGTAAAGTGCAGAGACAAGTGTTTACTGTTGTGCAGCTTATACTAATAGTTTAAAGACGTTGTGTTAAGTGATATTATTTGGGACGGTCAAATAACGAATTGGACTGTGTTTTGTAAGTGATTAGTTGCTCTTTTTATAATTTTATTCTACATTATTGTACAGTTTATTGGACTCTTGTTTCTTTTATTATTGATCAGCCTGTAATTTATTATTCATTAATTCTTGTAAATAATTATTGAAAATATGTATTAGCTTGTCATTTGTTGATCTGTTTTTCTTTATTAATTGGACTTACAATTAGTGTATGTACATAGACTAATTTGTGTAAATAAAGTGCAAGTGTGAACTTTAGTGTTGCCAGCCTTATTTTAGCCATTAGAACCCGTAACAGTACATATACTTATAGTACTTATACTTATGGTATTTATACTATAGTTGTTTATGCAACGATTGTATTATGAAAAAACCTAGTTATATTGGTAGGAAATTCTACAACAAGATACCGCAGTTTTTGAAGAGTCTTGAAAATATAGAAATATTTAAAAAACAATTGAAGAAATATTTAGTTGATAAAGCTTTTTATAGTGTACAAGAGTTCCTTTCACATCAAAATTAAGCCTCACCTCAACTAATTGAAGTAATTATGGTATCTAGTGTATAATATTGTTGATCTGACTTGTCTTATACTCCTTAACTGGAGTCTCCAAGACGTAATCTACAAAAAAAAAAAAAAAAAAAAAATGACTGCCTTTTTAAGCAATGAGTGAGTTTTAAGTTAGGAAACGAGTTAAACGAGTGACCTAAACATCTCACGAGTGGCTTATAGGTAAAATACAATCGTTTTATACATTATTTTATCTAATATCATCAATAAACTACGTTAAATTTAATTTACCAAACAATCGGATAACTACACATACTAACATAACCTAGAATCCAGAATGCGAGTTTGTTGTTGTTGTTGGGTTTTGAATTGAAATTCAAATTGATTTTTAATTGTTTGAATCAGCTGATGTGACTATTGCATCATATTCGCATTTCAAAACTGTTCTGTAGATATCCTGAATTCTGATTGGTCTAGACCGATACTGAAAAGTGACAGCAGTGTTTAAAAAGCTTCATTTAAACACTACTTTAATAATCGATGGAATGAAGCTTATTGACATCGCTTTCTAACCTATTATGTATACTTTATAAAGTTATGCCTACTTTATAAATTCAGGCATGTTTCACACATAACCGGCTCCGGGTAGCCGGTGTCGTTTACCCGGCATAATATTACATTGTATCAAATGATTTAAAAAATCTGGTAAGTGTAAACGGCTCCATAATGATGCAATGTAATTACCTCAATGTGTTTCCTCACCACACATTTATCACCAAAACAAGATACCTCAGTTTTGGTAACTTCTTGAAATTAGAATTTCAATAAATCAAACCCATGAGCGCCATTTTAGTCCTACCTATTCGAGTGGTGTGTGGGGGGGGTGTCATTCGGTGTAAATCGATGTGATCAAAACTAACACTATATTTCAATTAAATATGTGATTTACACTCACTTTTACTGGAATACAGTGTCAGTTTTGATATTAGATTGTTCAATTATTTCGTCATGGAAGACATCACAGAGTAATTCTGTTATATTTTAAGAGTTTATGGGAAATTTGGCGCCGACTTCAAAAGATTACTTATATGAAATTAAAAATTTTATCAGTTTAAAGTAAATACTTTATTTCAAACTTTTTAGTACGTGAGTATTTAATGTTGAGTATCATTTCACTAAAGTCGGTTTCTTTTTTTGTTTTAAAATATGTTTTATTTTAAGCTTTTTAGTTGAATTTTCAAACTTTGAAAACATGAGAAATTTCTCAAAGCCTACATTATGAAATATTTATCAAATTAGCAAGCCAATAATCAATTTATAACAACGAAACTTAAGTAACTAAAAATCCACTTATAAGAAAAGATAAACTAAGGAAAATTCTAAAACGTTTTATTTAATGTGGAATATTGTATTTAGGAAAATTATAATGGCAAAAGGCTTCTTAAAAGTGAAATGGCTTTTGATTCATTTTGATGTGGTCCCTTTCAGAATATACCTACACTGAAATAGTAGGCTTATATTACGTTACAAGTGTGGAAAATTGTGTTTACTGAAAATATGATATGATATGATATGAAAATATGAAGTTAATGCAGGAGATGAAGTTGAGTGCGGTATTATCATATGAGTATGGTAAACATCTTCCCGGACAAGTTATGTACGATATTTTTCGTGATATTAGTAATATATATTTTTTTAATATAAAAAACATAAACTTTGAGCTAGTACAAAAGGATCATCAAACATAACCTCAAAATAGCCTATTGTACGGACATGTATTTAATGGTGAATAAATATTCTTTATCCATCACATCAGCGATACTAAAAATACTTCTGAGATCAGCTGTTTTTCCAAATTCTTCAACTTATGATTGAAACTAAATAACCTTATTCCTATGACTCAATAACATCAACTAATTTATTTAAAATTTTCATATGAACACATATGGACAGAAATATTATATTCTTCTTATTCTCGATTCAAATTAAGTTCACGTGATTGGTCAAAACGGGACATTACAGACTTGTTTCACACTTAACCAGCTTTGGGTAACCAATGTCGTTTACCCGGCATAATTGCATTGCATCATATGATTTCGAAAACCGTCTAGATGTAAAGCGCTCCATATGATACAATGATCAGCCTGGTAAACAACACCGGTTATCCGATTGGCGGTTATGTGTGGAACTATCCTATTGAAACTTGATTGAAATGAAGACATCGAAGAATGCTCCTTTTTATTTAATATTGGGCTAAGTATTGGGCCGATCCTTCCGAAACTTGGATGGGACCACCGCTGAGCGATGCTCTTTCATTTAAAAAGAATTCATCGAAATCGGTCCAATATTGTTTGAATGATTGATGTAAAAACATAAAAAAAAAAAAACAGGTCGAATATAGAACCTTGTTCTTTTTGGAAGTCGGTTAAAAATACTAGTGATCCCAACGGGCTGTAGAACTCGCTTGCAAACAATTAATTTTTAAAAGGGAAACTCATTTGGAAAGCTTATCGTAGGGGTAAGGTTCAACGAAAAACGGTTACTTTGAAGATACTTATTTAAAAGTTCACAAGACATATCACTTTAAGTTCAAGTTCATCGTTGCTCTGATACACAGATTTATTTTCCACAAAAAGACCTACCATAATCATATACCTATATATCAGGGCAATGGAATATATTTAGTAGATATATTTACCACATAAAAAACAACTGTTCATAATTATATCCAAATATCACGGCAATGAAATTAGTATATCAGATATAGAGATTCTATAGAAAACCTGATCACATTTATATTCACCTTCAGCTGATAATACCTCAAAATATATTTTGAAATCTATTTAAAATGCCATCATATTGTAGAATCGAAGAAACAACTATTTTCTATATATAGTGATATATAGATATATGTATCAAGGAAGGGCCTATTTGATTCGCCTCAAAAAGGATGAAGGAGTCGGTTAATTATATTGGCCAACGAACTTGACCTGTCTAAAGATACCAAGAATCTGTGTTTCAAATTTGAAGTTGATTGATAAAGGCGTTCGAAAGTTATCGTGGAACATACCCACAAACACTCAACGCCTCGAGCCTCAAGTCAAAAGGAAGAACTCGCTTCGCTCGTTCAATTAAACTGAGAAAATTAATAAAATCCAATACTCAATAACAACCTTTCAAAGTTGGCGCCAAATTTTTTCATAAATCTTAAAATATAAGCATATACCATCCATTATCAAGCTGGTCTATGATATTAGTCTAAATCGAATTTTGTATAAACGCAAAAAATATTTAGCGCCGACTTCAAAAGGTTACCTATACTTCTTGTATTGGATTTAATTGTTTTCTGTTTAAAGTGAATACTTTATTTTAAACGTATCAGTTCATGACTTTTGAGTATTTAATTTTTATTTTTGATATTGAAGTCAGTTTTTTTACATTTATCTCATTAGAACTCAACCAATTGTGTATGTACTTAATGAGATAATCAAACCGCACAATTTTCTTGGGAAGTCAAGAAACATCATTCCTCAAAGCCCTTCAAACTTTGAGATCCACGCTATTTCTAAACTTCTGTCCTCAGTAAGAGATTTTCTCTCTCTGTACATCTAGATATCTATAGATATCTCTATGGGTTTGAGTGTATATCTGTATACACATCTTGAGGAAATAGTCCCGGGAGACGCAAAAGTTTTGTCCCTTGTTAATTTCCGTCTTTGCTAGCAGATATCGCAAGGAGGGACCCCCTAAGCGCCCCCCCCCCCCTGAACTACCATTACGTCTCATCCAATAGCTTACCGCCATTTCAAACATCTTTCTCATTCACTGTCTCACATTCTCTTTCTCTCTCACACTATATATATCTCTCTGTGTATTTCTCTCTCACTGTCACTCTCTTCCTCCCTCGGTTTTCCTATCAAAACTTACCAGCATTTTGCATCTGTATTTATCTAAACAATCTCTTGATTTTCTCCTCTAAAAGGGGAGATCCTCTACAGAAAGATTTTGAAGCACCTTTATCAAAAACTATAGATTCATATAGAAATCTGCTTTTTATCATGTTAATTTTTATAAATGCACTTCCCAATATAATCTGTAAAAACCTCAAGTCAATTATGTCAATGCAGCTCTTAGGAGCTATACAAACATTTTATAATCATTGGAATACTTTTTTTATTCACTAGAAATGTTAAGAAAGATTTCAATGCACTCCCTAAAACAACTGTGACAGATTTTTGCCAATGTTTTCTGTTTATTTAGATCCTGTCTCTCATCAGACTCCAGCACTGTATAAATGTGAAATTGTTTTACTGTTCATACATTTACTGTTCATACCATAATTTTTTACTTTGATTTTTAATAAAGGTTTAGTAGTGATCTGCTCATAACATTGATCTTAACTTTTATTTACATGCAGTTCACCTTAAATCCAAACTACTATATTACATGCAAAACAGCTTATTTCATGCAAAGTTCATGCAAAACGTCTTATTGCCATTACAAAATATCACTTTTTTTAATATTGATTACTGCCCAAGCCCAAATTAGTATTTTAATTTCATATTTGAACACCACTTTTTTACACAAAAGCATATACAACCTTATATCATCACTTTGTAGAAGACTACAGGTTTTTACTACATACTGAAAATTTGCACTATTGTGACTTAAGCCTGTTTGCATGTTAACTCCTCATGTTAACCTGCATGTTAAGGTTAATTATTAACCTTATTAGGGTCAACAGGACGATGTAAAAATAGTTGAAAAACGTATTTCTATCACTAACTAACTTATATCAAGAAAAATTTGCTACACACTCTAGGCCTATCTTAACTGTGGACAGTTTAATCTCATTCCACCTGTGTACTCAGTTATTATAAACCAGGCTCAGGCATTGAGTAACATAATTATAGTGAGCAACAAATTGATCAATTTACCTTGTATAAATTATTTAAAGATCAAATCATATTATCATAATTCCTTCATTCAGTATATTGTCAAGAGCCATCATTTACAATAGTATAGTCAATATTTATAACTCTTGAATAGGTAGAGCCTAGACACAAAGACTCATTCTAACTTTTTTCAACTATTAATTAGTAGTTCTGTGAACAGTAGACCTCACGCCCAATAATAAGGGTGCTTACACAGAGCAACATACTCGATGCACTCAATGATAATCAATCGCAATATTAAACACAACCATCAGACCTAACCCTTGATTCAATTCGCGTAGTCTATTTCATGTGTGTTTTTCACAATAAGTCACTCCGTATCACTTGAATCAAAATATGAAATCAAAATGTGAAATGGCTCTTAAAAAACTTGATGATTGGCTCAGGGCGAATATGTTAGTTCTCAATTACAATAAAACGAAAGAAATAAGCTTCAGATCAGCTGAAGGAGCCACACTTGAGATACAAAGTAACATAATTGAATGTGTTGATGAAATTAAAATACTTGGCGTAGTGATCGATACTAAACTGTCTTGGAAGCCTCACATAGAGTATCTCAAGAAGAAATTAAATTCAGCAGTTTTTGTACTCAGAAGCATGAGATCTATACTGAATCTCCATAATATTAAAGAGGTTTACTTTGCCTTGTTTCATTCCCTTATAACATATGGAATACCTTTTTGGGGAAACTCTACTGAATCGATTCAAATTTTTAGAATGCAGAAGTGGGCTATAAGAGTGATGGTAGGCGAGTCATTAAGAATAAGCTGTCGCCCACATTTCAAACAGTTAGGGATTCTTCCTTTACCAAGTGTTTTCATTCTTGAAACTATCTGCATTATTAAAAAAAACGAAAGTAAATTAATTAAAGGATCTATGATTCATTCATATGAAACAAGGCAGCGAAATAGACTTCGTGATCACTCTCATCGAACAACTCTTTATGCTAAGGGTGTCAAGAGCTTAGGTATTCATCTCTTCAACATTTTACCTAGCCGTTTTAAATCACTCATATTTAACAAATTCAAGATTGAATTGCAAAAAGAGTTTAAAAGATTCTGTTTCTACTCCGTTCAGGAGTATATCGATCATTACGCCAACATAAATTAATAGTTAGAATAAGTTCATAAATTTGACAAATTTAACATTCTTTTTTTTTAATACGTTTGACAAATCCAAATACCCCTTTTATAGGAGGTCAACGGATGCTCCTTATATCTATCTATCTATCTTCACCAAGGCCGAATTTCTATTTTCCAGACAAATGATTGATCAGATTTCACGTGTCTGGTGAATGAATATATCAATGAAATTTGTCTTATTAATCACTTGTTATCATACTTTATAAAATTATTAGAAACGATTTCCATCAGCTATTGATGATGTTGTCAATATATTCGCCATCACGGAAGTCTTCAGTATAAACCAACAGCACTTGAAGGAGTTCAAAATTTAGAAATTTTAAAATTTGCATCATCTGCATCAAACTGTTGTAAACCCATTAAACAGTATATAAATAATTGTAAAAAATTGAACTTTGTGGTACGGTACTCCAAAATTACTATTTCTCATTTCGGAATTAAAAATGATACTTGTCTTTTTTTATTCAACTTGTTTATTTGAACAAAAAAAACATACAAGGTGATTTTTAAGTATGGAAACGGCTTTATATTGCATAACTGATACATTCTTGACGAAAGAAGCTTTTGCGGATCTGCATAGCTTTAGAAATCCAACTTTTTGCTGGGTTTTAAATTTTTGTCCGCCATCTTGGATTTAACTTTATTTTTTTAAATGGGGCGGTGGTTTTTTAAATGGGGTTGTTTACTTATTAATTATCAAGTGTTACCACCGTTAAAATAGTTCCATTAGATAATTTATGATTGAAAAATTCAATAAAATGTTTTATGCAGTGCGTTCTACCTTTTTTATTGCGAACATAAGTTTCCCAAAATTGCTAATTTGAATGCTTTTAAATCGAAAACAAAGGCCAAAAAATTTTTAAATTGAAAAAGTGTCCATGCCATTGTTGTTTTCTTAAAATTTCACACTGAAATGATGTGTCATATGACCACCACCCCATTTTAAAAAAATAAAGTCGAATCCAATATGGCGGACAAAAATTTAAAACCCAACAAAAAGTTGGAATTTTAAAACTATGCAAATCCGCATGCGCTTCTTTTGCCAAGAACGTCCCAGTTACGCAATATAAAGCCGTTTCCATACTTAAAAATCACCCTGTATGTTAATATGTAATGATGATTGGAAACGACCCGTAAAGAATATTATTCTCCAATTGGTAGGGAATAGAGCGCATG
Source organism: Conomelus anceps (assembly GCA_948455865.1). Classification (NCBI taxonomy): domain Eukaryota; kingdom Metazoa; phylum Arthropoda; class Insecta; order Hemiptera; family Delphacidae; genus Conomelus; species Conomelus anceps. The sequence continues at coordinate 6,355,912 of OX418216.1, read as the reverse complement.
CGCGAACTGTGTAGAAGTCATGGCCACTCTTTTGTCATAAACAACAAAAATACTAAGCTTACTAAACTTTCAATACGGTACTTAAAAAACTTTCTATACTTAATACGTATTCGTATAGAAAGGTTAGTTGGTTAGGTTTTTTGTTGTTTTACGCAAACAGTTTGCGCATGCGCTCTATTCCTTACTAATTGGAGGAGGGATCGTTGATTGGAATACTTTTTTCCAGAATACTTGTTTAGCGAAATTCTATGTATCCCTATCTTGTCCTAGTGAGATGTAAGCCCAATTTGATCCGATTATTCAGTTATTGTTGGAATGTACGCTTTTCTATCACGAATTATAATAAAAAATAATTATTTTTTAGAAAAATTCCATACACATCCTGTCTTACCTGTGAAAAAACAAACTCATTTCAAATGAGTGCTGCTGTGCAGAAGGTGTCACTATAGTTTAGTGGTTAAGCGCCCAACCGGCAACTGGGAGTTCCGCGGTTCGATTCCCGGAGGTGACTGATATTTTTGTACAGATTTCCATCAGCTATTCAATGTTGTTGTCAATATACGCCATTGCGGAAGTCTTCAGTAAAAATGTACAGCACTTAAAGGAATTCGATATTAATAAATTCTGATTCTGTATATTTGTCAGATTGTTAAATTGTCAGTTATTTCAAACCAACCCGTTTGTATTTCACCCGTGCATTCAGTTCTAATCAGCCTCTGGCACAGTCAGTAGATTAGATCAGCTAATCTTACTTGATCCTTTATCCCTGCCACAAATGTAATGATATACAAGTAAAGTTTACCTATAAATTCTTTTAATAAAATAAAAATGAATAGATTGAAATAAAATCTTTCTACCTGAACAGGTAGCCTATACCGTTACATGTATGGTGTGGACTTTATACAAATTAGAGTACAAGCCTCTTAATGTGCTTTACATTATCACAAGTGTTATGTATTTTGTAGATTTTAAATTTTGATGAAGTCAATAAAAAAGTCAAACATTGAGCACCCAATACTCGAGGATAATCACCATCGCGAAATCAAACACTTGCTGTTGAATAGTGGTATTCACACTGCTCCAAACTGTCATCCACCCTTCCACAGCATGTGTTTGATTTTGCAATGGTGATTATTATCGAGTATTGGATGCTCCACTGTGCAAGCACCCTAAAGCCACTGTTATATGATAACTGACACTGTATTTCTATTTAATATATGATTTGCACTCACTTATACTGTAGGGATGCATTTCACTTCTAAAGAGAAGCTTCATCAGCCTACGGCCAGGGGTCATGTTTTTTTAAGGTTAGGATGAGCGGCCATTATATAATATTGAAAATTGTGTTGTATATGCATGTCTGTTTTTGAATAATATATTACATTGTAATAATACAATATATCAATAATGACATTGATTTTGCTCTAGTTTGGTTATATATAGTCAAATTCTTGTTCTGCTATAGCACACTTCAAAAGAAAAAGTCAACAATTGCAATAAAAGTGTTAGTGTGGAAGATATCCATAATGAATACAACTGTTTGAGATTGATAACGGTGTAACAACCGGAACTATTATCTCACTGTTTTCAATAAAAATGTGGTTGTGACAATTTCAAGTCTTATTAATCATTAATAACACCCTACTAGATGACAAGCTTTTTGCTCTTCTGGTGAGGGCCTAGGAAAAATACCAGGTGATTACAAAAGAATGCCGCAACTCTAATGGAATACACGAGAGTTGTAAGTGAAAACAAGGTGGTTCGGAACCCACCTAAAACTGTAGGTTCAACTCATCAATCGCCATCATCCAACTCATTACCCAGGCACAGGTCTCATACCTTTTTTTTTTAGTGTCTATATTAAACAATGATCCTTAATGATCCGTTAACTATGATCACCCCACTGTATAAAATATGTATCGGGTGAACAGTCTAGAAATAATTTATTGAGAAATCAGTGAGAATTTATTTTAAGTTATTTATAAGTAATTATTGTTAAAAGTACTAACTTATTTTTATTTTACAAGTGCCACACTAAGTGCTTCATCCTCAAAAAAAGTTTATAACTATTCTTAAGCTTAAAAATGATGTTATTTTTAAGACTGTGGGTCCATTAATGTTGCTACGAGTGTAGGAAGAAATCGATTACCGCATATTTATCATTTGGCTTCTGGTGGCTGTCACATTGGATATTATTTATGGAAACTTTTGAACAGTTATAAAAATGTTTAATGTGGTTTTTCATATGAATGGTTAAAAAGTCTTGAGAGTATCTGAATTTTGTAATTAAACCCATTTAAAATTGGGACAATCTTTTGTAATCACCCAGTAGTGGTAACATATCCAAATAGGTATTCATCCTTTTTTTATGATGTATATTTATACAATAAAAATATGTTATATTTTATTGAATTGTAAGCCACGAACAGCAGCATGTATCTGTTCAATGTCATTGAGAGACACAAGATCAATGTCATTGAATAAAAAACCAATATATTACAAGATAAAATAGAAAGCATTATAGAACAATACCAAAAGAGAAAAAAAATCACACGGAGATAAGCGACGAACTCTTGGGCCCTCTTTGTAAGGGTGACACATTGGATTGACCAGCAATAAACACTGTTCTCTGCTGTCAAATCACTTCCCCGCGGTTCAGAACCCACCTAAAACTGTAGGTACAACTCATCAATCACCATCATCCAACTCGTTACCCACGCACAGGTCTCAGACCTATGTGGCCTTCATCCTCCTAAAAAATTTATATTCATTTTTCATCAAAATTGTAATAAATCCCATTTTATTTTGAACTGCATGAAGTAAGGTAATAGCTATTTGTGTAACTAGAGTGCAAAGCACCGTTTTTCTGCATCGAGAGAAACAGTTTTTTTCACGAGCTGAAGGCGAGTGAAAAAAGTTTCTCGAGTGCAGAAAAAATACTTTGCACTCGAATTACACATTAAATTTTTCCTACAGTAATGTATAAAGTAATTTAAACAGAACAAAACAGGGCATACATAACCTGAAAATTCCTCACATAACCTATCTTCGAATCAAATCGATTTCATCAACAACAACTACAACAACTATTCACAGCTGAAGCAGAGTAGCCAACCTATTTTTGAATGCAGGATAGGGAACCTGTGTATTACATGCTCACTATTTTGTGTTGTTAGGTTGCAAATTTGGAGTGCGGAAAAGTACATTCCCGTACTGTAATTTACTTTCCCGCACTGGTGCAGGAATAGACTATTTTGCGTGCTACAGTTAGTGCAAAAATAGGCACTTTTTTGGGTCACTGTAGGAAAACAATATTACCATTTTCTCAAACAACGGAACAACCTTGTTTTCAATAATATAAACATGTTTGCACTTGAAAAACATTTATTAATATTACACAAAAAATTAATGCTATCTATAAACGGGTGGAAATTGAGATATTACTTAAAAAACACATTAGATTCTACTCAAACATTCATTCATAGTTTTCCTTACACAAAATGTCTCACAAACACTGAAAATTAATCACTGTTCATGGGAGCCACGGTTCCCATACACGGTTCTTGGGAGCCTGCACCGCTGACCGGTGCACTGGAAACTAAGGTGTCTCATTGGTCTATTCATACTCCCAGTTGCTAAAAAGAGCTAAAAAACGGCTCAGAAAGCGCCGGTAACGTAAACTGAATCACTCTGTATAATGGTTGAGTTCATGGGAGCTTTACCGGTAACCGGTAAATGTTACCGGTGGCATCTGATTGGTCTATTCAAATTCATAGACGTTGAGAAATTTGAATGGACCAATCAGACGCCACCGGTAACATTTACCGGTAAATAAGAAGGCTCCCATGAACTCAACCTATGCTATTAAACTAAAAAACATCATACCCCACCATTATTCAACTTCTCAAACAACAGAACAACCTTGTTTTCAATAACCGTTCTAAGTGAGCTTCCAAATTGATTGCCTTCAAATGAAAAGGAATCATTTTATTATTTTTCCAGTGGAGTATTTTGTTAAATCTAAATTTTCAGCGTTAAAATTAACCTCAACGTTTTGGACAATATAACATATTCAAAATTTCTGAAGAGAGCAGTTTTGGACTTGGTCTGTTGCGCCTTCACATTCATTGTAATTTTGTCACAATAAATAAACAAGGCATTGTAATTTGTTGTTAACATATTAGCACTGATACAACATTACAGTAGCTCGTTTAAGCAACCGGGGGATAGACCTGCACCGACCAATCAGACGCCTAGTTTCCGGTGCACCGGTAAGCGGTACATCTCCCATGAACGCAACCATTGAGTCTTATTTTCCCTCAGCTGTAGCCAATGGGTTCCTGAGCACAAGAATGACAGAATCTCCTCGCAAGAACATTTTCGAGATGAATCGATCCTTGTTGACCGGTTTGGCCTTTTTCTTTCCCTTGCCGCTTCGAGGTAGCTCGGTCCACATTTCCTTCACATTCTCGAGCACCATGTTGCAGTGACGGTCGAACGCCTTCACACGAGCCAGCAGTTTCTTGTTGTTCCGGCAGTTGATAAGCACCTGAAATAAGAGAAAACAAAATTACTCATCATTTAATCTGATTAGTATAATTTATTCAAGTAAACATTCCTCAAGCGTGAATAAGATTAATAGTTTGTGCAAACAATATGAGATTGTTTCCAATAATATAGTACAATATTTTAATAAATCTGATCTTTCAGTGAATCCGAACAAAAGTCATGCAATCAATTTCGATTATAAAACTCGTTCATTTGAACCAATCATCACTCTGGGAGAAACAGAGATTGAAAATGAAACAGCTGTCAACCTGTTGGGTTTATCAATTGACTCTAAGCTTGACTGGGGTGATCATGTTGAAAAGATATCAGTGAAAATAAGTAAGGCTCTGTTTGTTTTAAGAAATATTGTTAAGTGTGTGCCTAAGGCTACAACGAAAAGTGTGTATTATGCACTCATAAACTCACACTTAAGTTATGGAATTGAACTATGGGGATGTACTTCGAAGCAAAATTTGCAAAAGAGTTTTGTTTTACAAAAAACAGCCATTAGGATTTTGGAAAGTCTGAAGTATGAATCTAGCTATTTTGACAGTTCCTTGTTTATATATTTTCAAAGCCATCTTATATGTTGAAAATAATTCAAACTTCTACGCGGTCAATGCTGATTATCATGATTACAATACACGATGGCGAAACAGTATTGCAGTACAGCGCCACAGACTAAGTATTTTTGAGAGGAAGCCTAGTTATAAGGGCCCAACATTTTTCTCTAGGCTTCCAACAGAACTGAAAAGTATTGCTTGTGAGAAAAGTTTTAAATTTAAATTATATACATACTTGAGTAGGAAGGCGTATTATTCAGTAGACGAATTCTTTACGGATGGAATGTGATTGAAATAATTATGATTATGTTTTTATGTGATACCGTATTTTATAATTTTTTAATCTGTGATTTTCATTGGATTATGAGAAGGTACCATTAAGTACTATTAAGTAGTGTAGTATTAAGTCATTTTTAATATTAGGTAAATTTTCTTGACGATATTCATTTGTCTGTGCTTTCTTCTGTACTGTGATGAATAAATAAATATATTATTATTATTATAGAACTACCTTCAAGCCACAAGTGAGATGCAAGCTAGAGCCTTCAAAATCTATTTATTCAGAATATTTGTGCATTTGTAAATTCATCCATTCTATTTGGATTTTTCATTTAAAAATTTATAAAGAAAGCAGTAGTGGGCTATGCCTGTTGAATATTTACTTGTGTTTTCAAATCAAATCAATTTATTCAGCCAGAAGGTACAAACATACATAAGGCTACGTCAAAACATTATACCAACTAAATACAATAGTTCTGATTCATTTAGTAATAAAACTAACTAACTAGCCTACATACTTATATTTTTAATTCGTCTGTAGAATAAAAAGGATTTGCAACTAGCCATTTTTTCAAGGCTTTAAGGAATACGGGTAGGGGGAGGTCTTGGAAGGAAGCTGGCAGGTGGGTGAAATATTTTATACCAACTACTGGGAAACATGATAGATATTTACCCAGCCTACACCTAGGAACGTGAAGATCACCTCTGGCGCTAGTTGGATAATCATGGATATTGCTGCCGACTATCAATACATTTTGTCTTAACTTTATCTCTTTCAGGCACTGATATATGAATTCATTTATTACAGTCAAAATTGAATTCTCCTTGAATAATGGCTTACAATGGTCCAGATAATTTGCATTGCTATAATTCTGACAGCTTCCTTCTGCAACATTAACACTTTTTGGGGCATGACCCCTCAAGTTAATGTGTTATAAATAAATGTTAGATTGATATTGTGAATCCATAATAAGAAAAAACTATCATTGTTAATTCCACTTATTTAATTCTATTCAATTATTGTGGCAAAATTACAATGAATGTGACGGCGCAACAGACTCAAGTCCAAAACTGCTCTCTTCAAAAAATTTGGATACGCTATATTGCCCAAAACATTGAGCTTAATTTTAATGCTGAAAATTACTGGACTCTGCACACCTGGACTCTCAATACACACCAAATAGGTTTAGGTGGGGTCATATTATTTCAATAATGGATAGATTCGAATTCATTTATATGTTATGTAGCCTAATAAGTATATTTTTTTACTAGCCTACCTATATCTTTTTTAAATTTAGGCCATGTATTTTGTACAACTTCACTATCCATCCTGGAAATGTGTGATGCATTTTATATCTAGTATTAAAACTGACACTGTATTTCACTTTTAAATAATGCTTTACTCACATATATTTGAGATGCTTGAGGAATGCATTTCACTTCTGAAAAGAAGCTTCGTCAGCCTGCCGCCAGGGGTTATGCTTTGTTGAGGTTGGGATGAGCAGCCATTATGTAGTTAAAAATTGCGTTTGATTTGAATTGTATTTGGTCATTGAGTACGTTGGTTCTATCTTGTTTATGGTGTTTGAATATTTCATATTGCTCCAGTGTATTTAGTTTGTGGCTTTTTTGGAATGAGTGTAGAATTTCTAAGTCAGTTTGGATGTTATTGTGTGAGTGTCCAGTGTTGATTAAGTGATCTGCAAATGTTGAGTCAGTGGTGGAATGTAGTGCTTTGATGTGTTCTTTATATCTTGTGTTGAATGATCTGCCTGTTTGTCCTATGTAGTACTTGGGGCATGTGTTGCATTTGAGCTTATATATTCCTGGTTTGTTGAATTTGTGAATTGTGCTGTTTGTTAGGTGAGCTGGATTTTGTTGGATCTGGTGTTTTAGGTTGTTTGTTGTTCTGAATGCTGTGTTGAATCCGGATTTTTGAAAGATGTGAGCTATTTTGTGTGATTTTTTGTTGAAATATGTGAGTGTGATAAATCTGTTTTGGTTTGCAGGTTTTGGATTTTTACTTTTCATTTTATTCAGGATTTTGTCTACTAGAATGGTGTTGTATCCGTTTTGTTGTGCTAAATATTTGATTGTATTGATTTCTTCTTGGTGGTCAGCTTGTGATAGTGGAATGATGAACATTTAGGAGTCTATGGATCATGGAGTTAAAAGCAGCAAGTTTGTGTTGATTTGGATGGTTGGATGAGTTGTGAATGAGTGTGTCTGTGAGAGTAGGTTTTCTGTAGATTTTGAATTTGTGCATGTTATTTAGCTTTTTGATAGTTAGGTATTTTATATCTTTAAAATGTTGATAAAATAATTCCGTCTTATTATACAGAGCCACAATTTCAGGCAACATTACACCAGCCGGGTAAATTTGATTAAATACCCGGATGATGAGCCAAAACATGTTAATGCCTTCCTGTACTTTGACACTGTTGAGCTCGATCAGACGCGAAGCGCATGGAATTCAACCTACATTGTAGCGCGCGACCGCGACTGCAGTAGCTCTGTATAATAAGGGCCTAAGTTAGTCGCGCGCTGTGCTTGGGGTCGGAGCAAGTCTGGCAGGAGACCGGCACAGGGGAGAAAACACTTCCAGCGGCTTGCTGACAGAACTGCTCCGACCCCCCGTACCGCGCACCTACCTAACCTAAGTTAACCTTCCCTGGGTTAACCATTCCTTTTTTGTGAACTTCCCGGTATTTGTGGCACTTATTATTATTTTTTCTGTGTTTCACAAAGCATATTATGTCAATTTCAAGTACATAAATCATAATTAGTGCTTGAATTGTTGTCTGACGCTTTATTGACGGAATTGCAATTGCAGGTTAGTAAGTTTGCCTATATTCTTGTCATTTTAAACGTTTTTATTCAATTTTAAGAAGCGAGTTTTACTGTTGAAATGATGCTTTCGCTTCTTAATTTTATTATTATTAGCGCATGGATAGTAATAGTATTATAATTATCGTAAAGGAAGAAAAAATTTACAGATAGTTTCACCTCGCCGTTTAGCCGTGTTATTAGAACATAATGATCCGTTTAACAGACGATATTATTTTCAAATCAAATTGTCCAAATGTAATTCATGTTATCGTCCGAACTGAGCATTATTTTAATCTGTAGTTCAATTTAAACCCCGTTTTGGGGGATATTATTTCAAATATCGGTGAAGCACCGATTATGGACCAACGCGGTCCAAAATGACCTCAGTGAGTAAAATAATTCAAATTCTACTCAAATATTTGACTACATAGACGTGCAAATACTTGTAAATTACCATTTCAAATCGTTAAGTTTAAGAGTGCTTGTCAGCTGTGATTTAGCCCTAATTTCAACATAGATAATGAATATTATTATTGTTGAAGATTAATTTTATGAATCTCACCTGTGTATTGTTCTTGACAGAGTGTGTCAGGACGGAGAGTGGGCCAGTATTGAATTCTTCCTCTTCTCTTTTGGCCAATTCTTCAGGAGTCATTTCTGACTTGGGTTTGGCTAAAGTCGTCATTTTTCCTGTTCGAAAAGATTAATAAAAGTTTAGACATAAATAAAATGACAAACATTATAAGTAGGATTCTGAGATTGAAAAAAAAACGTTATTACAATACAAACAAGGCAAAAGCAGTAAAAGCTTACACTGGTCAGACAACGAATTTCGAAGTACGGAGCTGTAACAAACTAGACTTGCACTATGATTTTGGTTAAAATCAAGATTCAACAATGACAACAATATGCTATCAATCAACGTTAAGATAAAATTTCAAGATTTAAATTTGAATGGAGTTTATTATAATTTTGACCTGTAAACAATGAAGAGCCTACCATAACCTAACAACAAATAATGCAATGTGCTCAAGGACGCTTCTTCACTTGGAAAATAATAACATGTATTTCCCGATTTTGCAAATAATATGATAATTGTATTCTTAAAAGGAGGGATAAATTACATTTACTAGTTTAAAAGTGGAATTAACAAATCAAATAAATTGGAAAATCATTCCAAACACTGTCTAGGTTATCTTTTACAGGTTGATTGCAACACATTCCAAGATTATTAAAAGCAATTATTCAAAAGTGAAACCAAAAATTAGAAGAGGTAATGATTGTAGAAATGATAGAAGTATTCAGGAAAAACTTACTATTAAAATGAAAATTTCAAAACGAAACAAATCGTAACGAGAATGCCGGTTTGTAGATTTGCAGTAGGTCAATGCCTTCTAAATCCAAGAATCAAAGCTTCATGATAGTTAGACTTTGATTGGTCGGATTCGGCACCACGACAGTTAACCAAAAGCGGTTCGTAGTTTGAAACAACTTTGCTTTTCTTGTAATTTATCAATATGATTGTTGCAAGTAGAGTTTTTGAATAACTTGCATTTTCCCCATTGATGTAGCTTACTGGACCCCAAAAAAGACAAATATGACTTGAAACTTAATAGTGGAGACTGGAAAAATGTTGTTTTATTTTTCAACTTTATGATGGAAGTATTTCAAGTGTCATACTTTATTCTTGGATTTATTGTTTCCTAACGATCTGCGTTGTTAACAATAGACTCTAAGTCAAATTTACAATAATAAGTTCAATAATAGACAGATGGAATCAAATCTTTTATACTGGTAACAGAGGTCTTAATATTGTATTTTTCAAGCAGTAGTAAGTTTGAAAATTTCGAGACCTCTACTTCATCTTTAAGTCATAGAGGTAAATGTTTTAATAAATTGCATTTTCTCATTGATGTAGATCACTAGAGTTGAATAAGCAGGTGAAATTGGATAACAATTTACTAGACTTGCAAATTACGTTACTTTTTTACAGCTCCGTAACGTCTTTAATTTTTAATGTTAATAATGTTTTAAGAACTCATTTGGTATGAAAATTTGTTTTCTGTATTAATGATGATCCAAAATTTAAGTACATGGTGCCGTTTAAAAGTTATATATAGACAAAAAAACTAGAACAACTACTAATTTTTGAGTTCCGAAATCTGTGGAATCAGAGACCTATAATAATCTCCAATTTATTTATACCCGCAGCTGATGCATCATGTTTTGGTCCAAAGAGCAGACGAGAAGTGCGGTAGGCTCTAGGCTGCAATTAATTACTTCCCTCACTGAGCTAACAGATTTTTATCCATGCCAAGCCCTCCAAAACACACTCTCAAGCTTTTTTATACTCAACAGTCCACTCCACTTCTTCTCAGGGTCTGGCTATACAGGTGAGTGTCTATACTATCTAGCATACCTTTTGGATACTCTAACATATAATTTGTTGGATAGACGATTGACCTGGGCTCCATACATTGAGAAAATATATTGTAAAATTTCATCTGGGGTATTTGCCTGCGACAGCTCGCTAGATTGAATGATAAAAAGTTACTTTTTACAGCTTTACCATGGGCTCTTACTGTCACATATTAGGTATGCTATCTTAGTATGGGGTAATCCATCAAGCTTTTTTATACTCAACAGTCCACTCCACTTCTTCTCAGGGTCTAGCTATACAGGTGAGTGTCTATACTATCTAGCATACCTTTTGGATACTCTAACATATAATTTGTTGGATAGACGATTGACCTGGGCTCCATACATTGAGAAAATATATTGTAAAATTTCATCTGGGGTATTTGCCTGCGACAGCTCGCTAGATTGAATGATAAAAAGTTACTTTTTACAGCTTTACCATGGGCTCTTACTGTCACATATTAGGTATGCTATCTTAGTATGGGGTAATCCATCAAAACAAAACCTCGATAGAGTGTTTAAGATCCAAAAGAAAGCGATTAGGTGTATAGAAAGAGTGAATAGATTAGATTCATGTAGGCCGTTGTTCAAGAGACTTGGTCTCCTAACTGTACTCTGCTTATATGTGTATGAAGTTACTTTATATGTAAAAACGAATGATATTAACCAAAATTTTGACGTACAATGCAAGAAACCGAGGAGATTATCACTTGGTGAGTCATAATATAGTAGCTTATTCAAACAAAAACCTAGTTATATTGGTAGGAAATTCTACAACAAGCTACCGCAGTTTTTAAAGAGTCTTGAAAGTATAGAAATATTTAAAAAACAATAATTGAAAAAATATTTAGTTGATAAAGCTTTTTATAGTGTACAAGAGTTCCTTTCACGTCAAAATTAAGCCTCGCCTCAACTAATCGATATAGTATTTGGTATCTAGTATATAATATAATTGTTGATCTGACTTGTCTTATACTCCTTAACTGGAGTCTCCAAGACGTAATATACAAAAAAAATCCTCCAAGCCATTTCACGCGTCTAAGACATCATTCGACAGAGTAGCAACGTTGTTGTAGCCTTTTTTGTATCTGGGATGAATAAAATTAATTTACCTCCAGCCACAATAAGGGAGATTTCTAAGGCACAGCATAGAAAATCATGGAACACTTATGCTGTAAGTTACCACATTGTGCTGTAGATGTGACCTGGTCGTAAAGAGGACAACAACAACAAAAAATGAAACCGTTGACTAAAAAAACAGGTCAAGGAATAAGTTACTATCAATGATACTATAATGTTACTTAGCCCAACAGTTACTGTGCTCTTACCAATGACTGTCCCATTGGAGTAATGATCTAGAAATATTAGACAACAAAGTTTCTCCCTTACTACTAGAGTTAGATGATAATGTTACTCCTGCATGATGATACTAAAATAAAATAATAAATAATCTTTAAGAGAAAAAAAGGTTACCTCCTGTAATTATTATACAGGCTTGGTAATCACAGCAGTTCTAAGACAGCCTTATAATTATTATGATTTTCCCTTCAACTGACAGTTACAATCTTTTCTTACCTATTTAGGGGTGAAATTAGTGTTTTTCTCTTTCAGAAATTGGCCGATTTACTTCGAGAAATCCGCTCTGATTATTGCGAGTCAAAAGTAGACATAATTACAATCTTCTAGCTACTAAATTAGCTTTTAATCTTCAACCTTACAAAATTATTTATGTTACTTGTAGATTAAGATTCTTTTTTAGTCATATTTTAATAAAAGAGCTGAAAGTGGAGAAAATATGACACTTGGGATTTGGGAATGACTTGGTGAAGATTGGTTTTTATGACCTAAGATTGTTCCTTGGAATAAGTTGATAGGTTGAAGCTTTGACAAATTGATTTTCATCAAATTGTATTGTAAACAGGAATTTTGAAAAGATTTCGAACGATTTTTTAAAATCATTTCAGTTATCGCGATATGGAAAGGAAGTCAGAGGTGAGATTGTCTGTTCTATAAAATAAAGCCCGAAGGGTTCTGAATGAATTTAATCAGATTTGAAGGCGTGTACAAACGGTGCAACTTATTGCGAGAGTACTTTCGTAGAGCACTCTAGGCTCTTTACAGGAGTAGACTCGTGCTAGATCAGTCTAACTTTAGATTCTCATTCTATCAATGAACATCTAAATTAGAATCCGCCACTGCTGATAATAAAATAAAAAAATAATATTAAAAATTGGTCCAGAGTAAGCTTGATTATTATTCAAGTACTTCAATATAAGATTTTGAAAAAAAGGTTGGATTGTTGGCGGATTGCTAAGAAAATGGCAATATTGCAAAACTATTGTAATATAGCAATTATGGTACGAAGGCTACGTAATACGTTAATATTATTATAGTATTGTCTGTGCTCAAAATTAAAAATATGTGAGATTTTTAGAGACAATCTAATATTAAAACTGACACTGTATTTCACTTTTAAATAATGTTTTACTCACATGTATTGGAGATGCTTGAGGAATGCATTTCACTTCTGAAAAGAAGCTTCGTCAGCCTCAGCCGCTTCTTTTCAGAAGTGAAATGCATTCCTCAAGCATCTCCAATATATGTGAGTAAAACATTATTTAAAAGTGAAATGCAGTGTCAGTTTTATTATTAGATTGTTCATTAAGTATTTCGTCATGGAAAACATCACAGATTTTTAGAGAATTGAAAAAAGTAGGAAGTTGACTAACAAAGAAATCTAAAATAAAATTTACAAAATCAATTTTAAATAGTTATTATTAAAAACCTTCTGTGGTAAGATACTTCTTTAGATCATGACGCATCAGATTTTTCAGCCCATATTTTGAATAAATTCTGTCTTACAACCCTGAGGTAAGTAATAGAAATTTTAGAATGTGTAAGTATAGACCTATATGAGTTCACATTGATACTGTTACGGATTTTAAAGCTAAAATAAGGCTGGCCACACTAAAGTTCACACTTGCACTTTCTTTACACAAATTAGTCTATTTACACACACTAATTGCAAGTTCAATTAATAAAGAAAATCAGATCAAAAAATGACAATCTAATGACTTATCTTCAGTAATTATTTACAAGAATTAATGAATATATAATTAATTACATGCCAATCAATAATAAAAGAAACAAGAGTTCAATAAACTGTACAATAGCCTAATGTAGAAAGAAATGATAAAAAGAACAACTAAACACATACAAAACACAGTCCCATACGTTATTTGACAGTCCCAAATAATATCACTTGACACAACGTCTTTAAACTGTTAGTAAGCTGCACAAATAGTAAACACGTGTCTCTGCTCTTTACACTGAAATTGTGCGCTGTTTACTCCAATGGCACTGAATTATCTCACATGAGATCTGTAACACAAGCTTTGTTAAACTAAACTAACTGATTCACGTGGACGTCTTATATAGTCGTCGTTTGAGGTGAACAAAGTACTGGAGGCCACTAGAAGCATTGAGAAATCCATGGAAGGTCATCGAATATAGTAGACCAATCAGGAAGTATGTAGAAACGATGAGCGCTTTGAATGCTCTCTATTGAGTGAGAGATATGCATATTTGAAGAATAAGAGTGACAAAGACATGTGAAAAGCAAGAGAATGAAGATTCAGATTACAAGTTTTTTTTTTTTTTTTTTTTTTTTTTTTTTTTTGTAGATTACGTCTTGGAGACTCCCGTTAAGGAGTATAAGACAAGTCAGATCAACAATATTATACACTAGATACCATAATTACTTCAATTAGTTGAGGTGAGGCTTAATTTTGATGTGAAAGGAACTCTTGTACACTATAAAAAGCTTTATCAACTAAATATTTCTTCAATTGATTTTTAAATATTTCTATATTTTCAAGACTCTTCAAAAACTGCGGTAGCTTGTTGTAGAATTTCCTACCAATATAACTAGGTTTTTGTTTGAATAGGCTACTATTGTGACTCACCAAGTGATAATCTCCTCGGCTTCTTGTATTATAATCATGTACATCAAGATTTTGGTTAATATCATTCGTTTTTACATATAAAGTAGCTTCATACACATATAAGCAGGGTACAGTTAGGAGACCAAGTCTCTTGAACAACGGCCTACATGAATCTAATCTATTTACTCTTTCTATACACCTAACCGCTTTCTTTTGGATCTTAAACACCCTATCAAGATTTTGTTTTGATGAATTACCCCATACTAAGATAGCATACCTAATATGTGACAGTAAGAGCCCATGGTAAGCTGTAAAAAGTAACTTTTTGTCATTCAATCTAGTGAGCTGTCGCAGGACAAATACCCCAGATGAAATTTTACTACATATTTTCTCAATGTATGGAGTCCAGGTCAATCGTCTATCCAACGTAACTCCTAGAAATGCAATTTTTTCTTCCTGGTCTAATTGATTATCGTTTACAAACACGTTTATAGCCCTATCTTCATTTAAATTATGTTTGTTTTTGAATTGAAGGTATTGGCATTTTTTACTATTTATAGTTAATTTCAACTGGTTTAAAAATTGGACAATGGACTGCACACCTATATGGGCACTTATTTCTAAATTATCTAGAATGGAATTGCTGAAAATGAGTGATGTATCATCAGCAAATAAGAGGGCTCTACCACTAATTAATTCTTTAGGTAAACGGTTGACATATAACAAAAAAAGCAATGGACCTAGTATTGACCCCTGAGGCACTCCAGCTTGCACCTCTAATTTATTAGATTTATTCTTTACTATACTATTACCAACTACTGTAGTTAGTTCTACACATTGTTTTCTCCCAATAAGATATGATTCAAACCATTTCAGTTCAACCCCATTTACACCTACATTTTGCAGTATTTCCAATAAAGTTCTATGATTAACACAATCAAATGCCTTTGACAGATCTAAGAAGATTGCAGTAGCTTTATCACCTGAATCTATTATATCTATTAGTTTTTCAACTAGAGAAACTATGGCTGTTTTTGTTGATCTCCCTTTCTGGAAGCCATGCTGTTCATCACAGATAAAGTTAGCTTCTTGAAGGTGCAGAAGTAACCTATTTAGAACTACTCTTTCAAAAATTTTACTTATTACATTTAAAATACTAATGGGCCTATAGTTTTCTACCTTTTCTCTATCGCCACTTTTGAAGAT
This sequence comes from Conomelus anceps, assembly GCA_948455865.1. NCBI lineage: Eukaryota > Metazoa > Arthropoda > Insecta > Hemiptera > Delphacidae > Conomelus > Conomelus anceps. Next base: position 6,340,125 of record OX418216.1, on the reverse strand, counting down.
TGGCAAGATCTTCCCCTCTTTTAAATTATCTGGAAAAACACCTTGTTCTAATGAATGATTGATCAGATGAATCAAAGGGTCTAACAATTGATCTTTACATTCTTTCAGAATTTTACTGGATACCCCATCCATTCCTACAGTTTTTTTATTATTTAAACTATCAATGATATTTGACAACTCGTCTTGGCATACTGGGTGGAATTTTAATTCGTTCTGAATCCCCTCAGTATTCCTCATGTTTGCATCACTAATACCTGTATTAAGAGATTTTTGAAGATCCTTAGCAACCAGTTGATAATATCTGTTAAAGAAATTACAAATGTCTACACTATCATCAATATATTTTTTATTTTCGTTAATTATTCTGGGGACACTAGTATAAGCATCTACATGAGCTACTTGCCTATTTTTGTTTATTACATCCCACACTGCTGTGTTAAAGTACACACTATTATTCAAAATTTCAGCTGTTTTCTTACATTTCGCTCTTTTCACTTTTTTCATATAGTTTTTCTTTAGAGCTTTGTAATTATCTTCACTCAACATATTTCTAGATAGTTTGAATTCATCATATGCATCTTTAACCCTATTTCTTTCTGCAAGGATATCATCAGTTATCCACTCTTCAATCTTGTCTAATTTGTTCTTTACAGGGACTTTTTTAACTGGACAACTCATAGTAATATGAAACCTTAAAATATTAATGAAACTATCATATTTGTCATTTAAACTATTGCTATTGTAAACCCTACTCCAGTTTTCTTGTAGCAGATTCTGCTTCAAACAATCGATATTCCTCTGTTCACATTGTTGAATTTCTTTCATTACTCTACTCTTTTTAATTGATTTATGACCTTGCAACCCCACCTCTAAGATTTGATAGTCATGATCAGATAGTTCCGAGCCGCCTAATCTTGTTTTAGAGTAATCTATATTAGTAAGGATGTTATCAATTATAGTTTGTGATGTTCTTGTGACTCTGGTATATTCATGAACTTTTATTTCCAAGTTATTCATGCATATAATATCCTTTAAATCTTCTGTCATTTTATTCTGTGTTGCAAAGTCTGTATTGAAATCTCCCGCTACAATAACGTTTGTAAAACGAGTAGTAGTAATCTCTAAAAGCCTATTGAATAGTTCACAAAAATTGTTCCATTCCCCATTTGGTGACCTGTAAATACCTAACACCGCTACTTCGAAATTATTGTCGATTTTTACTCTCAAACCAGTAACTTCTAAATCCATTTCCACAGCAAATTTCTCTGCATATTCTAAATTAAATGTTTGCATATTCTTAGCATTTTTAGTGAAGATAGCTACTCCCCCACTTCGATGAGATGTCCTGCAATACGACGTTTTCAATGAATAGTTTGGAATATTAAGTTGTGACAATTCATCTTCTTTTAAACCATGCTCTGTGAAAATAGCTATATCAGGAGCCTCTTCTTTAAAAAATACTTCGATTCTATCTATTTTGTTACGAATGTATTGAATATTCTGATGGAACACAGTGAGTACCGGTACTTCCCTATCATCCCTTATTACTTTATCGTTGCTTTTGCATATTGAAGTAGATTTACTTAATCTCTTAGAATCTTGAGAGCCTATCAGATTGCTACAAGAGTTCCTTCCACTAATGCTATCCTGATTTTTTGATCGATTAACGTCTTTTAATACAATTGAAGATATGAATTTATCATCTGAAACTAGTTTCCCTTCCCGGTTTTGAGCCACTTTACTAAAAAAGGTTCGTTAGATGATTGTTTAGGAGAATTATTGACAGTAGATTGCAAACGACTTTCAATCAGCTCTGCCAGCCTATTACAAAATATTACTTTGCCAGATTGATTTAGATGTAGACCATGATTAGTGAAGTTTTGTTTTTTCAGCCTTTCATTTAGAAAACAAATCCCCAACTGCTTAGAATTCTTATTTTTTAGGCTGTTGATTGTATTATGAATCGATTTATTTGTTGACTTAATGGCTTCATTTAGCTCTGGCCTATCAAACCTATACGGAATAGTACTTATTATTACATTAGTTTTTTGGCTGAGTGGCACAATCTCTTTAATTTTTTCATTTAATTCAGGAAGATGTTTTAGATTAGGTTCATTTATATTGTTTGAGCCACCCAGTACTATTAGAAAATCGTTTTTACCAAAATCTTTAGTTTGTTCCTGTGCTGACTCTACGATAGCGTTTATAGGGGCACTTGGTTTGAAAAAGCTCTGAACTTCATACTTATTTTTTAATCTTTTATTTAGTAGGTCACTACAGTCTCGTCCATGACTGGATGTCAAGAGCAGTACTCTACCTTTCCTATCGTTATTTGCCCTTACTTTAGTTTCGGTTGCTGTTTGCAAAACCTGACTATACGTTTTTGTTTGACCATTTCTATTTATTTTTTCCCCATTTGATTTAGGTTCTACTTTTTTTGTATTGATCAGAGGTTCAGATCTTACATTAGCCAAGTTTATTTTTGATTTTAATATTTCGATTTCCTCTGACATAGACCTACATTGACTCGTGAGATTTAGTATTTCAGTTTTATGGTCTTCCTGCTGCAATTTTACAATAACTTCCAGAGATTTTATGTGATCCACTAACCCTATTCGTTCTTCCTCAGAATTTTTTAGTGATGTTTCTAATTTTGTTTTCAATTTGGTGTGATCACTCAATAGTTTAGCAACCTTTTCTTCTACATCTACAGTAGCTTTAAGAGCTGTTGGAGATTTTTTCGTTAATAATTGCTGAGATCGCGTAGCTACTTGAGTTTTAGTTGAACAATTAGATTTAGATGCCTTGTTTGGACTCATTTTCCTAGCTAAAAATTGTTTTCAATTGATTTTAGTTAAATGTTTAATGAAATATTACTTAATTTATTACAATTGTCAACTTGAGACTATTTAATTACAAGAAAATTTATCAATATCGGTACACCTAACCTCGAAAATAGAATTTGACTTTTTATTTAAATACTTTAACTTATATTAGACAAGTTAATGATGTAAATTATTAAGATATTATAAATACTAATAATAATAAACAAAAATACTACTTATCCGTTCGAATTAAAATTCTATGCTTCAAAATTCGCAGAGCCTGTTCAGACAACGTATGCACAGTACCACTGCTACCTAGATCCAACCGCTGTAGTGCTGTTGTCATTGGTGTGGTATATAGATGTGGTAATTGGGACTTCCGTTCGTCTGTCAATGGAAACGATGTACTTAGAACAAGTGCGTAAATAACTGCTTGTTTTGCATTCGTAACAATACTATTAATTTTTAGCATGTCTCATTCAATTTTCTTCCAATTTTTAAAAATCTCACCAGCTCACAACCTAGGAATAGGTTTAGTTTACTAAATAGATCCAAAATGAGGTCCTACACACTCTAATGAAGCTGGATTTCTTATTACATAACCAAGTGTAATAGGGCCCACCACAAACAGCCTAATCTCTGATACCACCACATCCATAACCAATTTCTTTCCAACAACTCCAATATCCTATCTTGAAGCAGTCAAATAAAAACTTAAAAAACACTTCTGAGTGGAAATTGTGACTTACGTTATGGCGTAAAGAATAAAGAGGATTGTCAGACGACCTTGGTTTTCAGTGAACTAAGGGTCATCTGTCGATGCTCTTTACAACAGAGTGAAACGGCCATCAAGCCATAAAGTGAGTCATAATTTCCACTCAAAAGTGTTTTTAAGTTTTTATTATATACTAGTGGAAACAAGATGGATCTTCAACATCAAAATAATAACTACTCTAAAACGAATTTTTTATTCTTTAAATAACTTTTAAAATTTTTTAGTAGCCTTTTCAGATTGAAATTTGTGAAAAATTAAAGTCTAGAGCTCGACTAATCTAGCTCAATCTAATATTCGTGTGAAAAGCGAGTGTGCTATAGGAAAGAGCGGTACTCTATTTCTATGTTCTTTCTTTAAATTTTTATTTCTTTGATTTTTCTATATAGGCCTACTCTTTATCATGCATACAGTATTCCTCCTTACCGTATAATCACTTTTTTCTTGTAGATTAAATCTTGTCGACTTCAGGCATGGACAAGTCAGAATAGATTTGTATACATTCTTAAGTCTTGTAAAATTCATAATTATTTTTTCACTTTACATGATTAGAAATCACACAAGTTGTCAATAAAGCCTCAAATTAATAGCACTTAAAGTAATTTAAAACTAATAAATTCTGTGATGCTTTCCATGACGAAATACTTAATGAACAATCTAGTATTAAAACTGACACTGTATTTCACTTTTAAATAATGTTTTACTCACATATATTTGAGATGCTTGAGGAATGCATTTCACTTCTGAAACGAAGCTTCTTTTCAGAAGTGAAATGCATTCCTCAAGCATCTCAAATATATGTGAGTAAAACATTATTTAAAAGTGAAATACAGTGTCAGTTTTAATACTAGATTGTAATAAATTCTGTTTCAATAAATATCTCACCTTATTTCAATAATGACTTAAACACTTACAATACTAGTATTTTTTGCAGAGATCACTGTCCGTGTTAATGAACGTTCCTTCAGTGTCTCTTGACTCGAGGCACTCGGCTTATATATAAATACATTACATTTCAAGACTATCTCAAGTCAAGAGAAACTGAAGTGAGTGTTCATAAATCCGGCCCATGGTCTCTTTATCGATAATGAAATGAAAAATCCTATTACTTTTTTACAGAACCATAAAGATCTGGACAGACTTATCAACATAATCCTAAAACATCTGTCCTTTCTACATTACTACCCTGCAGAATCAGCGTCCACACGAGCTAATCTACTATTTGCAGCCATTATCTGGATGGCTCTACAGCCAGCTATAGCAATCTGTGAAAACTGGCAACACTGGAACTTCAATTCTCGCGTATCAGCAATTGACAATCTATTGTTTTCAATGGGAGTTCTATGCTTATCAATTGACGTTTATTTGCTGTCAGAAAAACTCCGTACACTTGTTAGTATCACAAAATCAGAGTACAAATTATACAGTATAAATTCAAGAAAAACTATAGATTTTGAGAGGGGAACCAATTTAAAAATTATTTGTGAGAAAGTTGAACTTGAGGAGAACAGTTTGGAAGAATATAAAATTACTGGAATGACCACACATGTCAGGTTAGGTTCGAAATCTGAAATAATAGACGTTTCTGGCAATTCTAATTTCGAAACAAATGATATTTTTGCTGAAAAAGTTGAAGCTGTTGGAGAAAAAAGTTTGGAAGAATATAGAATTACTGGAATGACCACAAATTTCAGGTTAGGTGCAAAATCTGATTCAAAAACGAAAGATTTTCTTGCTGAGAAACAAAAACTTGTTGAAGAAGCAATGTTAGAAGGAAGTAGAAGGGGACAAGCAACCGCCAACGTCAATATCTATTTTTTCATCAGTTTCACTTTAATCCCTTTATCCGGTCTCCTTTCCTACCTTTTTCAACTAACCTCTATTGAAAATCTTCCACTTCCTTTCCTAATTTATTCTCCATTCTCCTTCACACTGGACATCAACAGCTTCTTTGAATATATTCTTCTAAATCTCGTTGAGTTGTTCTATATCTATTACACTGCTGTACTTGCTTCGAGTGTCCATGTGTTGCAATTACTATCCATCAATAATCTGCTTGGAGAAATGAGGCTGTTCAATTTGAATGCGCGGGAAATTGATGAGGAGTTTGAAAATGTTCTAAACGGAGTACAGAAGGAGGCGAGACTGCGTTTAGCTGTTAGGGAGCTTGTGATTCAGCATCAGACAATATTCAGGTTGGTTGCAGATACGTTAGTTTAAAAAATGGTTTCATATTATAAGTTAATGTAAGAAAATTGAAAGTGAAATATCTTCTTCAAGTACATAGTGTAAGTCTAAGTATAAGTCGAAAAAACAACACCAGCCAATATCAAGGATTTTCAAAAACATATCTGGTGGTCAAAGTGTTAAAAGTAGATTTTTGATTGATGTGGAGCTCTATGATAAAGAAAGCAACGTTTTTTCAGATTCCTCGATTGCTGCATTATTTTCTCTAGCATTTCATTTAATAATCAAGATAATTCATTTCTATGGTATTTTCCATGTCAAATACTTGATGAACAATCTAATATCATAACTTATTTCTATTTAAATTGATTTTTACACACACTAGAGGGCTGCCTTTCGCTTCCAAAGAGAAAAATGCATCCCTCCAGTACAAGCTAGTAAAAACCATAATTCAAATGGAAATACAGTGTCAGTTTTGAAATTGAATAATTAATTTCATTAAAATAATTCTTACCTCTAATAAACTAATTTTTTTTTGAAATTTCCAAACTCCTAATAAAGTAGGAAATTAAAATGCAGTTTTGAGTTAATTAATGCAATAATTCCTAATTCCAGGTCTATGGACCAGATTTCTCAATGTCTATTTTTTGGAATATCCTAACCTCTAATGAAGTTAGGAATTAAAACGCAATCTTGCAAAGTGCAATTTTGTAATTTTGAAGCTGCATCTTCTGTATATATTTTTGTTTGTAGCCTAGATAAATTAGAAGATATTTCTAGATGGCTTCTCATATGAATTATATTGGAGGTTCCCAATTTATAAAAATTACTAGGGGCTTGTAGGGGCAAAAGCCCCTAAAAAACCAAAATACATAAATTTTTTATCAACCTTCATTGGTCATTTATAAATAAGCAATGATTTTCTAGCATTATAATATAGTTTACAACACAAACTGTATACAATATATTATATACAGTAGATACATTTACATTTAAATGGTGGTTTTTAGGGCCTCTAAAACAGTAAACTTTTTTATTTTGAAAATAATAAGTATAAAAAACAATTAAAATTTGGTTTAATTCAAGTTTTATTTACATGAATAGAAATCACTACTTACTTATTGCATTTGATAATTAGTCAGAACCTCTGGATAAACTATGTTTTTTGTATATGAATTGTTTTCTGTATTGTTCTGTTCTCCTGTATTTGCCATATATACTCTGATTCCATCTGATGACCTTACTCTGCTAAATGCAACATATAACTGTCCGTGTGTAAAAACTGGTTTATCTAAGTAAACTCCAGCTTTCTGGAAGGTTTGGCCTTGTGCCTTATTGATAGTTATAGCAAAGGCAAGTCGTAAGGGAAATTGCAGTCTTGACATGTGGAAAGGCATGTTAGGATCTGTTGAAATAAGCTTTATTCTAGGCAAAAATATTATATTTCCCTTTCCAGATCCCGTAATAATTTCTAATTTTATGCATTTCTCAAACATGCTTAATACGATTAACCGCACGCCATTAACCAAACCTGACCCTAGGTTTATATTCCTGATTAACATTACTATGGCACCTACTTTTAATGTCAATTTGTGAGGTGGCATTCCTGAGGGAGTTATTGAGTGTAAATATTCAATAGGAATATTCAAACGTTCGGTTGGGTCGTCACTGATTATTTCGTCCACACTAAAGTAATCATTCGCTTCCCCCTCCATTGTTTGTAGGATTTCAATGTTGAGGGTTTGACACTGTTCATTCAATGGACACATTATTACATTATTAGAAAATGTCTTGACATTGTTTAAATTAATTTGTTCATTAAAAGTAAAACTAATAATAGATTGATTTCTGAGGATAAACTGTTCAGGAATGTCAATCACATCGAAACCTTTGTTTAATGTGCCATTTCCAAGTTCGAGAAGCCAATTGCAAAACTCGTTTTCACCAGGGTTGACTCGCATGTTTTGTGTTAGTTTAAGAAATTTTATCTTTTTCCAAATTTTACTGTTCTGCAAGCATGCCTCCAATGTTTGAACTTTTCCTTGCATGGGAACAAACTGAATTCATAAAAAGTACAGCTGGCTATGAGTACACAGATATACAACTAAGACAACTCTGTGGCACAGCTGTTTTAATTTCAAAAGATGTAAACAAATTAAACCCCATGTTGTTTTAATGGGAAAAGTTTTATTCTGTTGCGAATTTATGGTGAAAAAATAAGAAAAATGAATAGTTTTCCCTCAAAATTCACGTCAAGACCTTTAAAATAAGACCCCTCCCATCCTTCTACGGCCATCCAGTCACTCACAATTTCTTTACAAAAATTTGACTTACGGAATTATATATTAAGATTGTATTTTTTCTTAACTTTTCATGTGAAATTTAACGACATGCAGTCAAATATTGTTAAGAATAAGTATAATAACTCACTTAAACTGGCCGAGTACTTTCGAATCTATGAGATCCATCATCAGAGGCTCCTAGATCATCATGTCAGTTTTTTGGTTAGAAGTGTTGTGGTTTTTGTAAAATATGATCAAAAAGTTTGTGAGATTTAAAATTTAGTTGTTCATTGAGAATGTTTTGTTTATTGTGTGTGGTGTGTTTGTATATTTCAAATTGTTCCAAGGTGTTGAGTTCGTGTCCTTTAGATTTTATGTGTAGAATGTGTAGGTTGGTACTGATGTCGGTAAAAGTGTGTCCAGTTTGAATGAGATGGTCGGCAAAATTCGATTCAGCTTTGGATGTCAGGGCTTGAAAGTGTTCCTTGTAACGTTGTTTGAATGTGCGGCCTGTTTGTCCTATGTAGAATTTGTTACAATCGGAGCAGTTTAGTTTGTAGATCCCTGGGAGATCGTATTTGTTTGTGTTCAGTGTGGTTTTGAGTGTAAGTGCATTTTTTATTTTGTTTTTTGTTCTGAATGAGATGGTGTGGCCGGCTTTTTTGACGATTTTTGCTAGTCTGTGTGATTGTGGATTAATGTATGTCATTGTGATGTATTTTTTGTCAGTGGTGTTGGTGTTTTGTTTTTTGTTTCTTATTTTATGATTGAGTTTGTCAATTAGGTCGTGTTTGTAGCCGTTTTCTTGTGCTAGGTATTTTATTGTATTTAGTTCAGTGTGGTAATTGTCGGTGGAAAGCGGTGTGTTGTTGAGTCTGTGTAGCATTGACCTGAATGCTGAGTGTTTGTGTTGTGTTGGATGATTGGAGGTGCTGTGTATTAGGGTATCTGTCATTGTTGGTTTTCTGTAGATGTTGAAGCTGTGTTGTTGGTTTGTGTTCTTTGTAATTGAGAGGTCTAGGAAGTTTATTGAATTGTTTTTCTCATATTCAGCTGTGTATTGAATGTTCTTATGTATTTTGTTTATGTATGATCGAAGTTGTTCACATTGTCTTTTGTTTCCTCTGTATAGCAATAGAACATCATCAGATACCCTAATACACAGCACCTCCAATCATCCAACACAACACAAACACTCAGCATTCAGGTCAATGCTACACTGACAAAAAATACATCACAATGACATACATTAATCCACAATCACACAGACTAGCAAAAATCGTCAAAAAAGCCGGCCACACCATCTCATTCAGAACAAAAAACAAAATAAAAAATGCACTTACACTCAAAACCACACTGAACACAAACAAATACGATCTCCCAGGGATCTACAAACTAAACTGCTCCGATTGTAACAAATTCTACATAGGACAAACAGGCCGCACATTCAAACAACGTTACAAGGAACACTTTCAAGCCCTGACATCCAAAGCTGAATCGAATTTTGCCGACCATCTCATTCAAACTGGACACACTTTTACCGACATCAGTACCAACCTACACATTCTACACATAAAATCTAAAGGACACGAACTCAACACCTTGGAACAATTTGAAATATACAAACACACCACACACAATAAACAAAACATTCTCAATGAACAACTAAATTTTAAATCTCACAAACTTTTTGATCATATTTTACAAAAACCACAACACTTCTAACCAAAAAACTGACATGATGATCTAGGAGCCTCTGATGATGGATCTCATAGATTCGAAAGTACTCGGCCAGTTTAAGTGAGTTATTATACTTATTCTTAACAAATATTTGACTGCATGTCGTTAAATTTCACATGAAAAGTTAATATTAACAACACAGTTCGTCATGGAACATGAAATCCAGGTATTTTTTCTATTTATATATTCAGCTATGATTCTCTATGCATGTGTAGGCTATGAAATGTGACAAATGCTTTGAAGAGACACATTTTATAATATTTTATCTATTCATTTATCAAATCAGAAATTAAATTTTATTTTCCCACAGTGGCCTGGAAAAGTGCCTATTTTTGCACTAATTGTAGCACACAAAATAGTCTATTCCTGCGCCAGTGCAGGAATGTAAATTCCAGTGTGCAAAAATACTTTTCTGCACTCCAGATTTACAACCTAACAACACAAAACAGTGAGCATGTAATACGCAGATTCCCTATTCTGGATTCAAAAATAGGTTGGCTACCCTGCTTCAGCCATGCAAAAAGCGAGCTCAGTCAGCTGTTGTCAAAGTTGATTTAATTTTAAGATAGGTTATGTGAGGAATCGTGAGGTTATGTATGTCCTGTTTTGTTCTGTTTAAGTGATAGCCATGAGCCATAGCAGGTATCTGTTCAATCAGATAGAGATAAGCTGCGTTCTTGTAGGTCCTGTTTGTAACGGTGACCGATTAGATTGCGCAAAAAAGACACTGTTCTCTGCTGTAAAATCACTTCCTAGTGGTTCAAAACCAATTTAAAACTGTAGTTCCAACTCATTACCCACGGACAGGTCTCAGACCTATGTGGGCTTCATCCTAAAAAAATTTACTTTATACATTATTGTAGGAAAAATGTAATGTGTAATTCTAGTGCAAAGTATTGCTTCTGAACTCAAGAAACTTTTTTTACGAGCCTTTGGCTTGTGAGAAAAACTGTTTCTCTCAGTGCAGAAATCTCCCACTTTTTGCTCTAGTTACACAAATAGCTATTCTCCATTCTAGTGGAAGTGATATATTTTTGAAAACCTAAATTTATCTTATAAGTGGATATCTACTGATACGGCCTTAACCACAATAAATATGCAGTGACAACTCAAAGTCTTGTACTTGTATATTAAAACTATTTATATACTATAGCCCATATCAGATCTGAAAACCCTCATTTTCAGTCCATGTTTCCATAGATTTTAGCTGTAGAGAACTGTCTTGTAAAAAATAAACATTTTATCTCGTTGATTTATTGTTCAGTTTATTCGTAAAATCTACTTAAATTAATGAGAGTGATATTTTGAAAATTATTCAGTACAATCCTGGATTCATCGATATAATATCATAAACCTGTGATGTTAAAATCACTCTACCTTATACTATAATTGCTGGCAAATATAAATAAGTAACAACAAATGAACGAACCTTTTAATATGCGTTACATTTTTTAGAATTATTCACTACATTGCAGTTATCTTGAATCAGAAATTAATAATTACGATAATTCACTTAAAACGAGATCTTTCGGCTGTCACGCCATTTTCCTATTTCAAGAATGTCATGAGTCAGGTACCGTATTCTAAAAAGTTTAATTAATACGTGCAGTTTGTAATGGAATCAGAAATTCAGGCCTTGAAGTTGAAGATGAGATTCAATACCTCTAAAACGTTCGGCCGAATGTGAGTACATTTATCATATATTCACAATATAAAACTGACTGCAAGTCATTAAATTTACAACAAAACGTTAATATTAACAACGCAGATCGTTATGGAACAAGAAATACAAGAATTAAATTCAGAAATTTTAATATTCCTACAGCTACACCTTAATAAACAGGAAAATTTTCTTGTACGCCTTGACTCTTTCTCTTTGTCTTCCTTGATGTTGTTGTAATATTTTTCTACAGGAAAGTGAGACAGTTGAATCACGGATCAAATTTTCGAATATTCTACGCCAACTCCTACATTTGTTTTCAAATTGTGTTTGGAATTTTCATTGTATTGGTAAGTAGTTTTTAAGAACTGCTATTAATTTATACTGAAGTCTTCCACAATGACGGATATTGACAACAGCATTGAATAGCTGATGGAAATCGATGAATGCTAAAAATAATAGTCACCAAAAATAATAACAAAAATAATAGTCACCGCCGGGAATCGAACCGCGGACCTCCCATTTGCTGGTCGGACGCCTTAACTACTTGACTGCAGTGAGCACTCTGCACAGCAGCGTTCATTTTAGACTTGGCCATATCGGCTCATATATCACTAGTTGGTTTGAAGTAACTGACAATTTACAACAAGCTGACAAATATACAGTAACAGAATTTATTCTGTTCAGCGGTGACTATAGTAGTATTCATCGATTTCCATCAGCTATTCAATGCTAACTTTTTAAGTGAAATCGCAACGACTTGCAGTCAAATTTTCATTAAGAATAAGTAGAATTTACTTACTCTGTAGGCCGAGAGCTTTCGAATCTTTGAGATCCATTTTCAGAGGCCTCTCAAGCTGAAAATGGATCTCATAGATTCAAAAGCGCTCGGCCTACAGAGTAAGTAAATTCTACTTATTCTTAATGAAAATTTGACTGCAAGTCGTTGAATTCACTTAAAAAGTTAATATTAACAACACAGTTTGTCATGTAACAAGAAATCCAGGTATTCAATTCTGTTGTCAATATCTGCCATCGCAGAACTCTTCAATATAAATTAAAAGCACTTTAATGAATTCTAAATCAATAAATTTTGTTTCTATATATTTGTCAGTATCTTCGAAACTAACTCCTTTACTGTATATAATTATCATCAATTTTGGAAAGCTACTCTGTTCCATTTGATTATCTGTGTATATAACACAGACTCCTTATATATGACTCCTTACTGTATATAATTATTGTCAATTTTGGAAAGCTACACTGTTCCATTGGATTATCTGTGTATATAACACAGACTCCTTATATATGACTCCTTACTGTATATAATTATTGTCAATTTTGGAAAGCTACTCTGTTCCATTGGATTATCTGTGTATATAACACAGACTCCTTATATATGACTCCTTACTGTATATAATTATCGTCAATTTTGGAAAGCTACTCTGTTCCATTGGATTATCTGTGTATATAACACAGACTCCTTATATATGACTCCTTACTGTATATATAATTATCATCAATTTTGGAAAGCTACTCTGTTCCATTGGATTATCTGTGTATATAACACAGACTCCTTATATATGACTCCTTACTGTATATAATTATCATCAATTTTGGAAAGCTACTCTGTTCCATTTGATTATCTGTGTATATAACACAGACTCCTTATATATGACTCCTTACTGTAAATAATTATTGTCAATTTTGGAAAGCTACTCTGTTCCATTGGATTATCTGTGTATATAACACAGACTCCTTATATATGACCCCTTACTGTATATATAATTATCATCAATTTTGGAAAGCTACTCTGTTCCATTGGATTATGTGTGTATATAACACAGACTCCTTATATATGACTTCTTACTGTATATAATTATCATCAATTTTGGAAAGCTACTCTGTTCCATTGGATTATCTGTGTATATAACACAGACTCCTTATATATGACTCTTTACTGTATATAATTATCATCAATTTTGGAAAGCTACTCTGTTCCATTGGATTATCTGTGTTCTGTTTTGCATTGCATTCTATTGTGTTTACCAAATGTTTCCCTTATTATTCAAATCATATACATTCACAAGCATGAAATTGTCATTGCATCAATCAAGACCCGCCATAGGACATAGTGAGGGACACAAAAATATAATCAAAAATGTCATCAGTTCTGCCGAATAGTAAAAAACATTGTTGAGCTTTTACTCTCTACTGTATATAATTATCGTCAATTTTGGAAAGCTACTCTGTTCCATTTGATTATCTGTGTATATAACACAGACTTCTTATATAATATGACTCCTTACTGTATATAATTATCGTCAATTTTGGAAAGCTACTCTGTTCCATTGGATTATCTGTGTTCTGTTTTGAATTGCATTCTATATTGTGTTTACCAAATGTTTCTCTTATTATTCAAATCATATATATATATATATACATTCTCTAGCATGAAATTGCCATTGTGTCAATCAAGACCCGCCGTATGGGATGTAGTGAGGGACAAAAAAATAATGTCATCAGTTTTGCCTAATAGTAAAAAAAACCATTGTTGAGCTTTTACACTAATACCGTACTAAGAGCACGTAGATATTATTTTCATGATAAAATTGTGAATTTACTCACCATTTTATTATGTTTATTCTATTTATTTTCATTTTGATATTATTTATTGATTTATTCATTACAAAAACACTATAAAGCTATCATCCAACAGGCTATTGCCCACAACTAGATTGGAACATGTGTTAGTATCAGTTTTTATGTAAATTTTATAAGCAGTAGGCTGAATAATGTAATAAGGGTCTTTTCACCTCACTTAACATCATAAATTTTGAATGTGTTCATAAGGTGAATGAATAACTGTAATTTCACGATGATATCATTGTCAATACAGTAAATATTGCTTGAGTTAAAAAAACTTAAAAGACACTTTTTTAAGTGCAAATTATGACGTAATTTCCACTTAAAAGTGTTTTTAAAGATTTTATTATATTAAAATAATTGGTGGAAACAAGATGGATCTTCAACATCAAAATATTGCTTATTCCTGGAGTTATGTGGAGCTTGAAGTAGATAATATCTTAGAGTTGCTCATGAATAGACATTTTTTGTAGATTACGTCTTGAAGACTCCAGTTAAGGAGTATAAGACAAGTCAGATCAACAATATTATACACTAGATACCATAATTACTTCAATTAGTTGAGGTGAGGCTTAATTTTGATGTGAAAGGAACTCTTGTACACTATAAAAAGCTTCAACTAGATATTTTTTCAATTGTTTTTTTAAATATTTCTATATTTTTCAAGACTCTTTAAAAACTGCGGTAGCTTGTTGTAGAATTTCCTACCAATATAACTAGGTTTTTGTTTGAATAAGCTACTATATTATGACTCACCAAGTGATAATCTCCTCGGCTTCTTGTATTATAATCATGTACATCAAGATTTTGGTTAATATCATTCGTTTTTACATATAAAGTAGCTTCATACACATATAAGCAGGGTACAGTTAGGAAACAAAGTCTCTTGAACAACGGCCTACATGAATCAAATCTATTTACTCTTTCTATACACCTAACCGCTTTCTTTTGGATCTTAAACACCCTATCAAGATTTTGTTTTGATGAATTACCCCATACTAAGATAGCATACCTATTATGTGACAGTAAGAGCCCATGGTAAGCTGTGAAAAGTAACTTTTTGTCATTCAATCTAGCGAGCTGTCGCAGGACAAATACCCCAGATGAAATTTTACAACAAATTTTCTCAATGTATGGAGCCCAGGTCAATCGTCTATCCAACAAACCTCCTAGAAATGAACTTTTTCTTCCTGGTCTAATTGATTATCGTTTACAAACACGTTTATAGCCCGCCTATCTTCATTTGAATTATGTTTGTTTTTGAATTGAAGGTATTGGCATTTTTTACTATTTATAGTTAATTTCAACTGATTTAAAAATTAGACAATGGACTGCACACCTATATGGGCACTTATTTCTAAATTATCTAGAATGGAATTGCTGAAAATGAGTGATGTATCGTCTGTAAATAAGAAGGTGCAGAAGTAACCTATTTAGAACTACTCTTTCAAAGATTTTACTTATTACATTTAAAATACTGATAGGCCTATAGTTTTCCACCTTTTCTCTATCACCACGAAGATTGAAGATTGGCAAGATCTTCCCTTCTTTCAAATTATCTAGAAAAACGCCTTGTTCCAATGAATGATTGATCAGATGAATCAAAGGGTCGGTCTAGCAATTGATCTTTACATATTCTATCAGAATTTTAACTTTCTTAGTAATGGCGAAGGTGATATTGTATGAAGGAAGATAATGGTGTAGCAACCGAAACTAGTTTCTCGAAGTTTTAATAAATGTGGTTGTGACAATTTCGTCTTATTATTCATTTCAGAATTTTACTGGATACCTCATCCATTCCTACATTTTTTTTATTATTCAAACTATCAATGATATTTGATAACTCGTCTTGGGATACTGGGTGGAATTTTAATTTGTTCTGAATCCCGTCAGTATTCCACATGTTTGCATCACTAATACCTGTATTAAGAGATTTTTGAAGATTCTTAGCAACCAGTTGATAATATAATTATGTTAAGGAAATTAAAAATGTCTACACTATCATCAATATATTTGTTATTTTCATTCATTATTCTGGGGACACTAGTATAAGCATCACATGAGCTACTTGCCTATTTTTGTTTATTACATCCCACACTGCTGTGTTAAGTACACACTATTATTCAAAATTTCAGCTTTTTTCTTACATTTCGCTCTTTTCACTTCTTTTGTATAGTTTTTCTTCAGAGCTTTGTAATTATCTCCACTTAACACATTTCTAGATAGTTTGAATTCATCATAATGCATCTTTAACCCTATTTCTTACTGCAAGGATATCATCAGTTATCCACTCTTCAATTTTGTCTAATTTGTTTTTTACAGGGACTTTTTAACTGGACAACTCATAGTAATATGAAACCTTAAAATATTAATGAAACTATCATATTTGTTATTTAAACTATTGCTATTGTAAACCCTACTCCAGTTTTCTTGTAGCAGATTCTGCTTCAAACAATCGATATTCCCCTGTTCACATTGTTGAATTTCTTTCATTACTCTACTCTTTTTAATTGATTTATGACCATTCAACCCCACCTCTAAGATTTGATAGTCATGATCAGATAATTCCGAGCCGTCTAATCTTGTTTTAGAGTAGTCTATATTAGTAAGGATGTTATCAATTATTGTTTGTGATGTTCTTGTGACTCTGGTATATTCATGAACGTTTATTTCCAAGTTATTCATGTATATAATATCCCTTCAATCTTCTGTCATTTTATTCTGTGTTGCAAAGTCTGTATTGAAATCTCCCGCTACAATAACGTTTGTAAAACGAGTAGTAGTAATCTCTAAAAGCCTATTGAATAGTTCGCAAAAATTGTTCCATTCCCCATTTGGTGACCTGTAAATACCTAACACCGCTACTTCGAAATTATTGTCGATTTTTACTCTCAACCCAGTAACTTCTAAATCTTTTCCACAGCAAATTTCTCTACATATTCTAAATTAAATGTTTGCATATTCTTAGCATTTTTAGTGAAGATACCTATACTCCCCCACTTCGATGAGATGTCCTGCAATACGACGCTTGCAATGAATAGGTTTGGAATATTAGGTTGTGACAATTCATCTTCTTTTAAACAATGCTCGGTGAAAATAACTATATCAGGAGCCTATCTTCTTTCAAAAATACTTCGATTCTATCTATTTTGTTTTGAATGTATTGAATATTCTGATGGAACACAGTCAGCACATTCCCTATTATCCCTTATTACTTTATCGTTGCTTTTGCATATTGAAGTAGATCTACTAAATCTCTTAGAATCTGGGGAGCCTATCAGATTGTTACAAGAATTCCTTCCACTAATGCTATCTTGATTTTTTGATCGATTAAAGTCTTTTAATACAATTGAAAGATATGAATTTATCATTTGAAACTAGTTTCCCTTCCCGGTTTTGAGCCACTTTACTTGAAAAGGTTCGTTAGATGATTGTTTAGGAGAATTATTGACAGTAGATTGCAAACGACTTTCAATCAGCTCCGCCAGCCTATTACAAAATATTACTTTGCTAGATTGATTTAGATGTAGACCATGATTAGTGAAAAAAAAATTTCAGCCTTTCATTTAGAAAACAAATCCCCAGTTTCTTAGAATTCTTATTTTTTTAGGCTGTTGATTGTATTATGAATTGATTTATTTGTTGACTTAATGGTTTCATTTTTGCTCTGGCCTATCAAACCTATACGGAATTGTACTTATTATTACGTTAGTTTTTTGGCTGAGGGGCACAATCTCTGTAATTTTTCAATTTATTTCAGGAAGATTTTTTATATTGGGCTCATTTATATTGTATATATACAATAGGTTCATATATATACCATTACATGGCAGAAGTCATTAGTTGCTACAGTTATGTGTGCTAATTTTTAGAATTTGAATGTGTGTTTCAATAAACAAATAGCTAAACATGAATAATTTTATTAATGAAAAAAATCTTTACTGATAAATTCAACGCTTACTTTACTCCTGTAATGGCCATTTTTTCGTACTGTTGAAATGCTTCCTCAGACACGGCTAGAGCCCTACTCAAATTGATCAAAACGGTCGCCAGCCGTATCTGAGGAGGCATTCCAACAGTACGAAATGGCCATATTACACAAATAAGAAAGTGTTCAATTCGCTAGTGAAGCTCATTTTCAAAAACAATTTGTTTTAATACCAAAAATGAAAAGTAATATGGAGCTACAAAGTAGAGAAATAATTAATGATACGGTATGTTTTTTCAACAGAAAGGAGGGTTCATCTTCAAAGTCAAGTATGGTGTAATGGTAATAACTATAACACTAATTGAATATATTTTCAGCGAAAATGGACAGCGCTTACAAGATGAGGTGAAACTTCATTGTTATTTTGTTATACTTATTATTAATAGGCTATAAGGCTATCACTTCCTTTTGATAATCACACCGTGGTTTTTACTTATCAAAACTTTCAATTTACAAAGATATTCTTCTATATAAGGTTAGCAATTAATCAAGACATTGATTAATTCACTTTTTTCAAAAATAAATTTCTTGCAGATGATTAAATCTTTATTCAGGAAACTGAGGACAGCCTGCTTAATCCATATTCCAACTAAATAAAAATTTTATTTCAACAAAATAAAATTATTCCATTTTATTTATTTATTAGGCTACATATTTATTTTTTCAAATAAAATATAACTACATATTTGATGGGTGGAAAGCTTGATATGTATATCGGCTACTATAATGAAAGTAATGGCTTTTAAAATGGCCGTTTCGCTCGAAAATTATTGTGAGAGACTCAATCTTGACACAAGTATCATCAGGTAATTATTTTTGAGGGACGAAGCCTGCATAGATCTGAGACCTGTTTGAGGGTGATAAGTTGAATGATGGTGATTGATGAGTTGGACCTACAGTTTTAGGTGGGTTCCGAACCACCGGGAAGTGATTTTACAGCAGAGAACAGAGTATTTTTTGCTAACCAATCCAATCGTCACCCTTGCAAAGAGGGTCCAAGAGTTCGTAG
Organism: Conomelus anceps; assembly: GCA_948455865.1. Lineage (NCBI taxonomy): Eukaryota > Metazoa > Arthropoda > Insecta > Hemiptera > Delphacidae > Conomelus > Conomelus anceps. Next base: position 6,321,016 of record OX418216.1, on the reverse strand, counting down.
ATTATCTTTATCTGACTGAACAGATACCTGCTACGCCTCGCGGCTTTCACTACCCACCTATCACTTCGCACCTACTTGGGCTGTGTAATCTTTTGATAATCACAGCCTTCTTGTTGCCTATCAAAACTTTTAATTCTATTGAGCTATTTATCTATGAAACTTCTTTTTAATATTAAGCTATTAATCAATTATTTTCTTAAAAATAATACAGGGAGAAAAGTTGAGAATGGCGTTGTATGAATGTGACTGGATTAATAAGCCTGCATGGTTCACAAAAGTTTTGAGGATTCTTATGACTCGTAACAATAATGTACCCAAAGTCGGACTTCTAAATATGTTCACCCTCAACAGAAATAATGTGACAGTGGTCAGTAAGCTTATCAAAAAAATTTTTAATAATTTCAATACAGTACTTTATTGATATGAATTCATATGAATATTTCCTGTTACTTGTGTATTTGGCAACATCATTGAATGTATCGACCATATTATTACTTTATTGTAATCTATCAACCTATATCATTTTGACCATGAAATTAGTTTTGAAAGAATCAATGCGCGTAGGAATAATGTAAATAATCTCTATCAATCATTGCGTTGATGGGAGCCTTACCTGATTACCGGTTAATGTTGCTGGTGGCGTCTTATTGGTCTACTCCAATTTATAGACTTCAAAAATATGAATAGACCTTGCATTAGACGCCTACCAGTAACATTTACCGGTCAACGGTAAGGCTCCCATAAACTCAACCATTCATTTCACAATCTGTAGGTGTACTGTCAGTATTAAGCTTCAAAATTATTTCAATCTCCAGTTTCCCATCTTGGAATTGATGTACATTTTCAGCTAAACTAGAGTAATATAATGTTTTTTGAATTATGAAATATTTTTTATAATAACTCAGTTAACTTACTGCAATTTTCATTACACACTTTTTTATTATTTCCTGTGCCTATCTCAAATAGCAATTATGAATTATTCCATTAATATATTCTTATAATATATTTATTCCAATATACAGTACATTATTTTTATAATATATGGATATTTGAGCGGATTCTGAGGAAATCTCTATTATTTGAAGCTCACCTCTGCTGGCCAGACACATTAAGTCTCCCGGTCGAATTGGTCAAACTACCCAAAGGCGGGCTAGTGAATGAATGAAAGACTTTAAAAAATCCTAATTAGAAATGTAATAAGATATTTGAATGTGATGGCAAATAAAGCATACACATACATACATTAGCTTTTGTGAGATATGTATAATAAAAAATAATATTAAAAGTAACCTGTGATGTTTTCCATGACGAAATACTTAATGAACAATCTAATATTAAAACTGACACTGACAAAGTGAAATACAGTGTCAGTTTTAATATTAGATTGTTTAAAATTAACCATTTCACAAACCACAACCATTACAATATTGTAACATTAAACTATTGATTTCTTCTATTGATTTCTTGCAAAATAATATTGTTGTCACTTTTATGTTAATTGTGTTAGATTTATTGCTAAATAATTTGATTACTGTTTTCAGGTAATACGTGGTGCCTATTCATACTTCAGTATATTAAACAACATTTCATCATAATAGACTGTATTATAAACAAAATATTCTACTAAAAAATACCGGTAATCTATTGGAGGTTTATGCATACCGTACCGCTATATATCGGTATAATCAGCGGAAGCTAACTTCTACTCAAAGGTCATTGCATTTCTGTATCACCATTCATCACAATCCCCACGCACAAGCCTCAGTATCATGTACAAGTAATGAGCAATAATAAAAGTATCTGGAGCAATATCGTTCTATTTTTAATTTATTATCCAGTTTCCATTCTTTCCTCTCTCAATCATCTCTGAAATAATGTCGGAGAAAATGCAATGAATTTTTTTTTTTATTGCTTATGATGCCCACATGAGTCCGAGACTTGTGCGTGGGTAATGAAGTGAATGATTACACTAAGATGCTAGACGGAGGAGCGGGATTCGAACCCACGACAGCTTAAACGACAGCAAGCTGAAGTTGTGCGACACCCCAACCAACTGCGCTAAGCAGCCCGCCAAAATGCTTCTCTTGTCTACACTACGGCATATAGATTTATAGTTCTTTTCACCAAGTGATAGATTTTTTTTACATGCTTATTGAGATACATGTCTATTGATAGAAGAATTCTGTTCATTTTATGAACGGCCTTGAGACGATTGAGAAGATGTAGTGGGCCTTGAAATGCTTTTTCCTACAGTGACCCAAAAAGTGCCTATTTCGCACTAACTGTAGCATGCAAAATAGTCTATTCCTGCACCAGTGTGGGAAAGTAAATTCCAGTGTGCGAAAGTACTTTTCCGCACTCCAGATTTGCAACCTAACAACACAAAATAGTGAGCATGTAATACGCAGGTTCCCTATTCTGCATTCAAAAATAGGTTGGCTACTCTGCTTCAGCTACAAAAATAGTCAACTGTAGTTATTGTTGAAATCGATTTGATTCGAAGATAGGTTATGTGAGAAGTTGTCAGGTTATGTATGTCTTGTTTTTTCTGTTTAAATTACTTTTCCTACAGTGACCCGAAAAAGTGCCTATTTTTGCACCAACTGTAGCATGCAAAATAGTCTATTCCTGCACCAGTGCGGGAAAGTAAATTCCAGTGGGCAAAAGTACTTTTCCTACAACTGCTCGTAAAGTAGTTCTTTACGTACTGAAAACTAATTGTAAAATACCTCTTTACTGCTCTGCAAACGGTAAAGTACTTTACGCTCGCCAGCTGTTTTCTTTACGCTTCTGTTTTGATTTTGATGCCTTCTCATTGGTGGATCACAGAATCCGTGAAATTCACATAACCTCAACAATGGCAAATGCTAACCAAATCCGCGCATGGTCTGTGATGTTACAAACTACAAGCTTTTATTGTGTTAGAATCCAGAACTGCAGTTTTAGGAAAAATATTGTATGTAATTCGCGCATGAAGCTTCTTTATTGCTCTCACAAAATTACTGCGCTCCGCTATGCGTCGCACAGTAAATGTTTTGGCTCGAGCGATAAAGTCGCGCTTCACGCTCTTAATACATAAATAACTATTTCCGCACTCCAGATTTGCAACCTAACAACACAAAATAGTTAGCATGTAATACGCAGGTTCCCTATTCTGCATTCAAAAATAGGTTGGCTACACTGCTTCAGCTGCGAAATAGTCGTTGTAGTTGTTGTTGTTGTTGAAATCGATTTGATTCGAAGGTAGGTTATGTGAGGAATTGTCAGGTTATGTATGTCCTGTTTTGTTCTGTTACTTTATACATAAATTGTAGGAAAAATTTAATGTGTAATAGGAGTGCAAAGTATTGTTTCTGCACCCAAGAAACTTTTTTCACTCGCCTTCAGCTCGTGAAAAAAACTGTTTCTCTCGATGCAGAAAAACACTATTTTGCACTCTAGTTACACAAATAGCTATTATACATTACTGTAGGAAAAATTTAATGTGTAATTCGAGCGCAAAGTATAGTTTCTGCACTCGAGAAACTTTTTTTACTCGCCTTTGGCTCATGAAAAAAACTGTTTCTCTCGATGAAGAAAAACGCCACTTTGCACTCTAGTTACACAAATAGCTATTAACTACCTGAAATAATGTTGGAAAAAATACTCCTCTTACCTGCACAATATAAGATTTTAGCCAATTCTTGGATTTCTTGTTCCATGACGATCTGCATTATTAATATTAAACTTTTTATTGTAAATTCAACTACTTTCAGTCAATTTTAATTGTAAATAAATAATATTTCTACTCACTTTTGGTCAAACGTTTTCCAAGGAAGATGAGTCTCCATCACTAGTAAACGTTTGACCAAAAGTGAGTAGAAGTATTGTTTATTCACAATTAAAATTGACTTCAAGTCGTTGAATTACATTGAAAAGTTAATATCAGCTAAATTTACCTGTTCTTTGTGCTTTAATAGGCTCTATTAATAGGAAAATGCTTTTTTTTAAAGATTATCATGGGACTATTATGAAGATATAATAGAGACTTACATATAGCCTACAATTGATCACCTTGAATAATAATGAAAAAAATGCAGTACATTAATATTTTCCTCTCTCCACTACGGTATATAAGATTTAAGCCAATGTCACCTGTCATTGAGCTCTAGTAGAATCTATTAATAGAAAGATTCTTTTAGTCAACAATTCTCATCTTTCCATTAAGAAAGAGTTGTGGGGAACGAAATACTATTACTTACCTGGAATAATGTTTAAAAATGCAATATTTCTCTTGTCTGCACTCTACAAGCTACCGAAGTTTTTGAAGAGTCTTGAAAATATAGAAATATTTAAAAAACAATTAATTGAAGAAATATTTAGTTGATAAAGCTTTTTATAGTGTACAAGAGTTCCTTTCACATCAAAATTAAGCCTCACCTCAACTAATTGAAGTAATTATGGTATCTAGTGTATAATATTGTTGATCTGACTTGTCTTATACTCCTTAACTGGAGTCTCCAAGACGTAATCTACAAAAAAAAAAAAAAAAAAAAATATATATATATATATATATATATATAAGATTTTAGCCAATTTTACGTGTTCATTGGGCTTTAATAGGCTCTATTAATAGGAAAATGCTATTTTTGTTAAAAAACACTCTCTGGGACGTCTATGGAAATGTAGAAGGCATTGGGGTACTCTTATTAACCTGGAATAATGTTGGAAAGAAGGCATTACTCCTGCTATCGTAACTGCATATAAGATTTAAGCCAATTTTTTTTTTTTTTTTTTTTGAGGATGAAGCCCACATAGATCTGAGACCTGTGCGTGGGTTATGAGTTGGATGATGGTGATTGATGAGTTGGACCTACAGTTTTTAGGTGGGTTCCGAACCACCGGGAAGTATTGAGCTCCAGTAATCACGGAAAAATGCAATTTATTTGCTAATTCGCCTTGAGGCTATTAAGAATATGAAGTAGCTCTTGAAAAACTTTCAACTACATTATCTATAATAAAGTGAAATACATAAAAGTTCAATACTTTTTCTCTCTCTACTACGGTATCTAAGATTTAAGCCAATTTTTCTGATTATTGAACATCAGTAGACTGTATTAATAGATATACACAATTAATCTAATTATTCGCCTAAAGAAATATTTTAAATAATAAAAATTTAAAAACCACTTTTAAGTAGAAATTATAACTCACGTTATGGCGTGACGGCCGTTTCACTCTGTTGTCAAGAGCATCGTCAGACGATCCACAGTTCACTGATTTAAGCAAAAATAAGTGTCACGCCATAACGCGAGTTATAATTTCCAATCTAATATTAAAACTGACATTGTATTTCACTTTTAAATATTGCTCTACTCACTTATATTGGAGGTGCTTGAGGAATGCATTTCACTTCTGAAACGAAGCTTCTTTATTTTTTAAAAGTGAAATACAGTGTCTGTTTTAATATTAGATTGTTATTATAAACTTAAAAAACACTTTTAAATGGAAATTGACTCACGTTATGTGTACTGTGGGTCGTCTGATGATGCTCTAGACAACAGAGCGAAACGGCCGTCACGCCATAACGTGAGTCAATTTCCATTTAAAAGTGTTTTTTAAGTTTATAATACATATTAGTGGAAACAAGATGGATCGTCAACATCACATTAGATTGTTCATTACGTATTTCGTCATGGAAAACATCACAGATTATAATTTCCACCCAAGTGTTTTTAAGTTTTTATTATAATATATATTAGTGGAAACAAGTTGAATCTTCAAAATCACTATTTTAAAGATGCAGAAGCCTTTGAAATACTTTAAAGTATCGTACCTGGAATGATGTTCAAAATTATACCATATATACTCCCAAGTCCCGCTAGCCTATATAAGATTTAAGGCTGTGCGCAAGGGTCTTGGTCATAATTATTTTGAGGTTTCTTGCATTAAATATTATTAGGGCTTTGAAATGTTATCTGTTGCTGTGAGGAAAATCTTTTTCTTCAATTATTTTGTGAAATATGGGGGTTCAAAGTTGAATTTTTTTGGTTTTGGGGGGCAATTAATCTCACCAATGAGTGATTTTAAACTTTTAATTATTTTTCTGTGATTGAAAGACACCTTGAGGAGTTAAATGAATGACATATTGTTTTCTCCAATCTAGCAATTTTTTTTTTAAAATCTGTAAAAATTCTAAGTTTGAAAAACTATTAAATTGAGGTAAAAAATATGTCATTTTATTCCTCAAGGTGTCTTTCAGTTGAGGAAAATTTATCAAAAGTTTCAAATCACTCATTGGTGAGATCAATCTATTGCCTCCAAAAACTAAAAAAAATTCAACTTTGAACCCCCATATTTCACAAAATAATTTAACTGAAGTTTTTTCTCACAGCAATATATAATATTCAATGCAAGAAACTTCGAAAATGTCTTTGACCAAAAACCCTGCGCACAGCCTTAAAGCCAACTTTACCTGTGTATTGAGCTCCAGTAGACTGTAATTATGAAAAAAAATGCAATTTATTTAATAATTCGCCTTGGGACTATTATCAAAATTTAGTAGCCATTTAAATACTTGAAATGATGTTTAGAAAAATACAATACTTCCTGCTTTGTATTTGCTGTATAAGATTTAAGTCAATTTCACCTGATTATTGTGATCCAGTAGGCTCTACCAATGGGAAAATGTGATTTATTTTATAACTCGACTTGGTCGTATTGTTATGATGTAGTAGCCCTTCCAATTTTTTTTTTTTTTTTTGTAGATTACGTTTTAAAGACTCCAGTTAAGGAGTATAAGACAAGTCAGATCAACAATATTATACACTAGATACCATAATTACTTCAATTTGTTGAGGTGAGGCTTAATTTTGATGAGAAAGGAACTCTTGTACACTATAAAAAGCTTTATCAACTAAATATTTCTTCAATTGTTTTTTAAATATTTCTATATTTTCAAGACTCTTCAAAAACTGCTGTAGCTTGTTGTAGAATTTCCTACCAATATAACTAGGTTTTTGTTTGAATAAGCTACTATTGTGACTCACTAAGTGATAATCTCCTCGGCTTCTTGTATTATAATCATGTACATCAAGATTTTGGTTAATATCATTCGTTTTTACATATAAAGTAGCTTCATACACATATAAGCAGGGTACAGTTAGGAGACCAAGTCTCTTGAACAACGGCCCACATGAATCTAATCTATTTACTCTTTCTATACACCTAACCGCTTTCTTTTGGATCTTAAACACCCTATCAAGATTTTGTTTTGATGAATTACCCCATACTAAGATAGCATAGGTACCTAATATGTGACAGTAAGAGCCCGTGGTAAGCTGTAAAAAGTAATTTTTTGTCATTCAATCTAACGAGCTGTCGCAGGACAAATACCACAGATGAAATTTTACAACATATTTTCTCAATATATGGAGTCCAGGTCAATCGTCTATCCAACATAACTCCTAGAAATGCAATTTTTTCTTCCTGGTCTAATTGATTATCGTTTACAAACACGTTTATAGCCCTATCTTCATTTAAATTATGTTTGTTTTTGAATTGAAGGTATTGGCATTTTTTACTATTTATAGTTAATTTCAACTGATTTAAAAATTGGACAATGGACTGCACACCTATATGGGCACTTATTTCTAAATTATCTAGAATGGAATTGCTGAAAATGAGTGATGTATCGTCAGCCAATAAGAGGACTCTACCACTAATTAATTCTTTAGGTAAACGGTTGACATATAACAAAAAAAGCAATTGACGTCAGGTTGACCCCTGAGGCACTCCAGCTTGGACCTCTAATTTATTAGATTTATTCTTAACTATACTATTTCCAACTACTGTAATTAGTTCTACTATTGTTTTCTCCCAATAAGATATGATTCAAACCATTTCAGTTCAACCCCATTTACACCTACATTTTATATAATACTTATATAACTATTCAAAATAAAGTTAAAAAATACAATACTTCCCCTTTATCCGCTATATAAGATTTAAGTCAATTTTATCTGTGTATTGAGCTCGAGTAGGCTCTATTAATGGAAAAGTACTATTTCATTCAATAATTTGCATTGGGACTGTTATGAAGATATTGTAGGCTTTGAAATACTTCTGATTGTATAAAATAATGTTGAAAAAATATAATACTCCTGTCTCCACTAATAAGTAAGATTCAAGTCAATTCCACCTGTTCTATGGGATGTAGTATGCTCTATGAATGAGGAAATTCTATTTATTGAATAATTTTGCCTTGTGACTATAATGAAAATATAGTAGGCCTTGAAATACCATTTTCTTTCTAAAGAATTTCACTTCCAGTGTGAAACATGTCTAAATTAGTAAAAAATATATGAATCTTATATAAGTGCAGACAAGAGAAGCATTGTATTGAGAGAGGAAAGAATGGATACTGGATAATTAATTAAAAATAAAGCGTTATTGCTCCAAATACTTTTATTACTGCTCATTACTCGTACATTATCCTGTGGCTTGTGCGTGGGTGTTGTGATGAATGGTGATAGGGGAATGCCATGAACTTTGGAGTAGAAGTTTGCTTCCGTTGATTATACCGGTATATAGCAGTATGGTATGCATAATCCTCCAATAGATTTTTAGTAGAATATTTTGTTTATAATACAGTCTATTATGATGAAATGTTGTTTAATATACTGAAGTACGAATAGGCACCACGTATTACCTGAAAACAGTAATCAAATTATGAAATTATTTGGCAATAAATTTAACACAATTAACATAAAAGTGAACAACAATATTATTTTGCAAGAAATCAATAGAAGAAATGAATAGTTAAATGTTACAATAATAATGGTTGTGGTTTGTGAAATGGTTACTTTTAATATTATTTTTTATTATAGCCTACTTGTACATATCGTACAAAAGCTAATGTATTTATGCGTATGCTTTATTGACTATTTCATTCAAATATCTTATTACATTTCTAATTCAGAATAATTGAAAGTCTTACATTCATTCACTAGCTCTTTAGGTACGGTAGTTTGACCAATTCGACCGGGAGACATGTCTCCGGTCAGCAGAGGTGAGCTTACTTCAGAATCCGCTCAAATAGGCCTAACCATAAATTATAAAAAGAATATTCTGTATATTGGAATATAATATACGGTACTGTATTATAAAAATATATTAATGAAATAATTCATACTATGAATAGCTAGTCATAATCATTGCTATCTGTAATAACTCAGGTAGACATAAGAAATAACGAAAAATTGTTTATTGAAAATGGAAGTAACTAAGTTATCAAAAAATAAATAATATATCATAATTCAAAATACATTATATTACTCTAGCTGAAAATGTACATCAAATCCAAGATGGGAAACTGGAGATTGAAATAATTATGAAGCTTAATACTGACAGTACCGTATTGATTGCAGGCGCGCACCCACGGGGGGGGGGGCTAAAGGGGCTGTAGCCCCCCCTCAAAAAAATTTTAATCCGCCAATAGTGGACACATCGCATACTGAATACTGGTTTGCGGGAGTTACATTTCACTACAACTACGAAATAAATAGCTGCATTCCTATTCCTAAGAAATGCACTAAAAAAATAAATAAACCGTAATAAATAATAGCCATTACAAATGCTGCAGAGGTCAGATATATCAGAAATTGTTTTGGCACTACTGAAAAAGTATGGTATTTTTTTAACACACCAAAGAGGCAAAATGTTCTCCAAGGAAAAATTGAAACCCTAGCACCAAAAACTAAAAAACAAAAACTCAAACAGCTATGCCCAACCAGATGGGTTCAAAGGCATGATGCTGTCCTCGTCATGAAGGAGCTGTACAACCCTATCATTTCATCCTTAGAACAAATCAAGTGTTGGGATGATAAGGACACATCTTCAGGGGCCGATGTCCTTTTGACAGCTATATGTCAGTCAGAGTATATTGTAGCTCTAGTATCAGCTGAAAAGCTACTCAGCTTCACTTTGATATTGTATCAAAAGGTACAGTCAAGTGATGTGGATCTCTGGGCTGCTCTGAACTATGCTGACTGTACTTCTGAGCCTGAAGTCACTAAGAGAAAAAGTTGATTAAGAGTTTTCAGTCTTGTTTCAAGATGCACAAAAAATGGCCGAATTGAATGAAACTTCAATCAGTGTTCCAAGGAATTTTGGGAGGAAGACACACAGAAGCAATGTCTCAGCTGAAATCACAGAACAATTTTATAGAATTAACGTATTTATCCCCTGGATTGAAAGTTTTATTTCCTGCATTGAAGAACGTCTCTTGAAGCACAAGAACATTTTGAAAGGGTTTCATTGCTTGCTTCATACTTATCCAGAGAATAGAGAAGAAAGTAAAGAGATGAAAGAGGCGTTTTTGAAGTTGATTGAAGTTTATGAAGAAGATTTGGAAAACAACAACTTAAACGTGTTGATGGCAGAAATAGAAGTTTGGCAAGCTTTTCTCCAACGAAACAAAGCTCACTACGTCAATGCAATTGATTTTCTAAATATTTGTGATAAAACAATCTTTCCAAACATCCATATCCTACTTAAGATTTTCATCACTATACCTGTATTGACCAGCACAGCAGAGCGCTCCTTTTCCACTCTTCGGAGAATCAAGACATACCTAAGAAACACGATGTCTGAGAGTAGGCTAAATGGCTTAGCCAATCTTCATATCCACAGGGAAATTCCAGTTGACACAGACAGTGTATTATCCATACTGACGAAGACCCGAAGAAGACTCAATTTGGTTTTGTAAGACAGCTGATATAAAAAGATTTTGTCGAAATAAAACCTAGAATCTTTTTTATCTGCTGTGTTTTATCATTCATTCCTATAGTCCCTATTCAAAACTTGCATTCAAAGAGCTAAAATAAACTTAAAGTACCGTAATGCCTTAAAATACCGGTTATTCTACGGAATTTTTGAAAAGTTTTCCGTTGGTTGGCTCAGGGACCCCTGGTTAGCCCCCCCCCCCCCCAATAATTAGTTTCTGAGTGCGCCACTGATTGATTGCGAAATGAATAGTTGAGATTATGGGAGCCTTACCGTTGACCGGTAAATGTTACTGGTAGGCGTCTGATTGGTCTATCCATATTATTTTTTAAGTCTATAAATTGGAGTAGTAGACCAATAAGACGCCACCAACCACATTAACCGGTAATCAGGTAAGGCTCCCATGAACGCAATGATTGATAGAGATTATTTACATTATTCCTACGCGCATTGATTTTTTCAAAACTAATTTCATGATCAAAATGATAGGTTGATAGATTACTAAGTATTAATATGGTCGATACATTCAATGATGTTGCCAAATACACAAGTAACAGGAAATATTCATATGAATTCATTTCAATAAAGTATTAAAATTGGGAAAATATATTTTCTTTATAAGCTTATACTGACCACTGTCACATTATTTCTGTTGAGTGTGAACACATTTAGAAGTCCGACTTTAGGTACACTATTGTTACGAGTCATAAGAATCCTCAAAACTTTTGTGAACCATGCAGGCTTATTAATCCAGTCACATTCATACAACGCCATTCTCAACTTTTCTCCCTGTATTATTAAAAAAAAAATTAATTAATAGCTTAATAAGTAGTTTCATAAATAAATAACATAATAGAGCTAATAGGTTTTTAAGCTCCAAACAGACCGTAATTAAAAAAAAATTGGGAGGTCCGTGGTTCGATTCCCGGTGGTGACTGATATTTTTGTACAGTAGCATTCATCGATTTCCATCAGCTATTAAATACTGCTGTCAATATCCGCCATTGCGGAAGTCTTCAGTATAAACTAATAGCAAATTAGAGGAATTCGAAATTAATAAATTCTGTTAAAAAAATATTGCACAGCCCAAGTAGTAAAGTGTAAAGTGAAAGATGGGAAGTGATACTCGTGAGCTGTAGCAGGTATCTTCTCAGTCAAATAAAGATAAGCCAGAAACTCCTGGGCCCTGTTTGTAAGGGTGACCGATTGTATTGGTCGGCAAAAAGAGGCTGTTCTCTGCTGTGAAATCACATCCCGGTGGTTCGGAACCCACCTAAAACTAAAACTTGGTTCAACTCATCACTTATCTTCCTTCAACTCATTGCCCACGGACAGGTCTCAGGCCTATTATAGGCTTTAGCCTCCGAAAAATAATAAGCTGATACTTGTGTTAAGATTGAGTCACTCACAATAATTTTCGAGCGAACCAAAACTTTTTTTATAGTATAAGAAATATGTAACATACCAATCGTTTCACTTATAAAATATGTGAGAATATTTTATAAAAAATTTATATATGCAATAATAAATAAAATAATCTTATTTTTCAACTAACTTGAATGAATTTTGAATGTAGCTAGAATTTGGAGTTCTGCAGGCAGTTCCCAATTTCCTAAATAAGGATTTGGTCATCCGGAAGAAAGTTAGTGTATTAATATTAAAAAATATTTTAAATAAAAATGCATTTATCTCTTACTTAATCTTTGTAGTATTTACGGTCATTAATCTTAATCTCTAATACTCAAAACGATGAAGATTGTTTTGGCGTTAATCTGTAAGCCTTTATCGGTTGTATGTGTTCAATAAATAAATAAAAGTATAATATATAGCATTAAATTTTAATATTTTTAAGTTAAACAAAATAACAATGGAGCCTCACCTCATCTTGTAAGCGCTGTCCATTTTCGCTGAAAATGTATTCGAGCAGTGTTATAGTAATTACCATTAGACCATACTTGACTTTGAAGATGAATCCTCCTTTCTGTTGAAAAACATATCATTAATTATTTCTCTACGTTGTAGCTCCATATTACTTTCCCACTTGATATTTAAACATAAATTATTATTGAAAATAAACATTTTTAGTGAATTCAACACTTAGTTATTCGTGTAATGGCCATTTCGTACTGTTGGAATGCTTCCTAAGATATCGTCTTGATCAATTTGAGTTGGCCTCCAGCCGTGTCTGAGGAAACATTCCAGCAATGCGAAATAGCCATCACTCGAATAAGTGAGTGTTGAATTCACTAATTGAGTGTAAGTTCATTTTCAATTTTGTTTAATTATTTTTAATTACAACTCACATTCAAATTCAAATTCCAAAAACTAGCACACATAATTAATTATTTTCCTGGATTTCTTGTTCCATGACGAACTGCGTTGTTAATATTAACTTTTCAAGTGAATTAAACGACTTGCAGTCAATTTTTTATTTAAAATAAGTAGTATTTCACTTACTTTGCCTTGAAGATGGGTTTCAACAACTCGAAAACGTTCGGCCTACAAAATAAGTGAAATACTACTTATTTTAAATAAAATTTGACTGCAAGTCGTTTAATTCACTTGAAAAGTTAAAATGAATTATTGTAGCAAGTAATACTTCTACTATGCCTTTTGTTAAAAAAACTCTGGGAAATTTTTTCTTCAAGCTCTACATAATTATATTTTACATATAAGCAATACTTTCTTTATTGAAAATTATATCTTTAAAATATTGCAATTATTTATAACTCATCGCAAGGTTACATTCATAACCTTTAGTGTCATGTAAGGTCAAAAGAGTCGTATTTCACTATTCAGCCTATCTTTGATATAAAATGTAAAACGGGTTCAAAAGCCTGTTCCAGTCTAGTGTGAATAATTTCAAAATTTTCTATGAAAATAATGACTACATTCAGGTAGTACCGGTAGTGAAAGAAGTCATCAACATTATTGCTTATTGAATAAAGTGATAGACTAACTGTGATTTCATTATTTTTGTGTTTCTACGAGTCTTAATTTTTTTGTAGATTACGGTTTGGAGATTCCAGTATAAGACAAGTCAGTTAATTGATCTAATAGCTATTGTAAAACTGTAAATACCGTATATTTCCAATGTCAAGGGAAACATTTTGTCTACACAATAAAATATAAAATAAAAACTTAAAAAACACTTTTAAGTGGAAATTAACTCACGTTATGGCGTGACGGCCGTTTCACTCTGTTGTCAAGAGCATCTTTAGACGACCCACAGTACACTGATTTAAGGCATGAGTTTGAGGGTTATGGATGTTGGAAGGGTGAAGGGGTGGGGAGATGAGTAGGCGGGAGGTTTTTTGACAAAATAATCCCAATTTCAAACCTCCCGCCTACTCATCCCCCCACCCCTTCACACATTCAACATCCATTACCCTAAAACTCATGCCTTAAATCAGTGTACTGTGGGTCGTCTGAAGATGCTTTTGACAACAGAGTGAAACGGCCGTCACGCCATAACGTGAGTTCATTTCCACTTAAAAGTGTTTTTAAAGTGTTTATTACATATTAGTGGGAACAAGATGGATGATTTCTTCAACATCACAATAAAATAACTTACAACACATAATTCAATAAAACAGAAAATTCCAAAATCAGTTATGAATAACTCACCAAAAATATGAAAATTCCAAACACAATTTGGAAACAAATGTAAGAGTTTGCATAGAATATTCGAAAATTTGATCCATGATTTAACTGTCTCACTTTCCTGAAAAAAGTATCATAACAATATTAAGAGAAACAAAGAGAAAATAGTTCAAACTTACAAGCAAATGTTCCTGTTTAATAAGGTGTAGATGTGACATTAAAATTTCTAAATTTCGTATTCCATTATGAGCTGCACGTAAGTTATTAATTGAGCATTTTAGAATAATTCATGAGATTCCTAAACCAGGAAGATGTTGTGACAGCCGAAAGATCTCGTTTTAAGTGAATAATCATCATTATTTTCTCATACAAAATTACTGCAATGTCGTGAATAATTCTAAAAAATTTAATGCACATTAAAATGTTCTTAAATTTGTTTTTACTCATTTATATTTGACAGCAATAACTATAGTATAAGGTAGAGTGATTTTAACATCACAGGTTTGTGATATTCTTTCAATGAATCCAGGATTGTATTGTATAATTTTCGAAATATCACTCTCATTAATTTAAGTTGATTTTATTAATGAACTGTAAGATAAATCGACATGAAAGAATTTTTAATTTTGAGGAGGCAGTTCTCTAAAGCTGAAATCTATGGAAACATGGACTGAAAACGAATGATTTCAGATCCGATATGGGCAATAGTTTAATAGAAGATTTAGTTTTAATACAATACTTGGCGTTTCCACTGCAAATTCATTGTGGTTAAGGCAGCATGTTGTCCTTTTCTTTATAAGTATCCACTTATAAGATAAATTCAGGTTAAATATGTCACTTCCACTAGATTGGAAAAATAAAATTTGATTTCTGATATGATAAATGAATAGATAAAATTATAAAATGTGTCTTGTCAAAACATTAAAATTTGGTACCTGAAATATGTGATGTTTTACATCAGATGATGTCAGTGATGATGTACATTACTTAGTCTACACATGCACAGAAAATCACGCAGCCAAATTGAAGAAACTCTAATATCAAAACTGACACTGTATTTTTTTTAAATTATGACTTTTACTGACTCATACTGGAGCTTTACTCACAGCTTCTATTTTGAAGTGAAAAGCATTCCTCTAGCTCAAGGGATTATGATCATAATTTGAATCGAAATAAAGTGTCAGTTTTGATATTAGATTGATTAATCATAAAGTTTTGATGGAAAACATCACAAATAGAGATACCTATAGAAGTTAAGATATTTAGAAATATGTACAGATATAAGGAACTATTTTAATTGAATAAATTATTATAATTGTAGTTTCTATTTCAATTAAATAATAAATCAATAAGGCTGATGAAGCTTCTCTTTAGAAATGAAATGCATCCTTCCAGCATCTCCAGTAAATGTGAATGAAAATTAAATGTAAAGCTGTATATTCAGTATGCATGTCACTTTTGATTAGATCGTTGAATAAATTACCTAAAAAATTAAATTGAAAGCTGGAGAAAATAGCGCAGCAAATAAAATAATTTGAAAAACATTGTTTACTTTTAGGCTATTATTGAGCTGCACAGCAAAAAACTACTTATAAGTTGAATTGAAGAAACAATTCCAATCTATTTTCTTCCATTATTATAATTTATTCAAAAATTCAAATCTACGTATAGAAGTTTAGAAATACCGAAGTAAGACTTTTGGGATAGAGTTTGTATAGAGTTAGAGATAAGTGACATTCCAATGAAATGAATTATCTAAAGTGTTGGAGTAAATAACATACATCAATTGAAGAAACTAAAAAAAAAGTTTACTCCTTTCATGGAGCTTTACATTAAGTGTGTTACATCAAATGGAGTTTTTCTTTCCGAATCTGGCAATTTATTTATCTATTCCTTCATTTATTATTTTATTTTTATGAGGATGAAGCCCACATTGGTTTGAGACCAGTTCGTGGGCAATGAATTGTATGATGGTGATTGATGAGTTTGGCCTATAAAGTAAGTTACCGTAATCTTTTTAAACTAGCTTTTCTGTAACTGTAACCCACCTGAATATTTTCTGATGCTGAATCACAAGCTCCCTAACAGCTAAATGCAGTCTCGCCTCCTTCTGTACTCCGTTTAGAACATTTTCAAATTCCTCATCAATTTCCCGCGCATTCAAATTGAACAGCCTCATTTCTCCAAGCAGATTATTGATGGATAGTAATTGCAACACATGGACACTCGAAGCAAGTACAGCAGTGTAATAGATATAGAACAACTCAACGAGATTTAGAAGAATATATTCAAAGAAGCTGTTGATGTCCAGTGTGAAGGAGAATGGAGAATAAATTAGGAAAGGAAGTGGAAGATTTTCAATAGAGGTTAGTTGAAAAAGGTAGGAAAGGAGACCGGATAAAGGGATTAAAGTGAAACTGATGAAAAAATAGGTAAGGACGTTAGCGGTTGTCTTACCCCTTCTACTCCCTTCTAACATTGTTTCTTCAACAAGTTTTTGCTTCTCAGCAAGAAAATCTTTCGTTTTTGAATCAGATTTTGAACCTAACCTGAAATTTGAGGTCATACCAGTAATTCTACATTCTTCCAAACTGTTTTCTCCAACAACTTCAACTTTTCTACCAAAAACATCATTTGTTTCCAAACTTTCCTTGCCTGAAAAGGAGACTATGGAATTAGGTTCCAAACCTAACCTGACATAATTTGTGGTCAACCCAGTAACTCTACATCTTTCCAAGATTTTTCCTCCATCAAGCTCAACTTTTTCACCAAAAATATTATTTTTTTCTAAATTTTCATTGCCAGAAAAGTTTATTGTATTAGATTCCGAACCTAACCTGACATGTGAGGTCATTCCAGTAATTTTACATTCTTCCAAACTTTTTTCTTGAAGTTTAACTTCTTCACCAAGAATATTAAAAGCTTCTGAATTATTTTCCTCTCCAAAGACCATAGTTCTTCTTGTATTTATACTGTATAATTTGTACTCTGATTTTGTGATACTAACAAGTGTACGGAGTTTTTCTGACAGCAAATAAACATCGATTGATAAGCATATAACTCCCATTGAAAACACAAGATTGTCAATTGCTGATACGCGAGAATTGAAGTTCCAGAGTTGCCAGTTCGTGCAGATTGCTATAGCTGGCTGTAGAGCAATCCAGAGCATGGCTGCAAATAGTAGATTAGCTCGTGTGGACGCTGATTTTGCAGGGTAGTAATGTAAAAAGGCCAGACGTTTTAAGATTGTGTTGATAAGTTTGTCCAGTTCTTTGTGATCCTGTGGAGAAAACATGAAGTTCTGAAAAACTGAGGTAAGATTGTATTGGGTAAGTGATGCAGCAGTTACCTATTATACAGTCAGTTTCACTAGGAATCTACCAAACTGCACAGGCTTATTCATTTCATCAAAATATTGTAAAAGTTATTTTATCCTGATGCACATAGCATTAAGTCTAGACTAGGGAAGCTGGGACACTGCCCTGAGGCCCCTGACCAAAGTGGCCCCCAGAGGACTTGTACTTGCAAAAAAGAGCACTTTTTTTAAATTGGCTTCCAAATTTACTTTCAGGGTGCCCAGAGACCAACTCTGAATAATGCTAGGAGTATTGCAGATATTAATTATTTTGTACCTATGTAAAAAAAATTTATTGAATTATCTAATAGTCTAGAAAATGTATGCCATTATCTTTTTCATAATAAATTACAACATTACAAGAAATAATTTTTCCCAGTAGGTACATTGCAATATTGGAAAATTAGGCTGCAGATAAAGGTTTAGTCATCTAGGTTTGTATTGGAAGTAATATTATTAACAATATATTCATATTCAATACATAAATTTATATTGAATTTTAATATCAATATATCTATTTTATTAATATCATTACCAATATAGAAATAATTATTTCGAGCTTTCCTTTGTAATGGAAAACGTTAATCTCAATTTTGAATATCAGCAAAAAATATCAGATCATATTCTATATGCAAACTGCAAGGTGTTTTTTAATATTAACTTTTTATGGTAAATTCAATTTTGATTTTTTAATATTTTTCTTCAAACCTACAAAGAATGTGAAACAGTAATTTTGTGGGCCTACTTCTTTTAAGGATTAAATCATCATGTCTACATTACATTACACCTAATTATAAGTTCATCGAAGTTCAATAGAGAAATTATGATGTTGAAGATCCATCTTGTTTCCACTAATATGTATTATAAACTTAAAAAACACTTTTGAATGGAAATTGACTCACGTTATGGCGTGACGGCCGTTTCGCTCTGTTGTCTAGAGCATCATCAGACGACCCACAGTACACTGATTCAAGGCATGATCCAGGAAACTCAAATATAAAATAGCTTACAGAACAACTAATTCACTCAAAAAACACCTGCAGTCTCAGACAACATCTCAAAACAAGTACAACAGATCTGGAATTTACAAATTGAAATGTGATGACTGCAACAAGTTCTATATAGGACAAACTGGCAGGACATTCACCACTAGATTCAAAGAACACACAAGAGCCACCTCACACCCAAACACACATTCCACTTTTGCTGAACACATCATTTCAACAGGCCACAGTTATACAGACATTGACACTAATTTAGACACACTACACTTCACTCACAAAAGCCAGAAACTCAATGTTTTCGAACAATATGAGATATACAAACATGCAAAGCAGCAACCTGACAACATTTTAAATGATCAACTTAACTTCTTCTCACATAGTACTCTATTTGACAAAATAATCCCAATTTCAAACCTCCCGCCTACTCATCCCCCCACCCCTTCACCATTCCAACATAACTAACCCTCAAACTCATGCCTTGAATCAGTGTACTGTGGGTCGTCTGATGATGCTCGTCTAGACAACAGAGCTAAACGGCCGTCACGCCATAACGTGAGTCAATTTCCATTCAAAAGTCTTTTTTAAGTTTATAATTCAATAGAGAACTGTTTTTCCATTGAATGACAAAACCTGAATTTGAAGAATTTTATTTTAATAAAATATATTATATGTTAAAATGAATCACCATAAGAAGACTAAAATGTGAGGTGTAACTACCCGTAAAGGTCTCCCCACCATCAAAAGCCGTACTAATAATAATAATTTTGAATAACTCACACAAGTAAAGCCCATTTCAGTTGGTTCAATTTAACTTATTGATTTCATAGAGCTAAGAATCTCACCTCAACCTTCCTTTCCATATTGTGATAACTAAACTTATTTTAAAAAATCTATTCAAAATTCCTGTTAACAATATTTATAACTCAAAATCATTTGTTTCGAAAATCAATTTGTCAAAGCTTCAGCCTCTTATCTTATTTTATGAAACAATCTATGGTTCAATGTTCATAAAAAGTCAATCTTCACCAAGTCAGTCTCAAATCCCAAGTGTCATATATTTCTCTACTTTCAGCTCTCTTATTAAAATATGACTAAAGAAGAATCCAATCTACAAGTAACATAAATAGTTTTGTAAGGTTGAAAATTACAAGCTAATTTACTACCTAGAAGATTGCATCTAATTATGTCTACTTTTGACTCCTATAATAATCAAAGCGGATTTCTTGAAGTAAATCGGCCAATTTCTGCCAGTGAAAAACACTAATTTCACCCCTAAGAAAAGATTGGAACTGTCATTTGAAGGTAAATCACAATAATTACACGGCTGCAGTAGAACTGCTGTGATTACCAGGCTTGTATAATAATTACAGGAGGTAATATTTTTCTCTAAGAGGTTATTTTTTATTTTTAGATCTTTTTTCAGCATCATGAAGACTATCATCTACTTCCAGTAGCAAGGGTGAGATTTTGTTGTCCAGTATTTCTAGGCCATTACTTGCTTGTCCCATCAATTTCATATTTTAACATTTTTTTAAATAATTCCGACAGTTTCAAACCAAAAACATTGGACCTCTCATCCAGCTTTTTGAATTTTTTAAAAATAAAGTCACCTCTCCAAAGGGTAACTTATAATTTATGCTTCATTGAAGCACACTTGAATTCAATCACACTTTTCTATAATAATTTGGAGCAATAAATCAAAAGGAATAGGGATTTTGTGTTAAAAATTCAGATATCATCGAATCGATGCCAACTTAAAGGCATTTTCCCAATGTGCTTTTACATTATATATGTTTGATGATTTTCTATCCTTTCATATTCACTTCCATGCTTTTATATTTATATATTTTCATGGAATCTTCCATAAACTGTTATTTTGCGAAGCGATTCTCTTAATAAATAAGATAATAAGCCTACTGAAAGTATCACCAGTACCAAATGGTCCTATCTTTCAGGCAAGTAAGCTACCGTACGTGATTTGTCAATGTTCGTCGATAAATTTTGATACAAAATATGAGCCAAATTTGGCAACTAGCACATGATTTCGATTTAAAATTAAATTTTATTCACTTTTGACAAGAATAAAATTTTCTGTGCGATCTACGGTTCTCGAGTTATAGACAAAAATCTTAAATACGTTGAATCTGGCATGAATCATGATGTGTGAACAGTGCTTCTGTCTGACATCTCTTGCTCTATCTCATGTGAATGATTTTTTGACGTACGGCTATTCGGCAAGTTGGCTACAATGTGTGACTGTAGCCTCAGCCTCAGTCAGTATCTACTATCTGTCATGTAGTCTGTAGTTCACTCTTTCTTCTTTTATTTACATCCTATTGTAGTTTTTGTCTATTCTAAACAGTGAGTCGTAAATTTCTACGACTTTCTTTCTTTGTTCAAGTAGTTTAGATCTGAGTAGACTAGAACTAGAGATCAAAGATCGAAATAAAAGAGATGACGCTTGTTTTGTAGATGTGTTAGCATAGCATCTTATATTTTTTGCGGTAGAATTTCAACTTCTTACAGTAATTAGGATTCAGTAAACTAATTTAATTGCTTTAAGTCTGTATTGAATAACATGTTTGTCCATCAGGAGTGAATAAATACAAGTTATTAAACATCTGTAGTGCGTTGATATAAAAAGGTAGGTTACGGTATTTTATTTTTTTTATTTTTTTTGTGAGCTATGTTTCCTAGCATGTACAGTACTTGGAATACTGTAGTACTAGTTTCTCATTTTCAAGATTGAGTTATATTGAAGGAATTGAGTTTAAACCATGGGATGCTGAAAACACTTTGCAAAATTAGGTTATGTTACCGGTGCGCTTTTGTCTATTCAAAATATAAGTTAATATTAAAATATCAAGTTTTTCAGCTGAGGAATGTAATATTAAATGTATTTCTTGTAATCCATTCATTTTTTCTTGCTTTGAAGTATTTGACAGATATGCTACGTAATTTAGTTATCATGAAAATAAAGTGAGAGTAAACTCCACTATGAGTCGAAAATCTCATTTTTAAAAATTCGAATGATTTTCTGTTCTCAAATAAGTGTTTGGGTGCGCTGCTTGGGTTCTGTTTCTATTTCTTGGTCAATGATAGGTGAAGATTTTCTTCATTTTAGAGACAAAACCTTTTAAATTGAAGATAATCGAACTTTTATTTGATGATGAACTGCATGCTGGCTATCAAGTGCTGGTACATTCATTAGCCTGAAGTGGGCCAGTGATTACTAGCTGGCTACCAGTTGCCATATTTATTTAATATCAATTTATTACAGTATATTCATTTATTACAGTTTATTTATTTATTCAAGTTATATGACTAAATAACAGTGGAATGCAAATTTACAAAAGCAAAACTGTTCTCTATATAGATTTTTTAACGCTTTCTCAGAGAGATGTTGAATGTTGGTTCTTTATTGTATGCAAAACTGGCAAAGACATTCCTCTATAATATTTTAAATTTCCAATTTTTGATGGTAAACTCCTCCGTTTTTCTTGCAGCTACAATATGAATCGTCTGTCAGACCTGTTCACAAACAAGAGCACATTCAGAGTTGTAAAATGCTGCAAAGTCAATTTTTCTGTGAGCAGAATTATTCTTAAGCAGGCTACGGCAGATACAAAAGCAGTTAGTGGTAGACCTTACAACAAATTAACCATTGGAGTTCCGAAAGAAGTATGGGAAAATGAAAAAAGGTTAGTGGCCAATTCAATAATTTTTTCTTAGCTATAATAAATTCCAAATGGGCTTGCACAGAGAATAATTAAGTAGTCAATGATAATCACCATCGCGAAATAAAACACATGCTATGAAATGGCGGTATTCATGCTGCTCCAATTGTCATTCACCATTCCACAGCAGGAGTTTGATTCTGAGATGATAATTAACATCGAGTATTGGATGCTCCACTGTGCAAGCACCCTATAGAAATTAATCGTATGGACATAAAAATACATTATGTAAGGAGAAGAAAATGAAGAACAAGATGAGTGAGGAAGAAGAAGAAGAAGAAGAAGAAGAAAAAGGAGGACGATAATAATTATGGATCAATGCGACGGTAATTATCGAGTATTGGATGCTCCACTGTGCAAGGAGAAGGGAAAAAGAAGAAGAAAAAGGAGAAACGAAGGAGAAGAAAAAGAAAGAGGAGAAAAGAAGGAGGAGAAAAAGAACAATAAGATGAGCGAGGAAGTGGAAGAAGAAAAAGACTGAGAAAAGGAGTAAAAAAAACGAATTTTTTTTCGTAGGATAGGATGAAGCCCAAATAGGTCTGATACCTGTGCGTGGGTAATGAATTAATTGAATGATGGTGATTGATGAGTTGGACCTACAGTTTTAGGTGGGTTCCGAACCACCGGGAAGTGAATTTACAGCAGAGAACAGTGTCTTTTTTGCTGGCCAATCTAATCGGTCACTGTTACAAACAGGACCTACGAGAACGCAGCTTATCTCTGATTGAACAGATACCTGCTACGGCACTCGGCTATCACTTCCCTATGAGATGAAGGAGAAGATGGATAAGAAAAGACATTTTAATTCAATTTTTAAATATTGTGTCGCGTAAACCCAAATCTAATTATAAGAGGCAAACTTCTAGTATTTAATATATTGGAATAGGTAGACTGTATCAATTTTTCTTAAAATTATCTTATTCTTAACAAATATTTGACTGCAAGTAGTTAAATTTCACATGAAAAGTTAATATTAACAACGCAGTTCGTCATGGAACAAGAAATCCAGAAAAATGATTGGCTTTCAAATTGAATATGTAAATAAATCGTCACGTTCTAAAACCCCAGATTCAATTCAATCGAGCAGCCTGCTAGTATTCAATATATTGTAACAAATAGACTGTATCAAATGCTTCTTGAAATAATTCAAATAGATCATACGCCATCTCGTAAGTCACGTACAGTACTTCCTCATTGAAACAGCACTTGAAATCATTGACCTTCTATCCCACTCTGTTCATAATAGCTATCAAAGTTTCTGAATATTTGTCCTCATATTAATATTATCTTATTTGTGTTTTCTATTGTAAATATTCTTCATATAGATGATTCTTTCCAGTAGAGTAGATCTTGTTGAAATGTCCTACTCAAGTTTTGCTTAGTTATGAATGTTCAGCTAGATAGCCCTAAGTGTTATCTAACATTTTAGGCGAATACTGATAACAGAGTTATATAATTTTGAAATTGAGATAATTTTCAACTTTCTTTATCATTTCAACACAAGCTGCTTCACGTTTGAATGCCTTTTTCAGAATTTGATATTGATTTTACAGTTTTTATTCAATATCAATCAATCAAATATTATTCCAATTTAATTCCGCTTACTGATTTTATAACAATATTTAATCTTGAAATAGAGTTAATTTCTAATTTGCTTGATCATTTCAATACAACCTATTTCATGTATGAATATCTTTTTCAACATTTTATACTGATTTTACCGTTTTTATTCAATGTCACTTAGTCAAATATTATTCCAACTTTATTACGTTTACTCAAATCAAATACTTTACTTTTTATAGAATAATATAAAAAACATTGGATACAAGAAAATTTAAATAATTTATGATATCTTTTTTGGACAATGAAGGATATTTAAAATTTGTGAAGTGATAAGTTTTGGACTCTCTCTGTTGCTTCTTTACATTTATTGAAATTTTGCCCCAATAAATAAATTAGGGGAAGTGATAGCCGCGAGCCGTAGCAGGTATCTGATCAATCAGATAAATATAAGCTGCGCTTTCGTAGGTCCGGTTTTTTAACGGTGACCGATTAGATTGGCCAGCAAAAAATACCCTGTTCTCTGCTGAAAGTCACTTCCCGGTGGTTCGGAACCCACCTAAAACTGTAGGTCCAACTCATCAATCACCATCATCCAACTCATTACCAACGCACAGGTCTCAGACCTATGTGGGCTTCATCCTCGAAAAAAAAATGAATTTGAAGTAGAATGTAATAAGGTTTATAATCTTCAAAAAAGTAAATGGTATGGCTTTTATTGATAGGGAGACCCTTACGGTAAGTTCCACCTCGCCGCTTGAGCCATGTTATTGGAAACATGGTGGAACTAGAATTTTAGATGGGTTCCGAACCACCGGGAAGTGTTTTTACAGCAGAGAACAGTCTTTTTGCCAATCCAATCGGTCACCCTTACAGAGAGGACCCAGGAGATCGTTGCTTATCCAATCTGATTGAACAGATACCTGCTACGGCTCACGGCTATCACTTCCCACTTCAAACACTCATTTAATATTTCTAGTAGATTAAGCATGTACTAGAAGTACAATAGATTATTTTGTAGATTTACATATACTGTAGAGGTATGGTTGCAAATCTATGATTAATTATTATCTCTTTGAAATAGAAATAATAGCCGTGGGGACGTGATAAACGTGTGCCGTAGTAGGTATCTGCTCAGTCAGATAAAGATAAGCTACGAACTCCTGGGTCCTCTTTGTAAGGATGACCAATTTGATTAGCCCGCAAAAAGACTCATCTATTCTCAGCTTTAAAATTACTTCCCGGTGGTTCGGAACTCAACGAAAACTGTAGGTCCAAGTTATCAATCACCATCATACAACTCATTACCCACGCACAGGTTACAGACCTATGTGGGCTTCACCCTAAAAAAAACTTTTGAATTTCTATATTTTATGTTGATTATTAACATTATCTTGTGATGAAATAATAAGTGATTCATAATTACTCGAATTTCTTGATAATCCATAATTAATTAACTAGAAGAACGCTATTATCGTATAATTCATTCAACATGGTTTCATTCACTAGAAATAAACTTTCTAGGGCAATCAACTCTTGGCCTGGGAATTCTGCCAGATTCGTAACAATCATTGCATGTAGTTCAAATTTTAACAATAAGATAAGAGAATTAAATTAGCTCGTGTCTGTCTGCCTACTAATGCTATCAATTTTCTCAGTACAAAAAAAATTCAAACACTTGAGTATGATTCAAAATTTATAAAAAATTAGCTAGGTACTAATTTCTGTGATTTTTCTTTGAATGGATTAATTTGAAAAGGAGGTTCATATGCCTCAACCTCGTCCACATCACTCTTGTATCATGAAGTACAAAAATAAAAGCCATCTATGTATATAGTTCTATAATAATATATTTTCTTATATCTATAAAGTACAAACATATATGCAATATATCTATCTAGATATATTTTTGAGGTTTACGTGGAAGAGAGGGCCGGCTGCGCCCTAAATTCGCCCTCTCAGGTTAAAATAAATGCAACCAATCAATCAATATATATTTTTCGTTCAGTGCTTCTTGGGTGCTCGCATATTGGAGCATCCAATGATAATAATCACCATTGTAAAATCAAGCACATGCTGTGTAATGGTGGTATTCACGCTGCTGCAATCTGTCATGCTGCATTCCACAGCATGTGTTTCATTTTGCGACGGTGATTTTGATGCTCCACTGTGCAAGCACCTTTAGCCTCGGGTAGTCATATTCAGTATAAAAACTACCGTAATATCAACAAAACTAAAAACTGATCAAATTTAGATTCTATAGTTTGATTAATGAAAATGGGAAGTGATAGCCGCGAGCCGTAGCTGGTATCTGTTCAATCAGATAGAGATAAGCTGCGTTCTCGTTGGTCCTGTTTGTAACGGTGACCGATTAGATTGGTCAGCAAAAAAGACATTGTTCTCTGCTGTAAAATCACTCCCCGGTGGTTCGGAACCCACCTAAAACTGTTGGTGCAACTCATCAATCACCATCATCCAACTCATTACCCACGCACAGGTCTCAGACCTATGTGGGCTTCATCCTCCCAAAAAAAAACTTGAATGAGAAATATTTAGTTAGATAAATCATCTCCTCTGTGGAAGCACCCTTAGTACTTGAATGTTGTAACAACCGAAACTAGAATCTCTATTTTCAATAAATGTGGTTGTGACAACTCCATGTCTTATTGTTCGTTATGGATATCTTCCACAATATCACTACAAAGAAAGGTAACCCATTTCAATGATAAATTTGTGAATCTATCAATTTATTCAATTTATCAATCTATCAATTTATTTTTATTATTTTTTTACAATTTCAATAATTTTAATTTGTCTCTATTCCTGAATAAAAATTTTAAACGTATTGAATTTTATATTATTTGCGTTTTTTCAGAGTTGCTATCACTCCTGCCGTAACCCAAACACTGATTAAAAAAGGTTTCAATGTTAAAATTGAAGAGGGAGCAGGTTTGGGAGCAAAATTCCACGATTCTGACTACAAGTCAGCGGGAGCTGTTCTTGTTGATAAGAAGAATGCTTTCTCAACAGGTAATTGATAAAATATCAATCAATTTATTACTGTTTTCAGCTGTAAAATCGGCTGCACATCCATATCTACCTCACCAAAATATCTACTGACAGAATCGATAGTCAATACGAAAGGAATTTTGGATTTAGCTTTGGGGTGGGACAGATATCGATTATTTTGATACCGAAATCTGTAGTCGATTGTTTCGGTGGTGTAAATACGGAAGTGCAACCGTAAAATTACTTCCCGGTGGTTCGAAACCTACCTAAACTGTAAGTCCAATTCATCAGTCATCAACTCATTACATAGGTCTCAGACTTATATGTGGGCTTCATCCTCCGAAAAAATTATTACGAAAATCCTTAATCTTTCTTCAACTACTTTAATCCCAGAGTTAAGGCTGTGCGCAGGGTTTTTGGTCATATTTTTTTCGAAGTTTCTTGTATTGAATATTAGTAGGGCTTTGAAATTTTATCTGTTGCTGTGAGGAAAAATTGTTTTCTTCAATTAGCCTATCTTGTGAAATATGGTGGTTCAAAGCTGAAAATGTTTGGTTTTTAAGGGCAATTGATCTCTTCTACGAGTTATATTAAACTCTTGATAAATTTTCTATAACTAAAAGACACCTAGAGGAATAAAATGACATATTTTTTATTCAAATCTAACAAATAGTTTTTTGAAATAAATTTTTGAAAAACTGATAATTTTAAACATTTATTTTGAAAAATCTATTTGTTAGATTGAAATAAAAATTAGGTAATTATTTTATTCTTTCAGTTGTCGTTTAGTTATAGAAAATTTATCAAAATAAAAATAACTTTTAAGTAAGATCAATTGCCCCCAAAAACCGAAAATCTCCAACTTTGAACCTCCATATTTAACAAAATAATTTAAGAACAAAATTTTTCCTCACAGTAAAAAATAACATTTTGAAGTCCTAATGATATCCAATACAAAAACTTCGAAAAAATTATGACCAAAAACCCTAGCACAGCCTTAACCTCGTGTAATTGAATCTCAAACTAGAATGTATTGACTAGAGAACAGACTTGACTGCCACCATAACATGGGTTTCTCTTTATTAACTTTTTACGTGAATTTAACGACTTGCAGTCAAATATTCATTAAGAATAAATAAAATTTACTTACTCTGTAGGCCGAGCGCTTTCGAATCTTTGAGATCCGTTTTCAGAGGCGTCCTTCTTGATCATCATGTCAGTTTTTTGGTTAGAAGAGTTGTATTTTTTGTAAAATGTGATCGAAAAGTTTGTGTGAATTTAGTTGTT
The DNA here is from genome assembly GCA_948455865.1 of Conomelus anceps. Lineage (NCBI taxonomy): Eukaryota > Metazoa > Arthropoda > Insecta > Hemiptera > Delphacidae > Conomelus > Conomelus anceps. The sequence continues at coordinate 6,292,697 of OX418216.1, read as the reverse complement.
CGTTGAGGATGTTTTGTTTATTGTGTGTGGTGTGCTTATATATTTCAAATTGTTCCAAGGTGTTGAGTTCGTGTCCTTAAGATTTTATATGTAGAATGTGTAGGTTGGTAGCAATATCAGTAAAAGTGTGTCCAGTTTGAATGATATGGTCGGCGCAAAATTCGATTCAGCTTTTGATGTCAGGGCATGAAAATGTTCCTTGTAACGTTGTTTGAATGTGCGGCCTGTAGTCCTATGTAGAATTTGTTACAATCAGAGCAGTTCAGTTTGTAGATCCCTGGGAGATTGTATTTGTTTGTGTTCAGTGTGGTTTTGAGTGTAAGTGCATTTTTTATTTTGTTTTTTGTTCTGAATGAGATGGTGTGGCCAGCTTTTTTGAAGATTTTTGCTAGTCTGTTTGATTGTGGATTAATGTATGTCATTCTGATGTATTTTTTGTCAGTGGTGTTGGTGTTTCGTTTTTTGTTTGTTATTTTATGATTGAGTTTGTCAATTAGGTCGTGTTTGTAGCCGTTTTCTTGTGCTAGGTATTTTATTGTATTTAGTTCATTGTTGTAATTGTCAGTGGATAGCGGTGTGTTGTTGAGTCTGTGTAGCATTGACCTGAATGCTGAGTGTTTGTGTTGTGTTGGATGATTGGAGGTGCTGTGTATTAGGGTATCTGTCATTGTTGGTTTTCTGTAGATGTTGAAGCTGTGTTGTTGGTTTGTGTTCTTTGTAATTGAGAGGTCTAGGAAGTTGAAATCCAGGAATGGGTTTCTCTTTTGAAAGTATTGAGTAGAGTAGTTGATACAAATCTCATGGTGTACAGGGTGTAGCTTTGTTTCGAGCCTGACTCTAATTCTAAATGATCAACTCCTATTAAACTCACACACTCTGATTACATAATTCCAAATCTTTTGCTTTGCTTTCTCATCCTCCCACCACCCCCGTTCCTCTGTCATGGTGGATGTGATTGCTATTGGTGAGACGTTTCTTAAGCCCAGTCTTCTGTCTGGCTATTATAATGTTCCTGGGTACACTCTTTTTAGGAATGACAGGATCGGAAAGGGGGGTGGGGGTGTAGCTGTCTATATTCGATCTGAATTTATGGCCAAGGTTATTACATTTTCACCTCAAGTGTACTCTTGCTCTCCTGAATTTATCATGATTGAAGTTACTATTGGCTCTGAATTGTTGCTGATTGTGGCTGTATACCGTCCTCCCAAAGCGGGTAGACTTTCAATGCTTGAAGATGCTTTATTCAGTGTTATGCACAAATACCAGCATATAGTCATTCTTGGTGACTTCAATGCTGATCAGTTGAAAAATAATTTTGAGAGCACACAAGTGCGGACACTCTTTGATTCATTAGATCTGGTAATACTGGACAGTTCTGCCACTTTCCACACAGGCACATGTCATTCTCTACTTGACCTAGCTGTTGTCAGTGAGCCAGATTATGTCATTTGCAATGGACAGATACCATTTTCTATGTCAGCTCACGATTTGATTTATGTAATTTATAGCCTTGAGCATAGTATCAAGTATTCTTCTCAGATAAGGGGTAGAAGCCTAAAATCTATTGATTTGGAGCGTTGTTTTGCTGATGCTGTTGGAAAGCCTTGGCATGATATTGTGCTTATGAATGATATTGATGACAAGGTAAGTGCTTTCAATTCTATGCTCATCTCCATTTTTGATGAGCATGCTCCAGTTCATGATATCAGGGTTCGCCGCAAACCATGCCCCAGGTTTAATAGAGAGATAACCTTGCTGAGGCGAGAGAGAGACAAGGCTAGACGTACTCATCTTAGAACAGGTTGCAATGCTGACTTTGAGCGATATAAGAGTCTGAGGAATAAGTTAAGATCCGTTTGCAGGAGAACCAAGGTACAATATTACAATCAACTTTTTGATGGAAAGCAGTCTTCTGCAGAGCTCTGGAAAAATATTCGTGCTGTTCAAGTTATCCCACCAAAGTCAAAGTCAGCTGCTATCAATGTTTCTCTCGACTCTCTCAACAATTACTTTGCCACCCCATCACCTCCTCCCTCATTCCCACAATGTGCGGTGACATCTATCATGGTCAATCAATTTAAACATAATCTTCCAATAGATAAATTCTTCTTTTCCCACATTTTTCCTGACCAAGTCTCTTCTATTATTTATTCAATTAATAAAAATAATAAAGGTGTTGATAACATACCAGTTACCTTTTATAAAATAATTTTACCCATCATCCTTCCAGCTATCACTCATATCTTTAATTATTCGCTTCAAATGGGAATATTCCCATCTCTTTGGAAATATTCTCTAATATCTCCAATTCCTAAAAATAATAACCCAATGTCTCCACAAGAATTTCGAGCTATCAGTATAACTTGCACCATTTCTAAAGCGCTTGAGAGGGCCGTTCATTGTCAGACAACAGGTTACCTTAACTCTTTCAATTTCTTTGACCAACATCAGAGTGGATTCCGCTTGTTCCATAGTACATCCACAGCTCTATTGAAAATCACTGATGATATTCGCAAAGCTATGGATAACCGTTCTTTAACTCTTCTTGTTTCATTTGACTTCAGCAGGGCTTTTGATAATATCTGTCACTCAATCCTACTTCACAAACTCTCATCACAATGCAATTTTTCTCTGTCATGCCTATCTTGGTTCAGATCATACCTTTCTAATAGATTTCAGTGTGTCAGGGGAGCTGATGGACGAACTTCTGGGTGGCTACCTGTTGTAGCCGGTGTCCCCCAGGGTTCAATTCTAGGACCTCTCCTGTTCTCCATCTATGTCAACAACCTTCCTCAAATTCTTCATCATTCTTCATTTCATATTTATGCTGATGATCTGGTCTGTTATAATCACTGTGCTTCTGATAATATTTCCGAGATCGTTGCTGGTATGAATGATGACATATCCTCATTGGTTGAGTGGGCTGGGGCACATTGTTTGAGTCTCAATGCTAGTAAATGCAAAAGCATGATTATTGGTTATGGTAGGCTGTACAACCAAATTGATTTTAATGCTTTGCCCAAGATTGAGATTGAGGGACACATGCTGCCATATGAGAGTTCTTTGAAAGTTCTAGGCATTCACCTCGATAAAAATCTGAGTTGGTCTACACAGGTTAATATCATGACAAAAAGGGTATTTGCTACTATGCACCAGTTGAAGCGACTCCGAAGGTTTCTTCCTACTCATCTTCGTACAACACTTGTGCGGAGTTTGGTATTGCCTATTATTGATTATGGCAGCATAGTGTATAATGACTTGACGGAGGAATTGAATTTAAAATTACAGCGTGCTCTAAATTATGCTATTCGTTTCATATTTGACGCAAGAATGGATGATCACATTACACCCTACTACAGAAGGCTGCGTTGGTTAAAGTTGAAGGGTAGAAGGAAGTATTTCTTGTTGGGTACTACATATCGCCTTATTGTAGAGAGGAAAGGTCCCCAATATTTGAAGGATAGGTTTACACTTCTTGCAAACATTCATTCTAGGGTCACACGGCAACATGAATTCTTCCTTCAGATTCCAAATCAACGTACAGTCATGTACAATCAGTCCTTCACTGCTACTGCTTCAAGACTTTGGAACCTCTTACCATTAAATATTGTATTTTCACCTACCTATAGAACATTTAAATACAGACTTTTCAATTTTCTGAATGAAGAGCTATAATTTTTTCAAGTTCAATTCAATTTTGCAGCGGTAGTTTATGTAAACAACAAGTTTTATTATTTTGTTTTTGTGTTCCATGTATCTGTTTTATTTCATTCTATTTCATTTTAATTTTATTTTTATTATCATTATTTTTTCTGCATTTGTATATTTAATATGTATCTGTCACCATAGGCGATAAGCCTAGTGACAATTAACAAATAAAAATATCTATCTATCTATCTATCTTTACAACCATAAACCCATTTTAAAAAATCTGATTCAATAGACCTCCAACAGCAATGCGAAATATCTATCACACGAATAAATAAGTGTTAAATCCACCAGTAAAGTATTTTTAACAATTATTATTTATGTTTAAATTGCAAGTGAAATAGTAGTATCAGATCTAGAACATCAGATCTAAGTTGTATTCAAATTAAGATCCAATGCTGTAGTTTTTCAACTGAGACTACTATTGATTGTAATAAAGGTCATTATTCGTTAAAGTAACTGTTATTTCATTGACATTTCACAGATATTATTCTAAAAGTGAGGCAACCCATGCAGAATGAAGTGGAACTGTTCCAGCCGGCTTCCACTCTCATATCGTTCCTTTATCCTGGACAAAATAAGCAGCTCATCGATTCTTTGGCCACTAAGAAAATCAACTGTTTTGGTAAGTTTTAATGCATTTAAAAGATATTTGTACTTAATTCTTTAATTAACTTGTACTTCTAACTCAACTGTTTTAATGCATTTTAAAAATAACTATTTTATTAAAAATTTTAACTTGAAAATTTTTAAACTATTTTCAAAATAGCTATTTTTTCTAATTTACTTGTACTTCTGACTCATAATTTCGTAAAACTTTTGACAAACAATGAAAAATTCAATATATAATTCTGCGTAATAAATAACAGCTTGCTGTTATCTGTCGACATAACTCTAAAGCTGGAGGATAAAGGATTGGTGAAGAAGAGGAAAAAGGATGAGGTGAAGTATTAAGAAAGAGAAGAAGAAGAAGAAGAAGAAGGAAGTAGAGAAAAATAAGTTAAAGAAGAAGAAGAACGGATGGAAGAAGAAAAAACAGGGAAGAAAAGGGAGAAGATGAAGAAGAAGGAGTAGGAGGAAGAAAGGAGAAGAAGAGGAAGAAGAAGGAAGTAGAGAAAAAGAAGTTATAGAAGAAGAAGAGGAAGATAAAAAAGGAAACAGAGAGGAAAAGGGTGAACATGAAGAAGAAGGAGTAGGAAGAAGAAAGGAGAAGAAGAGGAAAAAGAAGAAGAAAAAGGAGAAGAAGAAGAAAAAGGAGAAGAAGAAGAAAAAAAAGGAGAAGAAGAAGGAACAGAAAAAGGAGAAGAGGGAGCAGGAGAGGAAGAACGAGGAGGAGGAGGGTGAGGAAGAAGAAAGGGGTAAAGAAAGAAAAGAGGGAACATATAAAGAAGAAAACAAAGGAGAAGAGGGAGCAGAAGAAAAGGGACGAGGAGGATGAGGGCGAGGAAGAAGAAGAAAAGGACGAAGATGATGAAGAAGAAGCAGGAGGGGGAAAGGAGTAGGAGAATAAATAAAAAAAGGTGGAGAAGAAGAAGAAAGAGCAGAAGAAGACAAAAAAGATAAAGAAAAAGGAGCAGAAGAAGACGAAAAATATAAAGAAAAAGGAGCAGAAGAAGACGAAAAAATAAAGGAAAAGGAGCAGAAGAAGACGAAAAAAAAGAAAAAGGAGCAGAAGACGAAAAAAATAAAGAAAAAGGAGCAGAAGAAGACAAAAAAGATAAAGAAAAAGGAGCAGAAGTAGACAAAACAGATAAAGAAAAAGGAGCAGAAGAAGACGAAAAATATAAAGAAAAAGGAGCAGAAGAAGACGAAAAAATAAAGGAAAAGGAGCAGAAGAAGACGAAAAAATAAAGGAAAAGGAGCAGAAGAAGAATAAAAGAGAGAAAGAAGAAGGAAATAAAAAGAAGAGGGGAACAATGAGAAATAGAAGATGATTATGAAAGAGAATGGCAAAGAGAGAAGAATAAGGAGATGGTAAAGAAAATGTGCCAATTGAATTGAATCTGGCTACCCGTTTATAAATAATAATTGGTTAGTCCACAATAATTGAGTTATTTAATTTCTTGTTTATAATATTAATTTTCTTTATATTCTATTTTGCAGCCATGGATTGTATACCCAGAATAAGCAGAGCACAAGTATTCGATGCACTCAGTTCAATGGCCAACGTATCTGGATATCGCGCTGTCATTGAGGCTGCCAATCATTTTCCAAGATTTTTCGCAGGTAAACATATATAAAGTTACATAATATAGTTTATATATATATACCCATGTAAGGTGTAAAAGCCGGCAGAGCTTCTACATCGAATTTCTGAAAAAAAAGGTTCAGTGACGTTTTTGAAATAGGACCTTCGTTTTCGAGATTTCTCGATTTGAAGACTGTTTCGAGATACACTCACTTCCCGCCATTAAATGCTCAATAACTCAAAAACTACTGATCAGATTGGAATTATGATGACATTGTTGTAAAGAGCACAACATTTCGCTAAAGATAGATGTATTTTTAATATGTAACCGGATCATTTAGGGTGATTTTTTAGGGGTCAAATTTAAAAAATATAAAAGAAATAATAAAATTCAAGACATTTTATCTAGTTTAAAAAGTACTACCAAATTTGAGAAGTAATTTGGACTGAGAATTTTATTGAATGTAATAACTGTGAATATTTAATATTAATTGTTAAAATAACTGTTATCTCATCGTTATTTCACAGATATTATTCTGTAAGGTATATTATTCTATGAGGGATATTATTATTAAAGCTAAAGTAAATGCATATTTAAGGCGTTTATTGTTGGGGAGATCCTTACGGGTAATTCCACCTCGCCGCTTCATCCATGTTAATAATGGAAACATGGTGAACCTACAATTTTAAGTGGGCTCCGAACCACCGGGAACTGATTTTACAGCAGAGAACAGTGACTTTTTTGCTGGCCAATCTAATCGGTCACCGTTACAAACAGGAGCAACGAGTACGCAGCTTATCTCTATCTGATTGAACAGATACCTGCTACGCCTCGCGGCTATCACTTCCTGTTAGTGTTTAGAATACTCGGTTCGTTCGTGTCTCCTAACTCATTTATAATTTGTGGCTTGAAGGCGAACTCAATCGCATCACTTGATTCTTCTGCTTCTCACTTAAGTCTTATTCTCACGTTTGGCTTAAATGCAGTCATAATAAAATCGTTGCATAAACTACTTGAGTCTCCTACACCAATCAGCTGTTCCTTTCTCATTTTCAAGGTCAAATAACAGCTGCTGGCAAAGTGCCGCCGGCCAAGATGCTTGTGATTGGTGGAGGCGTGGCAGGGCTGGCCGCCATTGGTCAGGCGCGCAACATGGGCGCCATTGTGAGGGCATTTGACACCCGGGCCGCAGTTAAGGAGCAGGTCGAGTCGCTTGGAGCCGAATTTCTCGAAATTAAGATCAAGGTCAGTGTGGCAAGTGAGATGTAATTTGAAATTTACAATGCTAACTGATTACTATAACTTTACAAATAATAAGAATACATTCTCTGGTTGTGAGTAAACCACCAGAAGAGTTTATTCTCTATAAAAAAATTAACATTGCAGAAAGTACTGTATTGTTACGAAAGCAAACAAGCAGTTATTCACGCACTTGTTCTATTTATATCATTCTATTGTTTTCATGGTTGGACGTGACTTCGACCGATCTTCTCTCTCTTGCTCTTCTCATGTCTTTGTCACTCCTATTCTTCAAGTCTGCAACTCTCTCACTCAATTGATCTTCTCGTCAAGTCTACATTCTTCTTGAACAATCCACGTCTATTCCACGCTTTCTTGAAGATTCTCGAAGTGTCTGGTGAGCTCCAATTATACAACTACAACAGCTATATAAAGGAGCTCACATGAACCATTGGGTTGAGTTTTACAAAAGCTTGCGTGACAGTTATGTTTACAAACCTGTGTGGCAGATTGTATTACAGATCTTGTGAGAGAAACAATCCAGTGCCAGTGGAGCAAACAGTGCTTTATTCAGTCTTTAGACAGTGTCAATTGCAGAGACAAGTGTTTAATGTTTATGCAGCTTACTAATAGTTTTAAGACGTTGTGTTAAGTGATATTATTTGGGACTGTCAAATAATTGGACTGTGTTTTGTAAGTGATTAGTGGCTCTTTTTATCATTTCTTTCTACATTATTGTACAGTTTATTGGACTCTAGTTTCTTTTGTTGTTGATCAGCCTGTAATTAATTATTCATTAAATCTTGTAAATAATTACTGAAAATAAGTATTAGCTTGTCATTTTTTAAATAAAGTGCAAGTGTGAACTTTAGTGTTGTCAGCCTTATTTTAGCTATTAGAACCTGTAACAGTATGTACAAAGTCTCAAGTCTAATACAAAGTATTGCAACACTGAATTTTGTGGCTCACGCAAAGTAAGCTCACATAAAGTAATAAAGTGAAACATTATTTGAAATAATGACGTCACGAGCAGCAACTACAGATGTACTATCAGCAAGCAGATGAATGTAGAATTTACTTAAAAGTACAATTGTTGATTCTTTCCAAAACATGAATATTAATTTAGATGTTCACTTTTAAAAACGAAGCACTAAATCTGTCCAATAGTGCAAAGAAAGATGTCTATATGTCTGTCAAATATATGTCTGATTGGTCTATTCAAATTCTTGACGTTGAAAATTTTGAATACACCAGACGCCATTGGTAAAATGTACCGGTTACCGGTGAAGCTCCCAGGAACTAACCATTATCAGCAAATAGGGTCGCTTGAAATGATGACTGTCCACTTTGACAGACATATTGACATCTTTCTTTGGTCTATTGGACAGTTTTAGTGCTTCGTTTTTAAAGTGAACATCTAAATAAATATTCATATTTTGGAAAGAATCAGCAATTGTACTTCAAAGTAAAATTTCTAGAAAATTTTTAAAATAACCTAAAACCTGGCAGTAGTGGGTTGTGCCTGTTGTATCTTTACTTGATGTGTATTTGTAAAAAATGAAGAAATAATCTCAAGCAATTTACTTCACCTGAAGGATGTACTTCGAGATACAGAGTCTGAGAGAGCCATGGTTTCTAAGTCAGGTTAGGTTAGAGCCATGGTTTCTAAGTCAGGTTGGGTTAGGTTAGAGCCATGGTTTCTAAGTCAGGTTAGGTTAGGTTAGAGCCATGGTTTCTAAGTCAGGTTAGGTTAGAGCCATGGTTTCTAAGTCAGGTTAGGTTAGAGCCATGGTTTCTAAGTCAGGTTAGGTTAGGTTAGAGCCATGGTTTCTAAGTCAGGTTAGGTTAGGTTAGAGCCATGGTTTCTAAGTCAGGTTAGGTTAGGTTAGAGCTATGGTTTCTAAGTGAAGTTCAGGTTAGTTTAGGTTAGGCTTTTCAAGTCTCTCTTGAGTTAAGAAAGCCTTTAGGCACGTTCATAAAAAAGGTTTCTGTATAAATAACGTTCCTTCAGTTTCTCTTGACTCGAGGGACTCTTGAAATGAAATGTTTTTTTTTTTTAAATAATAACCATTTTATTTGTTTTCGTATCAACTATACAAATAAGTTAAGTTCACATGATGATATAAGGTATAGCACGAAACAGCCAACAATTGAACAAACTAACAATTATATATTGAGTAGTTAGTATAACGTTACATAATTATATTAAAAGAAAAAACCTAATAAATAATGAAATACAAAAAACAACAAATTCGTTGTAACAAAGCTCACATAGGCTACTAATGAGAGGAAGCTAGAGAGGATGAAGAGAGTACAAAATAGAAAATACAGCTATCAATAAACTAGAAAATATTCTTGGATTTCTTTTTCCATAACGATCTGCGTTGTTAATATGAACGTTTTGTGGTAAATTCAACGACTTGCGGTCAATTTTAATTGAGAATAAATAATAATTTTACTCCCGTAGGCCAAACGTTTTCGAATAGTGCGCGGATTCGCACGTTTGGCCTGCGTGAGTAAAAATATTATTTATTCACAATTAAAATTGATTGTAATTCGTTGAATTTACCATAAAACGTTAACTAGAAAATATAATAGAAATAATAATAAATAAATAACATCTTTGCAAATAAAAGCAAACTAACAATAACCATGTAGATAACAGTAACAGGTAACAATGAAATGTTTTTTATTATTTTTATGACGTTTTTTCTTTCATTTTACTTATTTATCTATTTAATACATTCATTCAAGCTCAAAAGTCCTAATTCTGTTTCCCTTCTGCTCCCTGATAACATGGCATCCCTCCTGGCTAGTGCTTTTATAGTGAACTGATATACATGCTGGAGCTTTCCATAATTGAAATTAGTTAGTAACACCTAAGTAATTACTATCCAAGCAATTATATAAGATAGTTTGAAGTAACTGACAATTTAACAAACTGACAATTACACAGAAACAGAATTTATTAATTTCGAATTCCTCAGAGTGCTATTAATTTATACTGAAGACTTCCGCAATGGCGGATATTAACAACAGCATTGAATAGCTTATGGAAATCGATGAATGCTACTGTGCAAAAATATCAGTCACCACCGGGAATCGAACCGCGGACCTCCCAATTGCCGGTCCAGCGCCTTAACCACTAGACTATAGTGACCCTTCTAATTCTAAACTATTGTAATTCTACTATACTATACTATTCTAATTCTTGTCTTTAATGACCCTTCTAATATTATAAAATAAAAGATAGTATGAAATATATTTATATCTAGGTATTTCAAGGCTTTCTCGTGTCAATAGACACTGAAGGAACGTAAATAAATGAATAAGGCACTCAGACTCTTGTGGTCTTCATCAGGGAGAAAAGAAAACATCTCTAGGATACAGATTGTTAATCTGAAACCAGTAATTATATTGGCGTAGTTATTTGTTTAGATTTTTATCAATCATACTTCTTTATGTTGCTAAAAACACATTCATTTTAAATGAACCAAATTTAATGTTTTCTTGAACTCAGGAAGAAGGAGGCACCGCTGGAGGCTACAGTAAGGAAATGTCGAAGGAATTTATCAAAGCTGAAATGGCGCTTTTTGCAAGACAGGCCAAAGAGGTGGACATCATCATAACTACGGCTTTGATTCCTGGAAAGAAGGCACCTGTACTTATTCTCAAGGTAAAAACATTTTTCAAGGTCAATTTGATGTTGAGGATTCCTCAAGGTACGTTTTTAAATACTTTACAAAAGTAGAAACGCAGGCATGGTGACGTGTTACTGGACGACACATGTGAAACAGAATGAATAGAAGTGAGTGTGAGAAGTCTAATTCATTCATGTGTTTTACAAAAAGTCACCCTCCGTCACATCATCAAGCCTTCGACATTTGCGCTTGTAGTATCAGCTGCTTTATATTATTCAGAAATATTATACACTAGTGGTTTACCCGTGCTTTGCAACGGTATTTTTGAAATAAGCATGTGATCTAAGGATTGCAAGGTATATTAGTTTTTAAATTAAGGCTGTGCGCCAGCTACCATGACTCTGATCAAGTCTCGAGTCCCGACTCAAGGCAACAAACAAACGAGTCTACAATCGAGTCGAATCGAGTTTGGTCCGGTTTTGAATCACTCTGGTGGATTAGTTTGTAACTAGCTTTCCATACCCCTAAAACGTTGCCAGATCTCTCGGCTCACGTCTACTCCCCTCTTCGCCTGGTCTGACTAGGCCTTCTTGGGAGGGAGGCAGAGTCGTTCTACTACTCATAATCTAGTAAAGCAAATATAGTTTCCAAGCCTGAGCCACAGATATTCTAATACCTGAGCTTTCATTCACAAAAATAATCTGATATGTCTGACGGCTAGATAACCTGGTCAGTTTGAGACCTCTGTTCACTTCGGGTGGCATGAGTAGTTTGTACATTGTTTTGTGCCATGTTTTATTTTTAACCTAATATTGTACAGAATTCTACAATAATAAAACTGATTTTTGTTTTATGACATTAATGTAAAGAGTTTTTTCTTGTGTTGATAATGGCAAAGGAAAGCATTAGTTGGAATCTGTGATGTTTTCCATGACGAAATACTTAATGAACAATCTAATATTAAAACTGACACTGTATTTCACTTTTAAATAATGTTTTACTCACATATATTGGAGATGCTTGAGGAATGCATTAGCCTACCTATCTATAGCAGTGTGCCATTTAAAGCTGTCTATAAATTGTCTACAAAGTCTTGGCCCTTTCATAAAAATCCTCAAACCTATATAATAATGGATTATTCATCAAAAAAAGTTTCAGTCTATGCTTAAAAATTGGATATGGCAGATTTTTGAAGCTCTCTGGAATGGCATTGAACAGTTTTACACTTATAAAAAGAAAAGTCTTTTGTGTGTTTGAATAATTGTAACGGTGAGTAATCAAGTTATTTCTTGTGTTGTGAGTATGTATCACCCCCTATATAGTGAAGTTTTCCAAATTATTTTTCACATAGATCAAACATTGTAAAACAAAGAGGGAAGGTAGGGTCAAAATTTGAAGCATTCCATGTGGAAATATAATAATTTCCCCGGGTCCCTGGACCCACTATTCGATTATGGTGGGGGGGGGGGGGTTACTATTCCTTACTTGAAAACCCCCTACATTTAATGTGGACAATGCAACATTAAAAATATTTTTCCTACAACTGCTCGTAAAGTAGTTCTTTACGTACTGAAAACTAATTGTAAAATACCTCTTTACTGCTCCGCAAGCGGTAAAGTACTTTATGCTCGCCAGCTGTTTTCTTTACGCTTCTATTTTGATTTTGATGCCTTCTGGTGGATCACGGAATCCATGAAATTCACATAACCTCAACAATGGCGAACGCTAACCAAATCCGCGCATGGTCTGTGATGTTACAAACTACAAGCTTTTATTGTGTTGGAATCCAGAACTGCAGTTTTAGGAGAAATATTGCATGCAATTCGCGCGTGAAGCTTCTTTATCGCTCTCGCAATAGTTTCTCGCCAATGTTTTGGCTCGAGCGATAAAGACGCGCTTCACGCTCTTAATACAAAAAAAAAACTATTCGCTCATTAGTCAGTTAAAATTAGCTGACTATATAGCCAATTTTTTGTTAACCGATTTATTTTGAAAATTTATTATTTTTTGCCTATTAAATTTAATTGTGTTGTAAGTATAACGTTATTATTCTGTAGCTTTCGACACTCAATGTATACATGCTTTTCTTAGGTTTTTATGATTTTTTAGCCAACCAAAATAAGTGTTTATATTAAGAGTAAAATTGTAAAGGTATGTAATGCTAGGATAAGTTGATTGATGAGTTGTAAGATAATCATAGCGTATTAGCAAAGACGATAACATTGAACGCTTTTTTATTTATTGCCTAATTTTTGTGTTAAATAATAAACTTAATTGTAATATTTAAATAATTTTTATTTTTTTAAGTTTTTCATCTCATAATTTGTAGTAAATTTCTGTTTGTAAAGCACCTTTTTCAATTACAGTTCCACGACAGTTTTTATTGAAAGTATCTTTGTTATCTATCAAAAAAGTATTATAATATAATTCCATTCACAATGTAAGCTCTCCAATAATGTAATCATATTTTATGATTAAGATGCAGTATATGGAACAATCGCAAGAATTTCCTATGAAGAAAAATTTGTTTCCTTTGTTTGACACAAGAGCCCACTCAAATTTTGTTCACTCTTTTGATGGACAAAAATTGGTACAAAGCTGGAAGTTTTTTAATCCACTCTAGGTATTCTAAGTTTGCAAAAGTTGAAATTGAAGAATACGGAATTCTACTTCGATTGATGTATATCAATATATCCGCTCAATTGTTCATTCACAATCAATTTTCAAAAATCAGGTATTCCTGGGCGCTCTATGTAAGGGTGACCGATTGGATTGGCCAGCAAAAAAGACTTGGTTCTCTGCTGTAAAAATCATTTCCCGTTTGTTCGGAACCCACCTAAAACTGTAGGTCCAACTCATCAATCACCATCATCCAATTCATTAACCACTCACAGGTCTCAGACCTATGTGGGCTTCATCCTAATTATTGAATTTTTATTTTTATTATTGAATAATTATTCATTGCCTAATTTTTGTGTTAAATAATAGGGTATAACACAATTATAATATTGAGTATAATAATATACTCAATTGTAATATTTATACATAATTTTTTAGTATTTCATCTCATAATTTGTAGTAAATTTCTGTTTGTAGAGCAACTTCTTCAATTACAGTTCTACTACAGTTTTCATTGGAAGCCTCTTTATATATTATCTATCATAGAAGTCCTACAATATAATCCATTCACTATGTAAATTATCCAATAAACTATAATGTAATCAAAAGAGTAAGGTACAATATATGGAGCAATCGCAAAAAGAATAATTCGTTTCCTTCCTTCCAAAACAATTTGGCATATGTTTATTTGAGAGAAAAAGAATGAGGGTGAAAGAGAGTGAGAGAGAGGAAAGGAATGTGAGAGTGCTACTGGAGACATGTCATTCAAAGCAATTATTTTCGATCGCATAATAATTATTCAAGACTGTAAACAAAATACATCCTGCAGACAGAGCGAGTGCTGGTGTTGCGCGTGAGGGAGCATTGATAAGGGCGAGTAATGAACGAATATGGTTCAAACCGGCAACATAGCAAGTCCTTGCATATGTGTGAGTGAACGTGCTTGCACATTTGCATGAGGAAGTTGACTCTGTAAAACTGAAGAGAATCCAAGAAAACTTTGGGGCAACTTAGCTACCCAACGATTTAATTTGGATTTACAATAATCTCTCTATTACTAGAAGGGATATCAGAGATTTCAATGATATATTTTGTATTTCAATCGGAAATCTAGTTTTTCTGTAATTACGGTTTCAAAAAAATGATTTTTTTTAAAAATGAAAATTTTGAAAAATTAAATACCTCATTACAAAAACAATACTTTGTTCCATTGATCCTGAAAATTACACTTTTCTATTCACAACCGTTCATGATGCTGGTTGCCCCCAAAAATTAACTTTAAGTGCTCATATCTCAGAAAATAATTGATGAAATTTTTTTTTATTTATTGCAAAAGACTATATTTCAGTAGCCTAATAATCTCCAGTCGAAGAGACTTTGAAAAAAAAATATGACCAAAACCCTATTGCACAGCCTTAAACACGTGATACATAGATTTCAACTGCCAATGCCAATACAATTCCAATATTGATACGGAACATATATGTGTTGCTTTGGTTTGAACTTTAAGCTTATTTGCATCAAAGTTACGTATCATGTATCATTTGTGGTTCGTAACTTATTTCTACATACCTGCTAAGTCTCACGGCTATCACTTCTCTGTAATCTGTCATTACTGTCATAGTAATCATTAAATAATTGATTTTTTTTATATTTTCAACCATTTTTCTACACTCCTGTCGTTTATCTGTTACTTATTTTTGTTTGACTTGCAGGAGCACATAGTTTTTCACATTTTCTTCTAGTTTAGGATTATTTTGGGAAGTGATAGCTGTGAACCGTGGCAGGTTCAATCATAAGCTACGAACTCCTGGTCCTTTTCTTTAAGAGTGGCAGTTTCTTTCGCCAGCAAAAAGACTGTTCTCTGCTGTAAAATTACTTCCCGTGGTTCGGAACCCACCTAGAGCTGTAGGTCCAACTCATCAAACACCATCATCCAGCTCATTACCCACGCACATATCTCAGATCTATGTGGGCTTTATCTTCCAAAAAGTGGCTTTTTTGTGTTTTTATTTGCAGGAACAGGCACATAGAAAATCCTAAAAAGTCCTTTGGTACTCCATTGTAGTAACGGTTTATGGTTAAGGATGTGCGCAGGGTTTTTGGTCATAATCTTTTTTTCGAAGTTCATTGAATCGGATATTATTGAGGCATTAAAATGCTAACTATTGCCATGATAAATTATTTTTTTTCAAAAAATATTTTATGGAATATGAGAGTTCAAAGTAGAAATTTTTCGGTTTTTGGGGGCAATTGAACTCAAGTACAAGTTATTTTAAACATTTGATAATTTTTTTATAACTGAAAGACACCTTGGGGAAAAGAATGACACATTTTTTATTTCAATTCAACAATTGGTTTTTTCAAAATAATTTTTTGAAAAACTGAAATTTTTTGCATGTTTTAAAAAAATTATTTTGAGAAAACTAATTGTTTTATCAGAATGAAAAATATGCCATTTCATTCCTCAATGTGTCTTTCATTTAAAAAAAATTATCAAACGTTTAAAATAACTTGTAGGGGAGATCAATTGCCCCCAAAAACCGAAAAATTTCAATTTTGAACTCCCATATTTCATAAAATATTTGATGAAAAAAATAATTTATCATGGCAATAGTCAACATTTCAATGCCTCAATAATATCCAATACAATAAACTTCGAAAAAAAATTATGACCAAAAACCCTGCGCACAGCCTTAATGATTTACGGCCTCATTTTTTTATTGCATCTGTATATTTGTAATTTTCTTAATTTTTGCTTTCAATTGTGGTTTCATTGGCAGGAACACATAGAAAATTAATGATTTCATGACTTCTGTATTTTTGTAATATTCTTAATAAAGATTCCTGATTTTAATATTGTGTTTTCTTTTGCATTTACTATTAATGATATTATGTCCTTATTTTTACAAAGTCTGCATATTTGTGATTTTACCTTTAAAAACGATGATTTCTCTTAATTTTCTTGTGTTTTCTTTTGCAGGAGCACATAGAAAGCATGAAGCCGGGCAGTGTGGTGGTAGATCTCGCCGCAGAGGCAGGTGGCAACATAGAGACCACTCGGCCAGGCCTCGTTTACACTTACAACGATGTCGTCCATATTGGCCTCACCGACCTCTCATCTAGGTTGCCCACTCAGAGCTCAACGCTCTATGCCAACAACATATCCAAGTTCCTATTATCCATTGGTGAGTAGAATTAAGGCGCATGGCTTTTGGTCAGAATTTTTTTCTATTTTTCTTGTTTTACATGATATTAATTTTGGGTCGTTGACGGTTTTCTCATCAACGAAACGCAAGTAATTTTGAATAAACGTTAACTAGTTGAAAGTGTCAACTAGTTGAATGTTGAATTTAACGAAGAATATGCGTTTTCATCAAAGAATAACCAGCTGTGTTCGTGTCTACTGTCTCCTGGTAACGCAATCATTCCAAGCAATGTGCAGACAAAGCATTACTGACTTAAAGCAAATAATGATATCACGTCTACAGAACGCATCAAGATAAGAAAGAACATGTCCGGATACAAAAAACGAACGCCATATGCAATCTAAATCACGTAAAAATAGAGATAGAGAAATTTAAATTGCAGATTTGAGTTCAGCGCCCTCAAATTAATAAAATGATTCGCAAGTACGCAAAAATAATTAAAATAAAGGAAGTTGATTTTTATTGAATAAAGTTGAATATTTATACTTTATTTATTTTAGTTGAAAACATCTACTTTCTAGAAATAATAAAAAACTTGCTCAGTTTTGATTATTTTTGAGTCTTCGCGAAGCATTTTATCAATTTGAGGGCGCTGGATTCAAATTTGAAATCGGAATTTTTCTATCTCTATTTTTAGATTTAGATTGCATGCATAACGTGTTCGTTTTTTGTAACCGGATACAAAAATTGTCTTGGAGACAGCAGTGCAGTGTTATTGCATTTCTCACTCGCACAGTTAGGCTACTCCTACTCCTATTTCTCTACTGCATGTGATTTATTTCTATTTTCAACGTTGATCAACTAGTTTGCTATTCACACTTGAATTTAACAAAGACTTCCAGTTGTGTTGGAAAGGAGTGCGTTGAGCCCGTTGATCGTTGATATGGAAATGTAGTTTAAGCATCAACTGGATTAGTTAAGGAGACAAAACAGTTGAACCGTTAATAACTAATAAACAGTTAATAACTAATAAACAGTTAATTCAACTAGTTCGTTGAAACAACGCTCATCACTACATGATATTAAGGTCTGTGATGTTTTCCATTACGAAATAATTGATGATCAATCTAATATTAAAACTGACACTGTATTTCAATTCAATATATGATCCAGTCACAAAAACAAGAGAGATGCATTTTACTCCTAAAGAGAAGCTTCATTAGCCTTCTGGCTGAATGCTGATGAAGCTTTTCTTAAGAAGTGGAATGCATCCCTCCAGTATCTCCATTATAAGTGAGTGAAAATCAGTTTAGGTAAGTGATAGCCGAATGACGTAGCAGGTATCTGTTCAGTCAGAGATAAGCTACGAAACTCCAAGGTGCTCTTTGTAAGGGTGACCGACTGGATTGGCCAGCAAAGAAGACTCTGTTCTCTGCTGAAAAATCACTTTCCGGTGGTTCGGAACCCACCTGAAACTGTAGGTCCAACTCATCAATCACCATAATCCAACTCATTACCCACGCACAGGTCTCAGACCTATGTGGGCTTCATCCTCCGAAAAAAAATCATAAATTAAATAGAAATAGTGTCAGTTTTGATATTAGATTGATATTAAGGTTGTCGATTGCCATGAGATTTTTTATTTCACCAATAATTTTTTTCGAAGTTTTTTGATTTTAAGATAATGGAATGTTATTTGTTGCCGTGAAAAAATTTTCATCTATTATTTTGTGAAATATCTAAGACTTCAAAGTTGATATTTCCTTGTTTTTGGGGGCAATTGATCTCACAAGTTATTTTCAAAATTCTTGATAGCTTTCCTACAACTTGAAAACACCTTGAGGAATAAAACTTTCTTATTCTTTCTTATCTTCACCTTTTCCTTTTACTTGACAATTGATTTTTTCTTGTACTCCTTTCCTATTATTCTTCTTCTTGTTTCTCCTTCCTCTTGTCCATCACTTCATCCTCTTTCTTGTTGACCTTCTTCTCCTCCTCCTTTTTATCCTTATCTTCTTTTTCCTACTCCTCCTCCATCTTCTTTCTCTTCTTACACTTCTTCTTTCTCCTCCTCTTCCTCTTCCCCTTCCTCTTCATCCTATCTTCGTCTTCTGCTTCTCCTCCTCTTTCTTCTTCTGTTTCTCCTTATCCTCCTCCTCCTTCTTCTCCACCGCCTTCTTCTCCTCCTCTTCCTCTTTATTCTTCTTTTGATCCTCCTCCTCCTCCTCTTCTCCACTGCTTCCTCTTCCTCAACATCCTCGTCTCCCTTTACCTCTTCCCTTTCCTCGTCGTTCTCCTCTGCTTCCTCTTCCTCAACGTCCTCGTCTCCCTTCTCCTCTTCCCTTTCCTCGTCGTTCTCCTCTTCTTCCTTCTCCTCCTCCTCCTTTTTCTCCTCCTTCTTATTCCAATCCTCGTCCTCCTCCTTCTTCTTTTTTGTCTCCTCCTTCTCCCTCTTCGCATGTCTCCTCTTTCTTCTCCTCCTACTTATCCTCTTCCTCCTTATCCTCTTTCTCCTGCTCCTCCTCCATCTTCTTTCTCTTCTTCAACTTCTTCTTCTTTCTCCTTCTCTTCCTCTTTCTCTTTTTCTTTCTCCTCCTCCTTTTCCTATTCCTCGTCATCCTGTCTTCGTCTTCTGCTTCTCCTCCTCTTTCTTCTACTGCTCCTCCTTATCCTCCTCCTCCTTCTTCTTCGCCGCCTTCTTCTTCTTCTCTTCCTCCTCTTTATTCTCCTTCTAATCCTCCTCCTCCTCCTCCTCCTCCTCTTCCTCCTTATTCCGATCCTCGTCCTCCTTCTTCTTTTTTATCTCCTCCTCCCTCTTCGTATGTCTCCTTCTCCTCCTCCTCCTCTTCCTCTTCCTCCTCCTCCTCCTCCTCCTCCTCCTCCTCCTCCTCCTCCTCCTTCTCCTCCTCCTCCTCCTGTCTTGTTCTTATGTCTTTTTTCATGTTTCATTTTTTTCTTCTTGACCTTCTTCTCCTCCTCCTCTTCCTCCTTATCGTCTCTTTCTCCTTCTCTTTTTCTTTTTTCCTCCTCCTCCTCTTCCCCTTACTCGTCATCCCATCTCCTTCTCCCCATTCTTAGTTCATGACTTGTTTCCCCTATAAATTGACACCAAACTTCAAGCTTCAAACTTCAACTTCAAACACCAAGTTTCTTCTCCCACAGGCACCGACAACCACTTCCACATCAACCTGGACGACGAGGTGGTGCGTGGCAGTGTGGTCCTGCACGAGGGGCGTCTCATGTGGCCCCCTCCCCCTCCGTCTGTCAATCTATCAGCTTCCCCCACCACTACTTCCCCTCCAGCCGCGGCCACTCAGGTCGCCAAGCACGTGAAACTGCCCACCGAAGTCAATCCGTTCAACAAAACTATGAAGGATGTCATGTTGTATTCTGCTGGTGAGTATTTCAAAAACATTAATTTTATTGGTGATTGACCGAGCGAAGTGAGATCCCACTTTTAACTCAACCGCTTGGCGTTTCGTCTGTATGTCTGTCTATGAATGTATGTATGTACGAGTATGTAATTGTAATCGTATAATACTTGTATATAATATGTAATCATATGTATGTATGTATGAATGTTACAATATTACAAATTGACCGAATGTTACATGAATGTTCGTTATTTCTAGGCCAAGCAATGTATGTATATCTTTTTTTTTTAAATCCCCCCTCCCCAATTTTTTAGGGTGCCAAATTTAAGTGGCCCACAATTATTGTAGTGCCTGATTAGGGTGTGAGAGCTTTTAAATTAAATATCTGTGTTCCTGTTTTCCAATTGTTCTTTATTGTTATATTGTATTTGTCGTTTATTTGCCTGTCCCATTTGTTACCAGTGGAAATGTCCGATCTTTATTTTAATAGAATTTAATATTTTAATGTTCTCATCTTTATTCCAATCTAATATTCTAGTGAGAACAACAAGCCCTCGAAAGATTGGCAACTCTATACGAATCAGTCTGTATAATATGATAACTAGCAGGTTGCCCAATTAAATTGAATCTATTTATCTTGAACCTAGCATAACATATTGATAACTTTCAATTGTATCTTTTCTCTCATTCCTGCTCTTTATCATCTTGCTCTTCTTCTACGCGATTCTTTTTCATCTTCTTGGTAACTCTGTATGAAGCACTGTATATAATAATAATATTCATGTATAATAATAATAAGCGTATGGCTTTTAATGGTGGGGAGACCCTCACGGGTAGTTCCACCTCGCCGTTTGTGCCATGTTACGGGGAACATGGTGGACCTACTATTTTAGGTGGGTTCCGAACCACCGAGTAAGTGATAATAAAGTTATTAACTTTTCATGTGAAATTTAACGACATGCAGTCAAATATTTGTTGAGAATAAGTATAATAACTCACTTAAACTGGCCGAGTACTGGAAAGTACTCGGCCAGTTTAAGTGAGTTATTATACTTATTCTTAACAAATATTTGACTGCATGTCGTTAAATTTCACATGAAAAGTTGATATTAACAACGCAGTTCGTCATGGAACAAGAAATCCAGGAATGATAATAAAGCTTGTAACATCAAGTCATTGAAGCACGGTCACCCATCCAAGCGCAGTCTTGAGCGGTCGTGACTGAACATCACGATCACTTGAACACCACGCTCTCCGCATGACCAATCACCACCCGTTATTCATACATGATTCATGTATGTCTTGGAAATATCGAATAATATTTGAAAAACAATTGAGAAAATACTTAGTTGATGAAGCTTTTTATAGTGTACAAGAGTTCCTTTCACATTAAAATTGAGCCTCACCTCAACTAATTTGAATGGTAATTGTGGTAACTACCGTAGTGAATAATAATGGTAATATTGTATATAATTGTTGATCTGACTTGACTTGTCCTAGTAACCGTAGTCTTCAAGACGTAATCTTAAAAAAATGTTATACTAACAATTTCCTTCAAATTCTACTGTTATCCAGGTCTAGGCAGCGTCCTGGGCATGGGCTACATCAGTCCCGGCTCGGAGTTTAGCACCATGATGACCACACTGGGTCTGGCTGGCTTGGTGGGTTACCACACGGTGTGGGGGGTCACTCCCGCACTCCACAGCCCCCTCATGTCGGTCACCAACGCCATATCCGGAATCACCGCTGTAGGCGGGCTGCTATTGATGGGTGGCGGATATTATCCCACTAATAGTGTCGAGGTTAGTAGATTAATTATTAATAGAATAATATTAATTAGTAGTAGAATAATTATTAATTATTTAGTTTGTTCATTCGTAGAAAAGTTGTGACTATAAGCGTATTCACCAACCGAACATGTCTGCCGAACATTTTTGGCGTATACATAAAACGGACAAACATTAAACATATGGGTCACACAACATGTTAATGAGTTCAATTGAGATGTTCGGTCTGTGAGCGAACAGTGACGACCAACAACAGGTTCCCACCACTACTCCCACCACACCGATCATAATGTTCGAGAAGGCGTCCACACCAAACCAACACCAAAAAATGTTCGGCGACATCAGCTGATTCCAGCGAACACTGTTCGCCGAGCATGTTCGGTTGGTGGAGACGCGGCTTTACATTCAATACGTTTGTACTGTACTTTCTATTATATATATTGAAAATATTATTATATATATCTATATGCTGTCCTCTGTCAACGGAGGATGGATAGTAAAAAGGTTTTTCAATTCGTTTGTAGGTTTTGTTTGTGATATTTAGCACATTTGTATTCAGACTTTTGTTTTAACAGCTATAAATAGATGTATTACCATGTAAAAGAGAAGAAATGCTGTCAAAGAGTCGTCTCCAACTGAGGTAAATCAACAAATTTAGAATAGTTATTTATGTATTAAGAGCGTGAAGCGCGACTTTATCGCTCGAGCCAAAACATTTACTGCGCGACGCATAGCGGAGCGCAGTAATTTTGCGAGAGCGATAAAGAAGCTTCACGCGCGAATTACATACAATATTTTTCCTAAAACTGCAGTTCTGGATTCCAATACAATAAAAGCTTGTAGTTTGTAACATCACAGACCGTGCGCGGATTTGGTTAGCTTTCGACTTTTTTGAGGTTATGTGAATTTCACGGATTCCGTGATCCACCAATGAGAAGGCATCAAAATCAAAACAGAAGCGTAAAGAAAACAGCTGGCGAGCGTAAAGTATTTTACCGCTTGCGGAGCAGTAAAGAGGTATTTTACAATTAGATTTCAGTGCGTAAAGAACTACTTTACGAGCAGTTGTAGGAAAAGGTATTTATTGAAAATTGGTAGATTAGCCAAAATATTTCGCCCGACTCGGCCAAGCGTTGGTAAGAACCATGAGGGATTAAAGGATTAGATTAGTTTATCTTTCTTTATTCAAGGAGGGGGAGAGGGAGAAGAATGAGTAGGAAAATGATGATGATGAAGAAGAAGAAGAAGAAGGAAAACAAAAAGGAGAAAGAAGAAAAATAACAAGGAGGAGGAGAAAGGGAAGAAGGGGGTGAGGAAGAAGAATAAAGAGACTATTAAATTTGTAAATAGTTAACGATCTAGAACTCCAGATTCAATAGAATCGGGAAACCTTTTAGTAATAATAATACAGACAGTAAATTTTCACTTTTACTTTTTACAGGTTTTAGCTGCTACAGCAGCCTTCATCTCGTTCATTAATGTCTTCGGAGGATTTTTGGTCACAAAACGTATGCTGGACATGTTTCGAAGGTATGAAGAACTCAGTTCAAATCATCAATTTTTATTTTCTTTGTCAATTTTATCGAACTTGCTATTTATAGTTATTGTTGTTCCGAGTTGTTATTTATAAAAAAAAAACTTTTTTTGGCCTGTTCCTTGGCCAGTTTAATGTCATTAACCGTGCTTTTCATTTTTTGTGTCATCTATCTATTAACTAGCATGTGACCCCATTTAATTGAATACTTACTCAGAAAGTGACATAACCTATTCACAATTTTAATTTATTAGAATACTTCTTTCTCTTCTCTTTATTTTTTTCTCATCTCCTCCTCCTCCTCCTCCTTTTCCTCCTCCTTCTTCTCCTCATCTCCTTCTTCTTCCCCTCGTCTCCTTCTCCTCCTCTTTCTCATTTTCCCCTTACTTCTTCTTCCCCTGTCTTTTTCTCCTTCTTCTTAATTTTTCTCCTCAATCATTTCCCTCTCCTTATTCTTATTTTTTCTCCTCATTGTTCTCCCTCTTCTCCTCCTTCTTCAATCCCTTAGTCTTTAGCGCTTGAGTCTCGTCGACCGAGAGCAGCATGAAGACGTCTTATATAATAGTTTTGAAATAATATAGAACACCGCCGCCGCACTAGAGCGACCAAACTAAATATAAATACCTTAATCTATTACAGCATTTTCATTCAATTATTGTAGTTTATTTCATTATATTTAGTATTATCTTTCATTTTATAGCATATTCTTTTATTTTTAATTTTAACTTTCAATCTATAGTAGACCTTTATCTTTATTCTTTTTTTTCTCTCTCCTTAACCTTTTCCTTTTTAACATTTTTCAACCCTATTACTCCCCTTCCAATTACCTTGAAGTTCATTTTGAAAATTGTAAAAAGTTTTCTTTCAGTTCTTTTCATTGTTTAATTTATTGTAAGCATTCATTTTATTATTGTGTTTTATTTTATTATAGGCACCTGCTGTAAAACCTTTTTCGTACATTGTTTTGAAACAAAAATAAATTTGAAAAACAAACCATCATTCTTTCTTTTCCATTATCTCAATGACATTTCATTATTATCATTTCTCACTGATTTTAATCTATATCATAGTGGCCGCTTATCCTAACCTCAACAAAACAAGACTCCTGGTGGTAGGCTGATGAAGCTTCTCAGAAGCGAAATGCATTCCTTTCGTTTAATTCAGTAAATTTATCATCATTCAAATTGGAATACAGTGTCAGTTTCGATATTAGATTATAAATATTATAGTGTTTTTAACTTGGTTCTTTTTTTTTTTAATTGCAAACTTCATGAATTGTAGTTTGGAAAGTTAGCTCACGAGGGTCTTATTACCTATGCTTCATTACCTTTTTTCCCCTAGTGATGAATGATTCATTTATTTATTTATTCATTCATTCATTTATTTATTTATCACTTTATTCATTTACTTTGCAGACCCGGTGACCCTCCCGAATACAACTCGCTCTATGCTATACCTGCGGCTGTTTTCCTGGCCACCTATGGTTATGGTGTGAGCAATGGTTACTCAGAAGTCCACCAGATGGCGTCTCTGGCCTCTTCCCTGTGCTGTGTTGGGGCACTGGCCGGTCTCAGTTCACAATCAACTGCTAGACTAGGGAATAACCTCGGAATGGTGAGTAAATAAGACTTGAAGTTGTCCCAACCACATTTATTGAAAACAGTGAGATACTAGTTTTGGCTGTTACACCATTATCAATCTCAAACAAACTAAAACCAAAGTACAGAGTAGCTGAATATATACTAAACACGGAATGACACAGTAAATGTACAAAATGTTTCAGTAAATGTGGTTGTGACAACCTCAAGTCTTGTTGTCCATCATGGATATCTTCCACAATATCATCTTTAGAATAGAATAGAATAGAATAGTTAATTTATTTTTCCTTGACGTGACAAAGTTTAGACTGAAAAGTCTACTCCCCCCCCCCCCCCCACTCAACCACGTCCATGATTTACAATGAATATAATTGTACTGTAATACAAACCCAAACAAACAACAACAAAAAAATAGTAATAAAAAAAAGGGAAGTGATAGCCGCGAGCCGTAGCAGGTATCTGTTCAATCAGATAGATAAGCTGCGTTCTCGTAGGTCCTGTCTGTAACGGTGACCGATTAGATTGGCCAGCAAAAAAGACACTGCTGAAAATCACTTCCCAATGGTTCGGAACCCACCTAAAAATGTAGGTCCAACTCATAAATCATCATCATCCAACTCATTACCCACTCACAGGTCTCAGACCTATGTGGGCTTCATCCTCAAAAAAAAAAATAATAATAATGGTTAAGTTCAACAATACTAGTCCACTTCAACATCACCACATCACAACATCTTCACCACTACAAAGAAATTAAATACAGACAAAACTCTAGATAAAATATTTTTCCTACAGTAACCCGAGAAAGTGCCTATTTTTGCACTAACTGTAGCACGCAAAATTGTCTATTCCTGCACCAGTGCGGGAAAGTAAATCACAGTGCGGGAAAGTACTTTTCCGCACTCCAGATTTGCAGCCTAACAACACAAAATAGTGAGCATGTAATACGCAGGTTCCCTATTCTGCATTCAAAAATAGGTTTGCTACTCTGCTTCAGCTGAGAAATAGTTGTTGAAATCGATTTGATTCGAAGATAGGTTATGTGAGGAATTGTCAGGTTATGTATGTCCTGTTTTGTCCTCTTTAAATTACTATATATATTACTGGCGGGCCACTTGGCGCAGTTGGTTGGGGCGTCGCAACTTCAGCTTGCTGTCGTCCAAGTGGTCGTGGGTTCGAATCCCGCTCCACCGTCAGGCATTTATATGTAATCATTCACCTCATTACCCACGCACAAGTCACGGACTCATGTGGGCATCATCAGCGATAAAAAAAAAAAAAAACTAGGAAAAATTGTATGTGTAATACGAGTGCAAAGTATTGTTTCTGCACTCGAAAAACTTTTTTCATTCGCCTTCGGCTTGTGAAAAAAACTGTTTCTCGATGCAGAAAAACGCTATTTTGCACTCTAGTTACACAAATAGCTATTATTGACCGAACGTAGTGAGTTAGTTCTAACTTAACCGCTTGGCATTATGTCTGTCTGTATGTAGGCATATTACAAGGCCAAATGCCTTGACCGATTGCCATGAAGTTTTCTTGAATGCTTCTTTTTCCTAGGCCGAGCTATGTATGAATAAGGCTTTTTCAAAAAATGTTCCCCATCTTTTTTTAGGGGGCCAATTTAACCCCGATTATTGGAGTGTCTGATTGGGATGGGGGTGATTCCAAATTTTAACAGACGATTTGAGAGTGGGTTTAATCTGTGGCATAAATTCGATAAACCCAATGGGGGGCGTTATAAAAAGAGTTGAAAATCTTCAATATTGAGAAGAATATCAGGTTTCTATTTTCAAATCTCTACTCACCTGAGAAGCTGGAATTATGTCATATACTTCTTGCATAATCATTATTATTATTATTGTTGTTGTTGTTGTTGTTATTATTATTATTATTATTATATTATTGGCCTTAGAATATCTTTTGAAAAAACGGAACTCATGCTAACTGATCCACCTCTTGCAAAGAAAATCCGTATAGGAGATCAAGAAATAAAAATTGTGGACAGTTTCAAATATCTAGGTGAAATCATAACGTACAATCTCAATGAGAAACAAGCATGGGACAGTAGAATAAATAAGTTGAGAAGAGCACAGTATGCCACAAAGAACACTTACAACAAGAAATCACTATCAATAGCCACAAAATTGAAACATTACAAGATAGTTACTCAACCATTAATAACTTACGCAAGTGAAACCATCTTTAAAACTACTAATACCATCGCAATAGACAAATTACTAAAAACTGAAAGAAGAATCATCAGAACCTTTATCAACAAAAACTATCAAGAAAATGGACACTGGAGATTAGCTTCCAACGAAACTGTATACAAAGAAATTGAACCTGTCACAAGTACAATGAAGAAAAAGCGAATATCTTTCTTCGGTCACTTGATTAGAGCTTCTGAGGACAGACTAAGCAGAAGAATTATTGAAAAGCTATGGAAAAGTAAAACAAATATAAAATGGATTGAAGAACTCAAGGAGGATATGAGAGAGTTGCGCATAACATTCAAGGATTTGAAAGACAAGTCAGACATCATCAGAATCCTGAAGGACAAACAGACCAGACTGCAGATCAAAGTCGGACATAGGATGGGAAGAGTGATTTCGGACGAGGAAAGGAAATTGATTTCTGAGCGGATGAAGAGATATTGGGCTGAGAGAAGACAGAGGAAAGCCGGAAGATACTGACTACAGTGGTCCAATGAAGGCCATAAAACTATAAAACTATAATAATAATAATAATAATTATTATTATTATTATTATTATTATTATTATTGGAGGTAGAACTCCTAAAGAGGAAGAAGCTAAGTAATGTATGATTTGTGATGTAAGCCTAAGATATTTCATTTCGTGGGTTTATTCTTTGTTTATTATTATTATTATTATAATTATCATGGTTAAACTGTTGAATCTTTATGTATTTCATTTCTCTAAATTTCAATAATGTTGGTATTGTCTGAACTCCTGTAAGCGGACGGATTTGATTTGATTTTAATGCATTATTCCGTATAATTTCTTGTCATATTATTATTATTATCATCTCATTTTCTTTGTAGTATCTTTTTTCTTTTTTTATCCACCTTCTTTTGAAAGTATCTTCGCTGCACTCTTGAAACTATTCCACACTCGCCTACAGCTCATGCGTAATTCATTTTCTCGTGCAGCAAAGAGCTACTTTGCGCACTAGTTACACAAATAACTACTTTCTTGTTCATAGATAGGTGTGACGGGAGGTCTGGTGTCGACATTGGGTTATATGGCTCCCACACATGAGGTGTTTGCACAGATGCTAGCCTGTATGGCGGTGGGTGGAGGTATGGGATCCTTAATTGCCAAGAAACTCGAGATCACTGATTTACCACAACTCGTCGCTGCTTTTCATAGGTAATTGATCTAATAAAATTGGTCATTGACATAGTCAGTCATGATACTATAGTTTATATGGGCATGATAGCTATAGACTGTTTTTATAGGTACTTGGGCTTATACTATAGTTTTAAGGTCATTGAACTAGTCATAGCCATGGAATTATAGTTACTATAGTCATGATATTGTAACCATAGTAATTAGTGTAACAAGCCATTTTTGGCTCAAATACTTCAAAAGTCAAAATTATATCATCTTATTTGGACTGTGATATAATTTTGTTCAAAATTATAACAAAATTTATATTCTTTATTTCTAAAAGATTTGTTAATTATTGTGCTTCAATGAGAAATTTAAAGTAAAACTGGAAAAACAAACCTAAGATTTTTATTCTACTTTAAAATTTTGTGAAAAGCAGTTTTGGGCAATAGCCTGTTGTATTCACATTGGTTTTATGTTAGTTAAATGAATAAATAACTAAATATGAGCCTAAATAACTATTATAGTAAAAAATAATACTATAATAATACTATTATAGTTATAGGTGTAGTTATAGGCTGATATATGATAGTTATAGTTAATTCAATAAGTGTATTTTTCTTCTTTTTCCCAATCTTATCTATTTCCCTACCTACTTCTCTGTAGAAGAAGTGGAAGAGGTTCTTCTTTATAGAAAAACTAATCTTCTTCTTCTTGGTTTTTCTTTTTCTCTTTCACCTTTTCTTTTCCTCTTTCTCCTTTCGTTTTTCTTTTTCACCTTTTCTTTTCCTCTCATTTTCATTTTCTCCATCGTCCTATCTCTCTTCTTATTCTTCACCTCTTCCCTCTTCATCTATTCTCTTTTCTCTTCTCTATTTATTCCTCTTTCTCCACCACATTCACATCTTCATTTTTCTTCTCGCCCTCCTCCTCATCGTGGAATAGTATATTACGTTACTAGGCTGGAAAGTAACGTTTTGCCGGTCGAGCATATGATACTTTATGCACGAGGCGAAAGCCGAGTGCAGAAACGTGAATATGCGAGAACCGGAAAAAGTTTACAGCCGTGTAATGTACGATATTTTTTGTTACACTTGATAGAAAGGGATGATACAATCAGCTGGATAATATGCGAAACATTCAAAAGTATTCAAGACAATTGAATCAGCTGCTTTATTTAGATTCAGAATTTGATGGGCGAATTCCCAGATATAAACCAAAATAATGATAGCCTAGTGCAATCAGCTGGATAATATTCGAGACAGGTATTGAGTCATAAGTATTGAGTAATGTAATGAGTTGACTATATCTATACATATAATATATATGTGAGTCAACGGAAAAAATTTTGCTGCACTCCACATGTTTTTTCCTATCTTGTACGGCTATAAGGCCCTATTTGTCAACTGATTTTTCCGATCTAGTACGGAAAAGAGGCACTTTCCATACGTGTCAAATCTATGGAAAGTAGCTACTTTCTATCAAGTGTAACAAAAATGAATTTATAATAAAACTTGGAAATGATTCAATAATTTTTTCTTATTCTTCTTTTTTATCTATTCTCTCTTGAATTACCATATTTTTTCTTCTTTTTTTGGAATTATATAACATACAAATCACTTGTTGCCGGCCCTATTTGCTGGCAACATCAATATAACATACAATCACGTGTACAATAGTTTCATCACTATTCGCGCACTAGACCACGACCACGATCAGGAACGTGCAGCCAGGATAAATAATAATAATAATAATAATATCGTGTGACCTGGCTGGCTCAGGTCTGGTGTCAGAGTTATCAGGTCGCACCTGAATAAGTTCAGGGCCTCTGACGTGACTTAACGACTGTTTTTAGGCAGCCGGGACCGTTAGCTTAACGTGTCCTCCGAAACTCGGTAGTGGCCCGAGGTAAAAACTTTCGGTTAAAACAGCCAGGATATCGTGGAATGATATGGAGCAACGCGCAGTAGTCAGACCAAGACAAACGCACGACCACAGCTGTACGCTCTGGTTGCACAGACTAAGCACCAGACCAGGTCTCTTCTATACTGTCATGGTCCTGGTCAAGGTTCTGGTGTGCTTTGTCAGACCAGTACTGGTCTTTGTCTTGGCTGTACAAGTGCGCGTTTACCCTATGATTTTTGTTTCTCATTGTAGACTATTGTATTGAATTGACTATTGATATTGACTATTGATATTGACTACTTG
Organism: Conomelus anceps; assembly: GCA_948455865.1. NCBI lineage: Eukaryota > Metazoa > Arthropoda > Insecta > Hemiptera > Delphacidae > Conomelus > Conomelus anceps. The sequence goes on along the minus strand of OX418216.1, from coordinate 6,262,297 downwards.
AATTGACTATTGTATTGAATTGAATTATTGACTATTGTAGACTATTGTATTTTCCATCTCCTCACATTATTTTGTTTCTTTGGCAACAAATATTTTTTCCATCATTTTATTTTGTGTGTTACAGTCTTGTAGGTTTAGCAGCCGTTCTGACGTGTGTGGCTACTTACATCCATGACTTCCCCACTTTTGCAACGGATCCTGCGGCTAATGTTGTCAAAACAGCTGTCTTCCTTGGAACAGTTATTGGAGGAGTTACATTCAGGTATGTACTGTAGTATTCATATAACTTGGCAGCGTGTAGAAGATGGGAGGACTTGCTACATCTGAACCCAACTGCTGCCAAGTTATATGAAAACTACAGTACCAGTATCTTAATTATCAATTATAAAAGTAAGCCACAAATGTAAACATGACGTCCAATGAAAAGATACCTTAATCATCCACGTATTCAATCAATAAATTTCATTTGCAAGATGCCGTAATACAAGGAAATGAGGAGATTATCACTTGGTGAGTCACAATAGTAGCTTATTCAAGCAAAATCCTAGTTATATTGGTAGGAAACTCTGCAACAAGCTACCGCAGTTTTTAAAGAGTATTGAAAGTATAGAAATATTTATAAAAAAATTGGAAAAATATTTAGGTGATAGTTTTTTATAGTGTACAAGAGTTGATTTCACATCAAAATTAAGCCTCAGCTCAACTAATTGATTTAGTAATCATCTTAACTAGTGTATTAAGAGTGTATAATTATTCATCTGACTTGTCTTATACTCCTTAACTGGAGTCTCCAAGGCCTAATCAACAAAAACAAAATGGTCAAAAACAATGCATAATATCATGAATGTGTATGAAAAATGTCATGACTATATCTGAGCAAAAATACATATTTTCTAGTAATACTGAATATTTACATAAAAATATATTTAAAAATGTGTTGCATCCTTATTTAAGTACTTCTTTCATCTTTAATACTTTTGTGGTGGTGAATCTCCAAATGCCCTTTAATAGAACGCATCAGACGATGGACTACGTCTAAAAATCGTTATTTTTATTAATTTATTTTATTATTATTATTCTTTTTTGAGGATAAAGCCCACATAAGTCTTAGACCTGTGCGTGGGTAATGAGTTGGATGATGGTGATTGATGAGTTGGATCTACAGTTTTAGGTGGGTTCCGAACGCTGTAAATACGAGAGAAACTTTACCAATGTTGGCCGACGCGCGTCGTTTGAAACGGTGTATAAAAGAGCTCAAAATTGTGCTTAAATCTATGAAAATAAACAAAAATCTAATATGTCTTCAGCAAGAAATTTTAAAACACCAATTTACGTTATGGCTTTTGGCAAAAGGCTGCTAGCAGACACAAGCTCCTACTTCACCAACTGGCTGGTGAGGCTGGGTAGAGGTCAGGCTAAGCAGCTGATTGCTCTGATAACTGGACATGGCCACTTCAGGAAACATCTCCTCACAATCGGACTCAGAAATGAAAATCAGATGTGTAGGCTTTGCAATCAGTCTGAAGAGACTGCCAAGCATATCATACTGGATTGCGAGAGACTCGGGGCAAGGAGAATGGCTCTGTTTGGCTTTAAGCAACCAGGTGATGAATGGGACGTTAGCATAGGGAAGAAACTCCTGGATCTTGTAAAGGGCACAGGTATTGGTTTGCCTAACTAACGTACTAGGGACACACAATAAGCTTCGGTTGACGTGTGAGGATCTTTGAATCTTCTGGATCTTTGAATCCGTCCCTTCATAACATAATAATACGTTATGGCTTGTATATGGATTATAAAAAAAAAGAGTATAATTCCATACTTTCAACAAAATATAATGCGTTCAAAGTAACCTATAGTCTGTTCAGCGAGCCTACGGAGTAAACAAACATGTGCGTGCGTGCAAGCCGAGACTCAACGAAGCCCAATTCACAGGTAGGCTAGTTCTCGAAACGCATCGAACAGGCCTACCCTTTGAAAACGACTTTCAATAATAATTTTCAAACAGCTACTTCAATAATACTTATTATTTATTGTAAATGGAAATAGATACATGAAATTAATGAATTATATGAATAAGATGGCTATTTTCTTACCTTCAATGCTTAAGTAATGTATCCAAACATTCAGCAATCACTGGTATCACTATTATTAGAATTGTTCATGAATTTGTCGATTGAATTATTTTTACCTATACATTTGAAATGAAAATACTGACTTGATAACTGAATTTTCAATCTAATAATTATGTTCTTGAAATAATGCAATAATAGTTATTTATTTCACAAACTGGAAGTGCGACAACAGCTGTCAATAATAAACTGTAGGTGGCAAAGAGTGTGGATAGGCCGACCGACCGATGCCAGTACAATTCTCGGAATTCCTCAGTCACACACATGCAAAGTTTGTTTGGGTCACTCCGTAGGCTCGTTGAACAGACTATAATCAAATAACGTTCCTTTATTATTTCTTTATCGTGATGAAAAATATATTAATGACACCATTTTAAAATACCGTTGTATAAGAAACGGCAAGAAAGTATTCTTTATTCTTTTGTTTTCTGAGGTTGAAGCCCATATAGGTCTGAGACCTGTGCGTGGGTAATGAATTGGATAATGGTCATTGATGAGTTGGACCTACAGTTTTAAATGGGTTTCGAACCACGGGGAAGTGATTCTACAGCAGAGAACAGTGTCTTTTTTGCTGGCCAATCTAATCGGTTACCTTTACAAAGAGGGCTTAGGAGTTCGTTGCTTATCATTATCTGACTGAATCATCTGTATCTGTAGCTGATTCCTGCTACAGTTGGAAGAGGAGATGCAAACTGAAAGAGAAGAGGCATGTTGAAAAAGAAGGGACAAGTTGAAAGATAAAAAGAATGTTGAAACTGAAGAGGCTAGTTTTTTTTTTTTTTTTTGAGGATGAAGCCCACATAAGTCTGAGACCTGTGCGTGGGTAATGAGTTGGATGATGGTGATTGATGAGTTGGACCTACAGTTTTAGGTGGGTTCCGAACCACCGGGAAGTGATTTTACAGCAGAGAACAGTGTCTTTTTTGCTGGCCAATCTAATCGGTCACCGTTACGAACGGGACCTACGAGAACGCAGCTTATCTCTCTGATTGAACAGATACCAGCTACGGCTCGCGGCTATCACTTCCCTTAAAAGCTTAAAAGCTAAAAGGGCGTAGGAGTTCGTAGCTTATCCTTATCTGACTGAACCTACCACCTCTCGCGGCTTTCACTTCCCACCCTGATCCAGCTCAGCAAATATTTTGGTTTCTTAGTTTGGCTCCTTTTTGCGTTCAAAAAATGCTTAGCAATAGTTTAATACTTTTTCCATTGTGTTCATTCTCTCATTTTTCAATCCACCTTCTTTATTTAATTCTCAATTTCTGTTTATATCAGTGGCAGCCTGGTAGCCTACGGCAAACTGCAGAACCTGCTCAGTTCGGCACCACTGCTGCTACCAGGGCGTCACGCCATCAACTCTGGTCTCATGCTGGCCAATATGGCCGCCATGGGATACTTCTTCATGGACCCTAGCATGACGTCAGGACTGGCTATGCTGGCTGCCGCGTCGGGTCTGTCAGCTACTATGGGAGTCACTCTAACATCGGCTATTGGAGGTGAGTTCAGTTTTTAAATGAATAACAAAATTAGCTTCAATTAATTTGCAAGACGTCATAATAGCATTACAATAAATTTGTATAGATGACCAAATAGATATTCCGGAGTACCTGAGACCCGAAATATATATATATATTTGGAGGATGAAGCCCGCATAGGTCTGAGACCTGTGCGTGGGTAAGTAGTTGAATGATGGTGATTGATGAGTTGGACCTACAGTTTCAGGTGGGTTCCCTACCACCAACCAGTGATTTTACAGCAGAGAGCAGAGTCTTGGCAATTGAAAAGAATTTTAGTTATCAATCACGAAGAAATAAGCTATAACTAAAGATTCACAATAAATGTTTTTTCATCATTTACTACCATCTCCTTTACATCGGTGTTACATTGACTTAGGGTGCATTTATGTCAGAGCTGTGATTAGCGATACAAGCTGCGATCCTAGTAACGCGTAGATAATACCGACGTGCTTTCTAAATGGGCCTGTTTATGTCGGAGCTGCGTTATTAATCGATCTTGGGTCCTGATCATCGATGAGAGCAGCGATAATAGCTGAGTCCATTTTCTCAGCTAGTATCGAGGCTCCGAACATGGATGTTGACAATTTAATAACGCAAGTTTTTATGAGACCAGCATTATGGGACAAGAGTAATAAAAATCACCTCAATAGATTTGTGTTGGACAAGTAGTGGAGTGAAATTGCTCAATAATTGAACACAAAACGTAAGTAAAATTAGTGATATTTTCATGAATACAACGTGGATTTGGATTTTCACATAAGTACATTTTAAACAGGTTTCGTATTTTTTTGGCTCTGTTATCTTCAGAATCACTCATCACAAATTAGTTTTTCAAAACACAAATTCACGAATCAACCTTTGAGCGCGACTGTCTCGGCATGAACAGCCGATAGAAGCAGAGCGCTACTCCCTACTAGCATCACTTCTCTCATCGTTGCTACGATCGTTTATCACAGCTCCGACATTAACGCACCCTAGTGTCCATAGTGTCGGGCAATACTATTTCAAGTGTTATTGCAATATACAAAAAATTAAACAAAATGTATGTATGTAAAGCCGTGTCTCCACCAACCGAACAGAGTTCGCTGGAATTATCTGATGTCGCCAAACATTTTTTGGAATTGGTTTGGTGTGGACGCCTTCTCGAACATTATGATCGGAGTGGCGGGAACCTGTTGTTGGTCGTCATTGTTCGCTCACAGACCGAACATTTCAATTGAACTCACGAACATGTTTGGTGACCCATATGTTTAATGTTTGTCCGTTTTCTGTATTCGCCAACAATGTTCGGCAGACATGTTCGGTTGGTGGAGACGCGGCTTAAGTATGTATGCATAGTATCATAGCCGAGTGACTCAGACCTCCACATTATGTTTTAGTCCTAAGAGCGTACTACGCAAACAAGGAGTGAGGTAGGTTGCGATTACTCACCTTACTGAGCTAACAGAGTTGTGTATCTATTCCAAGCCCACCGAAACAAATTCTGAAGCTCTGACTCAACAATCCACTCTCACACAAGGTCTGACTGGAAAGGTGAGTGTGTTTACTATCTAGCACACCTCAGAGCGTCACTTTCTGCGTTCAAGCCATCATTCGACAGAGACGTTTGGAAAGTAACACAATTGATGTAGGCTTTTTTTTGTATCTGAGATGTATAAAACGTAATTCACCTCAAGCCACATCAAGGCATACCCCCCTCAAATTCAATTAACTAAATAACTTCCTAGATAAGGAATAGCTGATAATAAATTTGTAATAACTGTTGCCTCCCAAAATGATATTTGACCTCATGGTAGTACATAACCTAAAAAAGCTGTAGCTATCAACATTAATATAATAAGAACTCCTGAAAATCAAACTTTTAATTTAATAAATGATCCATAGTAATACAATACTCAATATAATACAAATACATGTAAATAGAAAAATACAAATACAATGCTATCTGCAATACAAAATACAATTTACAAAATAATCAAACATAATAGGCACTTACAAGTGAATTTATTGTTTATAATAGTAATTAATTGTTAGTTTGAGTGAATAACAATTTAACAAAAACTGACAAATGTACAGAAACAGAATTAAATACTTAACACATTGATCAGTTTGATAAAAAATATAAATCAGCTCCCATACTGAATATTTCAAGCCTTTTGAAGTTGTTATTTCAAGAGATGTTGTCTATATTTGTACTATATATGCTGACTAGATTCAAACTATTTTTTTATAAATTAAGTTCTAAGCTTAGTTGCACACTGGCCACATGTACTGGAGGTAGTGGCCAGTTAATTTCCTGGTTTTTTTTTGCAAAATTTGTATTATATGTTTTTTAAGGTTGGAAATAAAATTCATTATTCATTATTATTATGTCTTACCGATAAGAGCTCTTAGAATTCAAAAGGATTGGACTATTCTGTATAGACGTTGCTTTCCCTTTTTTCAAACTAAATACTAAATAGATAAGTAACTAAATACTATTATAAACAATAAATTTTTGAATTGTGATTGGTGATTTCAGGCGCTGACATGCCAGTTGTTATAACCGTGCTAAACAGCTATTCAGGCTGGGCTCTGTGCGCTGAGGGTTTCATGCTCAACAACAATTTGATGACTATTGTGGGGGCCATGATTGGATCATCTGGTGCCATACTGTCCTACATTATGTGCAAGGTACAAGTCCTAATTTTATATTATATATTATTATCATGACTAAGACCCAATCAAAGTAAAATACGACAAAGTATTTGGCCGTTTCGTAAAATTTTCAATTTGGGCCTACAAACTGAATTTAAATATTACAAAACATTTGTTCGTGTATTTGGTTTCTTTAAATCTATTTTGAAATTGTAAAAACTTTTCATAGTTGAAAATAACTGGAAAATAATCTAATTACACTATTTATTTCAGTTAAAAACTTATTCCACTTTTTTTCATAATCTTCTTATGTTCTTCCTTTTTTCTTCATTTTCTTTGTCATATTTTCTACTTTTTCTCTTTCTTCTTCTTCACCTCCTCCTTCTCCTTCACTTCCTTCTCTTTCACCTCCTTCTCCTTCACCACCTTATCCTTCCTCTCCTCCCCCTACTACGGTCAAGTGTTGATGAGAAGGATATTCTTGAATATTCTCTTCCAAGAATGGACATTTATATGTTGAAACTTCGCCGTTTCATGTAGATACATCACAATCATATTATCGTTATCAAATTGGATCTCATATTCATTTCGTTGAATAATTCTCCAGTTAAGCTTTGTAAAATTCATAGAACAATTACAGTACTTATTTTTAACAATCTAGAATCTAAGACTTTAAGACCGTGCATCTTGTAATCTACATGAATAAAGTAAGTAATCTAATCTAATCCTCCTGCTCCTTCTCATCCTCCTCCTCTTCTAACTCATCGTTCTCCTTCTCCTCTGTCCTTCTTTTTCATCTTCTCTTTCTTTTATGCATTTTTCTTTTCCTTCTCTCAGGTATTTCAATTTCCTTATTTTTATAGCATTCAACAACTGTCCTTCCCAGCTCTTCTAAGTACCTGTTTACCCTATTTATTAGACACCATATTTTTTATTATTTATTAGACACCGATACCATATTTATTCATTGTATTTTCAAGATTTTTTCTTGAAGATTTCTGTTATGAGTATAAGACAAGTCAAGTCAGATTAATAACAATTTTATCAAGTATAATACCATAAATACCATAATAATACCATTCTTTTTTATTAGTTACCATAATTACAATTTTAATTAGCTGAGGAGAGGTGTAAAGTTTTACAATCTGAAAGTTGATTTTGAATACTTGTATTATGGTGTCTATTATTTTTTATTTATTATTATATTTTTTTTTTGAAGATGAAGCCCACATAGGTCTGAGATCTGTGCGTGGGTAATGAGTTGGATGATGATTGAAGAGTTGGACCTACAGTTTTAGGTGTGTTCCGAACCACCGGGAAGTGATAATAATGATTATAATCAACTGTTACAGTATACATTGTACTTTCACCACTTTGTTCTTATAGTTTATTGTAATTCTATTTGTAATACGTTTCTAGAATTAATCATCTTAAATATGTTCTATTTAAGGCAATGAATCGATCTCTACCCAACGTAATTCTTGGAGGCTACGGCACTTCTTCGACTGGATCTGGCAAACCAATGGAAATAACTGGAACCCACACTGAGGTCGATGTTGGCAATGTTGTCGAAATGATATCCAATGCCAAGAACATCATTATTACACCAGGTATTATAACTTATTATATTCATAACAATAATTTCACTATATTTTGTAATTTTTATTGCAGATAACGCCTACATGAGTCCGGAGACATTTGTGTGGGTAATGAGGTGAATGATGAGAAACATCCATGGCTGAATGAGATTCGAGTCCAAGACTGTAGAAAACGAAGCCAGCCAGAGCCTCTTATCTTATCACAGACAAGTGTTTCAATTGGATTAAATCTTTATATGTCAAATGAATATATTAGTGGTTTAACAAGCAGTGATAAATTGATATTTATATTAAAAATGTAAAGAAAAAAATAAACGTATATTTGGGTCTTTGTTAACTACATAAAACTAGATTCACATTCATTAAAAAAATCGGTCATAAAAAGAAGTCCACTTTTGTTTGGGCACTTATCAATCAAATAACAAGTTGATTTTTTTTTTTTTTTTGAGGATGAAGCCCTCATAGGTTTGAGATTTGTTCGTTGGTAGTGATTGCTGAGTTGGACCACAGTGAAGTGATTTACAGCAAAGAAAAAAGTATTTTGCTGATCACCCAATCGGTCAACTTTACAAAGAGGGCCCAGGAGTTCGTAGCTTATTTTTATTTGTCAGAACAGATACCTGATGCGGCGTACGCCCATCACTTTGTTGTTTACTTCTAAACTATATTTTCCAATGCACTTTGTTCAGTATCTTTCTCAAATGTTACTTGTCAGGAGACATATTTGGGTATTTACCTGTTGCTTATATGTATTTAAAATGAATGAATCTTTTAAATAAGTTACATTATGTTCAAATAATAAATAACAAGGGCTTTTTTAAACCGAAGGCAGTCCTGACATCTTTATTCTGTTTGTTTTTTAATTCTGCCCCAAAAAATTTGGATACTTTCGTATGAACTGTATGTTTCTGCTAGATACGTTTATTTTGAAAAGTAAATAAGATGAACCCATTTTAGTATTGAAATATTAACTTCTTTAAGTAATCTGTATTTTATTTAATATTTTGATAATTCTTCGTTCTAGGTTATGGAATGTGCGTTGCCAAAGCTCAGTACCCGATAGCTGAACTTGTTTCACTGCTCAAGTCGAAGGGAAAGAACGTTCGTTTTGGAATCCATCCTGTCGCTGGTAAGTTTCCATATTCTTCTAACGAGCTTATCATCTAATAACTGATCATAATTCATCATAAATTTGCACTTATACCATTGTATCATGGCGGGCCGCTTAGCGCAGTTGGTTAGGGCGTTGCAAATTCAGTTTGCTGTCGTTTCAGCGGTCGTGGGTTCGAATCCTGCTCCACTGTTTGACGTCCATGTGTAATCATTCACCTCATTACCCACGCACAAGTCTCGGACTCATGTGGGCATCATCAGCAATAATAATAATAGTAATAAATAAAATAAATATGTGTTATCATTCACTTATTTCTACATTGTGCTTATTTCTATTTCAATTAATTGATAGTTCTGCAATAAATATATTTATCAATAGAGGAAAAATATAACTAGTTGAGAAATAACAGGCTTTTAACTCAATACTGCATCTATTACTAGATTCTAGTTATTCATTACAGTGAATGTATTTTTCTCGTATTCATGAGTTTTTTAATTTCTTTGTAATGTCAGTCTACATTTTGCAAAATCTTCACGTAGAGAATATTATGATTTGGAAGATCGTCATATAGAATTTTGACTGTTTGTATTTGTCAATGTTTAGATTCAAATTCAAATGGATGTATCCTTCTTATATAATATATATAAATGATTCAATAATAGAAGTTCTGACAAACATGTTTTCATACTTATAAATAAATAGTGATGACGTTGAAGATCCGTCTTGATTCCACTGATATATAATAAAAACTTGAAAAACACTTTTAAGTTGAAATTGTGACACTTTATGGCGTGAGGGCCGTTTCACTCTGATGTTAAGAGCATCGTCAGACGACCCACAGTACACTCACTGTGGGTACTGTGGGTCGTCTGACGATGCTCTTAACATCAGAGTGAAACGGCCGTCACGCCATAACGTGAGTCGCAATTTCCACTTGAATGTGCTTTTTAAGCTTTTATTATAAATAGTATAATGAAAAGAACAACAAACCTGCTAAGGTGATAAAAAATGAAGAAAGCTGTTGCTCAGACAAAATAATCAAGATATAAAACTGGATGAGCTAGTTAAAAATCTTCTTAATGAAATGATAGCTTTTAATGATCTGCTTATGACTGATGCTTATGATCTGCTAATAGTTATTTATGTATTAAGAGCGTGAAGCGTGACTTTATCACTCGAGCCAAAACATTTACTGTGCGACGCGTAGCAGAGCGCAGTAATTATGTGACAGCAATAAAGAAGCTTCACACGCGAATTGCATTCAATATTTTTCCTAAAACTGCAGTTCTGGATTTCAACACAATAAAAGCTTGTAGTTTGTAACATCACAGACCATGCGTAGATTTGGTTAGTGTTCGCCATTGTTGAGGTTATGTGAATTTCATGGATTCCGTGATCCACCAATGAGAAGGCATCAAAATCAAAACAGAAGCGTAAAGGAAACAGCTGGTGAGTGTAAAGTACTTGACCGCTTGCGGAGCAGTAAAGAGGTATTTTACAATTAGTTTTCAGTACGTAAAGAACTACTTTACGAGCAGTTGTAGGAAAAATGATTATAGTTTGCTGTGTTTGAGAAGATCCAATTAATAATTATATATTTTTTTAATGTCTGCAATTTTTTTTGATGAAGTGTGACAGAATGAGATTCATTTGTAAATTGTTTATATATTTTGTAAATTTTCTTGTAATATGTTTCTGTTGTGCAGGTCGTATGCCAGGTCAGCTGAACGTTCTGCTGGCAGAGGCAGGTGTTCCATATGACGATGTGCTGGAGATGGAGGAGATCAATGACGATTTCTCGGCCACGGATCTGGTGCTGGTGATAGGCGCCAACGACACCGTCAACAGTGCTGCACTAGATGACCCCAACTCCATTATTGCCGGCATGCCTGTGCTCAGGGTGTGGAACGCTGATCAGGTGGGTTAGGTTAGGTTAGTTAAAACCATAGATATTGTTACAGGTTCTATCAGGGTGTGGAACGCTGATCAGGTGGGTTAGGTTAGGTTAGTTAAAACCATAGATATTGTTACAGGTTCTATCAGGGTGTGGAACGCTGATCAGGTGGGTTAGGTTAGTTAAAACCATAGATATTGTTACAGGTTCTATCAGGGTGTGGAACGCTGATCAGGTGGGTTAGGTTAGGTTGTTAAAACCATAGATATTGTTACAGGTTCTATCAGGGTGTGGAACGCTGATCAGGTGGGTTAGGTTAGGTTAGTTTAAACCATAGATATTGTTACAGGTTCTATCAGGGTGTGGAACGCTGATCAGGTGGGTTAGGTTAGGTTAGTTAAAACCATAGATATTGTTACAGGTTCTATCAGGGTGTGGAACGCTGATCAGGTGGGTTAGGTTAGGTTAATTGAAACCATAGATATTGTTACAGGTTCTATCAGGGTGTGGAACGCTGATCACGTGGGTTAGGTTAGGTTAGTATAATAATAATAAAGGTCTCAGGTCTGGTGTCAGAGTTATTAGTTCGCACCTGAATAAGTTCAGGGCCTCTGACGTGACTTAACAACTGTTTTTAGGCAGCCGGGACCGACAGCTTAACGTGTCCTCCGAAACATGGGAGTGGCCCGAGGTAAAATCTTTCGGTCAGAACTGGGTTAGTTAAAACCATAGATATTGTTACAGGTTCTATCTATCAGGGTGTGGAACGCTGATCAGGTTGGTTAGGTTAGGTTAGTTAAAACAATAGATATTGTTACAGGTTCTATCTATCAGGGTGTGGAACGCTGATCAGGTAGGTTAGGTTAGGTTAGGTTAGGTAACTGCCACTACTTGTTATCTCGATAAATTTCAAACAAGACTGAACTAACTTTTACTTAAGCGCTCGCTTTAAATAGGTTTTATTTGATCTAGAAAGATGGAGATTTTTCCATATTGTTCCATGGAATTCTAAATAAACAGATAAGAAATTCTACAATATTCGATAAGATTCCATTAAATTCTAATTAAACATTCTACAGATGTCACAAGATAAACTACAAGGCGAGGAGGAGAGTATTTAATTGCTTCCGGGAAGCAATATTCACACAGCAGTTAACGCTGAAAATCACTGTTCATTCTTCCACAACAATATATTACTCATTTATTAAATTAATTATTTATTTATTGATTGAATGCATACACATCCACAACCAATAGAGGCTTAAAGCTTAACGTCAAAACAATCTAACATAGATATTTAACTCCAAGCATCTATATATTTAATTTTGTAAGGCGATTCTTTGCTTCAAAAGTTTGGGCGTATGGCAAGTCTTAGAAAGATGGGAGGGAGCTCAAATTAAAGGTCTCTATTCCGTGATAGCGGGAAACCTATTGGAATTTCCAAAATGTTAACATAAAATTAGATAGAACGTAAAATATTCTCCATAAGAATAGCATTGGAAGTCAAAAACGTCTGATTTGTTTACATCAATACATGTGATCGTGATTTATCTTCAAGTCAGTACTCAATATTAACATGTGGGTTAAGTTACATGGGATAGTATAATCTAAAATTAGACAGACATATGTTTTAAAAATGTATTGTTTTATTTGTTAGTTTAGATTGTTAATATTTTCTTAATTAATTTAATTTTGATTTCAGGTAGTCGTAATGAAACGTTCTCTGGGAGTTGGCTATGCAGCTGTCGATAACCCGATTTTCTACAAGCCCAACACCAGTATGCTTCTGGGAGATGCTAAGAAGACCTGCGATGCGCTATTGGCCAAATCCAGGGAGGTCTTGGTCTAAATAATCAAATTCTACTTCCTTGATTTCTTCGTCTAAACAGTATTCACATTTTAATAGACGTCTATGTACCAAGGGTGTAAAGAGTGCTTGCACAAAGGAGCATCTAATGGAGGATAATGACCATACTCAAAATTCGATACTCGATAAGGAACAACAAATTCTCTTTTTAAAATATGTTTTATCTTACAGAATACGTTTTTTTAACATTTAGAATCTTACTGATTATGCTGTGCGCAGGTTTTTGGTCATAATTATTTACGAAGTTCATTGAATTGGATATTAATAAGGTATTGAAATGCTAACTGTTGCCATGAGAAATAATTTTTTTCATCAAATATTTTATGGAATATGGGAGTTCAAAGTTGAAATTTTTCGGTTTTTGGGGGCAATTGAACTTACCTACGAGTTATTTTAAACATTTGATAATTTTTTTATAAATGAAAGACACCTTGGGGAAAAGAATGACACATTTTTTATTTCAATTCAACAATTGGGTTTTTCAAAATAATTTTTTGAAAAACTGAAATTTTTTCGCATGTTTAAAAAATTTATTTTGAGAAATAAACGAGAAAAATATGTCATTTTATTCCTCAATGTGTCTTTCATTTAAAATAAATTTATCAAAAGTTTAAAATAACTTGTAGGGGAGATCAATTCCCCGAAAACCCGAAAAATTTCAACTTTGAAATCTCATATTTCATAAAATATTTGATGAAAAAAATAATTCATATTGGCAATAGTCAACATTTCAATACCTTAATAATATCCAATACAATAAACTTCGAAAAAAAAAATTATGACCAAAAACAACGAGCACAGCCTTAACCCACTTGATGGAAATGCATTATGGAGTTCCATTTTGGACTATGTGGAGTCCTAAATAGTTTAATATTTAGTCTATACTACCTGGATTTCAGGAGGATCATAATAGCTCAGATTAGGTATATCTTTGGTATTCTTACTCATAATCTGTGATGATAGTATTGCCAGTGGTTCTAGAAGGTTCTTGATAACGTTGTCGTATCCAGTGTTTGTATAGAAACGACTACTCAGTTCATCTATCAGTTTTAGCCAGCTCTACAAAAATATGAAAAATTGAAAGTAAACTATTTTTAATTTTATTGTTGTTGTGTGGACTCGCCATATCTTTAGTCTTAAACTGTACTAGATATTGACCACACGTGTCATTTTCTGAGAATATTTATTTATCTCCAAAGGTCTTCTTGGTATTATCTTCAATACTCCCATAGTTCAATGCATTTGAATCCCAAAGTGCAATGGATGTTAAGAAAGTAATGTAACACTAGTTCTGTATACAGCTCAAAGAAAAACATGCAGAGATCAAGCAAGCAGCTTTAATATTATATTTGGTTTCAATTCCATATTAGTGATCATAGATTTATTTTTGTTGTATTGTACATCAATTTTTTATCAATGTTGACTTTCTACAATTTGTTCTATGAAACCTCTGTTTTAATGTAAGATTTTAAACTCTGGACTTTTGTGATAGAACTCATTGGTTCTTCACTAATTTTTATCATTGCTCATATCAATTTTATTTTCAACCAGTGTTAATTTTGTGAATGATTCTATTGAATATTTTAATTCATTGAAATCTTGAATTGAATTTCAGACAATTTTATTTGTTATATTGAACACGAATTTCTTATCATTGTTTAATTTCTACAATTTTATCCATTTTTCTATGAAACTCCGTTTTAATGTAAGATTTTAAACTCTGGACTTTTGTGATAAAACTCATTGATTCTTCACTAATAATTTTTATCATTGCTCATATCAATTTTATTTTCAACCAGTGTTAATTTTGTGAATGATTCTATTGAATATTTTAATTCATTATATATATATATAGCGTATGGTTTTTTCTTTCAACAAGTTACAGATACCTTTCTTAAGCCAAGTCACAATTTAACATTTAGTTCCTTAAGCCACCTGCCGGCAGCTTGCGTCAATAAATAAAAATCCTTCATCTCTCCTTCATACTTTCTCAATGGACATTCCTGAACAATATGACTCATCGTTTGTAGTGATCCACATTCGCAGTCTGGGGAGTCAACAAACCCCCATCCGTGCATGAGTGCCCGACAGCAGCCAACTCCAGTTCGGACTCTATTGAGTGCACACCACATACGGCGGGGGAGTTGGAAACCTGGGAGTCTTGTTGATGGAATTTGTATGTTTTCACACTGACCCCTATTCAGGTTGTCCCACAGTCTTTTCCACTCTTCTCCTGGATCATATGGCACGCCCATCAGCTGTTGAGCCAGCATGACAGGAGGGTGTCGTGATTTGAGCCTTCCTCTGCAAGCATGGGGAATATCCTCATGGATTGGAAGAACAGCAAAATTTCAGACAATTTTATTTGTTGTATTGAACACGAATTTCTTATCATTGTTTAATTTCTACAATTTTATCCATTTTTCTATGAAACTCCGTTTTAATGTAAGATTTTAAACTATTCGTGGTAAAACTCATTGGTTCTTCACTAATTTACATCTAATTTACATCTATTGTAGAAACATTTTTATCATTGCTTTTGTTATCAATTTTATTTCTAACCAGTGTTAATTGTGAATATTTTAATTAATTGAAATCCTGAGTTAAATATCAGACAACTTATTTTCAATTTTAGTTATAACTCTACCACAATTTTTATAGCTCATCTCATCAATATTATTTTCTATCAGTAATAATTTTGAACAATTCTTTCAAATATTTCAAGTAATTTTAATCTTAGTTTAATTTTATTTATAATTCTAGCTTTTAACAGCATCTTTATTAATGAATTTTTATATTATCATTATTATAAGTCTGTGTTAAATATAAATAGTTTTAATGAATATTTTTAAATAATTTTAATTTTAATTTAGTTGAATATTAGATAAGTTTATTGCTGTGAAATGTATCTATCATCATCCTTTAATTGTTGTATTTTACTATTCTTTTCTGTAACTTTCTTATTTACTATATTATTCTATTTTTTCTAATACTTTCTTATATACTATTTGTTTACCATGCAGTCACCATTTTCCTTTATCTAGTATTTTTTGTTTCATAAATCTGCTTATTCATTCATTTTTAATTTCCTCAATTTTCTTTATCTTCCGTGCCAGTTCATTTAATATTAGACCAATTATCCAATTTAAAAGCTCGAAGTCTTTAAACATCTTATCTGATATAAAGCTGGATCTCTAATCTCTAACAATCCATAGTTCTCATATTAGACCTTCTTAAAAAGTTAATCTAAATTTTAAATTAGGTTGAGCGTGATAGAATTTTACATTCAAAAAAAGTCTATAAGTCTGAGTGTGTGCCATCTTTTTTAATGTTTAGTCATTACTTTGCATTTTACATAATGTGTACTGAATAATCAATGAATTAATAATTTAGATAATGATTTTACATCTGCCGCCTTACCGGTACTGTATTTCATGAAATATTGATATTATAATGAAGATTCCACATAATTATATTAGATTATATTATGCGTGTATTTATTAGTACAGTCTACCAATAATTGTCTCAATTTTATGAAACTATCATGTACCAGTATATTTTTGATAATGTAAGACTGATTGTTATATCAAATTTGTATTAAAATCTAATTTTACCAAAATAAATAGCCATACAAATCGTTCCAATTCTTTATTATTTATTCTTGTTTATTTCCCCATATTTATAAAATTATTCCATGCACCTTTTTGTAAAGATGAAAAAATGTTCAGGTTTTTATTTTGTTTTTGAAGCAAGCTTCTGGATTAAATTCTCTCATGTTAATTCATTTGAATTTTGTTGCTTGAATTGAAAAAAAAGAATGAAGAAAAATTATCTTAAAATGCTGAGGGACGGGGAAAATAAACTGTCATAAAATTTCTTTGAAAGTTTACCTTATTCGTAAAAAAAAAACAATGATAAAAATACAGGAAAAATTATGAATTTAGTCCAAAATTATTTGGGGTAAATTCGTTGCGTTGCGAATTTTGATACACAACGTATTAAGTAATCTGTTGCTTGAATTGCAGAACCCATATGAATGCATTGTGGAGCTTTGACGATAAAATGCCAGGAGGATACAAACTTGCAACGCGTTGCAAGCAATGTTACTGAATCTTGAAAAGAATTCAGCGATACAGTGCCTTCTGGATCTGCCTCGAATTAGAAATCGAACTGGTGAAATCGAAAAAGTTTCGATTGAGTCATCACATTAGCATCACAATCTGACGCCTGGATGATCAACACTTCAACAGTAGAAATTTCGTAAACATTTTCTGTTTTATTTGAGTTTTTAAGTTATGGGTAAATCTAGAAACGGTAAAGTTGCCACTGGATTGACTATAGCTGCATTCTTTTTCGTGACTATTTCATATTTCACTCCCAACTGGCTTGTGACAGATGGGCAACTGAAACATCCAAAGTTCGAGAAAATCGGTAAGTAGAAGGGTGTGTCTGTATTTTTGTATAATGTTTGTAGTTTATCAATAACTATACATATCTGTTACACATTTTCAAAATCTAAATGACCCTAAATCATTACTATTTCGTAACCAAAAGTTGCTAATGGCCGTAACGTAACATGAAATCTACACATATCGTTTATTGGTTATGTTGACTCATGAAACTGTCAACTTTTTTTAAATATTGTATTGTAGAAAATAAGTTATTAATTATCCTCTCTTTTCAATCGATGCTGAACTAACTAATTACTATCCTTAAATCTTGATCTATATTAGGATGCATAGATTTCTGCCAGAAAAGTTCAGTGTTGTGAAACCGTATCATTTTGCATACCAAATTACCTTCCTTTTCATGTGTGCTCAAGGCTCGCTATTATGCTCGCGTTCAAGATGATTACATGTTCAATATTCATTGTAAACAAAAGCGGAAATGTTTGTCGACGTTATTTTTGTTTCATTCGTAGAAGGTATGTAATTCAATGCACATTGCTCTGTATTGCATGTTCAGTACAATAGTAGGCTACGGCACTACGTAATGACTAAATATTTCATTTTGAAGATGTGAAGACTGAAATAACTGTACTTTCATTTTTGGAATCTTTTTACATTAAATATGATGAATACTTTCTCAACATTTGTAATATTAACTATTTATCTTAAAATAGTACTAGCAGTGTCAACTCACACTTGAGACAGAAATAAACAAAGCAATTTTTGGCATATATATACAAAATCATGTGACTCCTTGATGGGAATAATACTCATGTTATTAGATGGTTTAATCGGAGTTACCTAATGTTTTTTTTTCTACTTTAATATTTTCATGGAGCTCATTATCTACCTAACGTATCTTTTCATACATACTTTATGGCTCAATTTCGACTCTTCTAATACCGTTATTTGATCTTATTTAGAAATATTGTATTTTTTCTCTTTTTCTGTTTTTTTTTAAATATTGTTACATTTCAATTATTGTATGTCAGTAAGGCTCTTCATGGAGCATTCTGTGAGCTTTTACATGTGTTTTAATAAATAATATTTCCCCTAAATAGATAAGGCTTTATGCTTCCATAACCTCAGTTATTACGATAAGCGAGTTATGGTACCTGCTTCAGTAGTTGCACTATTCTGAATCACAGAGCCGTATTTATGAACGTTCCTTCAGTGTCTTCAGTTTATGCTTCCATAACCTCAGTTATTACGATAAGCGAGTTATGGTACCTGCTTCAGTAGTTGCACTATTCTGAATCACAGAGCCGTATTTATGAACGTTCCTTCAGTGTCTCTTGACTCGAGGCACTCTTGAAATCTAACGTTTTTATAGGCTAGGCATTTCAAGAGCCCCTCGAGTCAAGTTACACTTAAGGATCGTTCATAAATACGGGCATTAATCTTGAAAATTCTAGTTTCCTCCTATCATTAAAGTTACTTCTAATGCAGCAATCATGCCAAACTTGATATTTTTGAATTAATTATTAATTTTTTATTCATTTGTATTTTGTTACAAACTCATTTCTTTTTTCCAGGCCTTTGGGTAGTCTGCTTCAAGGGCTTCCAAGATGCACGACACTGGTACGATGCAGAGTTTTGTCACTGTTGGTGGGTGTTTGAAGAGGAATTCTACATCATTTTCGATATTCTTCTACCTGGTAAGCAGTATAACTAATTACTCACAATTTATAACATGGAATGATTAAGTTGAAAAAAATACATGTAAAAGTTGGTAGGCTAGGCCTATATTTACTTACTTATTTATTCATTCATACACGGTAAACACCATTTAAACATTTTAGTTACACACATTTGAATCAAATAACAATGAGCATGAATCTAGCCTATATATAAATTAAGCACAACAATCAGCACTAGCAGAAGGCCAGGCAACAAAAGCAAATATAATAATACAAAAATAGAAAATAAGGGACGAAATAAGCAATAGCATTATTAAAAATGTGAAAGAGTATATAGTCAAACCCCTAGTGCATATTTTCAATCTAAGCTTTGAGAATGGTGTCTTTCCGGATCTTATGAAGAAGGTTTGTGTTAGGCCTCTTCATAAAGCTGGTGACAAGCTATTACTTGGAAACTATAGACCAATCTCGTTAGTTAGCAATATATCTAAGATCTTGGAAAAACTTATGAAGAAGCGTCTAGTACACTATTTGGAAAAAAACAGCATTCTTTCTTCTAACCAATATGGCTTTCGTGCAGGTAAAAGTACAGAGGATTCACTATTCGAACTGTCAAAGCATGTCATTGATGGTCTTGATAATAATAAGAAATGCATGGGAATATTTCTTGATCTTGCCAAGGCGTTTGATACAGTATCACATGAGCTTCTTCTGAAAAAGCTTGAGGCCATTGGGGTACGAGGGGCCACATATTGTTGGTTTGAATCATATCTTGTGCAGCGAACTCAGTCAACTAAAATAGGAAATCTAATGAGCGAGGATGCAAATGTTGAGTTTGGGGTTCCACAAGGGACTGTGCTTGGACCAATTTTGTATCTAGTTTTTGCAAATGATCTGTGTTCGCTTGACATAAATGGCAAACTGATAGCGTTTGCAGATGATACTGCCATTTTATTCAATGGTGATACTTGGGAAGAGACATTCAGAACAGCAGAGCGAGAACTTGGTAAAGTGCTAAATTGGCTTAATAGTAACCTACTGACATTGAATGCTGAGAAGACTGTATTTCTGGTTTTCTCATTAACAGAAGCCACTAAACCCCTCAAAAATACATTGAAAATACATATTTGTGAACAGACTGGAGATGAATGCAGCTGCCCTGTAATTAGAAGATCTGATACAGTGAAATACTTGGGAGTTCAAATAGATGATTTGTTCCGATGGGAGGGTCAGGTGGCTGGTGTTGTTAAAAAGTTGAGAAAGCTTGTATATATATTCATGCAGCTGCGCAACATATTGCCGGTATCGGATGTTAGAATGGTTTACTACTCTCTGGTGGAATCTGTTATTAGATATGGTATTCTTATATGGGGAGGAGCTTATTATAATACAATAGATCCGCTTCTTAAAGTGCAAAAACTTCTACTCAGAGTTATTAGCTATAGGCATCGGTTATTCCCATCAATTCAGTTATTCTGGGATTACAAGGTACTTAGCGTTAGGCAGTTATACATATTAGTAGTTAGCACATATATAAAGAAACACCCAAGCCAAATTCAATTCGTTGATCATGCTCACAATACCAGAGCTCGAAATAGAGATATTTCAGTTCCCAGAGTAAACTCAACATTTGCTCAAAAATCAGCATTATATGTTGGCTCTAAAGTTCTGAATAGAATGCCGAGTCTTTTGAAGAACGAGGCTAACTTGAAAAAATATAAGAGTTCATTAAAGAAATGGCTAATAGATATAAATTTCATTGAATCCGAAAAATTTTTAGCAGGTAACTTCTGAATGTATAATTAAATAAATTCAAGATATAAAGTGTTTAAAACGTTCAGTCAATTTTCCAGACAATAACTATAGCATGTAATGTTTCATCATATTGTTTATGTAAAAATACTTATAATGGTATATGACATTGTCTTTTGTAGGGTGTTTTTTATTGTTGTATAGAGTTAGCAGTGATAAGTTTGTAGAGTTAGAAAGGTGGTAGATAGTAGTATGTAGTGCTAGGTAGTACATAAGTAGTCATTTTGGTGTTAGTAATATTAGTGTTAGTTATATAATGTAGAATATTTCAATAATAATTAGAATACTAACATGGATAATCAACAATAATGTTTCAATTATTTTAAAAGGAATTTTGCATAAATTGAAAAACTTACTAGACTGTTTCACCCCAGCACATATTTATATAGTGGGGTGTTCACGAGTAATCAATATGAAAATATTTATACACAGACATTGTAAAAATTTATTATTATGTATCAAATGAAAATAAACTCCTCTGGACAGGGTTGTTCAGAGAAAATTGAAAATTGAATTGAATATATATAGATTCTGTGTAATAATATTAATTAGATAATGGATAAAATATTAAAATACAGATCTATAACAGAAACATATACAAATAAAACATATTGACTTTGAATTAGTCCAAAGAGGAGAGCAATTGCAACACCTTGCTACGGAAACCAGCCGTGAGAAAGTTCAAGATAGAAAAAAAGGCATTAAAGAAGCATTAGAAGTATAACATCAAACAATCAAATCAACTTTTTTCTTGCTAATGAAGCCCACATGAGTCTAAGACTTAATAGTGTGTAATAAGGTGAATGATGACCATTGGGTGCGTTCTGAGAGCCTGCACCGGAAACTAGGCGTCTGATTGGTCGTTGAAAGTTTATAGTTTCCAACGCACCAATCAGACGCCTCGTTTCCGGTACAGGCTCCCAGAACGTACACAGTGATGAACTCTGAACCACCGGTAAATTGATAACATATCTTTGTCATAGTATAACTAATAGTGAAGATGCCATCTCATCGCAGCCGGTCACCCTTCCAAGCGCAGTCCCGAGCGCCTGGGAATGAATATCACGGTTGGCCTGACATCACGCTCAGCGAGCGGTCTATCCTTCCAACTGAAGGAACTACATACTCGAACGACACTCAATAAAAATATCACTAAAAAAAAAATGTTCTCTGCTGCTTATGGAACTTATCCCACGCGCAGTCAGCAGGGTCAAGAAGAATATCTTATAATGGTGTCATATTTTTTTAAGAAAGCAGTTGTGGGCAATAGCCTTTTGTATCTTTGCGTTGATTGTGTCTTAGTCATAATGAATAAATAAATAATAAATTCGGATTATTTTGTAATTTCTGTTGTTTGTATTGTTGCAGGCTTCTATGTGGCTACACAGTTCTTCTTTTCACTGACATTCCTGGGCCTGTTCTTCACGTGCATCTGTATACTATTCTACCTATGCAGCAGCAGGCATAATGATCACTTCATAACACTGCTCATAGTTATGGGGGTCACTTCGGCAGCATCAGGTTAGTGCATTTTGTATTCAGTAAGCTTAATCTATGTTAACAAGATTTTATACATGAATAAGTGTGCTACACGTCATGAGCATAGTCAGCAATTTTTTAAGGGGTTAGTCAGCCAGAACACAGCCCCCCCCCCCCACATCAACTGGATAAACTATCCCAGATACAGTTGACTTTATTATAGGAGGGGTCCACCCTCGTTAAAAAATAGGAAAAATAATCCTTTGGAAAATATGAGCGGTTCTAGACATAAATCCTTCAAGTTTGACACACATGGTTCAGAGTTAATTCTATCTAGTGAAGCCTTAGCTTAGCCAATAGGGGTAGAGTTCGGACCCAACGGGACCGACTTAAATACGTCTAACAGGTTAGCTTGTCTAACAGGCCTAATTCACATTGAAATAATTCGTAGTTTCGATTCAATCCTGTACCCTAGGCGGTTACCTCAAAGAATTAAGAAGGTGTCTTATGTGACAGTATAATATGTTTGAATGGATGACCGTGCTTCAATGACTTGAAGAAATCACTTACCCATTGGTTCGGAACCCACCTAAAATAGTAGGTCCACCATGTTCCCCGTAGCATGGCTCAAACTGTGAGATCGAACTACCCGGAAGGGTCTCTCCACCAATACGCTTATTATTACTATTATATGACTTCATTACGAAAGGTTGGTCCGGGGTTCCTCCCCCTAAAGAAATTTGACAAATAACCTCTTTAAAATCGCTTATTGAGCATTTCTAGTCATAAATCATTCCATTTAACGCACATTTTGGGTCAATGTAAATTTCTTCTAGTGTTTGAGTCATCGCTAATGGTGGGGGGAGGGAGGCCCTTAGCTACACCCCTGCTACATGTTTAGATGTGAACTGAACCGTTTATTCATTTATCTACGACCATAATGTATACATTACAGTTTCACAATTGATGCCAAAACAGCTGTCTTTTCGAAATGCTTTTTGAGACTCGTTGCATAAAGAGCTCATTATAGTACAGGTTCTACATTATAACACGGGTTCTGGACCAATCAGAAGCATTTTTGATGGAATCAATATCGTAATTCAATATTGTGAAACTATCAGCTGATTTCATCAAACTTCTACACCAGCTACTTTAACCTAACAATCTACTATAACTTCTCATATTTGAGATGAGAGGTTAGGTATCTCTGACTGTCACAGGTAAAATGAAATTGTTTTAATTAAATGTATACTAGTGGTCGTAGATAAAATAGTGTATGCAACGATTTTATTTGGCCATTAAGGCACTCGTGAGATATTTATAACACTCGCATTCGCTCGTGTTATAACTTACATCTAACTCGTGCCTTAATAAGGGTCAAAATAAAATCGTTGCGTAAACTACTATTAATAGATAAATGAGTATTATAAATATAATACATTATTCTTTTAGAGCTCTTGAGGAATCAAGTGATAGGGAAGTGATAGCCGCGAGCCGTAGCAGGTATCTGTTCAATCAGATTGAGATAAGCTGCGTTTTCGTAGGTCCTGTTTGTAACGGTGACCGATTAGATTGGCCAGCAAAAAAGACACTGTTCTCTGCTGTAAAATCACTTCCCGGTGGTTCGGAACCCACCTAAAACTGTAGGTCCAGCTCACCAATCACCATCATCCAACTCATTACCCACGCACAGGTCTCAGACCTATGTGGGCTTCATCCTGAAAAAAGTGTTCTCCCGATACTAGCAATATTCCTACCTCTAAAATCTGAATCATGTGATGAATTGCTTTGTGTTTGCTGTTTTTGCCACCAGAATGTTATTTTTCCTCGTCTTCATCTCGTTGCACTGCTTCTTCTTCCTCATCTAACTGCTTCTCTATATTTTTTCCTCTTCCTCTTCCTCTAAGATCTTTTTCCTCATCTTCCCCTTCTTCTCTACCTTCCTCAAGTGGAAGAGAGGGCCGGCTGCGCTCTAACTTCGCCCTCCCAGGTAATAAATAAAGGCAGCCATTCTATTCTATTCCTCATCTTTACTGCTTATTGTCATACTTGTTTGTTCGTCTTCTTCCTCATCTTCTCACTGTTTCTTCTTTCTTTTTCTCAATCTTCTCATCTCCTGCTTCTCGTACTTCATCTTTTTCTCCTTCGTTTTCTTCTTCATTTCCATCTTCCCCCTCCTTCTACTTTCTCTCTTCTTCTCCATCTAGGCAAAAAACAAAGGCAGTCATTCCATTCTACTTCTACTTTATTTTGGTTTTCTATTTTTTGTCTATCTCTACTTTCTCATTCGCTTCATCTTTATCTTCTTTCTGCTTCTCTATCTTCTTCTTCCTCTCCTACATCATATTTTGTCATCCACCATCTTTTTCTTCTTCAGCCCATTTTCTTCTTCTTCCTCTTTCTCCTCTGTTTACTACTACTTCTCCTCCCTCCTACTACTACTTCCTCTCTTCTTGTCCATCTACTTCTTCTTCATCCTCATTAACGTTTTGTTATTTCTCTTCCTCTCTATCTTCCTCGTCTTCTCCACCATCTACTTCTTCTTCATCCTCATTAACGTTTTGTTATTTCTCTTCCTCGTCTTCTTCTCCTTCATCTCCATCCTTTTTCCAGCTACTTCTTCTATTACTACTACTACAATTTCCTATTTTCCATCTTCTTTTTCTCCATCTTTTTCCTCCTTCTCCTACTTCCTCTTCCAGCTACTTCTTCTTCTACTACTACTATTTCCTATTTTCCATCTTCTTTTTCTTCATCTTTTTCCTCCTTCTCCTACTTCCTCTTCCAGCTACTTCTTCTAGTACTACTATTTCCTATTTTCCATCTTCTTTTTCTCCATCTTTTTCCTACTTCCTCTTCCAGCTACTTCTTCTCCTACTACTGCTATTTCCTATTTCCTATTTTCCATCTCCTTTTTCTCCATCTTTTCTCTCCTTCTCCTACTTCCTCTTTCAGCTACTTCTCCTTCTACTACAATTTCCTATTTTCCATCTTCTTTTTCGCCATCTTTTTCCTCCTTCTCCTACTTCCTCTTCCAGCTACTTCTTCTATTACTACTACTATTTCCTATTTTCCATCTTCTTTTCCTCCTACTTCCTCCTCTACATCCTCTTCCAGCTACTTCTACTACTACTACTATTTCCTATTTTCCATTTTTTTCCTCCTTCTCCTACTTCCTCTTCCGGCTACTTCTTCTACTACTATTTCCTATTTTCCATCTTCTTTTTCTCCATCTTTTTCCTCCTTCTCCTACTTCCTCTTCCAGCTACTTCTTCTAGTACTACTATTTCCTATTTTCCATCTTCTTTCTCTTCATCTTTTCTCTTCTTCTCCTACTTCCTCTTCCAGCTACTTCTTCTATTACTACTACTACTATTTCCTATTTTCCATCTTGTTTCCCTCCTATCCCCAATAATAATGCAGTCCAATTTGCTTTGCAGCGCTGACCGGCTCCATTGCGCTGCTCATATTCGGCTACAATGGCGACGCGCGTGTCTGGATGCCCAACTGGGAGCACAACGACATCGGCTACTCGTATGCTCTGGGAGTGATCGGCGTCATTTGCGCCGCCCTCGCCGGTGGCCTCTTTCTCATTGAGGCGCGTGCGCACAAGTTCAAGCGACAGAGGATGATGCATGGAGGAGGTAGGGGTGCGATGGGGGGTATGGATGATGAGTACCATATGGAGCAGAGGAAGTCAGAGCATACAGAGATATAGACAAATGGAAGATATATAATCGGTAGGGAGTAAGTTTAAAAAGATAAATTGATAATAATAATAATATCGTGTGACCTGGCTGGCTCAGGTCTGGTGTCAGAGTTATCAGGTCGCACCTGAGAAAGTTCAGGGCCTCTGACGTGAGTTAACGACTGTTTTTTAGGCAGCCGGGACCGACAGCTTAACGTGTCCTCCGAAACACGATAAATTGATAAAGGCTGTGGACAGGGGTTTTCGCCATTATTTATTTAGGAGTTTCTTTTATTGGAGTTTATTAAGGTATTAATACTATTGCTGCGAGACATAATTTTTTATCAATTATTTTGTGAAAAATATTGTTTTTATAATTGTTTCAATCAATCAAATCATATTTATTCAGTTAGTTGCACATAATATAAGCAAGGCTTAGCAACATTAAATTGTCAATAATTAATAAAAAAGTATCAACTTTTTTATGTGAATTCAACGACTTGCAGTTTCACAATTCACATAAAAAATTAATATTAACAACGCAGTTCGTCTTGGAACAAGAAATCCAAGAATTTAAAAAAGTACACAACAACACTGACTAGAAGCACCTTGTGGATAAATTGATTATACCTTATGTTGAGAATTTAATCAAATAATAAAGAAAAATCAATAAAACTAGTTCTCTTCCCATAAAACTTCCACACATTCATCCATTGTGTATGTTTTGTGAAATATGGGAGATTAAAGTTGAAAATTTTCGGTTTTTAGGGCAATTGATCTCCATGTTTTTTTCTACTTCTGATATTTCTAATATCAAAACTGACACTGTATTTCTATCTCATATATGATTGTCACTCACATACTGGAGGGACGCATTTCACTTCTAAAGTGAAGCTTCATCAGCCGTGAAATGCATTTCAGGAATAAATGAGTGAAAATCGTATATTAAATAGAAATACAGTGTCAGTTTTTATATTAGATCAAGTATTTCGTCACTGATATTACTCATAACTAAAACACAGCTTAGATAATAAACTCACATATTTTTATTTCAATGAAACATTTCGTTTTTTAACAAATTTTTGAGTGTCGAAAGATTTAAATTTTTTAACGTTTATTTAGTTTGAACAAAAAATTGTTGAATTCTACAATCAAACATGGTTGTGCCGTTAATTGAATAATGATCGTATTCAGGTTTATTTGAGAAATTTCATTTTATTCGAAATAAAATTCAATGGACTCAGATGCACAATTTTATACAAAAAATACAATTTTCTTCAAAAAATACAATTTCATTCATAAAATAAAGATCATCACAGGAAATAAATTGTTCGATTGAGATAAAAAATGATTATTTTATTCCGCAAGGTGTCTTTCAGGTATAAATATTATCAAACTAAAAATCCAATGGTTCGGAACCCACCTAAAACTGTAGGTCCAACTCATCAATCACAATCATCCAACTCATTACCCACGCACAGGTCTCAGACCTATGTGGGCTTCATCCTCAAAAAAAAAAAAAAAAAAAATCAATTGCCTCAAAATATTCCAACTCTGTACCCCTACAATTCAAAATTGTAATTTCCATGGAATTCAATGGATTGTATATATTATCCTCGGTTCTATGTGAGGAGCACCATCTATTTACGTGTTTCACAAAAAGCTGCGATCTATTTGCACCAGGCCTAAAGTGTCCTATAGTCACCAACCCAAAAATCTGATAATTAGAGCCCTATGCACTAAGCACTTGTTTAAATTCTGCCTTCATGCTGCAAGAGGTTTTCAGCTAATTATGAGGTTGATATTTACTTATGCAATCTTATGTGAAATTTCATACATTACATAAATCTGTACCAATAATAATAATATCGTGTGACCTGGCTGGCTCAGGTCTGGTGTCAGAGTTATCAGGTCGCACCTGAATAAGTTCAGGGCCTCTGACGTGACTTAACGACTGTTTTTTAGGCAGCCGGTACTGACAGCTTAACGTGTCCTCTGAAACACGAAAATGTATAAAAAATCTGTACTGAAATGCAGTATTATAATAAAATAGAGTCATATGCGCAAAGTAGATATTTGAACTCTGCCTTTATGTTGAAAATACTTCCAATTATGCCAATTCCAATGAATGAAGCTGGTATTACATGATGCAACCTTATGTTAGACTTCATAATTTTCATAAAGCTGTACTATGATTGCTTATCTTTTGTTTATTTTATTAGTTTTTTTTTTATTTAATTTAAAATATGCTCAGAATTTAGTTGAGTTATTGTATTAATCCTAAATTTTCAGGCTTCTAAAGTTTTCAATTGTTGAAGTTGGTCTTGATTTTAAAATTGTTCTATTTACAAGTTACATTTTGCAAGTTTTTAGTTATCAATAGTGTTTGTTTATTAGTTTGTTATTTTCATTTTATTAATTTTTGAACTATTATATTTTATTTCATTTTTATCTTATATATCATAATTTTACCAACGTGACTTTAACTCATATTCTATTTTACGTACTTGATTGTTCAAATTTTATTCAAATATAAACCCGTAGCCGAGTGGGTTGAGTGCTGGTTTGCTAGCCCAAAGGTCCCGGGTTCGATCCCAGTTCTGACCGAAAGATTTTACCTCGGGCCACTCCCGTGTTTCGGAGGACACGTTAAGCTGTCGGTCCCGGCTGCCTAAAAAACAGTCGTTAAGTCACGTCAGAGGCCCTGAACTTATTCAGGTGCGACCTGATAACTCTGACACCAGACCTGAGCCATCCAGGTCACACGATATTATTATTATTCAAATATTTTCAAAATATCAGTACGGTAATTTAGCCATTTACCCCCGACCCACGCACAAGTCTCCAGACTCATGTGGACATCATTCTCAATAATTTTATTTTTAAATGTGATCATTATACAGGAAAATTAACACACAATGTTGCACGCAACTACAGTATAAATGATTATAAAAGAAAGATTTCAAAGAATTTATAAATTGAGGTATAGTACGGTACCATAAGAAAGTCTACGCCATGTTTTGTTTGTATGAAGATTTACGACTTTATCAGTCTTGTACCAGATTAATAATAAAAACTCCTTGGATTTATTGTTCTATAACGATCTGAGAAGAAGTATTTATTATTAATCTGGTACAAGACTGATAAAGTCGTAAGTCTTCATATGAACAAAACACGGCTTGTTCATATAAAGACTTACGACAGTCTTGTAACAGATTAATAATAAATACTTCTTGGATTTATTG
The DNA here is from genome assembly GCA_948455865.1 of Conomelus anceps. Classification (NCBI taxonomy): domain Eukaryota; kingdom Metazoa; phylum Arthropoda; class Insecta; order Hemiptera; family Delphacidae; genus Conomelus; species Conomelus anceps. The sequence goes on along the minus strand of OX418216.1, from coordinate 6,233,226 downwards.
TTCCATAACGATCTGCTTTGTTAATATTAACTTTTTATTGTAAATTCAACGATTTGCAGTCAGTTTTAAATTATGAATATATTATTAAGAAGTATTACATAAAAAACAATATTATTACATAGTATTACAAAATTTAGTATTACATAGTATTACAATTATTACATATTTACAATGTAAAACTGACTGCAAGTCGTTAACTTTACAATAAAAAGTTGAAATATACTTATCAATGCATATTTCAGCCTTTAGTGCCTCCCACAAACTATCTTTAGGGTTAGGTTATTTCGTTTATGTAACTGTTGCCTAAAATTATTGCCTTATATTAATGTTTATATTGCTGTTATTAGTATCAATCATTCCAATATAATAATTATAAAAATGCAAGTATATTGTAGGTATAGAATATTTATAATTTTTTATATTATGCCTTAAGATCTGTCACACAAAGCAAACTATCCCTAAGTAGCGGTCACGAAATTGGACGGGTGTGTAGAATAGTGGTGTTACTCTTTAGAAATCGAGTTTACAAAGAACAGTGTAAAAATCAACAGCTAGGGTAGCCTTTTTTTTATATCACTCAAAAACCCCCAATTTTTTTCAATATTTTTGAGTTTTACCATCTTAATTCCAAAAAAATGTATTCTAATATCACTGTCATGTCAGTGTAAAAATCAACAATACCACTTTTTTTTAAATGTTGAAAAATCTCCAATTTTTTGATTTTACAATCTTAATTCTAAAAAATGGAATGAAGATGGCGATGTACCAACATTGTTGCCAAATTGTGCAAGGTTGACGTAAATTTTGTACTATCTTTGCAAAGTTTGTTTAGCAACATTGCAGTTCTACACCCATTTACACGTGGCCGCTTGTATTGTTTGTACTATTGCACTGACGCTAGCTTAGTCACTAGCTGAACTAGGAAGGCTGTAGAACCATTCATGAATTCTAGACTGTGAAGTCAGTAGAAAAATTGATATGTTTTTAATGTTGTAGTTCCATATTACTTTTTCACTTGATATTCAAACATAATAAATTATTTAAAATGAAGTTTACACTTATAAGTGTTATTCTAACACTTATAGGTGTAGGTGTAAGTTAAATACGAATAAGTAAGTGAATAAATAACTTTATTTTAAATAATTGATTATGTTTTAGTGAAATATAAAAATATGAAGCATATCATAAAAATACTATTCTATGTTGAGCAGTTGTTCTAATATCATAGACCAGCTATCGTAGTAAGTTTATTTCTAGTGATACAGTACATAAGCGGAGGGATTTTGTAATCTGTTTTCATATAGTAATATAGCATAGATTAGTCAATTTACTTTCTATTTATAGTTAATGTTAATCTAGTTGTGTTTTGCACAAAATTATTTTAGTTTATTACACCGTGTGTTCTTGAGATCCAATTTAATTGAAGACAAATATTTTTTTAGTTCAGCCGTTAGAATGAGTTGGATTAGAGTAATATGTAGAAGGTTTCACATACTGTTACGTTATAATAACGCATTTCAGAGATGCAATAGGATCTTGTTATTATAAAGTGAAGGCGGGTACGAAAATCGCGTTTGTTTCTTCAGTATCTATGAATAAGTTGAACATTTTATTCTAAGTTGGAAAATTCTAAAATAAGTTGAATTTTATTCCGTCCTGCATTAACTACTTTTTTATGTAAAGTTTTTACATTAATAATTCAGTTGTATTTTATATATAATAATTGCCATTTTTCAGATGGTTTTTAATTGTTGATCAATATTTACGTTTTTGTTGAATGTTTTTGTGTTTTTCTCTAAGCATTTGCTAATATTCAGAAGGGTTTATTTATAATAAATATACTAAAATATAATATAATTACAGTTTTTAGATGGTTTTAAAATGTTGAAAAATATATACTTTTTTATTCAATGTTTTTATGCATTTCTCTGAACATTACTAATATTCAGAAGGTCTTATTTATAATAAATATACAAAAATGCAGTTTATTAATCGTAGTAAAATCGTCTTAATACATTTTAACAAACCCACTATAAAAATGTTATGTATTGGGGTGGAGAATTCTATTTAAAACGCCGTCCATCTACTTATCGTTCAGAAAAGGTCTTATAATTTTTCTCGTGCTAAAATTAATTTTCTCTACTGTTAATATATTCACTTAATATGTTCATAATGTTAAGTTGTTAGATGTAATGATATTTTGTATAAATTTTTCCATGAATTCCTCTCTTATATAGGGAAAGTACATTTTATAAGAGTTGAATGAAACTATATGCCGTCCGATTGTGCTATTAAAATTTTAACAAAATTGTTGAAATTTTTAATATTCCATTTTTATTCTTAAATCACAGGATTGTCTTACTACATTAGTTACTTTAATAAAATTTATTTAGTTTCATAGATACGTATAGATATAATTGTTGTATAGTTTTGGCACTTCAAATATTAAGGATAATAATTGTGTTGATATATTTTTGTAAAGAGATATTAAATAATTGCTTTTAAAATATTATGTGTTGTAAATTCACTATAGCTGGATCAATGACGGACTGAAAGAACATGGCGGTCTATGCACTGATAATATGAAATGGCGGCTCTGATAGCGCAGTTGGTTGGAGCGCTTGTCTGTGATAAGATAGGGCTCTGGCTGGTTTCGTTTCCTGCTGCCTTGGGTTCGAATCTCATTCAGCCATGGATGTTTCTCATGATTCACCACATTACCCAAGCACAAGTCTCCAGATTTATGTGGGCATCATCCGCAATAAAAAACAAAGAATTTCTTACTGCTCTTTATGAATTGTAAATTATGTTGTTGGTTATCTTGCAAAAATCTTATTTTTTTTAAGAATGTATCCCTGAAGAAGAGTTTTTCTTGAGAGGTCATCATGTTGAAAAGTTGGAAAATGTGCCCCAAATTACATTAATGTTAACTTTTTAAGGGGTTTCAACGACTTGCAGTCAAATTTTCATTAAGAATAAGTAGAATTTCCTTGATGATGAGATTCAATACTTCGAAAAACGTTCGGCCTACAGAGTAAGTAAATTCTACTTATTCTTAATGAAAATTTGACTGCAAGTCGTTGAATTCACTTAAAAAGTCAATATTAACAACGCAATTCGTCATGGAACAAGAAATCCAGGAATTAAATTAATGTGTTGAAAAATAGTGGTGAATCTATATAATTGTATCATAATACTAGCACATTCATTAGATTCATAGAATTTTATACACTGAAAGTGAATAATTGAATAGAACGAATTGTAAACTACAGTAATGTGAGTAATTTACAGTAAGTAAATTAAGTAAAATGAATTTTAATTCAATTTCAAAACACAGAAAAACCTTGTTAATTTGACCATGATTTTAATCATAATAATTGTATTCTATTCCCTAAAAAATTCAGTGTCAAGTCCTGTTCAAATTGACATGGTATTTTTAAATAAGAATAAAATGGGAATCTCAAATTTTTGGGCACTATTAAAAAAGTATATGAGGAGGAAATTTTATGTGCAGGCAAGTTGAAAAAGGACAGTTAACCAGCTATAAAAAATGATGATTCTGTCAAGACTTGTTTTTTATGAACATATATATTTCAATAATTAATTTTTTGGAAGACAGTCACTTCCTCACCAACGGTTGAAGAGTTGAATTAATAAAAAAAATATTTTAAATAAATTATTAGCTTAATTTAATAGAATGGAAAAATTATTCTTCAATCCTGTATCAGAGCACGGCAATATATTAATTTATTTAGAGTAAATCATCAACATACGGTAATTGGTCGCGTGGTGTTCATGTGATCATGATACTCAGTCAAGACACAGACAACTAAATCTGTGTTGTTTCTGTAATCTGTGGTCAAGACCGCTTGGATGGGTGACCACATGATTCAATGACTTTATGTTAAAAGCGTATTATTACTTACCGGGTGATTCGGAGCCCAACTTAAACAGTAGGCTCATCATTAAAAGCCATACACTTATTATTATTGAGGGTTAAACTTGTGATGAAAAACTATTTTCATTTGAATTGCTCTTTATTTGAAGCTCAGTAGCAAGCTCTATGAAGAAATAAAAACTGAACTTTCTAACTCTTCTCAAGTCTTTAAGTGTTCCAAAAGTGAAGAAAAATCGTTTAATTTTTTTGAATGAAGTTTTATAGTGAATCTAAATAAAATCACTCAAACACGTTATAATAAAAAGTTTAATCTAATATTAAAACTGACAATGTATTTCACTTTTATAAAATGTTTTACTCACATATATTGGAGATGCTTGAGGAATGCATTTCGCTTCTGAAAAGAAGTGACGAAGCTTCTTTTCAGAAGTGAAATGCATTTCTCAAGCAACTCCAATATATGTGAGTAAAACATTATTTAAAAGTGAAATACCGTGTCAGTTTTAATATTAGATTGTTCATTAAGTATTTCGTCATGGAAAACATCACAGAGTAAACCATTGTTTATTTCTGTGATTCATAATGTATGTACTGCTATTTTAGGCAAGAATAAGCATGATAAAAGATTAATGTGTGGGTGTTCATCCTCTCCTATGCAATGAACTCCTAATTGTCCATGGGATTGATGAAATCAATCTTTTCACTTTTATCAATCTCATGGACAATTGGGTTCATTGTATAAATTATGAAACTAAACACATTGTCACGAATTTATGAGTAAAATTCACTTCATCGTGCTTAAACACTGGAGCATCCAATACTCGATGATAATAACCATCACAAAATCAAACACATGCACAGTGGAGCAGTGTGAATACCTCCAATCCACAGCATATGTTTGATATTGCGATGTTGATCATCATCATCATCGAGTATTAAATGCAAGCCCCTTTCAAGCAAGTTCATCCACAGCTGGACTTTCATTGCAGTAAACAAGTTCTATGTATTTGAGGGATTCCTACATCAGAGTGTAGCCTTTGGTGTAACGGATAGCCTTCAGTTCACAACAGATGGGCAGCTAACCAAACCTAACCTAACCTGGCTAGATGGGTTAAGTAGATGGTTAACCAGGTTAGGTTAGGTTTGGTTAGCTGCCCATTTGTTGTGAACTGAAGGCTATCCTTATGCGAACAGTAATGGTAACCATTATTGATAATTACATTTAAAAAAAATATTTGACTGCAAGTCGTTAAATTTCACATGAAAAGTTAATATTAACAACGCAGTTCGTCATGGAACAAGAAATCCAGGAAGATAATTACCTGTCAACAATGGCTGAGTTCTTAGATCTCTCTTCGTTCAGTCAAAAAGGTAAGATTGGTAGGGGATGGAACTGACGAATGCAAGACCTTCTACAGTCTGATTACTGTTTTGAGTAAATTTTGAACAGAACTATCAGCATTGATTGCATCATTATATTTAGGTGAGACAGAGGAAGAACTAATGCAGAATAGGATCCACTAATTATTTACTGGTTTTTTATTTAAAAGAAAATAAAAAAATAATAGTTGGTGTACCTGGTAAATATGCGGCTTCAATGGTATAATTGTTGATTTATAAACAATAAACAGAATTTATTAATTTCGAATTCCTTTAAGTGCTATCAGTTTATACTGAAGACTTCTGCAATGGCGGATATTGACAACATTATTGAATAGCTGATGGAAATCGATGAATGCTACTGTACAAAAATATCAGTCACCACCGGGAATCGAACCACGGACCTCCCAATTGCCGGTCGGGCGCCTTAACCACTAGACCATGGATACCTTTCTGCACAGCAGCATTCATTTTTAACTTGGCCATATCGGCTCGTTAAAAATGGCCAAGTTGAAAATGAATGCTGCTGTGCAGAAAGGTCTCCATGGTCTAGTGTTTAAGGCGCCCGACCGGCAATTGGGAGGTCCGTGGTTCGATTCCCGGTGGTGACTGATATTTTTGTACAGTAGCATTCATCGATTTCCATCAGCTATTCAATGCTGTTGTCAATATCCGCCACTGCGGAAGTCTTCGATCAGTATAAACTAATAGCACTTAAAGGAATTCGAAATTAATAAATTCTGTTTATGTATATTTGTCAGTTGTTCAATTGTCAGTCACTTCAAACTAACTTATAAACAATATTATGCATTTTATCACTGGTATATAATGGGCTAAAGCATAACGTAAAAGTCTGAAGAATCAAAATCAAATTTATTGTTATCATAAATAATCAGCTATGCTACTATAATAATTATACATAAATATACCGTAACGTAGGACATTGCACCAAAACAAAAATGTTGAATCAAGGTTTTTCAATATCTTCTAATGCAACCATAATCCTTAAAGAATCCTCTCTAGTTTTTAAATTTTGCAGTTCTTTCAAACCTTCCTCACACCTAAAAGTAAAAACAAATAAAAATGTTATGTAGCAACACTAAATGCAAACACTATGCGAGATTTCATTAACAACACTTATTGAAAAAGTTACATGCATCCTCATTAACAAAAGAGTAGATTGATACATAACGTAACCTACCAATTATCGGCCAGTTAAGGCTAAGTTTAACTTTATGTTTGGGGAGTGATAGCCGAGTGCCGTAGCAGGTATCTGTTCAATCAGAGATAAGCTACGAAACTCCTGGTCATCTTTGTAAGGGTGCCGATTGGATGGGCCAGCAAAAAAGACTGTTCTCTGCTGTAAAATCACTTCCCGGTGGTTCGGAACCCACCTAAAACTGTAGGTCCAACTCATCAATCACCATAATCCAATTCATTACCCACGCACAGGTATCAGACCTATGTGGGCTTCATCCTCCGAAAAAAATTATATTTTAAGACATTATCAAAATTTATTTAAGTGAATGTTAATGTTTCTTTAACCTATTCTCGCCATTTTTAATGAAGAAAACCATCAAAAATTTATATTAATACTTATTTTTTCAATTCATGTACATAATGATGAACCTTACTAATATCGGAGACCCAATGTCATAATATAATAACGGGCAATCAATCAAAAAAAATTTAGAATTCATAAAAAACGACAAAATGCCATACACACCGGGAGATTACAGCTTACTAAATCCATAATGTCTCTTAGATTTTCAAACTTCATATGATTTTCTAAAGACGAGAAAACCAATTGGTATTAATCAGCTATTATTTTTAAAAGTTCAAAGTAGGATTGGTCAATAATCAGTTATTGTTTTACTTTAGATCATAACGTTCACACTCTATCAATCATATTGGGGTTTTAACGGCAAGTTATGTGTACCCAACTGTACACTCCATCTTTTGGTCATTTTTTCAAGTACGTTGCGTTTTTTAAGTTGTGTTGTGTTGATCTGCCGTGTTACAGGAGAAACTTACTAAACAAGCTTATTCCTATCATCAAAATAATTAAAAACATAAGTCCAGGAACGCTTTCTTACATAAATAAAGATGTCAGATCAATTTAGGTCATAAATTTGTAGGGATCTATTCAAAATGAGCTCAACAATTAAATAAAACATGTTCAAAGCCTGTAAATACAGTAGTTATTGAGATATTTTGCAAAAATGGACATAAAATTCGTTTCCCAAGCCGAGTGTACAATACACCGGTAATTTCTCCGAGAAAATTCTAAAGAATTCAATCCTGAAGATTGAATTCCAAATAACGCAATATCCAAAAAATACATCCACAATGTGTTTTATTGGGCCTATAAAATTGAGTATTATTGGATCAAAACACACAAGAATAGCAAGTCAAGAATATTCCACAAAATCAGTGTCTTTTGTTCCAATAACACCGATTTTATTAACTTCAAGTGCGTTTTCAGCTATTGGGTTACTCTAAATTTTATTTTCAAAATTGATTTCTTTCTACAAGTTTTGTTGGGAAGAAATATCGTTCTATTGATAATTAGCCACATGGGTCCACTTGAAAAAGTGCTTTTATAATCATTTTTGCGTATTTTGTAGAATATTTCAATAATTATAACGATAGTTACAGACAGGGCAGTCCAAGACTGCTAATAAGGATATGGGTGGAGGAGAGAAGAGTCGAGTAGGCCAAAGGCAACCCCGGGCTGTACAGCCAATTAGAGATAGTTACAGACAGATAGTTACAGACCATATGCGTCTCTCATAGGCCGCAAATAAATTCATTGATAATAAATTAGCAATATTATTGTAAATAATGCAATTGTATAATACTCTGGATAATTTCTATAGTAAGAAAAAGATATCAACTTTTCAAGTGAATTAAACGACTCGCAGTCAAATTTTTATTAAAATAAGTAAGTGAAATACTACTTATTTTAATAAAAATTTGACTGCAAGTCGTTTAATTCACTTGAAAAGGCCTTGAAGATGGGTTTTAACAACTCGAAAACGTTCGGCCTACAGAAGTAAGTGAAATACTACTTATTTTAATAAAAATTTGACTGCAAGTCGTTTAATTCACTTGAAAAGTTAATATTAACAACGCAGTTCGTCATGGAACAAGAAATCCAGGAAAAAGATATATACTGAAATGACATAATTTAAAATAAATGCAAACTTTATTTTCTTTGTACTAATACTACATACAGTAGATATAAAATGTTCAAAAGATGATAAATACCTTTCTAGACTCTCTTGCATTCCTTCAGTCAATGTCATGGCTTTGTCTAATGCTTCAACAGCCTTTTCATCAACCTGTTTTGTCAGCCCTGATGCTAGCTCTTCATATGCTGCTGCCGTTTCACCAATCATTGACCGTAGCTCTTCTATATAATAAAAATGTTCAGTCAATGAAAAATTTGAATAAGAATTATGTATATATTGTTACGGGTTCTATCACTAAGGTAATGCTGGCAACACTTTAAATGAGCACTCGCACTTTATTAACACAAATTACCGTCAACTCGCACTAGTCAGTTATGTCAAACAACATAAATCAATCAGAAATGAATAAATCAACAATGTTCAGCTAATACTGAATTTGGTATTTTACTGTTCCAAAATTAATCACTAACTGTTTTTGGCCAATAAAATATTAAAATAATAACTGTCCAACTAACTGTTCAATAGTACAGAAATAAACGTCTAAAACATAACAGTTATAACAATTATGTAGCACAGGTCTGTCTCCGTATTACAATAATAGCAATGAGTATTTGTACACTTGCATAAACTGTAAAAAAAGTCTCAATAATACAGTCACAATATACTGCGTTTATCTCTTTCACACGAAACGTTCGTATAACACAGTATGTAGTAACGCTCACTGGATTACATGGTCGGTATTAAATGGAAATACAGTCTGAATAAACTCTCACTGAAGACTGCTATACGTTACAAAGTTTGAGCAATGACTGAACTACATGTTTACTCGAGCATCCGCTTATATAAGTAATTGTAACATTCCAGAAAAACTAGAGAATTAATTGCCTTTTTGAGATTATTTTATAAAAATCTATGTACACAGATAAGAGTTTATTAGAACATTTTCGAAGACTGCAAGGTGAGGGAAAGAGCAGGGGGAGTAAACAAAAGTGCCAGTTATAGCTTCAACAGAAGTCATTATTGACACAGCGCAGAAAGAGCAGACAAATATTTTTCTCTTCTTTCTGGTGTTTCATAACAATATATCAGAAATTAACTGCTCATTAATGAATCTTCCTCAAATTATTCGTATTTTCTCATAATTTTTTTTTTTTTTTTTGAGGATGAAGCCCACATGGGTCTGAGACCTGTGCGTGGGTAATGAGTTGGAAGATGGTGATTGATGAGTTGGACCTACAGTTTTAGGTGGGTTCCGAACCACCGGGAAGTGATTTTCAGCTTCTTCAGATTAACTTCTTCAGTGATTAGCTTCTTCAGATTAACTTTTCATGAGAAATTTAACGACTTGCAGTCAAATATTTGTTAAGAATAAGTATAATAATTCACTTAATCTGGCCGAGTAAGTAAGTAAGAGAGTTATTATACTTATTCTTTACAAATATTTGACTGCAAGTCGTTAAATTTTACATGAAAAGTTAATATTAACAATGCAGTTCGTCATGGAACAAGAAATCCAGGAATTTTTCTTCAGATTATCATCTTCAAATCTAACTTTGGTTAAATAGTAATAAAAGACAGGAAGCCTAATTAAATTTTATTAAGAGTTCATATAACCGCAGAAAAACTAATAAATAACATCTACAAGCCCAATTATTCAATAATAACTCCAGTGGGGTGACTACTACATTTAGAACTTGTAAATTATTCCATTTTAAAACTTATAGCGATTGAAATAATCAATATCTCTTTGGTTAATAGATTATAATTTTTACTCCTGCCCACTGTATGCTTTCAACAAGAAGAATAAGTTGTGGATGAGTAGCTGAAGATTGATATCAATCAATAAATAAATCAACAGACAATAAATAAATAAATCAATCAATCAATCAATCTTGAAACGAATATTGAATGATTCTTTCAAGATAATTACATATTAAAATCCACAGACTTATTCCACTTGTAATATTAATGGTTAATTTTCACCTGGTTCAATTCCATTTAACATCATTTGTAATGTTTTTAGTCTCTATTCTGAACTAATAATATTAGATCACTGAAGTACAAATATAACTTAATAGAAAGAAAGATCTCAATATTAACTTTTCAAGTGAATTAAACGACTTGCAGTCAAATTTTTATTAAAATAAGTAGTATTTCACTTACTTCTGTAGGCCGAACGTTTCGAGTTGTTAAAAGTCCTTCAAGATGAGTTTTAACAACTCGAAAACGTTCGGCCTACAGAAGTAAGTGAAATACTACTTATTTTAATAAAATTTTGACTGCAAGTCGTTTAATTCACTTCAAAAGTTAATATTAACAACGCAGGGGGAACAAGAAATCCAGGAAAGATCTCAAATTCCTTTGTACACAATAATAATAAATTATTATAACTAATAATAATAATTATTCTTGTGGATATCCATTTTTCGTGAACTGCAGTAGAACTATTCATATGTATCATCTTGCTGTGCAGAACTGGCCTTTTTTGAGTCGCGGCGGACGCGTTTCGAACTACAACCAAGCGCCGAAGAAGAACGACATAGTTAGAAACGCGTCCGCCGCGACTCAAAAAAGGTCAGTTCTGCACAGCAAGTGTATACATATGAATAGTAATAATAATAATAATATTTTGAAAGTGTATCAAAGTGAAATCATTGCAAACTGGTAATATCATCAAACAATATCACTCACCGTTGGAGGAGTCATTTTCTGGAACATTTATATTAATGCAAGCTATTTTATCTTCAGTTTTTTCCAATTCTTCAGAAATGGCATCGCATTTTGATATTACGTTTTGAGCTACATTTGCAGCCTTTAGATTTTCTGAAACAGAAATACATTAACCGATTTTAAAACAAAAAAAAACGTAAAATTAAGGAATGGAAAAATTTGTAAATATTATTTTTTAAACGAAATCATTCTGATTATTTAAACTACCTCACTCCTCGTTTGTGTAGTACGCTCTTTGGACTAAAACATATCGTTGAGGTCTGAAGAGTCACCTACAGTCGAATCGGTTATGGTACTATATACATACATTCTGATAAAAATAGGAAACCTACTGTAATGATCATTTATATACTCACCAACCAATTTTTCAATGGGTTTCTCATTAACAGCCAAAAGTTTTTCAATTTTTTTGTTTGTTTTGATTTTATTCAGTCTATATTTCAGTTCTTTTTCTCTCGCCTGTTCTCTCTCAATTTCTTTTTGGAGTCTGTACAAATCTTCCTGCAAAAGCCAAAATTGACATAAACGTCAAAAATAATTTATTTTAATTCTTATAAAATCAAGTTAAAGCTTCGGTAATCTTCGAACCAAACTAGAAAAATATCTAATATCAAAACTGACACTGTATTTCACTTTTAAATAATGTTTTACTCACATATATTGGAGATGCTTGAGGAATGCATTTCACTTCTGAAAAGAAGCTTCGTCAGCCTGCCGCCAGGGGTCATGCTTTGTTGAGGTTAGGATGAGCGGCCATTATGTATTTGAAAATTGCGTTTGATTTGAATTGTGTTTGGTCGTTGAGTAAGATTGTTCTATCTTGTTTATGGTGTTTGAATATTTCATATTGTTCCAGTGTATTTAGTTTGTGGCTTTTTTGGAATGTGTGTAGAATTTCTAAGTCAGTTTGGATGTTATTGTGTGAGTGCCCAGTGTTAAGTGATCTGCAAATGTTGAGTCAGAGTTGGAGTGTAGTGCTTTGATGTGCTCTTTATATCTTGTGTTGAATGATCATTAATAGATAGGTTGAATGACCATAAACAAGATAGAACAAACTTACTCAACGACCAAACACAATTCAAATCAAACGCAATTTTCAAATACATAATGGCCGCTCATCCTAACCTCAACAAAGCATGACCCCTGGCGGCAGGCTGACGAAGCTTCTTTTCAGAAGTGAAATGCATTCCTCAAGCATCTCCAATATATGTGAGTAAAACATTATTTAAAAGTGAAATACAGTGTCAGTTTTGATATTAGATTGTTCATCAAGTATTTCGTCATGGAAAACATCACAGCTAGAAAAATATCATGTATAGAATATATAATGGCATAATTAATATTATTATAAATAATTCGTCATGCAGTAAACCGCATTTTACCCATATATTAATGTTTAAAAATATTCCTTTAATATATTCCTTCATTATCACCAACAATCAACCAATGCAAAAGAAAGGATTTCTTTATTCCATTCCACACAAGCAGATATTTCTTAAATATCAAGGTGAATATCCACTACCAACTCCCCCCCCCCCCCCCCCCCCCCCAGCAACAGTTTCAGATTATTCAAATTATCACAATATTGAGAAGATGCATCTTTATTGATTGGAGACAGTTGCTCCAACTATACGGCTAATATTATATAATTTGGACAAATCTGAAGTTTCTGACAGTTGTACCATTTTGATAAAGCTAATATTATGTAATTTTGACCAATCTGAAGTTTCTGTGACAGAAGTTATCCAAGGTTAATAGACTTCGAACGGGTTATTTACCATTGGAATAGCTAATAGAAAAGAGATAATTTCAGACTTACATCAAGTTCTTTCTGCATCTGAGAAGTAACTTTTTCCATGGAAAATTTCATTATTTGTGCCTGTAAATTGGCATTTGTGACAGCTGTGAGCACATCCTCTTCAGTGTAAGCCTCGTTTTTTTTAGGCCTTGGCTGAAAATTGAATATCAATAAGTTCTATTTTTATCGCTTTAAACATACGCTTGAATTCAATATTGTATACTAACATACAGTATAGCATGAGTAGCTTTAAATAAATCAATCATTTTTAGATTTGTTTTACTAATATTAATCTACACAAATTTTTCTTTGCAAATGATGCCTACATAAGTCTTGAGACTCGTGAATGGGTAATGTGGTGAATGGTTAAACAAAATATCCAAGGTTGAACGAGAATCGAACTCGTGACTACAGGAGTAACATCCAGCCAGTCTTATCAGAGACAAGCGCTCTAACTGAATACATAAAAATTAATAAATTTTTAAAACGTGCTCAACATTGCAAAAAAAATTAAACCATTAGTACTCATTATACATTTACAGTTAGTTATACATAGACACTACAACATACAACCTCTACAACTATGCATAGTGAATCATTCAAATTAAAGTGATGTTAATATTCAAAACTTAAATTTTCTTCTAATAAATCATGAAAAATTGCGGATAAATTTTGAATAGCAGCATTATATGCCCCTAGTCCGGGGCATTTTTATAAATCCAGCCCTGAGGGGACACCAAATGGAGAAACAGCCGAAATAATCAGGTCTACTTTTTTTAAATAAATATGACTAATGACAATATTCTTATTAATTTTGGATATCTACCATAACTATCACCAATACAAAATATATTTTCACACTACCTCAGGGCTGGGGCGCGAGCCCCCCGCGCCGCCCTGCTGGTTCCGCCCTTGGCTTCCGCTCGACGAGGACTTTCCAGTAGGAGCCTGTGGAATGATAAATAATCGGGGTAAACCTCGTTTTTTTAGGTCTTGGCGGAAGATTGAATATCAATAAGCTCGAAGTAAAAATGAAACAGCGTCTAAGCATCGAGTACAGTATAATGACGATAAGAAACACACTACATGCAGAATATCTTATTAGAATGAATAAATTTACAGTAGTCTAATTTTAGATATCTACTATCACCAATACAAAATATATTTTCACACTACCTCAAGGGTGGGGCGCGAGCCCCCCGCGCCGCCCTGCTGGTTCCGCCCTTGGGTACCGCTCGAGGACGCTTTAGCAGGATCCTGTGAAATGTTAAATAATCGGGGTAAACCTCGTTTTTTTAGGTCTTGGCGGAAGATTGAATATCAATAAGCTCGAAGTAAAAATGAAACAGCGTCTAAGCATCGAGTACAGTATAATGACGATAAGAAACACACTACATGCAGAATATCTTATTAGAATGAATAAATTTACAGTAGTCTAATTTTAGATATCTACTATCACCAATACAAAATATATTTTCACACTACCTCAAGGGTGGGGCGCGAGCCCCCCGCGCCGCCCTGCTGGTTCCGCCCTTGGGTACCGCTCGAGGACGCTTTAGCAGGATCCTGTGAAATGTTAAATAATCGGGGTAAACCTCGTTTTTTTAGGTCTTGGCGGAAGATTGAATATCAATAAGCTCGAAGTAAAAATGAAACAGCGTCTAAGCATCGAGTACAGTATAATGACGATAAGAAACACACTACATGCAGAATATCTTATTAGAATGAATAAATTTACAGTAGTCTAATTTTAGATATCTACTATCACCAATACAAAATATATTTTCACACTACCTCAAGGGTGGGGCGCGAGCCCCCCGCGCCGCCCTGCTGGTTCCGCCCTTGGGTACCGCTCGAGGACGCTTTAGCAGGATCCTGTGAAATGATAAATAATCGGGGTAAACCTCGTTTTTTTAGGTCTTGGCGGAAGATTGAATATCAATAAGCTCGAAGTAAAAATGAAACAGCGTCTAAGCATCGAGTACAGTATAATGACGATAAGAAACACACTACATGCAGAATATCTTATTAGAATGAATAAATTTACAGTAGTCTAATTTTAGATATCTACTATCACCAATACAAAATATATTTTCACACTACCTCAAGGGTGGGGCGCGAGCCCCCCGCGCCGCCCTGCTGGTTCCGCCCTTGGGTACCGCTCGAGGACGCTTTAGCAGGATCCTGTGAAATGTTAAATAATCGGGGTAAACCTCGTTTTTTTAGGTCTTGGCGGAAGATTGAATATCAATAAGCTCGAAGTAAAAATGAAACAGCGTCTAAGCATCGAGTACAGTATAATGACGATAAGAAACACACTACATGCAGAATATCTTATTAGAATGAATAAATTTACAGTAGTCTAATTTTAGATATCTACTATCACCAATACAAAATATATTTTCACACTACCTCAAGGGTGGGGCGCGAGCCCCCCGCGCCGCCCTGCTGGTTCCGCCTTTGGCTTCCGCTCGACGAGGACTTTCCAGTAGGAGCCTGTGGAATGATAAATAATCGGGGTAAACCTCGTTTTTTTAGACCTTGGCGGAAGATTGAATATCAATAAGCTCGAAGTAAAAATGAAACAGCGTCTAAGCATCGAGTACAGTATAGTGACGATAAGAGACACACTACATGCAGAATAGAATGAACACAATTTTAATTTCCTGAGTAACTATAAGCTTATTTAACCCTTTGGGTGCTATGCAACGATATATCGTTGTTGGCATTTGTGCTGAAAAGTGCTAAGGAACGATATATCGCTGTTGCGATTTTTTTTACAGTGCTAAATATTTCGTTGTTTTTTCAGTGGCGTAGCGTGGGTTTTCGCTGCCCGGGGCCAACCGGAAATTCGCCGCCCTCTACTTAAATTATTAGTTTAAAGTTTAAATATTTTATTCAACGGACCTAATGGAGATCGTACAACTTATTGAAAATAAAGATAAACTAACACTTCTTTGGAAGGAGCATACATCTATGGGAAGAAATGGTGGAAGAATCCCACAGAAGATGTAAGAATGTTCACAAGGCAACTTAACACTAGGTACATCAACAATAAATAATAAGTTAGTTCGAAGTTACTGATAATTGAACAAACAGACAAATTTACTTAAACACAATTTATTAATTTCGAATTCCTTTAATTGCTATCAGTTTATACTGAAGTCTTCCGCAATGGCGGATATTGACAACAGTATATAAAGGTCTCCATGGTCTAGTGGTTAAGGCGCCCGACCGGCAATTGGGAGGTCCGTGGTTCGATTCCCGGTGGTGACTGATATTTTTGTACAGTAGCATTCATCGATTTCCGTCAGCTATTAAATACTGTTGTCAATATCCGCCATTGCGGAAGTCTTCAGTATAAACTGATAGCAATTAAAGGAATTCGAAATTAATAAATTCTGTTTAAATAAATAATAATAACAAGTATTCAAGGTTTTATTTGCCAATAATTCAGTGTAAAATAGGATCTTGAACTATTATATATAGTGCTCATCACTTGCCGACCCTTATAAGTATTACATTATTGCAAAAAAAGTATACCTGAAAAAAAGTATGATTAGCTTATTAAAAATAATCAACAAAACAAACTTGAAATCAACTTGGATGGAATAAAATATTCATGTTACAGGGTGCATAGTATGATTAATTATTTCTTCCTGGATTTCTTGTTCCATGAAGAACTGCGTTGTTAATATTAACTTTCTATGTGAAATTTAACGACATGCAGTCAAATTTGACTGCAATTCGTTAAATTTCACATAGAAAGTTAATAATTATTTCTGTCACTATTAGTTTAAAACATTAGGTTAAAAATGTACTCATGTTTTTTTTTTTTTCAAAGCAAAATCTTTTACACAATCGTCAATATCAAAATGTATATGACATACATTTAATGTATCTAATATATGACATACATTTTGATATTGACAATTGTATAAAAGATTTTGCTTTGAAAAAACATGACGTTCATTTTTCCAGAATAGCTAAAAATTTGATAGTATCAACGCGGACATAGCCGATCTCAGATAATTTTTTATTAGCTTTAGTTTAGAGAAGCTTCTCTCGCAACTGGCATTACTAACGGCAGATGTTGAAAAATCATCAACATTTTGACAAATAATCTTTTCATTTCATATTCATTTCTTCTAATACGGTCTGTAAAGCACACTGATCCACAGTGCAAATACTTTTTAGCATCAGGACCGGTAAAAAATAACATTTTCCTACAGTGACCCAAAAAAGTGCCTATTTTTGCACTAACTGAAGCACGCAAAATAGTCTATTCCTGCACCAGTGCGGGAAAGTAAATTGCAGTGCGGGAATGTACTTTTCCGCACTCCAAATTTGCAACCTAACAACACAAAATAGTGAGCATGTAATACGCAGGTTCCCTATTCTGCATTCAAAAATAGGTTGGCTACTCTGCTTCAGCTTTGAAATAGTTGTTGTAGTTGTTGTTGATGAAATCGATTTGATTCGAAGATAGGTTATGTGAGGAATTTTCAGGTTATGTATGCCCTGTTTTGTTCTGTTTGAATTACTTTATACATTACTGTAGGAAAAATTTAATGTGTAATACGAGTGCAAAGTATTGTTTCTGCACTCGAAAAACTTTTTCCTACAACTGCTCGTAAAGTAGTTCTTTACGTACTGAAAACTAATTGTAAAATGCCTCTTTACTGCTCAGCAAGCGGTAAAGTACTTTACGCTCGCCAGCTGTTTTCTTTACGCTTCTGTTTTGATTTTGATGCCTTCTCATTGGTGGATCACGGAATCCGTGAAATTCACATAACCTCAAAAATAGCGTACGCTAACCAAATCCGCGCACAGTCTGTGATGTTACAAACTACAAGCTTTTATTGTGTTGGAATCCAGAACTGCAGTTTTAGGAAAAATATTGTATGCAATTCGCGCGTGAAGCTTCTTTATCGCTCTCGCAAAATTACTGCGCTCCGCTACGCGTCGCGCAGTAAATGTTTTGGCTCGAGCGATAAAGTCGCGCTTCACGCTCTTAATACATAAATAACTATTTTCACTCGCCTTTGGCTCGTGAAAAAAACTGTTTCTCTCGATGCAGAAAAACGCTATTTTGCACTCTAGTTACACAAATAGCTATTTCATTTGACGAATAATTATATGCCAGACTCACAGTTCTGCAGTTTCTTTACACTGATCTACAGTAGGACAAGTTTTTTTTTTGTTTTTTATAACTTATGCAAATATCTATATTTTTGCTTGAAATTTTCAGGATGTACTCAAAACAATATGTACTTTTAGCTGTGAATAAATTGAAAGAAATGTATGTGATTTGAGCTATGTTTTTTTTTAGTGTCAAGTTGAAAAAAATATATAAAAATTAAAAAATATTTTTACTTTTTTTTTGTGTTTTTGGTTAAGTAGGCTATTTTCTCTTTTTTAGAGACTTGATTTTAGTACAAAACGAAAAAAATATCGATTCAATAACTGAAAATTTGAACGAGTTATGATTTTTTCAGTAAAACTCAACAAAATCACCATTTTAGGCGTAGCACTTTGGGGGGTACAACATGACAAAAACCTTAGCAGTTTTGGGATAATATGTCGAAAAATTCTTAGCATCCAAAGTGTTAAGTTAGATACAGTTCCATTAACTTGTTAAGGAAACCTGACAAGTTGCTATTTGTTTCCTGGATTCAATCATGCACTCACAGACAAAATTAATGCAACTTACTTATTTTTAATTGGCGCATATCGTTCAAAATACTGTAGCATTCATTGAATAAATAACTTTTATTTTAGTTAATTTAACTTATTAAAGTTAATTTTTGAATAAGGTCAATAAGTACTTACACTGGATTTCTTCATGCTGATGTGATGATGTGATGTTGCTGGCTGAACAATCTGGAATGAAACACTCCCGGCTTCAACTAATTGAATTTTTAAGTCACAGTTGAATCTAATCTAATCCAGAACACGTGAACGAACAAGTAGAAAGCCACCTGCTGGTGGTTTGATGCAAGAGAAGTGATTCAAGATAAAATTTAAGAAGATAAGAAGCAGCATGCCAGAGTTTCGATAACTAAAGAGTTGACGCGTTCTGAACAGAATGAATGATTTAAATTTAACCCTACGATGCATGATTTAATGGAAAATGACAAAAAAATTCTATGTATTGTCAACAGCTGTAGAAGGCAGAGAAAAATGTCTAATAAAACATATTTTAAAACAAAAAAAGAAACCGACTTCAGTGAAATGATAAAATACTCACGTACTAAAAAGTTTAAAATAAAGTATTTACTTTAAACTGAGAAAATGTTTAATTTCATACAAGTAATCTTTTGAAGTCGGCGCCAAATTCAGTAAAAGTGAGTGTAAATCACATATTTAATTGAAATTAGATTAGATTGGCCAGCAAAAAAGACACTGTTCTCTGCTGTAAAAACACTTCCCGGTGGTTCGGAACCCACCTAAAACTGTAGGTCCAACTCATCAATCACCATCATCCAACTCATTACCCACGCACAGGTCTCAGACCTATGTGGGCTTCATCCTGAAAAAAAAAAATAGAGTGTTAGTTTTGATATTAGATAGAACTTCTTATCAATCACTTCCCGGTGGTTCGGAACCCACCTAAAACTGTAGATCCAAATCATCAATCACCATCATCCAACTCATTACCCACGCACAGGTCTCAGACATATGTGGGTTTCATCCTAAAAAAGAATTTATAAAATATTTGGCGCCGACTTCAAAAGATTACTTGTATGAAATTTAAAATTTTCTCAGTTTAAAGTAAATACTTTATTTTAAACTTTTTAGTACGTGAGTATTTTATCATTTCATTGAAGTCGGTTTCTTTTTTTGTTTTAAAATATGTTTTATTTTAAGCTTTTTAGTTGAATTTTCAAACTTTGAAAACATGAGAAATTTCTTAAAGCCTACATTATGAAATATTTAATTAATTTATTTATTTATTAATTTATCAATTTATTAATTAAATATTGAATTAATTTATAACATCGAAAGTTAAGTAACTAAAAATCCACTTATAAGAAAAGATATAGTAAGGAAAATTCTACAACGTTTTATTTAATGTGGAATATTGTATTTAGGAAAATTATAATAGCGAAAGGCTTCTTAAAAGTGAAATGGCTTTTGATTCATTTTGATGTGGTCCCTTTCAGAATATACCTACACTGAAATAGTAGGCCTATATTACGTTACAAGTGTGGAAAATTGTGTTTACTGAAAATATGATAAGTTAACGCAGGAGATGAAGTTGAGTGAGGTATTATCATACGAGTATGGTAAACATCTTCCCGGACGAGTTATGTACGATATTTTTCGTGATATTAGTCATATATATTTTTTTTTAATATAAAGAACATAAACTTTGAGCTAGTACAAAAGGATCATTAAACATAACTAAAATAGTAGGTCCACCATGTTCCCCGTAACATGGCTCAAACGGCGAGGTGGAAATACCCGTAAGGGTCTCCCCACCATTAAAAGCCATACGCTTATTATGTTTATATAAAATAGGCGAACATGTTTTCTTGTGATGACAACTGCTCCGTGGTTTCTGCTTCCGATTTTGTTCGTTCACGTCTCATTTGGAAGATCTCATCGAGTAGATGTTTGATAAGGTGTTACATTTTGAAAAAAGTCATCAAAGTGGACATGAGCAATGAACGATCAAAGTTTCAATTTTTGCCATTGCTTCTTTAACATAGGGATCGGTGAGCTGAAAATTTTCACATTTCAACTTATGATTATTTGATGATCAGCTGTTTTGAAACAAAAAGTTTATTTTTCATTGTTCAGAGAGAGGGTGGGAGGATAGGATAAAGAGGAAGAGAGAGAGGAAAGAGAGAGAAAAGAAGAAGAAGGGGAAGAAGAAAGAGAAGGAAAAGGAGAAGATGAAGAAGACAAAGGAGAAGAAGAAAGAGGAAAAAAAGGCGAACATGAAAAAGAAGAAAAACAAGGGGAAGAAGGAGAAGTCGGAGAAGAAGTAGAAGAAGTAGAAGAAGAAGAAGAAGAAAAAGGAGAAAAAGAAGAAGAAGAGGAAGAAAAGAATAAGAAGAAGAAGAAAATAAGAAGAGGGACAAAAATAATAAGAAGAAAAAGAAGAGGAAGAAGAAGAAAAAGAAAAAGAAGAAGTGGAAGAAGCAGAAGAAAAAGAAGAAGAGGGAGAAAAAGAATAAGAAGAAATAGAAGAGAAAGAAGAAGGAGAAAAAGAAGAAGAGGGAGAAAAAGAATAAGAAGAAAAAGAAGAGAAAGAAGAAGGAGAAAAAGAAGAAGAGGGAGAAGAAGAGGTAGAAAAAGAATAAGAAGAAATAGAAGAGGAAGAAGAAGAAAAAGAAAAAGAAGATGAAGAAAAAGAAAAAGAAGATTAAGAAGTAGAAAAAAAATGAAGAAGAAAAAGGAGAAAAAGAAGAAAAGAAGAAACAGGAGAAAAAGAAGAAAAGAAGAAAAAGGAGAAAAAGAAGAAGAAAAATAAAAAAAAGAAGAAAAAGAAGATTAAGAAGTAGAAAAAGAAGATGAAGAAGAAAAAGGAGAAAAAGAAGAAAAACGAGAAAAAGAAGAAGAAAAAGAGAAAAAGAAGAAGAAGAAGAATAAGAAGAAGTGGAAGAAGCAGAAGAAAAAGAAGAAGAGGAAGAAGCAGAAGAAAAAGAAGAAGAAGAAATAGAAGAGGAAGAAGAAGAAAAAGAAGAAGAAGAATTAAAAAATCTACATTTGGAATGTATTTTACAAAGTTTAATAAAGTCGCACATTCGTTCGACCCGGGATAACCTAGAACCTATATCAGGGCAGTGGCGTAACGTTTTCCAATTGGGCCCCCCCGCAACCGATTTTCCGGGCCCCTCTCCTCAAAATCATATAAATATCCCCCCTCTCCCTTGTCTCCCCTCCCATAAAAACTTGCATGATTGTTTTTGGGCAGTTATAATTATGTAAGAGCAAAACACCTTTTTATCTATTAAATTTGAAAATTCAATCATGTTTCAAGGGGGGCTAGTCTAATGATTTTGGCTGTAGCCTACGGGCTCCTGAAAGATGAAAATAGTTGAGTGTTGATTATGTTATAATAGTAGTTTATGCAACGATTTTATTTTGACCCTTATTAAGGCACGAGTTAGATGTAAGTTATAACACGAGCGAATGCGAGTGTTATAAATATCTCACGAGTGCTTTAATGGCCAAATAAAGTCGTTGCATACACTATTTTATCTACGAACACTAGTATACATACAGGGTGGGGGAAATGTTTGGAAACGGCTTAATATTTCATATACAAAGGTGATTTTGCGGTAGGTATGATTGAGGATCCTACTCAAATTGAAAATACTATTTTACTGTGACTTTAAAAATCTGGTCCGCCATCTTGGAACCGCCATTTTGAATGTAACTTTTTTTTTTAAATAGGAAGGGGGTCATGCGATACATGATTTCAATACGGAATTTTAAGACAAAATGAATGCCGAAAACCGCACATCGATATGTCAACCCGTTTCGGAGATATTTACATTATTAATCGATACCATGAAAAGCAGAAATGAAATAAATAAGTACATTAAAATCTTACCTATCAAATTTTTTGTTAATAGTGTTTGCTAATAAACATTAAAACCCAATTATTTTAATAAATGTTCAAACTGTTTTCCTTCAGCTGTTTGAGAATGTGCTAATCTTAAATAATAGCCATCAAGCATATTTTGAATCATTTCGCGTGATGAACATCTGACTCTGGATATCATAATATCAACAATAATCATGATATCAACCTAAAATCATCTGTAATAATCCAACTGATTTAATGAATTCTTTTTCAATCATGAAGTAGTGAGTGTGTTTAAAGTCGTTCGCAATGGCATTTTTAAATGAAACCGAGAGAATAACTTTGTTAATGATGCGCGGCTATGGAGATAGAGTACGGTCTTACCAAGAAGTTTCTGATTTATTCAACGAAACATTTCCCAACAGAAATCCAATTAGTAAAAGTGTTGTTTTTAAGACAGTAAAGCGGTTTCAAGAAACGGGCAAAGTGACTGATCGTGCTCGCACTGGAAGAACAAATACTGCCACCAACAATGAAAAATCTTTAGAGGTAATGCAATCATTTGTTGAAGATCCGCATACATCAACTAGAAGCGTTGCCAAGGAACATGGTATGTCTACTCGTTCTGTCAGAAAAGTTCTTAAGGAATCTCATTTCCATCCGTTTAAGCTTCATGTATTACAAGAACTGAATGAGGATGATTTCGACCGCCGGGTAGAGTTTTGTGACATAATGATGAACAAGTATGACAATGATCCAAACTTCTTTAATAATGTAGTATTTTCGGATGAAGCTACGTTCATGCTTAACGGCAATGTAAATAAGCAAAACTATCGTTTCTGGACCGATGTCAACCCATACTGGATGAAGGAGGGTCATACACAGTATCCTGAAAAATTAAACGTATGGGCTGGTATGGTAAATGGTCACATTGTAGGACCATTTATTATCGAGAATAATTTAACAGGTGCCATTTACGAGAACATGTTAATAAATTTGATCGTTCCAGCCATCCAGAACATCAACGGACAAGAGTTACATAACTTGTGGTTTCAACAAGATGGGGCGCCCCCTCATTATGCATTAGGAGTGCGGGATATATTGAACCAAACATTTCCCCAACGCTGGATAGGTCGTAGAGGTGCAATAGAGTGGCCCGCTAGGTCACCTGACCTCTCTCCACTTGATTATTTCTTTTGGGGCTACATGAAAGACAATGTGTACAAAAAGAAACCAGCAACAATTAATGAACTGAGAGAATGTATAACTGAAGTGGCTAACAGAATTCCACGCGAAATGATTCAAAATGTGCTTGATGGCTATTATTTAAGATTAGCACATTGTCAAACAGCTGAAGGAAAACAGTTTGAACATTTATTAAAATAATTGGGTTTTAATGTTTATTAGCAAACACTATTAACAAAAAATTTGATAGGTAAGATTTTAATGTACTTATTTATTTCATTTCTGCTTTTCATGGTATCGATTAATAATGTAAATATCTCCGAAACGGGTTGACATATCGATGTGCGGTTTTCGGCATTCATTTTGTCTTAAAATTCTGTATTGAAATCATGTATCGCATGACCCCCTTCCTATTTAAAAAAAAAAGTTACATTCAAAATGGCGGTTCCAAGATGGCGGACCAGATTTTTAAAGTCACAGTAAAATAGTATTTTCAATTTGAGTAGGATCCTCAATCATACCTACCGCAAAATCACCTTTGTATATGAAATATTAAGCCGTTTCCAAACATTTCCCCCACCCTGTATAATTAAAACAATTTCATTTTACCTGTGACTGTCAGAGATACCTAACCTCTCATCTCAAATACGAGAAGTTATAGTAGATTGTTAGGTTAAAGCAGCTGGTGTAGCAGTTTGATCAAATCAGCTGATAGTTTCACAATATTGAATTACGATGTTGATTCCATCAAAAATGCTTCTGATTGGTCCATAACCCGTGCTATAATGTAGAACCTGTACTATAATGAGCTCATTATGCAACGGGTTTCAAAAAGCATTTCGAAAAGACAGCTGTTTTGGCATCAATTGTGAAACTGTAATGTATACATTATGACATGGTCGTAGATAAATAATTATCTAATATTAAAACTGACACTTTATTTCACTTTTGTATATTGTTTTACTCACTTATATTGGAGATGCTTGAGGGATGCATTTCACTTCTGAAAAAAAGCTTCGTCAGCCTTTGTCACTTTTCAGAAGTGAAATGCATCCCTCAAGCATCTCCAAAATAAGTGAGTAATACAATACAGTATATAAAAGTGAAATACAGTGTCAGTTTTAATATTAGATTGTTCATTAAGTATTTCGTCATGGAAAACATCACAGATAGATAATTAATCTTGAAAACTAGAAACCTTGAAATTGATGTCTTCTATAGGATCCACATTCACATCCTCCTTGTTAGCACCTTCGCTCCTTTTCCCAGAAAATGTGTTCTCTCAGAATTCGCCTCGTTTGCAGACACGGACACCGGTTAAAATTTGAAAAAAGGGCATTTCATCTAAATTACCGCGAAATTACTAAGTCAGGAAAAGAGAAAAAATTTAAGAAATTTATTCTTAAGAGGCAGAAGAGAGAAAACGTAAACTACTTATACAGTTCTTGATCCTATTATAAGAAAAAAATTCATAAACAGAATTTATTAATTTCGAATTCTATTAAGTGCTATTAGTTTATACTGAAGACTTCCGCAAAGGCGGATATTGACAACAGTATTGAACAGCTGATGGAAATCGTGTGAGATACGTACTAAATGTGAGATACGAGCCGATATGGCCAAGTTAAAAATGAATGCTGCTGTGCAGAAAGGTCTCCATGGTCTAGTGGTAAAGGCGCCCGACCGGCAATTGGGAGGTCCGTGGTTCGATTCCCGGTGGTGATTGATATTTTTGTACAGTAGCATTCATCGATTTCCATCAGCTGTTCAATACTGTTGTCAATATCCGCCTTTGCGGAAGTCTTCAGTATAAACTAATAGCACTTAAAGGAATTCGAAATTAATAAATTCTGTTTATGTATAGTTGTCAGTTTGTTCAATTGTCATTCTCTTCAAACTAACTTGTGAAAAAAATTCAACTGTGTTAGGAAAACTGAAACAATTGAACCAAAACTATTATTTATATACTTATTCTGTTCAATAATCACGTAATTTATCCGATATATCAAGGGCATAAATATTCCTTCTGAACATTGTTTAAAAATGTACTAGTCGATAAAAAATAGAAATAACTAAAATATGACTGTACAACATCACAATACCATAAACGCAGCATGTTGAAAAATAGAATAGCAATGAAAAAAATGGCACTCCAAATAATAAACTCACGATCACGAACTCAATTAATATACATACGGTTTACTCTAGGCCAATTTATCGGACACGCGTAGGGCTACATGCATCTAACTGGACGATTCAAAAGTGACTGAATTCATAATAGTGTATGAAAAAGGAAGAACTCGCTTCGCTCGTTCAATAAAAAATACAATGAATTGCCTCTACTATGATAATGCTGATTCTACAATAATTCGTGGGATTAGCTGATGGTCTGCAGGAAGCCGCCATATAACTCCTCCATCCCTAAAAAGAACTTCGGGGGGGGGGGGGGTTGAGTAGGTGGAGCAGGTGACAGTTTCTTGACAAATTTTCTGTAGATTACGAAGCCAACACCCACTAGAAGTGCGCCATAAAGTGGAGAAGTCCATAAGCTTGCCGTGGAGTGGTCACTTTTGAAGACTGTTCTTAATTTATTTAATTCAATTTTATCAAAGTTCAAATTTTCAAGTTGCACTGAAAATTCTTGTTTTTGAGTCTCTCCAAAGTCTAAATTCAGCACTTCCAGGAATTTAGGGTGTCCTTCAAACTTTGTTTCATGAGCTTGTAGCTGGTTGTTCTTATAAGTGATATTGTTATCGTTTACACTGATAAGAAATACACCTTGTAGCATCGTGTTTCTAGTCTCTTTATAGTTTTGAATTTTCAAGGTTTCTTGGTACGGAAATGTTGCTAAATATCGATGAAGTTCAGAAACCCATTTTATTAGATTTGTAGAACAGTAAATTTGCAGTTTTCCGTTGAACCATATTTCAAAATTGAAGTTTCACAGTTGAGGTCGTGATGAGACACTTCGGTGGATGAGCATAAAAATTTATTTCCAATTATATTTTTACTATCAGTTTCTAAACCTAAAATGTCCAAGGTTTTCGACTTTGGTTCTAGCAAATAATTCTAGGTAGAATAGTTACATAATTAATCGTGACCGATTAGATCGGCCAGCAAAAAAGACACTGTTCTCTGCTGTAAAATCACTTCCCGGTGGTTCGGAACCCACCTAAAACTGTTGGTCCAACTCATCAATCACCATCATCCAACTCATTACCCACGCACAGGTCTCAGACCTATGTGGGCTTCATCCTCAAAAAAAATATATATATTTTCCTGTTTAGGTGGTGTAGACATTAATTTGTAAATGCTGAAGTCTGCTTCGTCAGTAATTGGCAGTTTAATGAAATAAGTAATCTGTTTCTTATCAATTATACAATCTACATCTAGCAATCTTTCAATATCAAACATATTCTCTATTACTACTGTTACAGGCATTTTATTCTTATAATATTTGGAAAT
Source organism: Conomelus anceps (assembly GCA_948455865.1). NCBI lineage: Eukaryota > Metazoa > Arthropoda > Insecta > Hemiptera > Delphacidae > Conomelus > Conomelus anceps. The sequence goes on along the minus strand of OX418216.1, from coordinate 6,206,035 downwards.
CTTTGATATTTCATAGAACACAAGGGTGCCCACCCCCCCTAAGCCTCATGACGCACCCACCCCCCTAAATTTAGCACCAACCACCCCCCATAAATTAGGCCCCCCCAAAAAAATTGCAAAAAAAGCCCTCCGTATTCTTTCTAAAACTAAAAGAAGATTTTTATAACTACTGAAAAAATTCAAACCCAGTCGATAATAAACAAAATGTATGTATATTTCTTGATATTCTTTACATAGGTAACATTTTTTTGTAAAGGTAAAAAAGAAATATCAATGAAATGAATATATGAACTTCTGCTCAATAAACTTAATTGCAAAATAGCTAAATAAGAATTTGAACCTAAATGGTTTTTAAACAATAAAATATTATTACAAATACACAATGTTCAATAAAAATGAAATACCTATAAGTTTATTTTCGGTGAACCAATTACATTAAGGTTAAATAATTCTACAAAGTTGTTCCTTTAAAGGAAGTGAAAACAATGAGTTAATAACTTCATTTGTAAAACACAAAAATTCAAAATATACCAAGTCATTTATTGGACAGTAGTTAAACAACAGGTTATTATCTTAGTGTAGTATCTTGGGAGAATTTATGTTTGGATGAAGTACATAAAAGGCACACATTTCATGTATAGTTATTTACAACACACAATCGAAAAAAAGTGTCTTTCAAAAACAAAATAAAGACATAGTTATGAAAAATTACTGAATTTTTAGTATTTAGTAAGTTTTTCAAAAGCAGTTCTTACTTATTAGTAAGTAGTTATCGTAAAATACATGAAAAACATCAACAGTTTGAAGTCAAACATTTTTAATTTTTAGGCTGTGACCATCTACAAGTTAGCTAGGCACCTTCTAAGCTTGTTAAATCTATCTCTCTAAACCCCATATAGAAGTTTTTGTCTTTGGGATGAGGAAACAGAAAACCTTTCAATTATTTCTTCTTTAGAAATAGACTCAAGTACATCTTTTTCTGCAGCTAAAACCATTAGATTGGACAACCATGAGTCTCCCATAGCTGATCTGAGTCTGTTTTTGATAATTTTAAATCGACTTATTGCTCTTTCTGCTGATTAACTAGTAACTGCTAAGGAGAGTAAAGTTGTATAAACCACTTTCAGAGCACTCACTTAGCGTCTTGCCAAGTTTGAATAATAACTTCCTGCACAAATCCTAAACATAACTATTTCAGCTAATTCATATTCAATTGTATAATAATAATAATAATAATAATAATAATAATAATAATCATAAAAGATATATTTTCATTAATTGACATTCTATCTGGTGACTTCTTAGTATATTTTTTAATGTTGTCACGTTAAACACGGTTTCAATCAACTTTATGTTGACCCCCCCCCCCCAAAACGTTTTTTGGAACCCCCCCCCCCTCCCAAGAATTTCAATGACGCAGTCTGCGTCATAGCCCCCCCCCCCCTGTGGGCACCCCTGTAGAACAGTTCTTTTGCAGAAATGATGCTAGGATGAAGAGTTTTCAATTTACAAAACGTCAAAGAGTTCTCTATATCTTGTATCAAGCTTAAAAGTATATTATACGAAATTAAAAGTTGATTAAGAATATCTCTACATTTTTCTAGTTCTACATATAGCCCAGGCAATGAATGTTTTGTGTCGTAACAAATTAGGGGAAAGCTGAATTTTCAAGATGTTAGTATACATAGTACTTACTCAAAAATACCAAAGTCCCGACCCACACCCTGCTTGCTTCCTTCACCACCCCCCTATCAACATTGCAAGAGAAGTACTTCAGTTAAAGGCTTATAACTCGGAAACTAATTAAGGTATCGTTGTGATTCTCATCTCATTTAATACTTGAAACTCTTCTCTAAAAAATATGTTATATACATTTTCTATGTAGATAGCCTAGTTTTTCAGTAAAAATTTAGTTTATAGAAAAAAATGTCACCACGAGCCACAAAAATCAACTTCAACTGATCATATCTTTTTTAGTATTGCCTTATTGGTTGTTCTGTTCCTTACAAAATTTATAGATAATTTAATAAGCTTTAAAATGATGTGTCTATTGATTATGATCGTTTAAGTTATGGCGTCAGAGTGAGTGATGAAATGATAGCGGACACCGCGTCGCCGAACCCTACAGCAGTGTGTATTACATGGCGCTTGGCTATCCAGCCCAATCCAATAAAGAATTATTGTCAGAACAAATTAGAGACAAGCAAGAATATATATGCCAATAAATATTATACGTTTAAAAGAACATTTTTATGAAAAGTCCCCAAAAATCCCCCCTTGGCTTTTCCCCCAAGCCCCCTTAAAGTTGAAATTTTTTCTAATTATTGGAAATTCGATATCTTTGTAACTAACCATCGAAGAGAGTTGATTCTTCTTCCATAATATCAGTCATTTTATAATGTTCTGTTCACTTTGCCGGTAAACCTGATTGTTTTTTTTAAATCTCTTCAAAAGATAATTCTATCAACAAGATTTTTCATTATCTGGGGGAAATTTTTGTAGGTCATTTCACAGAAAATTGCTTTAAAAAGAAGTTACTGAACTTATTTTCATGAATCGAACGATGTGTATAACAGCACACTGACGATTAGAGTTGATTTGGTGGATAAGTGATGTAGCGGGGAGGGGGGTACACCTTCGCTAACATCTGTTGCACTCCATACCTTTATGTTCTCAGCTCTTTGAGGCTATTTCAATTCATATGTAAAGTGTCACATTTGACCGATTATTTGGAATTCTACTTGAAAGGGCAGTATAGGCTTCCCCTATACTACATTATTTTGTAAAATGATGATTTTATCATTATAAATAGTTATAACTTGTAAACAACTGAAGAATAAATCGCAAAATTTGTTTCAAATTGAAGGTAACAACTTTTTCTTTCATACCCTCAGTAAGAGAACTGCTGAAAACACATTTTAAATCAAGCTAAACAATTTTATAAGTAGGAAAAATTTTGCGAGTTTTGGTAATTTGACAAGTTTTTCGATATTACAGCCACACCATATGTCGAACAAGAAATAATCAGGATACTTTTCTTCTGGACAATTTAATTACCCAAAACTGGGTACCAAGGGCAGACATTTAGCATGAAGAAATAATTTCAAACAAATTTGGTATGATAAATTATAAAAAAGGAATCTATAATATTCATAAATCAATTTTTGATAAGCAAACAACTCACAATCGATGAAAATAACTCATTTTAATCGACAGGAATCTAGCCTTAATTGAAAGCTTGCCGAGACACGACACGATATTATGACGAAGTTATACGGTAATATAAGTTATAATCATTTTTTTCATAATTTTTCAACATTTTGAATTACAATAACTCAAAATTCATGCATGATACAAAGATGCCACTGGTATGTTTCAGGCAATTTTATTGTCTAAAATACCTGTGTCCTATACATTTTTTGCCCAACACATTGCCCTACTTGTACTATCCGGAAAACCTGAAAATTACCAGAACCCGTAAAATTTTGGCTACATATAGAATTTTTTTAGGGCGGTAATGGGCAAACTACGGCCCGCGAGCTAGCCCAGAACATGATTTCGAGTGAACACTTAAATCACACATGCTAATTAAGTTATAAGAAATAAATGAAATATAATGTAAAAAATATTTTTTTCTTTGCTGAATTAGAATGATGGTTACTTACTTATTCATTTATCTTTTCGATTTCGCAGTACAACATTATCGCATCTCAGTTAGCTCTCAGTGTTTAGATAAGAGTTATCTTACTAAAGAGTTGAGCTACCGCTTACGACGGAAAATCGACAGGAAAGGAAGACTGAAACTTTGATTTTTGTATTACGATGAAAGCCTAATTCTTGTTCATTGTTTCAAGATGTTTCCTGCCTCTGATGTTGTCATTGGATGAAGTTTTCATATGTTGAAAGGAATAGATGCTTGAAATTGGTCATCAGTTACAAAATAAAGGAACTATTGTAGTTTCGTTATTGATTATTCAATGCCAAAAGTTCCACACATTAAAAAAGGTTCAACTGGAATGTTTAGTCTATGACATCACTTTTATCCAGACCAAAAAAGAAGTTGAGCTTTTAGAGTTCATAGTGAAAAATACTAGACGTAAAACTACCGAAACATTAAAAAAATTTGACAACTTGTTTTCAAACTAAATATAAAAGTGAAATGAAATGTAAAACGTCATCCATGAATAGCATGATTGTTAGTGAGACATTCAAATGATATGAGCACTAAATGAACTTCATACTCTAATGTGCGTCAAAATGAGAGAAATGATGTCTAGAGCTGCTTAAATTCAAGGGCGGATCCAGAAGGGGGGCGCGGGGGGCGCGCGCCCCCCCCCCCCTTGAGGTAGTGTAAAAACTTATTTTATGGTCAATGCTAGTGAAAAATGATACACCTTCACATAATTTATACATCTATTAAGTAATCCAACTGATTCGAAATCGTTATTTTTCTTTAACATTCTTTTATAATAATCTAATTTGTATTGGTGATATGGTAGATATCCAAAATTAATAAGACTATTGTAAAATAATATTGTCATTAGCCATATTTATTTTAAAAAATAGACATGATTGTTTCGGCTATTTCTTCATTTGGTGACCCCTCACTAGGGATGGATTAAATATGCCCGGACTAGGGGTATATAATGCGAGGGGGGGGCGCGCGCAAAATTTATCTGCAATTTTTCATGGTTTATTAGAAGAAAATTTAAGTTTTGAATTTCAACATCACTTTAATTTGAATGATTCACTATGCATAGTTGTAGGTTGTATGATGTAGTGTCAATGTATAACTAACTGTAAGTGTATAATGAGTACTAATGGTTTGATTCTTTTTGCAATGTTAAGCACGTTTTAAAAATCGATTAATTTTTATGTATTCATTGTTCATGTAACATCACAGTGGCGTAGTTATTAGGGAATCAGGTGGATAGATCCTTTCCAGACAAAATAAATTTTCAAATTTTAAGAAGCCTTTAGAGACAACATTTTGTCAAAAGATGCATGAAATCGATAAAAGTGTGGTATTAGATGGATTATTTTTTTAACAAGAAAGAAACCGACTTCAATAAAATGATACTCAAGAAATTAAAAAAATTAATAATAGCATATAGAGCAACCCCAGACTCTCCTTTTAGAAGAATTTTCAAGTATAGTATGTACAGTACCAGAATCAGAAAAGGTGAGGGATCAAAAAGAGCAGAGTATAAATACCTGCATTTAATTGTTTTACTAAAACAATGAGGGCCCGGATCACACTTTGACAATAACGAAAGAGCTTGATGAAATTTGCTTTGACACATAACTTGGGTTGAATTTTCAAAATAGATGAATTCATATCTAGAATCGCTCAAAATGTGGTTTCAGGGGAATTGTTTCGTTTTTAAAAAAGTTACAGGGGTATCCCAAAACCCGTTGCAAGGGAAATTTTTAATTACGATGCCCTATTTGTACGATAGCCAAACTCAGGAAAGATAAATGATCAACATAAGGGAATGGGAATAGTTTCAAGTAAGCTGGCTCTAATTTTCTTACTAAAACAATAAAGGTCCGGATCACCCATTGACAATGATACGAGAGCTAGATGAAATTCACTTCATAAATTTATAGTGGGAACCACAAAATTCAGAACTGCAATACTTTAGATTTAAGACTTTAATTTATTTTCTGAAATGTTAATTTTGTAAAATTTATTGTGAATAAACTTCTCTGGTAGTGTTGTACTCACAACCAGAGAAATTATTATTATTATTACTACTTTAACGTGGCCTCCTGGTGTTTTGTGTTTATTATTTTAAAATATACTTAATTTTATGCTTAACTGCTATTAATTCCAAATACATAAATAATGTACCTAAAAGATATCGATGTTTTTTTACGATTCCTGCATTAAACGTACTTACATTTTTGTAAACGTACTTACATTTTTGTAAACGCGCACGCGTTTCAAGACCCGAGTACCATCTTCAGCAAACAGAGAATACATAGGCCTAATCCGTTTCGCTCTGTATACTCCATGTACTGTACTCTTTACAGCAGTCTATATTCTCTATTCACTGAAAATAGGAATCAGGTCCTTAAACGCGTCTGATACTACATACTTACAAAAGTTAAGTGCTGGTGTAAAATGCAAGTTCGTTATCGTCATTGACATCAATAGTACCAACAATTCATATAAGTATGAAAATCACTGAGGAAATTAAAAATATGTATATTATTTTCCTTCTTACTGGCTCTACCCCCTTGAATAGAACAATTATTATTTTTTCTTACTTTCAATAAGATTTCAGGTCTGAACACGTGTCAGATCATGATAATTTTCAATTAATTTTGCTGTAATACAATAATCATTTTTGTACATAACTAACAGCAATTTTTTCAGTTTAATTGCTTCAAAAAAGTAATCTCTAGGCATTCTCTAAATGTTTTCCTAGGGAGATCCCCTAGACACCTTCCCGTGGGGTATCCATTACCCCCTTAAAAAGATACTTCTAGCATTTAAAATTTTAAAACATTTCCGAGCGAGTCCCCCGGACCGCCTTTTTGTGCAGGGTATTCCATACCCCCCCCCCCCCCTACAAAAAGTTTAGGGTGCGCCCCCCCTTACAAAAATCCTGGATCCGCCCCTGCTTAAATTACTGGTTTCAAACACTAATTTACCAACACCTTTGAGGAGAAGTACCCCGTAACACATTTTGCTTTGATAAGAATGGGTCAAAAACCAGATTGCTTCTAAAGCTAATCGCAGTTGGATACCTTCGTGAGTTGAACAAGAGTATATCTACTACATATTTAATTAATTATTGAGGATCTCTAATCATCAGTAAGCTGTTATACACATCGTTCGATTCATAAAAATAAGTTCAATAACTTCTTTTTAAAGCAATTTTCTGTGAAATGACCTACAAAAATTTCCCCCAGATAATGAAAAATAATTCTTTATCGGATTGGGCTGGATAGCCAAGCGCCATGTAGTACACAGTGCTACATTTCATCACTCACTCTGACGCCATAACTTAAACTTTAATAATCAATAGACACATCATTTTAAAGCTTATTAAATTATCTATAAGTTTTGTAAGGAACAGAACAACCAATAACGCAATACTAAAAAAGATATGATCAGTTGAAGTTGATTTTTGTAGCTCGTGGTGACATTTTTTTCTATAAACTAAATTTTTACTGAAAAACTAGGCTATCTACATAGAAAATGTATATAACATATTTTTTAGAGAATAGCTTCAAGTATTAAATGAGATGAGAATCACAACGATACCTTAATTAGTTTCCGAGTTATAAGCCTTTAACTGAAGTACTGTTCTTGCAATGTTGAGAGAGGGGTGGAGGGGGAAGCAAGCAGGGTGGGGGTCGGGACTTTGGTATTTTTGAGTAAGTACTATGTATACTAACATCCTGCAAAAATTCAGCTTTCCTCTAATTTGGTGCGACAATGGCCATTTTTTTGCATTCATTGCCTGGGCTAATAATCGCTTAATCTACGGTTGACATACGTCAGTATTGAAACAAGTTCCTTAAAATTACTGTCAACTATATTTAAAGTTTTGTTAAATTCATTCATAATATCCATATTCGTTGAATATTGTAAAGCAATTTGTTTATCAACATATCTTGATTGTTTCTTATATCATTCAATATTTTTTCGAATTTTTGGCCATCATTTGCATCTAAGTTTCCTGTTATAGTTTTAATAATCGATCCTAGGCTATCAATTAAACCTTGTTTTGATTTTTTTTGTAGATTACGTCTTGGAGACTCCAGTTAAGGAATATAAGACAAGTCAGATCAACAATATTATACACTAGATACCATAATTACTTCAATTAGTTGAGGTGAGGCTTAATTTTGATGTGAAAGGAACTCTTGTACACTATAAAAAGCTTTATCAACTAAATATTTCTTCAATTGTTTTTTAAATATTTCTATATTTTCAAGACTCTTCAAAAACTGCGGTAGCTTGTTGTAGAGTTTCCTACCAATATAACTAGGTTTTTGTTTGAATAAGCTACTATTGTGACTCACCAAGTGATAATCTCCTCGGCTTCTTGTATTATAATCATGTACATCAAGATTTTGGTTAATATCATTCGTTTTTACATATAAAGTAGCTTCATACACATATAAGCAGGGTACATTTAGGAGACCAAGTCTCTTGAACAACGGCCTACATGAATCTAATCTATTTACTCTTTCTATACACCTAACCGCTTTCTTTTGGATCTTAAACACCCTATCAAGATTTATCTAGAGACATATGCATTGTCCACATTTAGTATTTCTAGTTTTTCCTCAATTGTATCTTTAGAATGATTAATAAATCTCATAAAATTAACAATATCTGTAATTTTACTACTATTATCAGTGACATACTAAATATTATTACTAGAATTACTAAGTCTAGAATTAACAATATTCACCACATTTTTATAGTACAAATCTAGATTATTTAATTGTCTGAAAATACCTTCGATTTCATAGTATTGTACAAAAATATTTTGAGAGCTTATCAATTTTGCTGGTCCTAGTTCAATTGGTAATATACCAACATTGTTAGTAATGTTTTTATAACGGCGTCTGAGGAGTCAGTTGCTGTGGACGCTCGAATGGTTACTCAACTAATTGAAGTAATTATGGTATCTAGTGTATAATATTGTTGATCTGACTTGTCTTATACTCCTTAACTGGAGTCTTCAAGATGTTATCTACTAAAAAAAAATAAATGAACAGGAAGGACCTGGAACAGGATTTGAATTTGTATCTAATTGTGTATTTTCGGCTGTTGTCAGTGGCGTACTGACATAGTTGGGGGCCTGGGGCGGCTATATGATGGGGCCCTATCAGGGCCGGTCGGGGGAGGTTGGGGGCCCCTGGGCATTAAGTACCTGAGGGCCCCTTACCGGGGACTCGGGGGATATGGAACACCCCCCAGATAGAAGGGGGGTCCAGGGTCCCTCCCCAGGAAAAAATTTAAAAATATTTAATAGAAAAACCGCTTTTTTACTAGTTATTTTACCAAAAAACCTACAGTACGCAACACTTTTTTGATTCCTGGATTTCTTGTTCCATGACGAACTGCGTTGTTAATATTAACTTTTCATGTGAAATTTAACGACTGCAAGTCGTTAAATTTCACATGAAAAGTTAATACTTTTTTGATTGTAATAATTACACAGACAAGATAGATTTTTATAAGGACGTAGATTATTGCTAGAAGTTCAAACATACACATTACACTGGTTAAATACTTGACCATGTAAAAACTTGCACAATATTTTTATTTATAAATCGTTACTAAGAATTTTTTGTTACATACTAAGATAGAAAATAATACTACTTTTAATGAACCTCCTAACTATTAAAGTAGTTTTAATTTGAGTACATCATTAGAATTAGCCAACTCATCTATAGCCTATAGCTATTTGTCGATGTAAGCAAATCTCGTTCAACCGCCATTAGCATTAATGGTGGGTGACAACAAACCTTGAGAAAGAGATGACCACAACCGGCTTTTAAAAATTTTAAATTTAGATCTTACATCTCTCGCACATAGCCCTCAACGAGGTTTTAAACAAATAAAATAATACATTTTTTAAAGTAACGTGTATTGTGGAAAATTAAGTCGTGGGTTTGAATGAAAACCAGTGGCGAGGCGTCCGGTCATCGTTTGATCCGGCGATGAGTAGAGAAATTGGACTAATAATAAATGATATCGGAATAATCTTAACTCTTAAATAATGGGCATTTGTCGGCTTCAAAGCCCAGAAATATGTTCAAAAACTGTGAAAATTGCATCAAAAACCAATATGAATATGATGAGTAGACGCTCAATATGTATAATGAAGCGCAAAAGGCTTGCGAATCACACCAGTCCCCTCCCGCGCCTTGCTCGGAGCCCCCTGCCTTCAGTTTTTAAACCATTCAAGTAATGCTTGTGATCATGGCCTCCTTTTGATATTTAAACATAAATAATAATTATTGAAAATAAACTTCTCTAGTGTATTAAGCACTTTTTTATTCATGTAATAGCCATTTCGCATTGTTAGAATGCTTCCTCAGACATGGCTGGAGGCCTACTCATATCGTTAAGCCGTGTTGATATAGTAAGTGTTACATTTATTAGTGAAGTTTGTTTTAAATAATTATTTATGCTCATGTTATGTAAATATGTAACATTACTGAACCTTTTTATGTAACATTACAAAATTGTTTCAAGTAACATTATGTTTATGTTATGTAACATGACATTTACACTACTATGAAACGTCACCTTAACCGATTATTAGACCGTTTAACAACGTTAATATTACGTAAATATGTAATGTAACAAGGTATCATTGTTACGTTATTGTAATGTTTAGCGTATGTGCTGTGTGGGCAGAAAGCATTTATAATGCAGTGCTTCACATATTTATTCCTTTCCTTAGGAATTAAAACAAATCGGGATGATCATAATTATGTATAGAAATTGTTGAGAAATGTAAACATTACATGCATTTGAAGAGTTTGTGGAGAGTGTGGAAAGTAGGCCGGCGAGTGGAGGGGATTGCGGAGTTGCCACATTCTTGGCCGCGGCCTTGTTAGAGGAGGCCATGCTTGTGATACATCGCAACCGGCTGCGATGAATAAGCTTCGTGCGTTCTCGGCCACTGTCGTGGGTTTTCGGTAGCTGCCTCCTCATGCTTGTTCCTCCCCAGTCCACACTCAGCTTCAGTTACAGCATTGTGGAAACAACGGGAATTTCGAATATGCTAAATTATTCAACTTTTACAAAGGCTTATTATTGATTTGCAATTTAGTTGAACTTTTTTATATTTTTAGAGTGTGATCTATTATTATAGTTATTCATATGTATTATCTTGCTGTGCAGAACTGACCTTTTTGAGTCGCGGCGGACGCGTTTCGAACTATGTTGTTCTTCTTCGGCGCTTGGTTGCAGACTGACTAGTTTTCTGGTATGTAAGGTCTGGTGGTCGTAGGAAGGTAGTGGGAGGAGTGGATGTGGTGGGGGAAGTGGGTGTGGTGGAGGTGTTTTTAGGAGGGGTTTGTGATGATGTTGAAGAGGGTATGAGATTTGAAATTAAGTTGGTCATTGAGTATGAATTGAGGATGTGAAATGGAATGTTTGTAAATTTCGAATTGTTCAAGAGTATTGAGTTTTTGACTTTTGGGGGCAATGTGAAGGATGTGGAGGTTTTGATCAATGTTGGTGAATGAATGATTTTTTGTGAGTAGATGTTCAGCATAATTTGATTTTGTCTGTGGTTGGGTGAGGGCTTTTATGTGTTCTTTGAATCTGGTTGTGAAAGATCTGCCAGTTTGTCCAATATAGAAGCTGTCACATTCGTTGCATGTCAGTTTGTAAGTGCCAGAATGATTATGAATGTTGTTGATGGTGGTGGTGTAGTTGGTGGTGAGTTTTCTTAAGGTGTTGTTGGTTTTGAATGCGACTGTGTAGTTGAGCTTTCTGAAGGTATTTGCTATTGTTTGTGTTGTATGATTGATGTATGTTAATATGATGTATTTGGAGTCTGGTAGGGGTTGTGTGGATTTTTGTTGTTTGTGAATGATTCTATGGAGTTTTTTGTCAATGATGGATGGGTTGTAACCGTTTTTTGAGGCTATGTATTTGATGGTATTGAGTTCAGTTTGGTAGTCAGTGGAGTTCATGGGTATGTTGATGAGTCTGTGAATCATGAAGTTGAGAGCTGCATGTTTGTGTTGGGTTGAATGGTTGGAGTGATTATGAATTATCATGTCTGTGGAGGTAGGTTTCCTGTAAATTTTGAATGTATGGTGATGATTTGTTTTGGTGATTGTGAGGTCAAGAAAGTTGAGAGAATTATGAATTTCAGTTTCCAAGGTGAATGTGAGATTGGGGTGGATTTTGTTGATGTAGGTGAGAAATGCGTGAACTTGTCTGGTGTTACCTTTGTACAGTACAATGATGTCATCTACATATCCTACGACCACCAGACCTTACATACCAGAAAACTAGTCAGTCTGCAACCAAGCGCCGAAGAAGAACAACATAGTTCGAAACGCGTCCGCCGCGACTCAAAAAGGTCAGTTCTGCACAGCAAGATAATACATATGAATAGTTCTACTGCAGTTCACGAAAAATGGATAACCACAACAATAATTATTATTATAGCATTCATTATTCATTAGATGGTTTCATTTATTTTAATAAATTAAATCGAATGAGTTCATTATATCATAACCTATTATTTCGGCTGTTTTTGCGTTTTTTCCTATATTATCCATCGTCGGTCTATGGTAGTGGGGAAGATGGATTAAATACTTTAAATACTTAGTTGGATAAAATACTTTTTGGTTCTCTGCCTTTTGAATTGGGTCTTTGCCTTTTGTTAGGCCTATTCAGATGAGAGATTTCAGATGCTCAAAAGCTTCAAAAGTCACAAATTTGCCTCGAATTTTTAAACATTTTCCTGGGGAGGGCCTTTGGACCCCTTTGGGCGTTGGTGGGAGAACTCCTCTGCGATGACCGGTGAAGGATTCCACGCCTCGCCACTGATGAAAACATAAATATAAAAAATATTTAAAACAAATATTTTTTTATTATTCCGTTTTAGGGCCCCTGGTGATCGCCATAATAAGTTATTTGAATAATAAATTATTTAAAGTAACGTGTATTGAGGAATATAGCAAGTCGTGGGTTTGATTGAAAACATAAATACAAAACAGATTTAAAACAAATCCTTTTTTTTATTATTCCGTTTCGGGGCCCCTGGCGATCGCCAGGTAGCCACCCTAGTCAGACCGGGCCTGGGCCCTACATATATAATTATGCAAAACTTCAATATGCAAAACTTTTCCTATGTGGGGGTGGACACTCACTATCATGTCTTGCAGATAGTTTGTTTCAGTTTTCAGTTAACCTCAGTCAGTGGCGTAGCCGGGATTAGATTTCGGGGGGGGGGGGGGGCTCACCAAAGGAGTAGGAGGGTCCTGATTTTTTTTAAATTTAGTGGTGTAAAAAGCTAATCTAGATAACTTGTTGGGCTCTAAAGTTCAAAAGAAATTTTTGAAAAATTACTACCCAAGAACCTAGGTGGCCAGGTTTGATATACTAATATCTAAGACTATTTTGAGCCAAAACCCTTGAATTGGAACTCACCACTTATGTACTAAATCTCAAAATCAATACAATGATAATAAATTGCATTTCAAGTTTATAAAAATACAACTCAAATATACATGAAGAAAGCATACCTTTTTATAAGTTCCATATAATTTATGTCATTAGCCTGAAACTCACCCAACCCAAAGATCATGAAATTGGAATTTTTTGATCATAGCACACTGGTTTTACACGCTTGCATAGAACTTGCATTTATTTGTGTGTTTTCATTTATGAAATCCCGATTCCATGAACTTTGGGTGCGTTCTAGTGGGTTATACTGAATTTTAACTTCAAAACTAAATTATCTACAAGATATGTTTATCCAAAAGGGTGATTTATCCATAATTAACAAAGTTAATCCAAAAATTGCGTCAATAATATTGCATTTCAATAATTATGGTAGTCACAATTTCTAACATGTTTTATTCGATTTAAATCCAAATTATCCATTTGAACACCTAAATAAAAAGTCAACAAGTTTCTATATGAGTAAATATTGAAGAAATATTTGAAAAATACATTAATCTGACTATACCTGTAGCTATATTCTATTACACAATCAGGGTTTCTGTATTCTGTTCGTTATAATACTACAAAACAGATAGTACCCTTCAGCTTTAATAAGTCCTTATCTATTAGTTATTTGAGAATTTTTTATTTCTGAGATTTCGGGGGGGGCCTGGGCCCCATGGACCCCCCCTGGCTACGCCACTGACCTGAGTTCAGTCATGCAAAATAGAAATAATCACGATTAAAGTCAGACATATGGAGGCCTTTGCCGTCATGGGGCCTGATAAGTTATTTTTATTTTAGTTTTTTAATACATTTGTATTTTTTGCGGGCCTATGCTAGTGCGGGGCCTGGGGCGGACCGCCCCCCTCGCCCCCCCTCGGTACGCCACTGGTTGTATTAGCATTAATTTCATTTATTTTTCTGGGTCTCTTAATTTTTGATAAGTGGATTTCTTGTCATGTGTTATGATGTCTTGTAATTTTGGCTGTCTTGAGTTCTTTGTTTATTGATTGAATAGTCTCTTTATTATATTTATATTCTTAGTTTTACTTTGTTTCGGTACATTTCTAACGTAGACTTTTTTTGGAATATCTGGTAATTCTTCTCTATCCGGTAATTCTTCTCTATCCTTGTTTCGTTCATTAATTACATTTTCTTTCATGTTTTGATTGAGTTCTTTATCGTGGTCAAATAATTGTTTGGTTTTCTCTTTATGATTATTTACGTATTCGTTTATAAAGTTGTTTTGGAAGTTTGCTTCTAAAATTGGATTCGATTCAATATGTCCGTATAAGATTTCGATGGGTGTCAGTCTGGTTACAGAATGAATACTATTATTGTAAGCAATTATTATAGCGTACCACTAAAGCTGGGCATTCACGTTCCAACTTGCAGTACCACTTGCAGTACTGCTATAAATGGTCGATTACATTGGGATAGTTACTCGCTAAGCGAGTTGGCTACTCTACCAGCGAGTATAAATGTGACCAAATTCAAAGTAGTCAGGCTCTCAACTTTGAATTTTGTCACATTTATACTCGCTGGCAGAGTAGCGAACACCAAAATAAAATATTATTTTGGCCAAAGCCGCCTTTTAATCATGCAGGCTGCCAGCATAACAGTTCAGATGAGATATATTGTAGATTGTTTTGATGAAATTTTATTGAATAATTGTTGGTAAACTTCATATTTTAATTTTGTGTTGCAATATTGTTTATTGTCTTTGAAATTCCATAGTATGAGGGTGATTCTGGAAATTAAATTTTTCATATTATTTGGCTTGGTATGCTGAGCTGCTGTAGCACGGTCGGTTAGTAACGTCCTACTCGCTACTCGCTTAGCGAGTAACTATCCCAATGTAATCGACCATTTATAGCAGTACTGCTAGTGGTACTGCAAGTTGGAACGTGAATGGCCAGCTTAAAATTTGCTTTCAATTTTTTCGGATTTGAATTCTTGTCGGTTGTTGAATATTCGTAGGCCTATGTGTTCGATTAATGTAGAATAAAAGCGTTCGGCTAGGCCATTGGATAGTAGATGTTGAGTACTTGGATAATGGTTTCATCATTATTATGCTTGGAGGTTTTGTGATAAATATACATAGGCTATTATATTATAGAGGTTTCGGACATTAGTCAAATCTATGTATACAGGGTGTCCCACGAGTAACCCGACAAACTTCTAAGGTGGTTTCCTCTCATCAAAATAATGAAAAAAGTTTATATAAACATATGTCCGGAAATGCTTTATTAGGGAGTTATGACTATAGAAAGAATTCGCCCGATTTTATGGGAAAGGATAGAAATAAAGCCAAACTGATTTTTTTATGGCGTTAAGTTGGGTGTCACATTTATTGGATTTTATGTCAAATGAACTGAAAAATTGAATAAACCACGTCTCAGACCTCTAGGATCACCCATATTTGAGATATCAGACAAAATAAGCAAAATTCTGTCTCGAAAAACATGCTTCGTTGAGATTTGATCTACATTAACTTCGTTAAATGGTTAATAAACACGGAAACTTTGTAAACAAAACTTTTAGGAAATTTAATTCTGAAGAGAATGGTGTAAAATAGGTTCATAATAAACAAACACAAAGTTTAAAAAATTAATGTTTAATTAAATCAACACATCGATTTTGAACTCTTTGTAAATGATATGGATAAAAGTTGTTTTCTTTCAATGTTCTCTAGACTGTACTATGAGATATGTTTAATCATTTAATCTATTTGAAAGTCGGCGAGTACTAAGTTGAGGATTACGCTGTATCGTGTCAATTATATTATCTTGTTTACGTACAGCCATTACTGGACGTTCACTCGAACAAGTAACGGATGGAAAAGATCCATTTGTTCGTAAGTCATTGAATATCGATACAAACAGGGGTGCACCCAGACTTTTAGTTTTAGGCTTACCCGTCCTACCAGGGAAAATTTTGATGAGGAGGGGGGGGGGGATTTTGGGATTTTTCAGACGACATTTTGCAAGATTGTTGCCCGATAAAGTTTATTGAGGGGGCGGGGATTCATTACTTGACGTTTTAAAGAGTATTAGTATTAGAGTAGCTATGGGGAAACAAAATGTGTCCATCATGAGTATTTTTTGTACAGTGTTTCAGGAGTTCAAAATGATTCTGCCAGACTGCTTAATCAACTTCTCATGAGGGTAAAAAATTAGAATCAATGTAGGTCCGGAACGCTTTGTTACAGAAATAGAGAGGGCGAAATATTCCAGCTATTCCAACATCCATTCAGAAATGACTAAGGTCTTCATATAGATGGTGTGAATTAAATTGAATCAATGTAAAATTATCTGAAACGTGCTACATCTACTATTATAAATTTTTATGTCTACACCATTCTGAGACTTTTGCGTAGGTAATAAAAAGAACGAAAAATTCCAGTCCTAAAGCGAATCGAAATGACGAAATCTTTAAATTGTTGGGATATTTTACAAAAACTCACAAAATTATCATAAAAACATGTTATTTTACGTCGTCCTAATGGTTAACCAATTCAATTGCCAACAAACCAAAAATTTTGTTCAATTTCTCCTTCAAAACTTGCCAAATCATTTTTTGAAATGAAATATGAATGTACTCACGCAATAGTCAAGAACGGTCCCAAAGTTTATAGAGTTTCATTGCATCAAAGCATACTGATTTTGCACATATGCTTTCCACTTGCTATTCTTCTGTCTTTTTATCAAATTTAAATTATGGTTTGTAAGTTCTGGGTGCTTTATTCACAATTAATAGCCAAGCTCATACATTTCAATATTAAAAATGCATTCTTTTGGCCTTTTTTGTGTATTTCATAGGATTACTCAATAATCACGGTAGTTAATGTTTCATTTGGGTTTTCAGTTCATTTCTCATCAAATGTATTCAATTTACCACCTAAATGAGCACTCTAGAAGCCTAGAGTTTTCGGAATGAGTACTAATTTATTGATCTCTTATTGAAAAAGATAGCTTCACTCTTCTGCTATATTTATTTCTGTATTGAAGCGTTTTCGAAGGAATAAAGAATAAGAATAAGGAATATGCAATCTTATTGAAAATTTTTCGCAAAAACCTGTAAACCTTTTTTAGGAAATTGTTAGCCGCGAGCCGTAACAGGTACCGTACCTGTTCAGTCACATAAGGCAAGCTGCAAATTCCTAAGGTAAGGGTGACCGAATGGATCAGCCACCAAAAAAAAGGGTTCTTAGCTATAAAATCACTTGCCGATGATTCGGAACTCACCAAAAACTGTGGGCCCACGCACAGGTCTCAGAATTATCTCGGCTCCACCTTCCGAAAGGAATTACATTAATACCGTTAAATGTATTACAGGTTTAGGAGGTTCTAGAGGCCAGAGGTCCAGTACTTATTGGTTAAATGAATGCCATATTGATATGAGTGAAACGAAATATTTTTATTATCTTTACCCAGCCACCTAGTCAAATTTAATTCTGCAAGACTACAAACTCTATTTCCACCAATGGTAGTCACTCATAGTATTCCTGTTAAATAGCATAACGATATTGTTAATTGTCATTCGATTTAAACAAGTTTTAAATGTATAGCCTAGAGTCCATATTACGCAGTCAATTCGCTTGAAAATTATCAACATTTTGATAAGGATTTCAGAACCTGAGGGCAAGGCTTGAGCCCCAAAACCCCCCATGTCAAGCCACTTATTATGAACATTATTCTACTTAAAAAGTGTGAATAGATGACATGTACCAACACTAATCAGCCTGCAGCACATACTCTATAGTAAATTTTCTTGAAAATTATTAACAATTTTTTAAGGAGCTCGGGTTCTTGGGGGGGGGGGGCTTAAGCAGGTGTAAGTAGGTGTTCTTCTATTCGGAAATCATCTTTCATATTCAGGTTTAACTGCCCGACTATTTCCATTAGCAAAACAATAGACGAAAACAATATCTGCGTACTCTTGATTTGAAAATGTGAATGGCATCTTATCATTAAAAAAAAAACACGAATAAAGTACAAATAATACATACACTGCACAAATCACGGTTGACAGACTAGTTATTCCGCCCGCTATATCATTGTACAGATGTACAATAACTTGGATTCAGGTTTTGTTGCAGAAGTGCTGCCAATTCTTGATTTTCAATAAACTAAAAGCATTCTACTTGACGCTGTATTTTTATCATCTTATTTCTCAACCAAAAACTTTTTTACTGTGATTTTTTCGTCATTATATTTTGATTGAATGAATACTGTATTTGCGAATAAACCGCATGCCATTTCAGTAATTAAAATGTACAGTATCGCAACATCTTAAAATGTTTTGTTTAATTTTTGTTCTGCTGCAGTCTTATTTTTCGTTGATTGTGTTGATTTTTGTCTTATTGTGTTGATTTAATGAAACATTGATTTTTTAAACTTTTTGTCTGTTTGTCATGAACCTATTTTACATCATTCTCTTCAGAATTAAATTTACTACAAGTTTTGTTCATAAAGTTTCCGTGTTTATTACCCATTTAACGAAGTTAATGTGGATCAAATAAAAAAAAGCATGTTTTTCGAGACCGAATTTTGCATATTTTGTCTGATATCTCAAATATGGGTGATTCTAGAGGTCTGGGACGTGTTTTATTCATTTTTTCAGTTCATTTTACATAAAATCCAATAGATGTAACACCTAACTAAACGCCATAAAAAAATCAGTTAGGCTTTATTTCCTGGTTTGATATGGAATAACAAATTTGGAAATTTAGTAGCCTTTAACCGCAATTTACACCATTCTAGCACTTAAAGTGGACAATAAATATATTTTTTTTTCTGTTTAAGAACAATCAAATTTCCCCTAATTAGAGTACGGTAGTTTATTTCTGTATATTCATCTGAAATGAATAGAAATTGTTGTATATGTCTTGAACAAAAATTGCTTTGCTAGCTTAACTTTTTATCAAAATTTACAAAGAAATGAACAGAGTCTAAGCAATTTATTCATGATCGTGATGATTTTTAGACCTATATATTATATTTAAACTAATGAAAAATAAGACGAAATAGTAAATGAAAAAAAAGTAAATGAACATATCAGGGATTGGAAAACCCAAAAAGGAGATTCAAACTTTGCAGAACATCTCATCAATAATGGACACAAGTTCAAGGCTGAAGAAAATGTTGAATTTCTGCATTTGATTGGCAAAGGCAGACAATTGAACATTTTAGAAGCTTTGGAGATAACTAAGTTGGTAAAAAACGATTCCATAACTAATTTAAATGACCAAATTTATTTTAACCAATTCAATACAACTAACTTGGTTTCATTATAATTCCAGCCTATTTTTAAAAAGCAGTTCTCATGTGTATTTCTCAGTTGACCTTGATTGAATTTCAGTTAACTTTTAATTTTTAATTTTAATTTGATTAAATTCTAGCCTTATTCAATTTTTTGTTGCTTTCTTGATGTTCACAGTGTTTAGTTATTGATTTGACTCGTATTTTTGCTTGTTACTCCTCCCACCAGGGGCTGAACTTGACAGCCAATCACAACGTCCGATTAAGGTCAGCCTCTTTCCCTCTTAGCCAATAGTATCATTCCATGTACAGTATATATAAGGCTTCTCTGTACTTTAGTTTTTCAGTTTGATTGAGATTGATAATGGTGTAACAACCGAAACTAGTTTCTCGAAGTTTTAATAAATGTGGTTGTGACAATTTCGTCTTATTTTTCATTATGGATACCTTCCACAAAATCACCTTCGCCATTACTAAGAAAGATATTTAAATTACTCTCAACATTCTTTCATGCTTCATAATACCAGTTCTTCAATAAATACGTACTAGGTCAAATACAAACAGAGATGTATATGCCCCTACCTATTCTATAAGAGATTAATCTTATTCAAAAGTATTTCACTTGATATAAGATTTCCTTCATTCTCTGTCATTTGTTAATTCTTCATTGAATTATAATTATATAGATAACAACAGTTAGAGATAAAGTACAGGTAATATAGAAAATAAGACAAGTGGGATGACATGTTATATTCCGTCTGTCATAGATTTGGCGGGACAATTAAAATTTTACCGTGTGCGCGTCGCATGTGTGACCCTTTTTATTTTTTTAAATGTGCAAGCCCTCCGCCCCCCCCCCCTTTAATCCGCCCTTGTTCAAATCAAACGCAATTTTCAAATACATAATGGCCGCTCATCCTAACCTCAACAGAGAATGACCCCTGGCGGCAGGCTGACGAAGCTTCTTTTCAGAAGTGAAATGCATTTCTCAAGCATCTCCAATATAGGTCTATGTGAGTAAAGCATTATTTAAAAGTGAAATACAGTGTCAGTTTTAATATTGGAATAATAATCAGTTGAAGGATAGGATTGTTTATTGGTTTAGATATGTAGATGATATTATTTGTTTGTGGAAGGGTAGTAATAGGCAATTAGATAATTTCCTCAGCCATTTGAATAGTTTACAGTTCACACCATAAGAACCGAAACTAGTGTAACAACAGTAGGCCTATAACTACTTGGTGTAACAACCGAAACTAGTATCTCACCATTTTTAATAATGTGGTTGTGACAACTTCGTCTTATTATTCATTACAATCTTTTGTAATTTAAAAAGGGTTGTGGCGGCAAATTTGGATGCAAAAAAATTGGTTTGAGATGCTCTAAAGTTTGAGGTCATTACCGTGGCCAGTCATGCTTAAATGCGGAATCAATAATGATGAAGATTTTGACTCAAGTATAAGAAGAAGCCCACTTGATGTTTTATCAGCAACTTTTAATGATAGAGAAACTGAGGATATCGACAATGAATGAATAAAATGATAATAAAATAAAAAATTAAAGTTTGTTTTTATTTTTTTTTTTCAGTTTTTAAATACAAATTCTTCATTTGGATTCTTCTTCTAAAATTCTTCTTCTGGGTACTTCACTCCAAGATATCTCGAATTAGATTTATGGGGGGAACCATGTAAAAAAAACGCGCCTTGCATTCTACCTCTGTGGTGGTGCGGAAACGAGTGCATAATCATAACGCAGTCGCTTTCTCAGTACTCTACTCCGAAAACGGTTAATCTTACAGAGAAATGCGACAAACGTTTTTTGTAGGTAATTGCACGATAAACAAGTTTTGTAATGACATCTATTGACTTCAGAGCAAAATGTCGCGAGATATTCGTGGGAAACTTATTTCACAAGATTTTCGTGACCTTTTGACCTTCATAACTTTGTTAGCCGGCTCGATATCAATGTCGATTTTTCACATATTGATTAAAATGCTGCAATAAAGAAATATACAAAAATTTAGCTCTCTAGGAATTTTTCCGCAGATAAAACCTAAAATGACTGGACTATTATAGAATAAGATCGATTTTCCTTCAAATGTTTTTCAATAAAACAAATTTTAAAATAAAAAAGAATCCGACTTCCATGAAATGATACTCAAACTTTAAATACTCACGTACTAAAAAGGTTAAAATAAAGTATTTACTTCAAACTGAGAAAATTTTTAATTTCATACAAGTAATCTTAAAGTCGGCGTCAAATTTCCCATAAACTTCTAAAATATAACAGAATTTTTCTGTGATGTTTTCCATGACGAAATACTTGAACAATCTAATATCAGAACTGTATTTCAGTAAAAGTGAGTGTAAATCCGGTGGTTCGGAACCCACCTAAAACTGTAGGTCCAACTCATCAATCTCCATCATCCAATTCATTACCCACGCACAGGTCTCAGACCTATGTGGGCTTCATCCTTCAAAAAAATACAATGTTAGTTTTGATATTAGATATAGAATTTCTTATCAATTTCATAAAATATTTAGCGCCGACTTCAAAAGATTACTTGTATGAAATTTAAAATTTTCTCAGTTTAAAGTAAATACTTTATTTTAACCTTTTTAGTACGTAAGTATTAGAAGTTTGAGTATCATTTCATGGAAGTCGGTTTCTTTTTTTTTTAATTTGTTATATTTTAAGCTTTTTAGTGAATTTTCAAACTTTGAAACATGAGAACTTTCTTAAAGCCTACATTATGAAATATTTATATGAGAAATTTTGGGTGTTTTTTCTCATTATGGAAACTTAGAATAGAATAAGAAGCAATAATACTTCAGTAGATAGTTTTTGCGTTTCCTGAAAAATCGTGTTTCGTGATATGCTGTTTGCCAAACATGCTATAGACTTCAGACTCAAGATAAGATAATCTTGTTTTCCAAATTCAGCTCTGTCAATCGCAAACAAGTCTGAGTTGAGCGATTTGCAAGAACTTGCATAAATTCTTGCTTACACAAATTACGAACCACTGTGTTAGTTATCTATTAATAGAGTTTTCAGGCGATGCTCTAAAAGGTGAGGTTTGTACAAAATATTCTATTGAGTTACGGTGCTTGCGCAGTGGAGCATGCAATACTCGATGATAGTCACCACTGCGAAATCAAACACATGCTGTGGGTCAGTGGCGTAGCCAGGATTAGATTTCGGGGGGGCTCACCAAGGGGGGGGGGTGTGGGCAGTGGCTTAGCCAGGATCAAATTCCGGGGGAGGGGGGCTCACCAAGTCTGGGGTATAGGAGGGTCCGGATTTTTTTTTAAATTTAGTGGTGTGAAAAGCTAATCTAGACAACTTGTTAGGCTCTAAGGTTCAAAAGAAAGTTTTGAAAAATTACTACCCAAGAACCTAGGTGGCCAGGTTTGAAATGATAAAGTTTGATATACCGATATCTGTGACTATTTTGAGTCAAAACCCTTGAATTGGAACTTATCATACTTAACTTATGTACTGAATCTCAAAATTAATACAAATAGTTATAAGTTTCATATAATTTATGTCATAAGCCTAAAACGCACCCAACCCAAAGTTCATGAAATCGGAATTTTTTTTATCATAGCACACTGATTTTACACGCTTGCATGGAACTTGCATTTATTTGTGTGTTTTCATTTATAAAATCCCGATTTTATGAACTTTGGGTGCGTTCAGGCTAGTGGGTTATACTGAATTTTAACTTCAAAACAAAATTTCTACAAGATGAGTTTATTCTAAAAGGTGATTTATCAATAATTAACTAAGTTAATCCACTTCAAACCTGAAAATTGAATTTTATTTAATGTAATAAATAAACAATTATGGTAGTCACAGTTTCCTAACATGTTTTATTCGATTTCGTAGCTCATTTTAAATCAAAATTATCCATTTGAGCACCTAACAAATTTCTATATGAGTAAATATTGAGGAAAAATTTGAAAAATGCATTAATCTGACTATAACTGTAGCTATATTCCATTACACAAACAGGGTTTCTGTAATCTGTTCATAAAAAAAAAACAAAACAGATAGAACCCTTCGGCTTTAATAAGTCCTTATCTATTAGTTATTTGAGAATTTTTTTATTTCTAAAATTTCGGGGGGGGGGGGGGGCCGGGCCCCATGGGCCCCCCCTGGCTACGCCACTGCTGGGGGTTGATGGTATTCACGCTGCTCGAATACGCCAAACAGTGCAGCAGTGACTATCATCAAGTACTCGGTGCTCCACTGTGCAAGCACCGTAACTCACTAGAATATTTTGTTAATTTTGAAAGTACAACAATCATTCAATTTTTTTCTTAATTTTTCTATAAATACATAGACAATTGAAACAGTTCACACAACGAAATTAGGCTGCTCTGAAAAATTACGGAGTTGCCAGCAGATGATAGTAGAGAATCACCAACCTCAATGCTCGAATTGACAACACTAATCATACCACACTTGCCTAGTCTATGAGTCTGATAAGGCTAGCAGTCATATATATGGTTTGTCACCACAGTCAGTTGTGTTTGCTACACTGTAATTTCTTTGAGCCGCCTAAATTCGTGGCATGAAGTGGACGTTATAATGTATAGTTGAAGCTTTCAAAAGTTCTAGCTACATTTATTTCACACTTTATCTTCACAGTTTTATTAAACACAATCGTCAAAAACAAGAAATAATCATACATCAAAGGAGCTAGGAATGAGAGAACTACTAAGGAGCAAAAAGCCCTCATGAAAAACTGTGTTCGATTCGAATGTTAATCTATTACTTCAATAAGATATATGAACTGATAGCCGCGAAGTGAAGTGATAGCCGCGAGGGGAAGTGATAGCCGCGAGCCGTAGCAGGTATCTGTTCAATCAGATAGATAAGCTGCGTTCTCGTAGGTCCCGTTCGTAACGGTGACCGATTAGATTGGCCAGCAAAAAAGACATTGTTCTCTGCTGTAAAATCACTTCCCGGTGGTTCGGAACCCACCTAAAACTGTAGGTCCAACTCATCAATCACCATCATCCAACTCATTACCCACGCACAGGTCTCAGACCTATGTGGGCTTCATCCTCAAAAAAAAAAAAAAAAAACTGAATTTTTGGTAACTGCAGACCAATGAACGTGTAGATGACTCTCTAATATCTGCTCTTCTGGAACAAATATCTTCTGAACAGTAACATTTGTTAAAGAAACACACATACAATTAAAAATATTTAAGGAAAACTAGGATGTAGGCACAAGTTACCATAAAGCGCTATAAAGGCTAGCGATGTTTTTGTTTGAGTTACAAGTTGGTAAAATTCATTTTTAACAGGTGATCACTGTTTTGTATTTCAGAATGCAATAAGCACAATACAAAATATGCATCAACCCCATACGAAGTACAGGCAGGCTAATTAAGTTATAATATTTTTACATGTAAGGGTAGAAATGAATGAGTATCTGAATAACCAATTCATCTATCACAGCCATCCGTGATGAAGTTGGAATGTTATGTTAGTCCAATATAGAGTCAATAAATCATCTAATAATATACTAAAATTGATTAGCGCCTTTCAATTTAGGCCTAATGTCACATAGATCAATAATTGAGCTTATTCAAACAAAAACCTAGTTATATTGGTAGGAAATTCTACAACAAGCTACCGCAGTTTTTGAAGTCTTGAAAATATAGAAATATTTAAAAAGCAATTGAAGAAATATTTAGTTGATAAAGCTTTTTATCGTGTACGGTACAAGAGTTCCTTTCACATCAAAATTAAGCCTCACCTCAACTAATTGAAGTAATAATGGTATATAGTGTATAATATTGTTGATCTGACTTGTCTTATACTCCTTAACTGGAGTCTCCAAGACGTAATCTACAAAAAAAATAAATAAAAAAATAAAGCTTGAGTAATGATCAGGTCGAATAACTTAACATGCAATTAAATTGCTTCTATTATAGGAAAAAGATGTACAAGTAATCAGTAGTTAATTAATACGAAATTGCAACTTTGTACTTGAAAAGGAATCAACCAAAAACGTTTGTGTTCAATTTAACAAGCTTTATGAACTTAATATCACTTGAATGAAAGAACAATAACATAACCTACATACCTGATTGCAGCGATCCAGCTTTTATTTTTGTTGGGATCATTTGGAAATCTATAAAAAACTGCAAACCTTGAACTCGCTGTAATGTTTGCAATCAGGGAGAAAGCACATAACAATTTTGTTTGATTATAAATCGCAAATAAAAACCGCATGTCATATAGGCTAAATTAATCATTATGATGTTGAATATCCATCAGTGGCGGATCCAGGAGGTGATTTCGGGGGGGGAGGGCAAACACCGGGGGGTTTAGGGGGTATTCCATACTCCCCAACCAAATGGTGGGGGGGGGGGGGTCCGGGGGCCACCCCCGGAAAATTTTTGGATTTTTCAATACAAAATGGTGTAACTTATTTTGCCAGAGTTTTTAGGCCCCTCATAATGTTGTCATGGATAGCACTGTTTTATCAATATGTATGTACAAATTTGTATTTGTATTGGTAATTTGCATTCCTTACCGTTTTACCTGATATCTATTTATGTCATTGTATTTTTTCTTATAAATTAAGTTTTTAAGTTGTTACGTATCAAATTTCAAATGAGTTCTCATCCAATTTACTAAATAGAGCACATTTTTTAGATATAAAAATATCAATAATATGAATAAGGTAATGATTTAATAAAATATGAGCCGCCGCTAGAATGCGCGTGTGGCACACAACCATTCTAGTAGCGGCAGTCGGAATAATATTCGGTCGGAACACTCAACAGCTCAACACCGTCTACAGTCAGTCTACTTCACTTGAAGCTTGAAGTACACCCACGTACTAGCGGGTTAAATAACCCATGTTCTTTAATATCTAGAACACGACATAAAAGAATGCCCTCTGCACAAGTAACATGGATGGCTTTACACAAATAAATAAAATAAAAATAAATTTGTTAATAGTCACGTTAAGCTGCATCTATCGAGCTAGGCTCGCACAGCATGTGACACGTCAATTCACTTCAACTAAACTAATTCATCAAGCGTTCGTTCATCTATAAAAACATATTAGAAAACAGATTCTATTCAACATATTGTCTCCGAAAAACCCCATAACATTCAGCCAGAGAGTAAGGACAGGCATCAATAAGCAACTTCCTGAGTTCCTTCACGAATTTGTCTTGACCTTAACCTTTTAAAACTTTGGGCAAACAATTTAAAATCTTTATACCCGAATAGTGTGGCGCCTTCTCGATCAGAGTCCGCCTATGCATGGGGTACCGAAGTGTTGACTCTCCATGTCTTGTGTTGTATGGGTGAGCGATTATATTATTTTCATAATTACTCTGATTCTTATGCGAATACACGGCAATCTCAAAAAATACAGTGCTGGCATTGTAAGCAGTCCTAATTTTCTGAAAATCGGTTGACATGACTGCCTTGCACTAAATCCTTCAATTATTTGCAACGATTTCTTCTGCAATCTGAATATTGCATTGATATTTCCCTCGCTACCACCCTAGAATATCACACCATAATGAACCTGGGACATAAAATACCCATGATAGACCGCTAAGGCTGTTTTTTTGTTCGAAACATTTCTCAAAGTCTTCAAAGCAAAACCGCATGGGATAACTTTTTCCTAAGGCTTTTAATTTCATTAACCCATTTTAAATTTGACTGCAGCTCCAGACCCAAAAACTTAGTTCCCATTGTCGAATGGCATTCCATACCAGAATCTAGCATTAATGTATGATTGTATTCATTGTTTATCATTGAAAATTTAATGAAATTAGTCTTTTTGGCATTAAGCTTGAGTTTGTTGCTATGAAACCAATCGGTAAGCTGCTTTAAAATTTCTTGAGCTTTCAAGAGGACGGTTGCATTATCTTTGCCCAGAACAGTAGTGTCATCAGCATATAAAATTAGTTTGGAGTCTATGTTGAATGGTAGGTCATTTATAAAAAGGTTAAACAAAACTGGACCTAAAATTGATCCCTGTGGCACTCCGCAAGTAACCCTTCTCCATTCAGATGTGGTATAGCTGCCATGTCCTGTACTCACTCTAACTGATTGATATCTATTATATAGATAAGAAGAGAAAAAGTAAAAGTAAGAAGAGACAAATTGGAAACGGCCAATTTTTGTTGCTTACATAATTTCGTCCTAGTTTCTATTAGATTTATGCCGTTTTTTTTAATTTTTCTCTAGGATCTCGGGGGGGGGGGGGGGCAATTGCCCCCTTTGCCCCCCCTTGGATCCGCCACTGATATCCATCTTGTTTCCACTAATATAGGTAAGTTATAATATAAACTTAAAACACTTTTAAGTGGAAATTAATTCACATTATGGTGATGGTCTAGACAACAGAGTGAATCGGCCGTCACGCCATAACGGGAGTTAATTTCCACTTAAAAGCGTTTTTTAATATTAACTTTTCATGTGAAATTTAACGACTTGCAGTCAAATAGAACGCACAGACCCACAAATACATGATGAACTTAGAATAGAAACCTACAACACAATAAAAACAAACAGCTCACAACCACACCCACCCATAAATTCAGAAAACCACACCATAAAAGAATTGAAACACAAATCTCAAAAAATATTTGACTGCAAGTCGTTAAATTTTACATGAAAAGTTAATATTAACAACGCAGTTCGTCATGGAACAAGAAATCCAGTGTTTTTTAAGTTTATATTATAATATAAACTTAATAAAACAATTTTTGAATGGAAATTAACTCACGGCCATGTGTGTACTGTGGGTCGTCTGACGATGCTCTAGACAACAGAGTGAAACGGCCGTCACGCCATAACGTGAGTTAATTTCCATTCAAAAGTTGTTTTATTAAGTTTATATTACATATTAGTGGAAACAAGATGGATCTTCAACATCGTTTATATTATAATTAATCATTATTCAAACTTGGTCAATACTTTGTGTTGAAAATGGACTTTGTGTCCAAAAAATACTCAAGTGCTAAAGAATTGATTACTTACAAAAGTTCGTTTGCAAATAAGATTGTTTATTTAAGTGATCTATTGAGAATTAATAGCCTATCAAGTAATAATTCCTCATTGAAAACCACACCGAAGAGATTTATGTGGTATGCATTAATAATATCCGATATTTCTATTGAAAGTATGTCCTATAACATGAAAACTTATTGGCATTATAATACAATTATTAGATTAGCGTAATTGAGCGTAATTACTGATTTTAGCGTAATTAATCTAATCTAGATTAGATTGGAGGTTGCCAAAATATTTCATAGACCATTGGGATTGCTTGGGTTCCTAGCCGAGAGAGATCTATCAATGGGAGTCTAATTCAAACAATGAAATCCGATGTACTTTTATTCCTCCCAGAATATTTAATGAGAAGAATATTTGGCTTACATCTTCTACTTTCAACCACTTGATTATACATGATTTTTATTATTCCATCCAATTCTAGAAACACAAAACTGATGGGGGAAAAATGTAGTTGGAAGTTGAAGGAAATATAAGATGTGGAATGATAGTTTTTTGATTTTGAAAAGTCACAACTTTTCCTAAACTCGCCTGCACTATATCTATGTGAGTAGATTAAGATTACTTGTCAATTATTCAACACATTTTGTGATTGCAATAATAAAGTATTACCTACAAGCAACTGGGACATTACCACTTGTTCGCCGACTAGCGCTAGTCAAGCTTGTTTTCTGGCGTGCTTCTGTCAGCAGATCATGAATCATCAATCAAATAGCATTTTAAAAGAATAAGAAGAAAATATATAAGAAATATATAATAGAATATAAGAAAATAGAATATATAATAGAATAGAATATATGAAATGAATATATAAGAAACAAGAATACGAAGACAGTTGACGAGGCTTGATAACGAACAAAGAGGCAGCGAAGCTGGTCAGCCATGTTTGGGAGAAGAAAAAGCGGTAAACTTGAAATACAAACAGTATCATTCTCGACAAGCCATGCCATTTTCGTCGATTATAATTTTCAATCGATTATTTTCGAGTTATTTTCTTAGCAATTATTACTTACACTGAAAATTCCAAATTCATATTGGATGAGCAAGAACATTATTAATTGTAAGGTATCCAAGTAGCCTCTTGTTGTTCTGGTTGTACATCATCACAGTGATGAATTTTAATACTAGGGTGTCACTTGAGAGCATAGCAACTCATCGTATTCTACATGCTTAAACAAACAGAAAATGTCCTTAGAAAAAAACCAATAATTTCCCATTGATGTTTTTTTTTTTTTTTTTTGAAAATTCGTTATTATTAACCCCTCTGGTGAAAATGCAGCCATATAAGAAACGTTGGCCCTTATGTCACTATGGTTGTTTTGTCAACCGCAATTTTTTTTCAAATGCTTATTCTGATAATCATTAAAGGACTTAAAAAAGCATCGAACATTAACATAAACTTTGAAAATCTGATCCTTCCATGCTGTAATTCTATAAATAAATTCCACGTTATCCTGGAAAATTATTGAATTATCTGCATAAATGGCATAAATATTGCCATCTAGGTGAAAACTATATCTATTTTGTTCAAGTGTGTATTTGGCACTTTTAATGATGGTAAGCTTTTATTGATCAGTTTCAAGCACTAAAAAGTTTTTTATTAACTAAATGTGATGATTTTTCTAACGAACTTGCCAAGTACCAATTCAAGTACTGAGAGACTTTTTTCCTTCATTAATTTAAAGTGGATCGATGAGAAAAACCGATTAGGTGTTGATTCCATTAAAGGAACAGTAATGCTAAAATATAATTTTAAATAAATTATCAGCTCCGATTTTTATAAGTACTTCATATTGAAGAAAGAAATATTTATTAGAAAAATATCCTCTCATGAAAAATATAAAAAATAATTGAAATAATGAATTTTTCAGCAACGATTTAACTGTAAAAATTGACTTAATTAGTTGTTTCGTAATAATTAGATATGTTGCTTGGTATTAATTAAATAAGCTGCTTTGTTTCAAGAATGCCCTCCTTTTTTTCTAAATGTTCTCCTTTTATGGAATTGGATGTCCTCTTTACCAAAATGAATAGTGTCTGGAAACCCTGCACATGAAATGCTCCAATGTCGAACTTGAATCCGTTTTTAGATGGACAACCAGACAAATAAGCTATGTAGGCTAACGAACATAAAATTGTTTTGATTACTCACTAAGGTCTTTTTGTTTTTCATCTAGCCTATATAAAAGCAAAGTACCCCCGATTCACTGACTCATTCATCAGCGTTTCTCGAAAACCACATGGCCAATTACGTTGAAATTTGGTACACATGTCCCGTTGGGGCTCTAGATGCATGCTAAGAAATAATTTTGAAAATTTTTAAAAAATACGGCTAAAAGTGAAAATTTAAAAAATTAGATTTAAGAAATATGGAGATGTGAATTGTATAACTGTGCCCGTATACATGACAACAGATGATCAACAAACAAAAGTGCTGGTTCGATTCACGATTTTGTACGAATTTTAAACCACCCTCTGGGGTTCAGGGGGGACTCTGCCCCCAGGCTATACGGTTAAGGCGATCGAAGCGAGCCTGCCGGCTAGTACTTTATATTGGTCAGGGAAAATTTTATTAAAGATCAGGGGAAAGCTTTGTAGCTTACTTTGCTAGTCACCCTAATGATATTTATGATGCTATTAATGTATATGTAATTATTTCTTGTAGTTCAGTGTAGTGGAGAATAGAGCTAAGTTTTAAATGCAGATAATATGCTTTCTTGTTAGGTTCATTCTTTTGTTTGTGAAGACGTTTTATGCTGTTTTTTATGAATGAGAATTGAGCCTGTTTTACAGTTTTTTGAGCAGGTATGCTGTTGGTTTTTATAGAAATTCTTGCATATTCAGCTTATTTCTATCCTCAATTAATCATTGTGGATGTGTAAAATCCTAATAGTTGCAGGAATGGCTGGAGTAAACCCTAACGATGAAGAGCTGGGCGCAGCACTTGACCCCAATCAGCAGCTATATGAAGCTGCAGAGCCGCATGAAGCTGCAGAACCGCACGAAGCTGTAGTCCAAGACAAAGAGTCTGTGGTGGTCATAGGTATGTGATAGGTATTTCATTATTATTAGTAGGCTATGTAGTATTGTGTGGAACTGATATATATACAGTGGCGGCCGGTGACTTTCCAAATTGGAGGGGCGAAAGATTGGTAGTAAAAATGATATAAATATTTTGCTAGTCTATAAGGAACGTAAAAGCCAAATGATAATTTTCTCATGATTTGAGTCAAGTCATGAGAAAAATTCATGTCAAATCGTAGAATTAAATACAGGCCTGTACTTGGAAAATAATAAAGGAGGTAAATGAAGTAAATCACTAGCCCACCATCAACAATAAGATTAAATAAAAAACTTACCAATTCAGTTTGAAAGCTCAATTGATGGTCTTGTAAATGAAATCCATCTGCCACTCTTTCTAAATTCAGTGTTTTCAACAATCAATTTTCAATAGATCCTTGGTGGGCCTAATTTTTTAAGTTCCAACCTAGATTCGAAGTCAATACTGTTTGTGGTAGTAGCTAATAATGTCAAAATATATTGTCTACAGTTTTTCATGATGCCGCCACTGCTAAATAAGAATACAGTATGAGGCCGCACCCGCAGTTACATTGGATAGGTTGGAACTTGTATGAGTAGAATTTCACTCATGCCTACTAATACGAGTAAAACAATATCGAAAAAAATAAAACCTATTAGGCTTATTACAAAGCATGCGTGTTGAACGAGCACAGACGTTCATGAACGAAAGGTTTTTCAGAATTTCAACTCATCCATTCACTTTCATTATTGAAATCAACCACTTGCACAAACTATGGTCGGAGCTTCATAACTAAATTCCAATTAAACTATAATTATACAATAATCCACTATTACACTTCAAAAATTGATAAATACCGTATTGTTTACGAACTATTTAACCTCAATTAGGACGGTACAATTTGACGCGACGGTAGAGACGGTACAATTCGAATGATAGAGGCAAGTTGGTAATAGTTTCATAGCATTGTGGTAAATTTCAATATATAATGTTTGCAAGCCTTGCAAGGACGGCGTCCATCTCGAAGCTGTATGGCACTAATATGTAAAGATATATCAGTGCTATCTGGTTCCAAGGTTCCTATACAGATACTACAGATACTATACAGGTACATACAAATAGATACTTAAAGGCACTATCTCACCATCATCCAGCCCAATCCCTCTCAGTGGTCAATAGTCTAATTTCCAGATCAGTTTGCCTCAGTGACGACCACAACAGAAAAGATGAAATGGAATACATATCATCAGTACTGAAGAATAATGGCTACAGCAATAGATGCATAAAAAACTCAATAAAAAAACAATTATTAAAAGACGTCAATGAAAAGAAAAAAGAGGAAGTGTCTTACAAAAAATGTGTATTACTACCATATATTAGAGGCACCACAGACAGGATAGGTAGGATTTTAAAAAAACATGAGATCAGACCAGTCTTCAAACCCAGTCAAACGATAACACAATTTTTTTTAAACCAACACAAAAAATTATTTTAGAAAATCAGGGAGTGTACTGTACAGTATTTCCTGTTTCAACTGCAAGAAGAAATATATAGGACAGACCAACAGAAGAATCTCCGCCCGCATAGAAGAGCACAAACTCAGCATCCGCAACAAACAACCCACCTCTGCTTTATTCCAACACGAAAATACAACAGGCCATAAAATTAATTTTGATAGTGCTAAAGAAATAGTCAACATACAGGAGTATAAAGTCAGAATAATTCGGGAGGCGCTGGAAATTGAAAAACAAGGCGAACTTAACAAAAGAGATGACAGTCTCAATATTTCACCTGCATGGAAAATAATTTTAAATCACAACCCTGAAGCTAATCTAACGGTACCATCAGAAGAGGTCAACGACATTGCAGTCCGAGGCCTTCAAGAACATCGACCTGAACAGGAGAGGGGTGGGAGGTATGCCCTCCGCCCTCGAAGAAATTCACAACTTCTAACAACCCTCTGAAGGCAGTGTGGTACTGACCACTCTCCAAGTCAGAAGATGTTGCCTGTGATGGCAACGAAACGTCACGTGAGTAACGATTCAAAAAATTATTATCTTGCTAATCGGATGTACCCGGAAATACACCATTCATATTTTTCCATCCGCGAGTCTTTAAAATGTAACATATATATATATATATATATATATATATATATATATATATATATATATATATATATATATATATAGGTTTAGAGCCACTAGATTGTTGCATCAATTGCATACATTTAACCTAAGAAACTGCATCGCGGTGATGTAGTTTGCTTGTGACATCAGATGAAGTAATACAGTTAATAATGATACAAAATTTATACAAGTTTTTACACAGATCTTCTCAAACACTAAAATTCTGCATCACTCATGCAGTGTTGTCAATTTGTTCCGATAATTGGTCAGGATTGTTTCCACAAGTCTGTCTGTCCTGGTCTGCCATTCATGTTGCGTTGTGATTTTAGGATGAGGATATTCAGATTCAGACAGTTTCTTTCAGCATCTTTCATATTCAGTTTTTGTTTTCGACTACTTTATAGAAACTACCTCAAGTGCTACATTTTGACATCTTCCTTTTTCTACTTTTCAATAATAAATGGCCACGATTTTTTCAAAAGTTCTGAAGTAGAAATAATAATGTACAGCGACCGATTTTTCAAGGCAATGGGCCTGTATCCTCCTGATTCGGACCCCAACTCCAACATGAAAACAAAAGGTAAGAACAAAACTTATTTCCAAAAAGAATCTGTTTAAAAAGTATAGAATGTATTCCACTATTGAAGTAGGATATAGTACCTAAATTGAAACTACATTTGTAGGTTAGATTCTGAAACTTTCATTCAGGTAAAATAATTTTTGGAATAAGTTAGAATTGAATCAATTTAATTTAATATTTTTCAAATTTTCAATTGGTTAAAAAATGCATTAGCCTATTTCATTTGATTTTGTGTCCAATCTGGAATTTTCTGTAGCCTATTTAATTTAAGTGAAAATCAAAGTTGATCTAATTTAGGACAATGTTAGAAGTATACTTTACTGGCCACGCCAGATTTCTCAAAATTTCTTGTTGTAGTCGATTTGGCATGTTCTGTGTTACTAAATGAATGAAATTTCATGCGGTCACTCGTGCTTAATTAAAGTAAGTTATAATTCAGCCCAATGTTATAAAAATTTGGGAGAAAAAGTTTTGGCTGAGCTTGTTGTTCCTCTCTTAAGTCACGTTTTATTTACTGTATTAATGAATAAATAAATAAATAGGCTGCCCTAGTGCTGCCAGCCATAAGTAGAGTACCGTACCTAGATCTCTATATCTAGCCTATTGCAAATGGATTGATAATAGCTTACTTTAAGGAAATATTCCCCATTACAGATATTGTGAGGTTTATCTTTCTATTTCAAACTAATACATAATTTATATGAATGTGCAAAGTAGAACTCCTTGTACAATGTGGTAGGCTTATTTGCTAATTGTGTTCTGAATCAGTTTCAAACTTCTAATAAGTTATTATAAACTTAAAAAACACTTTTGAATGGAAATTGACTCACGTTATGGCGTGACGGCCGTTTCGCTCTGTTGTCTAGAGCATCATCAGACGACCCACAGTGACACTGAATAAGTAACACTGTGGGTCGTCTGATGATGCTCTAGACAACAGAGCGAAACGGCCGTCACGCCATAACGTGAGTCAATTTCCATTCAAAAGTGTTTTTCAAGTTTATAATACATATTAGTGGAAACAAGATGGATCTTCAACATCATTCTAATAAGTGTTGCAATTTATTTTCAGAATCAGTGAAGCGAGTTCTTTTTCCACCAGATGTTGTAAATTCTGACAAGAAAGTGCATGACTGGCTTACATCTAACAGAGTGAGTAATTCTCAGCCCAGCCTATTCTTATTTTCAATTCAAAATGACAGATTACACTACTAAGGAATTCCTTCTGATTGAAATCGGTCAACAATAAGTTCCTTTATTCATATTTTAGATTGCTTATTGAATGGCACCAAACTGACTTTTTGAAGTTTTGGTTAAAATCCGTTTACATTTTTCTGAATATCTAAAGTAGGGCCAACTCATGAATGAATTAGTGATATTTCCATTTCAAGTTTTTTCTCATCTGAACACAAGAAACTTTGATGTAATTAAGATTTTCCCAACTGCCTATTATTATTATTATTATTATTATATCATTGTAATAGATAGCTAATGGTTTGTTGATAATGTTGTTAAAGAACTTCAAACTTCTTTATAGTTTGTTCCAAAGAAACAAAGGCCAATAAAATATTCTCTTCCATCCTAGATGAGATTTTTCTCATTAAGTAGTGGGCCAATTTTGTATTTGTACAATAATTGATGGATTCTCCTTATTCAAGTGATGTTTTTATTCTTCTCTTCAAGAGCTTATTTCTTTATTCTATAATATAATTTTATTTTTTAGCTAGAAGAACCTGAAAACAAGAAATTGTCCAAAGAAGTAGAGGAAATGAAGGCTGTTCTGATGAAATTGAGTGAAAACATAAGTTCATCCAATGTTCAACCGAAAAATTCTCAGTGTCCCACTGTGAGAGATACTAGCAAGGTAAAGTCAATTGAACTTATTTCATCTTTTGGTTATTAGCTACTATTTGTACCTTTAAAATTCTATATTCTATATAACAGTTCCTTTCCTCTCCTTATATTTCGCTCTTATCAATTTGTTTTATTTCTCATTTGTTTTATTCTGTAGATATATGTTCTTGTTCTGCTCACATGAAAACGTTTTTTTTACTTATTGTTGTGGTTATCCATTTTTCGTGAACTGCAGTAGAACTATTCATATGTATTATCTTGCTGTGCAGAACTGACCTTTTTGAGTCGCGGCGGACGCGTTTCGAACTATGTTGTTCTTCTTCGGCGCTTGGTTGCAGACTTGGTCTGCAACTAAGCGCCGAAGAAGAACAACATAGTCGAAACGCGTCAAGTCTGCAACCAAGCGCCGAAGAAGAACAACATAGTTCGAAACGCGTCCGCCGCGACTCAAAAAGGTCAGTTCTGCACAGCAAGATAATACATATGAATAGTTTTTTTTACTATTATGTATGATAGTAGTTGTATACAAGTACTTGAAAATTAATTCAAGTTGAATTGATTGGAGCAAATCTTCTTTTAAGTTCAATACAATTACATACAATTAAATAATAGCAAGAGGATGTTTCTTCTAGAGAAGAATGTAGTTGAAGCAGTTCTGTAAAATTATTCAAATGTATTTGCTAGTATTGCATGAAATGGCATACACTGTTTAAAAAATACTAAGCCATTATTTTGTTTAGCAAAAGTTATTTTATGTTGCTAGAAATTTATTTCTATGAGATGGATAATTTGTCAGGGTTCATCATTTCAATGACAAACTACATCAAACTTTGCATGATTTGAAAACCTTCTTAAGAAACATGTAAAAGAAATATTTTTCTACACTTTTCTGTATTTATGGTATCAAAAGATCAATCTCGATAGAATCTCTAAAATTTATACAATTATTTTGAGAACATATGTAACAGCTGGAAATTTTATTGTTGAAATTATTTGAAATTCCTGCTACAATGATGAGAATTATAATTTTTAAATATATACTGTATATTTGTATTTTTACAGGAGAACAATGAGATAATGAAAATATCTAGAGAAGTTCAAGATATGAGAGCAATTGTGAATAAGTTGATGGAAAAGGTGGAATCCAATACATCTAGGGATATACATCATGATGAAGAGGTAAATCAATGGCTGGGTCATCTTTCATGAAATGTTTTCTAGATGGTGGCTAAAATGGTAAAAATGATATTAACTTTTTATGTGAATTTAACGATTTGCAGTCAAATATTAATTAAGAATAAATAAGATTTACTTACTCTTTACGGCCGAGCGCTTTCGAATCTTTGAGATCCGTTTTCAGAGGCCGGAAACGGCCTTCTTAATGAATATTTGAAAGCAAGTCGTTAAATTCACATAAAAAGTTAATATTAACAACGCAGTTTGTCATGGAACAAGAAATACAGGAATGTAAAAATGATGTCAAAAAATGGGTATTGGGATTTTCTTAAAAACCGCTATAACAATTTCGATCAAACTTATACTCTCAATTGTCATTGATAAGCTCTATATCAACTGCCTAAGTCGCATATCTGTGAAAATTGCAAGGGCTCTGCCCCATCCATTCAAAAGTTGATTTTATATTTCTTATTATCAGGCTTCAGATTCAATTTAAAAGAAAATTCTAAGTGAAAAAGATTTCGCATGAAAATATCTACAATTAATGTCCAGTAATATTTTTACCTAAAATTGAAAGTAAGCTTAAAATTTGAGAAAATGTGATTCCTCACATGCAAAGCTAAAGAGCCAAGAGGCAACTGTTGATTCTACTGACATTTACTGGAACAGATAATAGAAATGATCTTGTCAGGTGATCGATTTTGAAATAATACATCATGCAATAGGTTTTAAACTACTACTGATTTTCAGTCTTATTATAACAGCAAGAAAAGTTGTGTGAGTGTGCCACACTAGATTTTTTTCATGAATAACAATTTGGATAATTTAAATTGTATTTTTCATATTATGTCACTATGCATATTGATTTCCTGTTTGCAGCGCCATTTAATAATAATTCATTGTAGTAGTAACATCTTATATAGTGTATAATAATATTATAATAATCATTCAAGCATCTAGCATTCATCCTCATTTTTCTGTTCATAGTCGATCTTCTATGTTTATCAACCAATTATAAACAATAATCAACTATATATCATTTATGATTTTATAATATTACACTTTAAATATAATGAGCAATAATGAGCATTCCAGTATAATTTTCGGGATATTGTCAATGAGGGATGGATGAAATTTTTATTCCAAATTTTGATGTTAAAATGAGATAATAATGACTATAAGTGATTCTCATGACAGATTTTATTGTAGCGGTTCATAATTAATTTGTTTCAGGTCAAATTCTTGGAAGAGGTACCAGTAACAATTGAATGTTTTGGCGTAAACCATTCAACTTTGAGTGAAGGTATAACTTACTCTATTCCTCAATCATCTATGAGAGAAAATAACCAGAACAGTGAGCCCTTCTACTACATTGCTACTCCAATTCAGTCTGATGAAAATACTGAGATCATTTCATATGACTCAGTGATACCACCAAGCATTGATTCATCTGAAAGTGAAACCCACAATGAAACCTTCTTGATGAACAGTACTGTTGATTCAAGCACTTTTGCTTCTTCTTCTTCACCTGTGATTCAAGATACTTCAAGCTCTGTGAAAAATGACTTTAAGAGGAAGCGAGATAGAAGAAACTGCTGTCCATATTGCAAGAAGCTGGTAACCAATTTTGTTCGACATATCACTTCAATTCATAAATGTGAAGAGGATGTGAAGAGATTAATCTCCATCACTGACAGTGACAAGAAAAAACAAAAAATCAAAAGGACAGAGATTTCCAGCAAATTAAGGAATAAGGGTAACTATGAATACAATTTGAAAGTTGTAAATAATAAGATGCATGATCAACTATTACCAAGAAAACGTCCAGACAAAAATAAGTATCAAGTGGATAATGTATCTCATGTTGTTTGCAAATTTTGTCTAGGACTGTTTAAACGAGAATTTTTGTTTGCTCATGTCAGAAATTGCAAGGAGAGTATTTATGAAGAGAATCAAGACAAATATGATGATTGTGGAAGAGAAATAAGATCTCGTGTTTTGAAGACATCAGCATTGATGTTGTGCCCAGAAGTTTCTTCATCATGTGAGGCTGTTAAGAGAACAATTTTTCCTAGAATGGAGCATGATTTTATTTCAGTCACTGCACAATCTGATCCTCTTATTGTAAAGTTTGGTGAAAGAATTCTCAAGAACCATAAAGACAATTATCAAGTTTCTTATATATCTGTTAGAATGCGTGATCTAGCAAAAGTACTTATTGAAGTGATGAAAGCTGCCCCTGAAATAAGCTGTCTCGAAGAATGCATTGATGCTTTTCATTTTGATAAACTGATGTTTGCAATTAGGAAATTGAGTGGATACAATGACAATACTGGTGAGTGTTCCATTCCTAGTTTTCCTCCAAGACTTGGTCCAAGTTTGAAAACATGTGCTGACATGATGAGATCAGATATTGTTAAAGACAATGACTTGACCTCTCCACAAAAACTGAGAAAGACTAAAAGAATAGATGATTTTATGCAACTCATGCGATCTGATTGGAAAATTGAGGTAGGCTCAAATGCTGAAAAGAGCAGAAAGAGGAATAAAGTGGCAAAAGTTGATATATTGCCTGAATCAGAGGATATTGTTCTTGTTTGTACAAAATTGGCTGAAAATTACAGTAATTTGATTGAAAAACTAACATCAAATCCTACCTCAAGAAATTATGAAGTTTTAGCAAAAAATGTGATTGCTCATATTATCATTCTGAACAGACGCCGGCCTGGTGAGGTTGTTCGAGCTACAATAGAAAACTATAAGAAAATTTATAATAATGAGTCTATGAAATCATTGAACAATTTTGTATTAAGTAACAAGGAGAGTGAGAGTGCTAGAAAACTCATGTTGTTTCATGTGCCAGGCAAGAATGTCAGAAAGGTGCCCTGCCTCATCACAAAGATGATGAAAAAGGCCATCGATTGTTTGCTGGAGAATAGAGGTAAGATTGGTATTTCAGATACTGAATACTTATTTCCCGCACCATCATTTTTTACAAGAAATGGGATAACTCCAACATTTGATGGAACCAGAATTATAAATGAAATTAAGCAACAATATATTTTGAAGAACCCCAAAGATTTTACTGCAACAGGACTGAGACACCATTGTGCTTCAATGTCTCAAATTTTGGGTGTCAATGATAGATATGTCAACAACCTTGCAAATTTTATGGGACATGACAGAAATATACATGAAGCAAATTATGCTATACCTCTACAAATTATTCAGAAGGGTCAGATAGGCCACAAACTGCTACAAATGACACAGACTACTTCCTATACAAATGTTAGTTGTGGATACAGTGGAAACTTTGGAGTGTGTACAGAAGCAGAATCATCGTCCAATGTGGAATCACATGCAGAAACTAACATTGAACCAGAAGCATTAACCAATGTGGAGCTAGAAACTGAAGATGACAACTCAATTACTGAATTTACATCAAGCAAAATAAAATCAAATTCAATGAAATCAAAAACCAATGTGCAGCCAGAAACTGAAGATTACGTGGAGCCAGAAACTGAAGATGACAACTCAATTACTGAATTTACATCAAGCAAAATGAAATCAAATTCAATCAAGAAAATTAGAAGAACAAGATGGAGTAATGAAGAGAAAGGAACAGTGTATAAGTATTTTGGGAAGGATTTACTGCAGTGCACCAATCCTGAGAGAATGCTGATTAAAAAAATGTTAGAGAATGAAGATTCATTGAAAAACCGAACTTTAGAACAAGTTTGTTCCTTTATTAATAACATCGTTACAAAGAAGGTTGCTTTGAAAAAATTTGAATTGCAAGAAATCAAAAGAAATTTATTGTAATGTACTGTCACTAACGCTGTTTGTAAATTTCATGATCAAATTTTTCACCCATTTCAATAAAATAGCTTTAAATTGAACAGCTGACTTTAACCTGCCCACACACTAGACACGTACTATTATAACCTTGTAAGCCGTACTATGCATGTCTAGTGTGTGGGCAGGTTAGTCAGCTGTTCAATGTGATGCTATTTTATTTTATTAAATTGGATGAAAATTTTGATCATAGACAAACGGCTTAATAGTTTTAAATTTAATACTCAAGATGGGTCTTGAATAATGGCTTAAATTTCTAGCTATCTTAAAATAGGGTTTTTCAGCAAAGTATGATGATTTTGATTGACATTTGTAATTTCCATTGTTATTTGAAAATATTAAAAACATTAAGATATAAGCAATATCAGGAACATAAGATAGAAGTAGGTGAATTATTTAGGATAATGTAATTATTAGTATTTGAACTTCAGGGGCCTGTTTCATAAAGCTTTAGAAGTCCTGTAAAACAGGAACAGCTGACTATAAGATGCCCACACACTAGATTGGCATAGATGGCGTGCTATGTTATAAGTAGTGAATGTCTAGTGTGTGGGCATCTTATAGTCAGCTGTTCCTGTATTACAGGACTTATTAAGTTTTATGAAACAGGCCCCAGTTTGTTGTGTAAGCCTACCAAAACTCGACAATCAAATTATTGAATATGATCACCTGTTAATGAAATTATATAAAATGTTCTACACATCTACCTTATCAAAAAACTATAAAACTATAATTTTAAAGAGTATGAATGCACAAGGTGTATGGCCTCCACTTGCAATTTTTAGTTGCACGATTCTCCAGTTATTGTTGAGAAAAGTATAAGCTTATTGCTACAAGTCAGAGTGACTCCACATGCTTCTAAAAAAATCGAGTACTTCACTCTAAAACTAGAAGCAGTGAGTTTTATTTTTGTGACTGAAAATCTGTGACAGAAAATTGCAAGTGGAGGCCAGGCCCAAATGGCGACTTTGCACCTGTTATTTGGACTATGTAACTTGTTGTTTGGACTTTTATTTACTTTGTAAAGTAAAATAAATATTAAAATGTCTTCATATATTTTCCATGATGCATATTTTTTAATAATGCATTTTTCTATTGAATAACTGAATACTCTCAGTTAAGAAGAGTTAAGTTGAAGGCCAGGGTATAGACTTCTTATTTTTCTGAAGTGTAATTATAAAGATATGAGTACCTGAATGCTAAAAATGTTGGAAATAAAAGCATAGAAATTTGTAGAAAAGCTTTGCTGAGTGCTGATTTTATGTACAGTTAATTGTCATGTGACTTTGCACCGGCTGTTTGAACGGTTAACTTTGTGAAATACAGTAATAGAAATACAAAAAGTGTCCATATGTATTTTCCATGATATGTATTTCTTTAATAAATAATGAAAATTTTTCTATTGAATTTGCTGAATATTCTTCTGTTATAGAATAGATAAGATGGAATTGAAGAATCAGAGAAATATTCACTCATTTATTTTCTTTTTCTAAAATATAATTATATATAAATATAAGTATTTTTTAATATAAAAACGAATTTTGGAAAACTTTTATTATAATAGCAAACTTTGAGTAAGGCCATAGAAATTTGAAGATGAAAATATGCTGGATGCTAATTGTATTTACAGTTATTCGTCATAAGAGGACAATTACTTTGAAAATTTAATGTTTTTGCTACAGCTTTCAATATTTCCTGACTCAATTGCTCAGACTTGTCATTGATTTTTCTAAATTACAGGTTGACAATCATTTCTACAATATTCATTTATTTATTTCTTAATATTTCTTGATAGATCTATCACTTTTATTGTATTGTTGCATATATTATAATACAAACAAATAAAATAATCGTTGATACCAAAATATGTTGAGCTCTTTAAAAACATTTTCCGTTTTCCTTCTTTCATATATAGCCCCATTCGGTAGGCTAATTATTATTAAAAATTCAACTCCATATTATTAAAAATGATTACTTCTGGATGAGTAGTTGTCATGTATATATATTTAAGTTGCTGAATGTATAAGACTTATGCCAATGATTCACTCATGTGCGGTGGTGTCCTAGTCGCTTATCTACGATCGATCAAATCCTGTTTAGCATGGATATTTTCACCACTTCACTGTCACTAAATTCACCTAATCACCCACGCACAAGTCACAGACTCGTGTAGGTGGCTTCAGCAAAAGAAGAAGAAATACTGTAGAAGCAAATAATTTGCTTCTATATTATTTCTTATTTCTATATTATTTCTACATAACAATTATTGTTATGAACGGTAATATGACACTACGTTTTACATAACACTACACTCAAAACATGAAATGAGAGCATCTTATGTAATGTTCAATTCATGAGAGTGACCAGAAGACGAAATCCTATGAGGACATAATTTTTCAATACCGGTACTCTCAACATAACACTTAAATAAAAAAGGTAAGGTTTTCAAATAAAAAGAGGTATGTCAAGTTGATTATAAATTTTTAATTGGTCGAATACGTGCTTGGGCGAAAAAGTTTGCAATTGGCAGTTATTAAATTAATCTGTAGATTAGGTATTGACATTAGGAATGAGGAAGAAGTGAGAAAATGATTCATTTATTTATTTATCCTACGAGATTCAATTTTCTCCTCAGAAAAATGTACTTGTGGGCTGTTGCCCCTTGAAGTCCTAGTATTCAGTCTTTCAAGACATCATTCAAGTTGAATATTAATTAATGAGTCTTGTAAAGAGTACTCAATATTCGTTTTATTCGATCTATAAATTTCATCACTAAAATTTATACTCACATTTCTGATATACAATAAATAA
The DNA here is from genome assembly GCA_948455865.1 of Conomelus anceps. Classification (NCBI taxonomy): domain Eukaryota; kingdom Metazoa; phylum Arthropoda; class Insecta; order Hemiptera; family Delphacidae; genus Conomelus; species Conomelus anceps. The sequence continues at coordinate 6,162,091 of OX418216.1, read as the reverse complement.
GTTACCTCGCATTTACTGGTTGCATTCACCTTCATCTTTAAATCAGTTGAAGATAAATCATTTGGAATCATTTATTGAAGGTCAGAAAAAGTTATTACTTTTTTGATTCCTGAATGGGTGAATTTTTTATTAAACTTATCCAATATCTCCTTTCCTAGGTTTTATACTATGTCCATACCAAATTTCGTATCACTTAAATGGTTTGATTCACATTATGTTGATTAAATGTAAATCATGGTTTTTCTTATAATTATAGTTTTATTATTTTGACTTAATGGATTAAAAACTTCTATGGTGAAGTTTCTACTACCGTACAGGATTTATATTCAATATTTCATAATCTTCACTATTAATATGTAATCCACTAGAACCAATAAATTTACAATTTTCTGGGAAAAATAGTCAACAATATGATATTGAATAGTTATTAATGTTAACCGATAGTGTTGTATTACAATTGGGAAACTTTAAACTTTACCATGTTCTAATATTCAAAACAAATTGCTACTGGAATCACTCTCTTGTCTCTATCTGAGCAATCTTGTGAAAACTAGTTAATACATAATTAACTGCATAAATTTAGGAAAATTAGCGAATAAATCTTCATAAATTGAAGTGTAAACTACCAAAAGGCTGTAATTACCACAGTTTGGCGATGAATAGACATGCCACATCATTGTTTTGTAACAAAATTGATTTCAAATCTGACCATTTACAAGTTCTGAATTTCGCGGGTTGCCTGAATCTGCCCAGAAACCAAGGAGCATTCGTATTTCTAAGACAGATTGCAAACTGCATCATATATAGTGGATATATAAATTCAGCCAATACATCCCATCTTTTCAACTCACCACTTGTAAATCTGGCAACGTTGCAGGTCATGATGTTCAATGCTAGGTTAAGAGAAAAGAATAGTCTAACAAGAGTGATTTATTTTTCTTAGAATATTGATGAAATATATATGTATGGAATCACCTTTTTGAGCTGAATACAAAGATGTTAAAATTAATGTGATATTCGAACCACAGCTCTATATACATTGGGTTCAAGAAATGATGTCAGAAACATAGTTAAATATCACATGATGCAGTTCTATCGATAATACGTAAATATATATATATATATATATATAAGAATTATTGTGTGTGTAATTTAAATTCTATTAATTCGTTTAATATATTGAAGTAGTCCCGAACCACATTATTATTCTTACTAATATCTATTTTGATATCGCCATCAGCCTGACATTTGTTGATACCCTGTTGAATTTCTTTCATAAATTCTTCAAAAACTTCCATGAATTTTACAAATATAGCTAATTAATAAGAAAAAATACTACCAACAATTCACTATGACCCTCTTATTGTGTATGGATTGGCGGTCAATCGAGTGTTTTATTTAAAAATTGTCATTTGGCCACTATTAAGAATAAGCTAATCTTGGGAATGTTTTTTCATACCATTTTCCCCCCTAATTGCAACATGGTTCTACTCATTGGCTCTTCAAATATTTTGATTCTAAACTCACATGGCTTTGAATCTGGCCCGCCGGGACAACGGGACGTATCCCGGTGCGCCCTCCAGCCAGAAAAATTTTGGCGCCCTCCTGTTCTGAAACTGACGTTTCATGACGAGTTTTATCGTCGATATAGCTGAGCGGCCGGGTTGAGTGTTGCGACTGTAGGGTGTAGGCTATACTACTGAATGAACTTGATTCTTCCAGTACTCGTGCGGGGCGCCCTCGGCTAGTATCTGGCCAATTTCGACCCAACATTATTCAAATCCCAATAATCTTTTCCTTCTAAAGCATTAAAGGTAATAGAATTATAACCAGATTGAGATCGTCTTCGACAAACGAAAATTTAGAATCTTTACTGTTAAAATGCACTCAGAAGCTGATATTTTGAACTCCATAGATCCAGACACCATCAGGGGCGCACCCAGACTTTTGATTTGGTGGGGAGCTTACCCGTCCTACCAGGTAAAATTATTTTTGGAGGGGAAGGGGGGAAAAATTGGGATTTTTCTGAGTTTTATTCTACAAGATTGTGGCCTGATAAAGTTCCTTGAGGGGGTTCATTACTTGACTTTTTAAAGTGTATTAGCTATGGGGAAACAAAATGTGTCTTATTTGTACAGTGTTTCAAGAGTTAAAAATGATTCTGCCAGACTGCATAAGCATCTTCTCATGAGGATAAAAAAATCAAATTAATGAAGATCCGCAAACGCTTTGTTACAGAAATACAGAGGGTAAAGATCGCAGCTATTCCATCATAAATTCAGAAAACTCCAAGGCCTTCATATAGGTGGTGTGAATTAAATTGAATTAATTTAATATTGGCTAATGTGCTACAAGATCTACTATTATACATTTTAATGATGCCCACACCATTCTGAGACTTTTGCGTGTGTAATAAAGTGAACGTAAAATGCCAGTCTGAACGCAAATCGAGATTACATAATCTTTGAGTTGGTGGGATATTTTACAAAAATTCACAAAATGATCATGAAAACACGTTTTTTATTGTCGGCTCAATGAGTAAACTAATTTAATTGGCAATGAACCAAATCTTTTTCAAATTCCCCTTCAGAAAACTTGTGAAATCATTTTTTTTTTTATTAAATGTGAATGTACCTAATAATTAAGAACCAGGGCTTAATTTCAGCCGGAGCACACCGGAGCGGAGCTCCGGCTATCTAAATCGATAATAGAATAATTTGTTTTAAACCAGATCTGAACTAGCTGGAAATGATTGTTTTGTTTTTTTTTTTTTAATTTAGACTTACTATAAGTTTCTGACTTTTGTAGTTATGGTTTTCAAGTTTTCGTCAAAATCATTTAAGACCTTATTTTTAAAAACCTGAATATTATTATTTTGTAACTTATATTATGCAATATTATATGTGCATTACTAACCATGCTCGAATGCGTTTAAAATGCACCAATTCAAGTGTAATTTTCAACAATTTCCCGGGGAAGTACCCCCCGGTAAATCACAGCTCCGGTACTTCTCAATTTAGAAATTAAGCCCTGTTAAGAACGATCCCAAAGCTTAGTCGAGTTTTATTGAGTCGAAGCACACAGATTTTGCACAGATGCTATTGCTTTTGCGCACTTGCTATTCTTGTGTATTTTGATCCAATTTAAATTCTGATTTCATGAACTCTGGGTGCTCTATTCGCAATCAATAACCAAGTTCATACCCTTCAATCTAAAAAACGCCTTCGTTTGGCTTTTTTAAGTATTTCATAGAATAACTCAATAACCACTATTAAATGTAATATAATAATGAATGATTCAACCTGATCTGACAAATTCCCAATTAAAGAAAAGTTAATATAGAGGTACTGATACAACAATAATTAATTGTAAACCCATAAAATTGTTTGAACAAATTGAATCAATTAAAACTTATTCATTCATTTTTCAACAATCATTGCACCAAATACCCTTTGCAATAATAATGTATAATATATTTCATGAAATCATATCAAAAGCAAACAAAAATAAACACTATTGAATAGATCATAATATAGGCTACCAATTGAGCTGATTCGACACAAAACAAAATATTAGTCTTGATTACTTGAATCTAAAATAGAAGATAATATTGTTTAATCTGACCGATCTGACACAAATTTTCTTTTGAAGAAAAGCTAATTCTGTTACAATTATTGTGAAAATTCAAACTTACACATTTGTCACCGATTATTGCGTTAAGCAATAAAAAAAAAACGCTCACAACTACTTCTGATTTTAAAATCCGTAACTTATTCACAGTTCAGGCTATTTTAAAAGACCTAAGCCAAAGACGATAATTTTGGATATATGCTACTGGAATATGTGATGTTATAAAAACTATTACAAGTCCAGGATTTCAGCAGCTAACTAACCATAATATCTTACTCAAAGCTCAATAACCTTCTCACAAGGTATTACAGTATGTATTTCTCACAATAGAAGTGCTTGAATAATTAAAAATAAAGATAAATACACCATCATTTTTGATTTTCATAACTTACATAAATATACAAATAGTCTATATAAAGTAAACACTCAACTTAGTAAATCATCTTATTCAGCTTAGTAAACAACTTATAACGTAAACAATTCAGTGACAGTGTTATCAGAGAGAATATTTGAGAACAGCTGATTGATATATCATGATAAATTACGTGATTTGTTCTTATGTGGTAATAAAACTTAGAAGAAATGTATCCAAAATCGCACAATACTTGGTTTTTAACCGACTTCCAAAAACAACAAGGTTACTATATTCGACCTGTTTTTTTTATGTTTGTACATCAATCATTCGAACAATATTGAACCGATTTCGATGAATTTTTTTTTAAATGAAAGCATCGCTCATCGGTGGTCCCATCCAAGTTTCGCAAGGATCGGACACTTAGCCCAATATTAAACAAAAAGGAGCATTCTTCGATGTCTTCATTTCAATCAAGTTTGAATAGGATAGTTCCACACATAACCGCCAATCGGATAACCGGTGTCGTTTACCAGGCAAATCATTGTATCATATGGAGCGCTTTACATCTAGACGGTTTTTGAAATCATATGATGCAATGCAATTATGCCGGGTAAACGACATTGGTTACCCAAAGCTGGTTCAGTGTGAAACAAGCCTGTAATGTCCCATTTTGACCAATCACGTGAACTTAATTTGAATCGAGAATAAGAAGAATATAATATTTCTGTCCATATGTTCATATGAAAATTGTAAATAATATTTAGTTGATGTTATTGAGTCATAGGAATAAGGTTATTTAGTTTCAATCATGAGTTGGAGTGAAAAATGTTTTTGAAATCGTTAATTTCAAAAAAATAATTGAACAATATTCTTCAAAGCTATTGATTTTTCGTCGGTAATTATTGAGTATCCGAACTTTTCGATTTTTCCAACAATTTTTTTTTTTGTGACATCTACACACCCCATGAAGCAATAATCCGTTGAAATTTTTTGGGGGTCGTGTCTTTTTCACACAAAAATTTAAATTTTCGAAAAAAATTTTTTTGATAAAAATTTTATTTTTCATTTAAAAAATTCATAATTTGCAAACATATTATGAACTCCAAACCATAAAACGATATAAATCAAATTAATAATCACATATCTGAAGAAAACTAAGCTTACTAACCTTTCAATACTTCGGGGGATACAACTCCGCAGCCGCTTTAAAAAAATAATGTACACGCTCCTCCCGCTGTTATCGGCGCTTAGGCTAAACTGAAACTCAGCAAGGTAGCCGGCGAAATGCGCTTTTTTGACTCCAAACCTTGGAATCGTACAGCGCACTTCGCGCCAACTCCTCTCAACCGTATTCGTGTGAGCTTGGGTTTCTGGGTCCACAAAGCAAAATGAATACCAGTCAACCACTGTTGTTGTCGAAATTTGAGAGCGAAATTTAAGATTTTACTTATTGACAACTAATTCCGCACCTCACTTCAAACACACTGTAATCTCTTTGAAAATACCATGCCTGAATAAAAATTCGATCACCTCCTTTTTGCTAAGGCGTACAGATTCTAAAAATTTGAGGCTGCACTCTGTATCACACATTTCACATAATGAATAAATTAAAACAATCAGCTATTGCCGAAAATATTTTCCATGTGATCTAACAATAATTGTCGATCTGACCAAACACAAAATTATAGCATTTCAAAGAAAACATATGTTTTCAAACTATTATATGTTTAGATTGATTGGTTACTTGACCGACCTTTCCGTTGCTCAGCTCTAGATGATTCCACCTGACCAAACCTAACCTAACCTTGCCTAGTCTGGCAGTGTTACAGTGTGATGGAAGTATTCATACGCGGAAGAAAAATAGTTCCATCAGAAAACTCTAATTTAAATGCCAAATAAGCGTTGCCCCGCAAAATATCAGTGTAATATTACTTACTAGTGTGTTTTGAGTGTGTGGGGAAAAAATTGTTGAAAAATTCGAAAAGTTCGGATACTCAATAAATACCTTTTCGTCAAACACGCCACTTCACCAAGAATTTGGAAAAACAGCTAATCTCAGAAGTATTTTTAGTTTCACTGCTGTGATTGATTAAGAATATTTATTCGCCATTAAATACATGTGTAAATAATGATCCTTTTGTACTAGCTCAAAGTATTAAAAAATATATATGACTAATACACGAAAAATATTGTACATAACTTGTCCGGGAAGATGTTTACCATACTTGTATGATAATACCGCACCCAACTTCATTTCCTGCGTTAACTTATCATATTTTCAGTAAACACAATTTTCCACACTTGTAACGTGATATAGGACTTTCGGTGTAGGTATATTCTGAAAGGGACCACATCAGAATGAATCAAAAGCCATTTCACTTTTAAGAAGCCTTTTGCTATACAATATTCCACATTAAATAAAACGTTGTAGAATTTTCCTTAGTTTATCTTTTCTTATAAGTGGATTCTTAGTTACTTAAGTTTGGATGTTACAAATTAATTAGTGGCTTACTAATTTGATAAATATTTCATAATGTAGGCTTTAAGAAATTTCTCATGTTTTCAAAGTTTGAAAATTCAACTAAAAAGCTTAAAATAAAACATATTTTAAAACAAAAAAAGAAACCGACTTCAGTGAAATGATAAAATACTCACGTACTAAAAAGTTTAAAATAAAGTATTTACCTTTCTTAGTAATGGCGAAGGTGATATTGTGGAAGGTATCCATAATGAAAAATAAGACGAAATTGTCACAAACACATTTATTAAAACTTCGAGAAACTAGTTTCGGTTGTTACACCATTATCAATCTCAATCAAACTGTTTGAGTTTGATTGAGATTGATAATGGTACACCATTATATAATGGTGTATAATTGATAATTGATACACCATTATCAATCTCAATCAAACTGTTTGAGTTTGATTGAGATTGATAATGGTGTAACAACCGAAACTAGTTTCTCGAAGTTTTAATAAATGTGGTTGTGACAATTTCGTCTTATTTTTCATTAAAGTATTTACTTTAAACTGAGAAAGTTTTAAATTTCATACAAGTAATCTTTTGAAGTCGGCGCCAAATTTCCCATAAACTTCTAAAATATAACAGAATTACTCTTTGATGTTTTCTATGACGAAATAATTGAACAATCTAATATCAAAACTGACACTGTATTTCAGTAAAAGTGAGTGTAAATCACATATTTAATTGAAATACAGTGTTAGTTTTGATATTAGATAGAATTTCTTATCAATCACTTCCTGGTGGTTCGGAACCCACCTAAAACTGTAGGTCCAACTCATCAATCTCCATCATCCAATTCATTACCCACGCAAAGGTCTCAGACCTATGTGGGCTTCATCCTCCAAAAAAATACAGTGTTAGTTTTGATATTAGATAGAATTTCTTATCAACTTCATAAAATATTTGGCGCCGACTTCAAAAGATTACTTGTATGAAATTTAAAATTTTCTCAGTTTAAAGTAAATACTTTATTTTAAACTTTTTAGTACGTGAGTATTTTATCATTTCACTGAAGTCGGTTTCTTTTTTTGTTTTAAAATATGTTTTATTAAACGTTTATTATTCTGTTAAAACAAAAGTTAATTTAGTTTTTTATAGCTAAAGACATTGTCAAAAAAAGGTTCTCAATACTGTTCAATAACTAAAATCCCAATTGATGCTCGCGTTTTTCAGGAGAAGGCCGCATAAAATGCCTTCGGGGCCGTGACAGACAGACAGAAATTGAGATAAGACTTGAAACTTGCAAACACAGGTCGTACATACAATCGAAGGATCCTTCGAGACCTAAAGACTTAACTACTGGCTTGATTAATGTTTTGTTAGGTTAGGTTAGGTTAGGCTTCGTTAGGTTTCGGCTTCTTTAATATATAAATCGTGAAAATAACCAAAAAATATATAATTCTGATAAATGTACAGACAAAACTCTAATTTTATTCATATACTAGCCGGCAGACTCGCTTCGCTCGCCTTAACCGTCTAGCCAGGGGGCTCCGCCCCCTGGACCCCCGGGGGGTCCAACTAATTTCCATTGTGATTAGATAAATTTACAGAAATAGGTGATTTTGGGGAGAATTTTGATACCATTACCTAGTATGCATCTAGGGTCTTAATCAAACATATACATTATATCATATTTCACTCCATGTGGCCTTGAGGTTCTTGAGAAATTGTGATCAACTGACTTCCAAAAATCCTAAATTTTGAATCATGTAACCCTATTTTTAACCCTCCAGCAAAGTTGTACCGAGCAATATTCTACTAATATTAAAAATTATTGCGATGTTAGCAGTTGGATGTGCAACTGCAAACTGATCTGATCGTGAAAGTGAGTGATCGTTTGAGGTAGTAGGCTAAGCAATTGAAGTGGGAAGGGGTCAGCCCACCGGCAGTACAGTCAGGTTCAGAACGGAATATGCAACTACAATGAGCATTCTTCATAGGAGAAAGAGACAGCATTCTTCTAGAAAGAGACAGCAATGTTGAGAATACGACTATACACTATGCGGAAGGGAGTCGAAATGCATAATATGCATGCACGATTAATCGGCTCCAGCAAAGTTGTACCGAGCAATATTGTACTAATATTAAAAATTATTGTACTTGACCTAACAGGCAGCTCGGCTACTTTTTTACTTTTCATAAACATTGGCTTTTAGCTATTGAAATTATTTTGGTAGCTTGGGATAAGTTTACTTTGTTTGAAACAAATTATTATTCATTAATAGACCTAACCTATTGAACTTGTCAGCCAAACAGCTTAAAGGAACAGCTGATAGAAGTCAACCGTTTTTAATCATATGGCAGACCCCTTAGCAGCGTTATTTACACTGTCTTTGAACAGCAAAAAACTTTGCACTTTGCATTTAGGCTACCATACAGTCGGAGCCTTGCAATATGTGGGAAACATATGACTGGGTATGATGAAATGTTATTATGCCAGGTTGATGACATCTGTTAAGTGCAAATTTCAAAATATTTGGCTGTTTATCACCAAACTTTTCAAAAATCGTCGATTTTGGGCCCATTTTGGGGCTAATTTTGAAACTTTTTTCCAAGGTACATCTAAGGCCGATACTTAACATGAATACCAAATTTTATCTGATTTGACCTTATGGTTCTCTAGAAATTGTTGTCACTTAAATTTTCAAAAATCTTCAATTTTGGGGTAAATTTTGAAACCCTTTCTTAGCACGCGTCTAGTGCCCCTACTGAATACGTGTACCAAATTTTATCGTTTTTGGTTGAGTGGTTCCTGAGAAACTGTGATGAATGAGTGAGTGAGTCAGTCAGTGGTATTTCGATTATGTAGATATAGATAGATAGAAGATATTCTATAAAAAACCTGATCACATTTATATTCACCTACAGCTGATAATAACTCAAAATATATTTTGAAATCTATTGCAAATGCCATCATATGGTAGAATCGTAGAAACAACTATTTTCTATATATAGTGATATATAGATATGTATATCAATGAAGGGCCTATTTGATAATAACTACCATAGGGCCTCAAAAAGGATGAAGGAGTCGGTTAATTTTATTGACCAACGAACTTGACCTGTCTAAAGATCAGTGGCGTAGCCAGGGGGGGCCATGGGGCCCGGCCCCCCCCCCCCCCCCGAAATTTCAGAAATAAAAAATTCTCAAATACTCAAATAACTAATAGATAAGGACTTATTAAAGCCGAAGGGTTCTATCTGTTTTGTTGTATTATAATGAACAGATTACAGAAACCCTGTTTGTGTAATGGAATATAACTACAGTTATCTTGTAGAAAATTTAGTTTTGAAGTTAAAATTCAGTATAACCCACTAGCCTGAACGCACCCAAAGTTCATGAAATTGGGATTTTATAAATGAAAACACACAAATAAATGCAAGTTCTATGCAAGCGTGTAAAATCAGTGTGCTATGATTAAGAAAAATTCTGATTTCATGAACTTTGGGTTGGGTGCGTTTTAGGCTAATGACATAAATTTTTGAAACTTATAATAATAATTAGTATTAATTTTGAGATTCAGTACATAAGTTAAGTATGATTAGTTCCAATTCAAGGGTTTTGACTCAAAATAGTCACAGATATCGGTATATCAAACTTTATCATTTCAAACCTGGCCACCTAGGTTCTTGGGTAGTAATTTTTCAAAACTTTCTTTTGAACTTTAGAGCCTAACAAGTTGTCTAGATTTGCTTTTCACACCACTAAATTTTCAAAAAAATCCGGACTCTCCTATACCCAAGATCCCCGAAATTTGATCCTGGTTAAGCCACCCCCCCTTGGTGAGCCCCCCCCCCCCCCCCGAAATCTAATCCTGGCTACGCCACTGCTAAAGATACCAAGAATCTGTGTTTAAAATTTGAAGTTGATTGATAAAGGCGTTCGAAAGTTATCGTGGAACATACCCACAAACACACAACGCCTCGAGCCTCGTCAAAAGGAAGAGCTCGCTTCGCTCGTTCAATAATACACTTAAATAACTGCAATGGAAATATCATCTACATGAGAGAAAAAGGATAATTATTTAAAAAATAGTAAACTATATGAAGTTCAATTGACTTGCTCTATATTCTTACGTTTTTCTGTTTCTTTCAGTTTCTTCTGTTCGGCTTTTTGCCTTTCTTCTTCTATATAGGGTGGGTTTCTTATAGGCATTGACCTGTTGTGTCGGGGATCTATAATTTCGGGAAGAAGGCAGTCCATGTAAAACCTCTTCAACTTTGAAAACATTTTTGTGTCCCAAAACGTGTCATCTCGAGCAATGTTTGCTACTTTGATTCCTTTTGGGGTCCATAAAGCAAAGAAGCAAAATTGTCGCCCAGTCACTCTCAGTTGTCCTTGAATTTGATAATAAAAATTATGGTTCTTGTTTATGTCCCCTATTTCCCAATTTTTTTTAACTGTCCAGAAAGTGATTTTCCTATTTCTAATGGCGTCGTCTGGAGTCAGATCTTGGCCAGATGATGGACACTTTATTTCAACTGTAGCATTGTCATTTACAAGGCCATCAGGACATCCACCAAGAAAAAAGTGCTCTTTATCAATGAAAATTCCACACTTCTGCACATTTTCACCGATTTCTTTTTCAAGTTCTTTGGGAGCTGTTTCTTCGTTTTTTTCTGCCATACAGCATCACCTCACAATCAAAAACTGTATACAGAATTTGCTTTACTAGTGACTCACAGCTGGTGGTTGGACGCATTTTACATACACGTCCAAAGTGTGACGCAGTCAGAAGACTTCTACGAAGTTCTAGCCATTCACTGCTATCAGCTTGTAGTCTTGTCTCTGTTTCAATCCTTTCACATTCTTCATTTGTTTTTCAACCCCACAAGATACCGTACTCTTTACATTCTCTTTTCATAGTTTCTTCATCGATGTCTGGGCGTTGAGCAGATATTCCATAATCCATCTCATCATTGATGTTGTTTACAAATAAAGATTTTCGACATCTTTTGTTTCTTCTTTTTTGGTCCATCTTCTGTTTTCTTTTCATTTCATTGCTCTTAGCAAAGGTACCCGGGCTTGAATTATAAACAACTTTATGAAAGTTGTAATGGGCATGGCCCGAGTTGTGTTGTACAACGGCAGCTGCACAGCGGCCCTGATAGGATCCACTTAGGGCGAAATTGATCCGTTTACCCCCGACAAACTTGGCAACAATTGAATTAAAATGTTCGACATAATTACTTGTAACATCAATTAGTAAACTACGGCTGTGGCGACTAAGATGTCTAAAGATATATTGAATTGCTGGGTACAGTCCAACAGAGATGAGCTTTGGTACTAGGTTGCTAGATGCTGGAGCAGCTGATGCATCAAGCTCACAGAAATATCCTTGTTCTGCACATCGTTTGTGTTCACCAAACACATGACTTGGAATGTTGAGAATATCTTGCCGCAAGTTATCAATATTTTCAGTGATGGGTCTTCTGCTTTTCTGTGTTGTGTAGCCTTAGTTACAGCCACCCTACAATGTAACAAGTTATCCCCAATTTTCTTTCTTGAAATTACGGATGACTTCTCCATTTTGGAACATGCCACAGCCTTTAGTTTGGTACACATATTCCGCAATAGGTGGTTCTTGCATTCTACTTTTTCAACTGTCAAGTGTTTGTAGGGTCTGCTCTCTAAAATCTTTTTGTAAACACTACTATCTCCATCTGCAATTAATTTATTGTACCTAATGTTGTACATCTCCTCACTTCTTTTAAAACCCTCGCAGATAATGGCTGCTTCTATGCTTGTTGAACTCTGCTTCATTGCCCAGTTCTTGTAGCAAGTGTGGGGTTTAGTTGCTTCATCCTTTGCTTCAGTCCGCACACAAGTTGTACAATATTTGTTTTTCACACCAAGGAAAATCACTTTTCTTGTTCTATATCCTACAACTGCCGCCTGAAACAAAAATCAACATATTAAAAAAAAAAAGCTTTGTTATTTGCATAAACAACAATGATTTCACAATTAAAATGGAAAATAGATTGCAGCATTTCTGAATCTGTCAATTTAAGTACTATGGGCGCTGTGTTGTACAACAGCAGCTGCATAGCAGCCCTGTTAGGATCCACTTTCAGGGCAAAATTAATCCATTTACCCCCAACAAACTTGGCAAAGATATATAAGGCAATCTAATATTAAAACTGACACTGTATTTCACTTTTAAATAATGTTTTACTCACATATATTGGAGATGCTTGAGGAATGCATTTCACTTCTGAAAAGAAGCTTCGTCAGCCTGCCGTCAGGGGTCATGCTTTGTTCAGGTTAGGATGAGCATCCATTATGTAGTTAAAAATTGCGTTTGATTTGAATTGTATTTGGTCATTGAGTATGTTGGTTATATCTTTTGCTTATGGTGTTTGAATATTTCATATTGCTCCAGTGTATTTAGTTTGTGGCTTTTTTGGAATGTGTGTAGAATTTCTAAGTCAGTTTGAATGTTATTGTGTGAGTGACCAGTGTTGATTAAGTGATCTGCAAATGTTGAGTCAGTGTTGGAATGTAGTGCTTTGATGTGTTCTTTGTATCTTGTGTTGAATAATCTGCCTGTTTGTCCTATGTAGTACTTGGGGCATGTGTTGCATTTGAGCTTATATATTCCTGGTTTGTTTCACTATGGTGTTGAATTTTTGTCAAATGATGCTAGTGTGGAATTATGTGGGATGTGTGTATTTTTTATTTTGTTTATGAGGTCTGTGCTGTTCTTTATATGATACAATTCACAGATAAATATGACCAGACAGTAGCGGATCCAGGAGGTGATTTCGGGGGGGGGGGGCAAACACCGGGGGGTTTGGGGGGTCCGGGGGCCACCCCGGAAATTTTTTTGATTTTTCAATAGAAAATGGTGTATTTTAGTGCCGCTCATAATGTTGTCATGGATAGCACTGTTTTATCAATATGTATGTACAAATTTGTATTTGTATTGGTAATTTGCATTCCTTACCGTTTTACCTGATATCTATTATATGTCATTGTATTTTTTCTTATAAATTAAGTTTTTAAGTTGTTACGTATCAAATTTCAAATGAGTTCTCATCCAATTTACTAAATAATTATTGAGCACATTTTTTTAGAAATTTTTTTAGCTCAACAGCTCTCTAGTCCGTCTACTTCACTTGAAGCTTGAAGTACCTGCGTACTAGCGGGTTAAAGAACCCATGTTCTTTAATATCTAGAACACGACATTAAAGAATTCCCTCTGCACAAGTAACATGGATGGCTTTACACAAATAAATAAATAAAATAAAAATAAATTTGTTAATAGTCACGTTAAGCTGCATCTATCGAGCTAGGCTCGCACAGCATGCGACACGTCAATTCACTTCAACTAAACTAATTCATCAAGCGTTCGTTCATCTATAAAAACATATTAGAAAACAGATTCTATTCAACATTTTGTCTCCGAAAAACCCCATATTAACGATACGAACGTAATATTGTATTTGTTGTCAGGTGGGTGGACGAGCAGTAGTATTGACCTATGTTTAGCGACGCTGATGATGATGATGATAGATTTTCAAATTTAGTTATTGACAGTATTGAGTTGAGTTCAAATCAAAACTACATTAGCTTTTTCAAAAATACATTTAACAATGATAAGTTATGCGTTTTTCAAACAAACATTCGAAGTATCAATAAAAACTTGGATGAACTGCTAATTAGCTTGAATTGTTTTATCAAGCATTTGGATATTATAGTGTTAACTGAGTGTTGGCTGGACGACGATGGTGGGGGGACGGTGTTGGATGGATTTGACTTATTCCAAACGACTACTCAACGAAATCAGAATGACGGAGTGACCATTTACATAAACAAACGACTCACTACTACTGTATCACAAATTACTCTTGGTGACGTTTATGGGCTTGGTTTGGATTTCACATACTTTAATAAAAAATTCCACGTACTTGCTGTTTATCGTACGTTTGACAGTGACCCAAATATCTTTATCGATGAACTCGAGAACTATATGAGTAGAGTTGATAAAAATAAAAATTGTATTTTTTTAGGAGATATCAATATTGACTTATTACAAAGAAATGTCCTTGTTGATAAGTACTTGAATTGCCTGGTTGGTAATGGATATACCCAGTGTATTAACAAGCCAACAAGGGAAACCATTCATTCAAAAAGCTGTCTGGATCACATTTTTATAAAGTATGACAACAACAATGAGATAAAATCAGCTGTGATCCAAACGGTTGTCACTGACCACTATAGTACCGGCCTTGCTATCGCTGGCGGCTCATTGCAAAATCGAATAACCGCCCTCGCGACTGGACCACCGCAGACTTACTTGGACAAGACATTACTAACCCACTACTTGACTAATTCCAACTGGGAACCCATCATCAATTGTAATGGCGACATTGACCTGTGTTCAAGCATGTTCAATAGAATAGTGAGCAATTGTGTTAAGTCTGCTAAAAAACCAATAAATAAAAATTCAACCAGATTTAAAAAACTTAAGCCTTGGATAACTGTAGACTTGATAAGACAAATTAGATTTAGAGACAAATTACATAGACAGACGAAGAAACAACCTTTTAATGTGGAATTGAACACCTTTTATCGAAATTTAAAGCAATCTTTGAATAATAGCATAAAACAAACTAAGCGCAATTACTTTCGTTCAAGATTAAATGAAGCCTCTCAAAATCCTAAACAATTTTGGACACTAATCAATGAGCTAGGAGGAAAATCGAAAAAGAAGGATTCATTTCCATTGAATAAATTTATCTCAGACCCTACTTCACAACATGATAGGCCAACAATCTGTAAAAAAGTGGCAGACGATTTTAATATCTTCTTTTCAAATGTTGGAAGCTTACTGGCCGACGCTATTGATTGTGGTGGGGACCCAGTGGTGGATGACAATGACTACCGACTTGACTGTACTTTTACACTACAACCAATTACTGAAATGGACTTGCGGCGTTACGTATTCAGTCTTAGGGGTGGGTCTGCACCGGGCTGCGATGGAGTTACGGCTGATATACTTAAGGAAAATTTTGATGTGTTGTGTGAGCCTCTTTTGCATATTGTTAATTTGTCTATCACATCAGGTTGTTTTCCAGAGTGTTTCAAAATTGCTAAAGTTTTTCCTTTATACAAGTCAAATGATGTCACTGATAAGAATAATTTCCGTCCAATATCCTTGCTGACAGTTTTCACGAAAATAATTGAAAAAATTGTAAAGGATCAGCTGATGCATTTTCTTGAATTCAATAATATACTGACCAATTGCCAATATGGGTTTCGCCAAGACAAGAACATTTCTGATGCACTATATGATGTGAATAGAGAATTACATGGTTCAATTTCAAGGAGGTTGCACCCAATGCTGATTTTTCTTGACTTTAAAAAAGCCTTTGATTCCGTTGATCGTTCAAAACTATTGACCAAGCTTGAAACAATTGGAGTTCGAGGTAATGCTCTTTCTTGGTTCAAAAGTTACCTTTCAAACAGACGCCAGTTTGTTTCCATTTGTGACAGTGCCAGTGGGGAGGTTGTTTCCAGTGAAGTGTTGCCTGTAGACTATGGAGTGGTCCAAGGTAGTAACCTTGGGCCAATTTTATTTTTGATTTATGTAAATAACATCTCTAAATTGAATATTTTTGGAAAACTCTTTCTTTTTGCGGATGATACCCTTATCTTCCTCCAGGGACCAACGTGGCTAGAGGTCAAGAATAGAGCCATGCACGATCTCATGTATATAAAAAAATGGCTGGACCAGAACAAACTTTCCCTTAATATTTCTAAAACCAGGTTCATGCCGGTTTCCATAAGTAGATACACAGCTTATAATCTATGTAACTTGAAAATCCATACTTGTGGTGATTATCTGAGTGTCAACTGTGACTGTGAGTGCATTGATAAAACTGATTCATACAAGTACTTAGGAGTCTTTTTTGATAGCCAGTTGAAATGGAGCATTCACATTGAATATTTGAAAAATAAAATAAGAAAATTCATCTATGCTTTTAGATTGATGAATGCAGTTTTAACAAACACGGAGATGAAAACTGTTTACTTTGCTTACATCCAATCTTTGCTGTCGTTTGGTATTATTGCGTGGGGAGGTAGTTACAGGAGTGTTCTTGATCCTCTGATTATCATTCAAAAATCAGTGTTGAAAGTTGGCTTTAACAAAAACTCTCGTTACCCAACTGATGCCTTATTTCGAGAAATATCTGTCCTCACTGTCCGTCAATTGTTTATTAAAAGCCTTCTCACTCATATTTACAAAAATTTCAATAGCGTCTTTCAGGAAGTTTCTCATTCTCACTACACCAGGTATTCTTCGCAGATTGGTATAGCTACTCAACAGTTAAATTTCTCATTCTCATCTACTAATTGTTTTTATATATCTCAAGTTATTTATCGTAATATATGTCAATTTTTTAGTAACCTTCAGATATTCCAATCGCCGTCTCTATCTATAATGAAACAGCGTGTTAAAAAATGGTTACTTATGTCATCAATAAATGATGCTGACATAATTATAAAATCGAGTTATCAGTTTCAGCGTACTGACTATGACTAGCCCAGTGACTGACTAACTTGTTCCTCAGTTAATAAATGACTGATTAACTGACTAATAGCCCACTGACCGACTGACTAACTGACTGACTTCTAATTGACTGTTTTCTAATCGACTGACTTATCACCCATCACCGTCACTTCCCACTTTGAAAAACCGGCCATCATAGCATTACTATAATAATAAGATAGTTCCAAAATGCAAACATTCAAAAATAGAATTTGTGAATTTCAATATTTATCTCAACCCAATTTACTGCTCAATTATTGTTTTTGCCTTTTTTTTTCTCTCATCATAAAAACAATCTACTAGTGCATTACACTAAATCAGGTCCAAAGATGTTTCTTTTGGATGGCAACTCTGCAAACGCACAGGTAGTAAATGCCTATGTTTGCAGATTCCTATTAGGACCAACTCTTTGCACCAAACAATATATTTTTTGTTACATTTCTAGTGTTAAGTTGTTGTAATTTAATATGAAATAGTTATATAATATAAAATGTAACTTGTACCTGAACATTAAGTTGTAATATTGTATAATTATTGTAATCACGTTGTAACAAGGAATGTATCATAATGTTTAGGAATAAAGCTGATTTGATTTGATTTGATTTGATATCATTCAGCCAGAGAGTAAGGACAGGCATCAATAAGCAACTTCCTGAGTTCCTTCACGAATTTGTCTTGACCGTAACCTTTTAAAACTTTGGGCAAACAATTTAAAATCTTTTTTCTCGAATAGTGTGGCGCCTTCTCGATCAGAGTCAGCCTATGCATGGGATACCGAAGTGTTGACTCTCCATGTCTTGTGTTGTATGGGTGAGCGATTATATTATTTTCATAATTACTCTGGTTATTATGCGAATACACGGCAATCTCAAAAAAATACAGTGCCGGCATTGTAAGCAGTCCTAATTTTCTGAAAATCGGTCGAAATTACTGCCTTGCACTTAATCCTTCAATTATTCGCAACGCTTTCTTCTGCAATCTGAATATTGCATTGATATTCCCCTCGCTACCACCCCAGAATATCACACCATAACGAACCTGGGACATAAAATACCCATGATAGACCGCTAAGGCTGTTTTTTTTTATTCGAAACATTTCTCAAAGTCTTCAAGCAAAAACCCGCATGGGATAACTTTTTCCTAAGGCTTTTAATTTCATTATCCCATTTTAAATTTGACTGCAGCTCCAGACCCAAAAACTTAGTTCCCATTGTCGAATGGCATTCCATACTAGAATATAGCATTAATGTATGATTGAATTCATTGTTTATCATTGAAAATTTAATAAAATTAGTCTTTTTGACATCCATACTAGAATATAGCATTAATGTATGATTGAATTCATTGTTTATCATTGAAAATTTAATAAAATTAGTCTTTTTGACATTCAGCTTCAGTTTGTTGCTATGAAACCAATCGGTAAGCTGCTTTAAAATTTCTTGAGCTTTCAAGAGGACGGTTGAATTATCTTTGCCCTTAACCAGAACAGTAGTGTCAGCATATAAAATTAGTTTGGAGTCTATGTTAAATGGTAGGTCATTTATAAAAAAGTTAAACAAAACTGGGCCTAAAATTGATCCCTGTGGCACTCCGCAAGTAACCCTTCTCCATTCAGATGTGGTATAGCTGCCATGTCCTGTACTCACTCTAACTGATTGATATCTATTATTTAGATAAGAAGAGAAAAAGTAAAAGTAAGAAGAGACAAATTGGAAACAGCCAGTTTTTGTTGCTTACATAATTTTGTCCTAGTTTCTATTAGATTTATGCCGTTTTTTCTTTTTCTCTTGGATCTCGGGGGGGGGGGGGGCAATCGCCCCCTTTGCCCCCCCTTGGATCCGCCATTGTGACCAGACAATATAAACAGACAATATGACACAGATACAATTCACTCCTACAGAAAAGAACCTCCTCAACAAAGGACTAAAATATAACCTCCCTTCCACACAAAAATTCAACACCATAGTGAAACAAGCTATAGACTCAGAAACCAATATTCAGAAAGCAAAAGCAGAAGAACAAGATAACCTGAGACATGACATTGTAAAAATCATCAAAACACTGAAATACATACAACAAAATTACACCTCTGAAATCAAGACAGCTCAATCACTACAACAAAAAGCAGAACTACACAACCTAACTTACACCAAATCAGACAAAGGCAATAGCACAGTAATAATCCACACTGATGATCTAAACAGAAAAGTAGATGAATTCATTCAAAACAACAACATCCAACAAATTCAAAGAGACCCAACACCCAAATTCCAGAGCATAATAAAAAACAGTATAAATAAAACAAAACACCTCTTTAATGAAACAGATAAACGATATATGAAGCAAATTCACCCTTCTGCACCAACTCTTCAAGCCCTACCGAAAATACACAAAGAAAGCACACCAATCAGACCCATCATAAATTACAAAAAAGCACCAGGATACAAATTAGCCAAACAGATAGATACTCAACTATGAAAACTCATCAATATCAATCATTCATCTCATATAAAGAACAGCACAGACCTCATAAGCAAAATAAAAAATACGCACATCCCACATAATTCCACACTAGCATCATTTGACATAAAAAACCTGTATACAAACATTCCTGTAACTGAAACCATTTCCATAATAGAGAACATACTCAAAGCACAAAACAACCCACCTGAACACACAAAAGAACTAATAGAGACATTAAAAATAATCACATCTCAAAACTACTTCACCCACAATAACAAGTATTACACCCAACCAGAAGGACTACCAATGGGATCCCCAATCTCCAGCATCCTAGCAGAAATATTTTTACAGCACATAGAGAATACTAAAATACTAAAAAACACCAAACACTCAAACAAAATAATTTACTGGCACCGCTACGTTGATGACATTATTGTACTTTAAAATGGAAACCAAAGACAGTGTGAACAACTCCTAACACAATTGAACAAAACCCATAAAAACTTACAATTCACAGCAGAATATGAAACAGACTACACCTTAAACTTCTTAGACCTAACTATCAAAAAGCTAAATAACATGCACAATTTCAAAATCTACAGAAAACCAACTCTCACAGACACACTCATTCACAACTCATCCAACCATCCAAATCAACACAAACTTGCTGCTTTCAACTCCATGATCCATAGACTCCTAAATGTTCCCTTATCACAAGCTGACCACCAAGAAGAAATCAATACAATCAAATATTTAGCACAACAAAACGGATACAACACCAATCTAGTAGACAAAATCCTGAATAAAATGAAAAGTAAAAATCCAAAACCTGCAAACCAAAACAGATTTATCACACTCACATATTTCAACAAAAAATCACACAAAATAGCTTACATCTTTCAAAAATCCGGATTTAACACAGCATTCAGAACAGCAAACAACCTAAATCATCAGATCCAACAAGAACCAGCTCACCTAACAAACAGCACAATTCACAAATTCAACAAACCAGGAATATATAAGCTCAAATGCAACACATGCCCCAAGTACTACATAGGACAAACAGGCAGATCATTCAACACAAGATACAAAGAACACATCAAAGCACTACATTCCAACACTGACTCAACATTTGCAGATCACTAAATCAACACTGGTCACTCACACAATAACATTCAAACTGACTTAGAAATTCTACACACATTCCAAAAAAGCCACAAACTAAATACACTGGAGCAATATGAAATATTCAAACACCATAAGCAAAAGATATAACCAACATACTCAATGACCAAATACAATTCAAATCAAACGCAATTTTCAACTACATAATGGCTGTTCATCCTAACCTGAACAAAGCATGACCCCTGGCGGCAGGCTGACGAAGCTTCTTTTCAGAAGTGAAATGCATTCCTCAAGCATCTCCAATATATATTCCCCAACATATTAAAAGTGGCAAAGGTTGTACCAATATATAAAAATGGTCCCAAAGATGCGCCATCTAGTTTCCGTCCTATACAAATAGTGCCAGTCTTTTCAAAGATTCTAGAGATTGTAATATATATACAGGTTTATGAGTATCTGGTAAAGCTTAATGTTATATCTGCAAATCAATTTGGCTTTGTGAAGGGTAGATCAACGACAAATGCCTTTGATTCGTTAATAAAGTTTGTGATAACAGAATTTGAAAATAGAAGCTTTGCTCAGGCGACTTTTTGTGACCTGAGCAAGGCGTTTGATAGCGTGGATCATGGAATCCTATTAGATAAACTAGCATATTATGGAATAAATGGGAAAAGTCTAGACCTCTTTGAGTCCTATCTGAGTAATCGTCAACAAGCTGTGCATGTCAGGAAAGAAAAATCAGACCTTGCTACAGTAAAATATGGCGTTCCACAAGGGTCTGTACTTGGACCTCTTTTGTTTGTCATAATGATTAATGATCTACCTCAGGCTCTTACTACTCACACCATGCTATATGCAGATGATACAACTTTCCTTAATGCTCACTCAGATGTAAAAACTCTACAAAAATTGACAGAAGACACCATGGTTCAGGCTTCCAAATGGTTCAGGGCAAATGGTTTCTTGCTAAATGAAGCCAAAACTCAGTCCATGACATTTGGTCTTAGAGAGCTTACTCCAAATCAGGGTTCTGATACTCTCAAGTTTCTTGGCCTGATGATTGACAGCAAATTGACATGGGAACCTCATATTAATTATATTTCAGGCAGGTTGTCCAGGGTAATATATCTGTTAAGACAATTGAAGGATATTGTTCCTGAAAGGTATATTAGGAATTCTTATTTCGCTTTTTTTCAAAGCATAGTTTCATATGGTTTACTAATCTCTGGTAACAGTAAACACATTAATAGGATTCTACTCTTACAGAAAAAAGCAATCAGAGTAATATCCAATTCAGATTATCTTGATCACTGTCGGCCTTTATTCAAAAATAAAAAAATATTGACTGTTATTAACTTGTATATTTTCAATGTGATCCTATACATAAGACAGAACCGCAATAATCTAAAGAAACGGTGTAATATACACACCCACAATACCAGAAATAGAGAAAAAATGGAAATTCCATTTCAAAGGCTTTCTAAAACAATGGATTCATACAACACATTAGGACTAAGACTATATAATCACCTACCTGAATCGATTACAAGTTGCCTTAATATGGACAAGTTCAAGAGAGAACTCAACGACTGGCTAGTTTTAAGGCCATTTTATAGCTTAACTGAATTCTTTGACTGCAATACTCAATGATGTTTCTTAGCCTTAATGCTTGTAATGTACTGTATTACATTTTTAAGTGTACATTATGGTTTTATTATTATAGTTTTTAAAAATACGAGTGCCATTATAGCCTAATATTGACATTGTAATATATTTATTAATATTTGTTGTACTTCTCATGACCTTGTCAATTGCCCTTGGGCCCAACGACAATAAAATATTTATTTATTTATTTATTTATATATGTGAGTAAAACATTATTTAAAAGTGAAATACAGTGTCAGTTTTAATATTAGATTGTTCATTAAGTATTTCGTCATGGAAAACATCACAGATATATAAGGTTCGCTGTGGTCTATGGAGTGGCTGTTTTAGAGTTTCTAGCAGAACTGGTGTCAGAGGACGCAATAGTATAATACATTACCAGGCTGGAAAGAAACGTTTTGCTGGTCGAGCATATTATGAAAGCAAAATTTGTGTAACTAGAGTGTAAAGCAGCGTTTTTCTGCATCGAGAGAAACAGCTTTTTTCATGAACCAAAGGTGAGTGAAAAAAGTTTCTTGAGTGCAAAAACAATACTTTGTGCTTGAATTACACATTTAATTTTTCCTACAGTGTGTAATTTAAACAGAATAAAACAGGACATACATAACCTGACAATTCCTCACATAACCTATCTTCAAATCAAATTGATTTCAACAACAGCAACTATTTCGCAGCTGAAGCAGAGTAGCCAACCTATTTTTGAATGCAGATTAGGGAACCTGCGTATTACATGCTCACTATTTTGTGTTGTTAGGTTGCAAATCTGGAGTGCGGAAAAGTACTTTCCCACACTGGAATTCACTTTCCCGCACTGTTCTTTACTTTCCCTAACAGAAAAAACTGTTACATTTCAATGTGATGTGGCGTTACCAAAGCGGTTTGAGAAAAGCCACTTTGGGCTTTATTGGACTACTTTTCTTTATTTTTGCATAAAAATTCAAAGCCTCAATTATTTTTAATTTGATGATTTTCCTCATGAAACTGCTTACCAACTTTTATAAAAAATATATCCATAAATAAGGAAGTATTATTTAATGTAGTTATTGAATTGATTATTATTCATGCAATTCAAACCACTTGGAATTTTTTTACATTCAATTGCTGTACGGTAATACCAAAATTTTGCATTTTAGGTATTCTTTCATGCAAGTATTTTATGAAATATTGCCTAATTTATATTATCAAAATTATATTTATTAGGTATTTATATCAGTGGCGTAACTAGAGTCGACTTATGGGGGGGGGGTTTACCCCCCCCCCCCCGGTCAACCACTCTTACTCTCATCAAAAAAATCTCAGAATATAGATATAATATATATTATACAATAATCATGTAGGGTAAAGGAACCAGAAGCTGACGACCCCCCCCCCCCCCCCGCCCAGCTGACATATCTTCATATTTTTTCTTATTAAGGCCATAGTGGGTAGTTTTGAAATTCAAACCATTGAGAATTAAACTGGTATTTTGTGCATAAACTGGTACCATTGAATCATGTGCTAGGCATCATTTTTGACGGGGAAAAATACTTCCCCGGGGGAGTATAAGCTGTCAGACAAGAATCCTTTATTTATAGGTGGAATTCTTTAGGAAATATCGAAGTAAGAGTGTTTGAAAATCTCAAAGTACTGTCAAAATAATCATTATTTAAAATTAACTAATGCTTAGAATGCTAGAGCTTGAATATATGTTGATTATACCCTGAGTTCACCTATTAGGGGATGATTTTCATATTTTATGTTAATTGGGGGGATGTCAACGTATTAAGTATATTTTCAACACATACACAAGTAGCTGACATGGTATGTCAGCCACTAGGGACCATGTCTGAATTTTTTTTTAAATTATTGTTGATATCTTATGTTTTATATGTATGATTACCATTTGATATATATAAAATCAAATTAGCTCATTCCTTACCTGATACGTATATCAGCTACTGGAGATGATAAAAATAGGGGTGTCAGCTATTGGTATAGATGTCAAGTGATTTTAAAATCAAATCAAAATTAAATTTGTATCGAAATTTATTCCAGTTGCAATTAGTCATGAAAATAACTTGAATGAATTTTTTTCAAATTCAAATACTTTATTCACTTGAATAAAAATATTAAAAACATATAATACCGTACAATTAAATTTTTAAGTGTATTCCTCATTAGGCTATAGCCTGTGTGGAGGAATGGTTTGTCTCTCAACATTAGAAATTATACAGTAAATAAGAAAAGACAATAACAATATATTATAAAATAGAACAAAAATACTGCTGCTATGAACTAATGACAGTTATATATACTATGCAAAAATATAATTATGAAGAAAAAAGGGATAAAAAAGATATATTCTGAAAATGTTTGTATTAATCCAGACAATAGTTCCAAAGTTAATAGATAATATTCATGAATTTATTTAGTAAGGAGGTGTCAGCTACAGGTTCCTTTACATTAGCTTCAAATTAAATAAATAACCTTTCTAATTTTTACTTTTTCCAATTGTTTTTTAACATTTTTTTTTAATTTCTTCCAAGCAATGGGGGGGGGGGGTTACGACCCCCAAAACCCCCCCCCCCTCGTTACGCCTATGATTTATATAATAGTACATCTCCTTACGAAGCCAACCATGTGACACTTGAATGTTTCCTTAGTAGTGATTTGGTAGACTACACATGCTTCACAAAAACGCCTTGCAAACCGTCACTAGTAATTCTTTTGTACTTCAATCTAAGAGATAATGAACTACTTACCACGTCAGACAAAGCCGAGTAGTTGGTGCGGTATGATCGTTTGCACCATGCGCCGTCAGCCACCACGGTGATGAGTGGTGTACCGTCCTTGTCCACCTCGCCGAGCTCCCGTGCCAGCCGAGCCTCTTCTGCAGCCGCTTCCTCCATTTCCACAGCCGCCGTCGCTGCCCATCCTGCTGATACTTTTTCTTCGTAATTTTTATATGTATTATAACACATCGATGAAATGTTAAGTACACTCAAAAACTCCGCTAATTGAGCGTGACCCCCACCTGTCGTAATTGTTCCACAAACAGCACCAGTGTTCACATCCATCAAATTTTCATTTATTTTCTCACTCCAAACCGTAGTTTTGTAACTGCACGTTGTACACTTTACAACAAATCCACTGTTCAGGCCTAGTCTTTTTTCTGACATTATTTCCATATTCGAAAAAGAACCACCAAAAGGACCGTGATTGTCCAACTCTTTTATTTGTTTGAAGAAATCTCCAACATTCACTATTCTTCTTCCACTAAATGTTGTTCCACATTGTTCATTTCCCACACATATCTTGTTCTCTTGTGGAAGGAGACCAGGAGTAAATAGGTTTTCTTCAAGCTGCCGTTCTGCTGGTTTTGGTAAAGCTGCTTGTCTTCTACAAAAAAAAACAACAGAATTACCAATTTTTACTAAAAAGATGCTGGATTGGTGATAAGCAAAAATACAATCAAACATTACAAAAAATAAAACTGGTTGATTTTTCAGTCATTGAGAATTAAATTGATTATGTATTACTTAATTAATTACTACAGGGTTAACCAGAAATACGGATTTAGCAGTCAGTGTATTACCCCTTGTTTGTCCAGACAAATGTATAAGATGCCTTTTTCGTTTTAAACAAATTTATTTTATTTATTTATTGTTTGTGGTGTGTTTGTAAATTTCAAATTGTTCCAAGGTGTTGAGTTCGTGTCCTTTAGATTTTATATATAGAATGTGTAAGTTGGTAGTGATGTCAGTAAAAGTGTGTCCAGTTTGAATGATATGGTCTGCAAAAGTCGATTCTGTTTTTGTATGTAAAGCTTGTAAATGTTCCTTGTAGCGTTGTTTGAATGTGCGGCCTGTTTGTCCTATGTAAAATTTACAAATTTACACACAATAAACAAAACATCCTCAACGAACAGTTAAATTTTAAATCACACAAACTTTTTGACCACATTATACAGAAACCACAGTTCTTCTAACCAACAAACCAACATCGATATTTAGGATGCCTTGAAGATGGGTTTTAACAACTCGAAAACGTTCGGCCTACAGAAGTAAGTGAAATACTACTTATTTTGATAAAAATTTTACTGCAAGTCGTTTAATTCATTTGAAAAGTTAATATTAACAACGCAGTTCGTCATGGAACAAGAAATCCAGGAATTTAATTCAGCAAGACAAGCTACTATCCATGCCTACAGATCGACAGTGTTTAAGGTTAGAAGAAAACATTTACACATTCAATTCAACAAAAACTGTCTCAAACTCAAAATTACACCAAACTATGCTAAATTCATAACTAACAACAAATCAAAACCAGCTCAAATAGCCAAAACTAAAGCAGAAACTACCTTCATCAAAGAGAGCATAAACTTTTACATAAACAGAAAGACATACACAATTTGAAACTCCTCAAACTACATCTATCTATCACACAAAAATACGGACACAGTTTCTTTCTTGAATTAGCAGAAGCAACAAACACTTGGGTGCAACAAAAACTTGACAAAATTAAACAAAGACACAACAAAAAAATACATAACCTAACACCTGCTAGACCAATATTATTCAATCTGCTCACACTTTTTACAGAAAAACTGTCAACCTAACAAACATAGATTTTACAGAAACCGAACTCAACTTATTGAACAAAGGTCTAAAACATAACCTGAACTACAAAATCAACAGATCCACATCAAAAAACATAGTCATTGAAACAGAAACATGCATCCAACGAACAGATCCACAAATACATGACGAACTTAGACTAGAAACCTACAACACAATAAAAACCAACAGCTCACAACCACATCCATCCATAACATCAGAAAACCACACCATAAAAGAATTGAAACAAAAAGCTCTAACTCACAACCTCACCTATATCAAAGCAGATAAAGGCAACACTACAGTTATCATAAACAATGAAGAATTCAACAGAAAAACACTTGACTACATAAACAAAAATAACATAAAACAACTGCACACCGATCCCACAAATGTATACCAAACTACAGTCAAGCAAGTAATCAGCAGGACAAATCATATAATTAATGATTCACAAAAAAGAAGACTGAAACAAATACACCCTTCTGCACCATCACTTCAAACCCTCCCCAAAATTCACAAACCTAACATACCTATAAGACCAATTGTAAACTACCAAGAAGCCCCAGCATACTAACTAGCAAAACACATGGACCAAATGCTCAGAAAACTAATTAACATCAACAACAACACATACATAAAAAACAGTAGTGACCTCATCTCACAAATAAAAGACACACACATTCCTCACAACTCCACTCTTGCATCGTTTAATATAACAAATTCATACACCAATGAAACAATAGAAATAATAAAAAACATGCTTATTCACAACAACACAGCTACCGAACATATAAATGAAATAATAGACATCCTAAACATCATCACTTAACAAAATTAATTCACATTCAACAATAAATTTTACTCACAACCTGATGGATTACCAATGGGCTCACCAATATCCAGCATATTTGCTGAGATCTATCTCCAACACTGCGAAAACACCCACATACTGTTCAACAACAGATTCTCACAGAACATAATATACTGGCACAGATATGTAGATGACATTCTACTACTATACAGAAGGAACAAAAGACAATGTCAACAGCTCTGATCACACATAAACAAAATACACAGCAGAATATGAACACAACAAATTTAATAAATTTCCTACACCTCTCGATCACAAAGAACACAAACCAAAAACACAGCTTCAACATTTACAGAAAACCGACAATTTCAGATACCTTAATACACAGCACATCCAATCATCCAACACAACACAATCACAATCACTCAGCATTCAGATCAATGTTACACAGATTGAACAACACACCACTATCCACTGAAAATTACAACACTGAACTAAACACAATAAAATACCTAGCACAAGAAAACGGCTACAAACATGACCTAATTGACAAACTCAACCATAAAATAATAACCAAAAAACAAAACACCAACAAAAAATACATCACAATGACATACATTAACCCACAATCAAGCAGACTAGCCAAAATCTTCAAAAAAGCTGGCCACACCATCGCATTCAGAACAAAAAACAAAATAAAAAATGCACTTGCACCAAAAACCACAATGAACACGAATAAATACGATCTCCCAGGGATCTACAAACTGAACTGCTCTGACTGTAACAAATTTTACATAGGACAAACAGGCCGCACATTCAAACAACGCTACAAGGAACATTTACAAGCTTTACATACAAAAACAGAATCGACTTTTGCAGACCATATCATTCAAACTGGACACACTTTTACTGACATCACTACCAACTTACACATTCTATATATAAAATCTAAAGGACACGAACTCAACACCTTGGAACAATTTGAAATTTACAAACACACCACACACAATAAACAAAACATCCTCAACGAACAGTTTTAAATCACTCAAACTTTTTGACCACATTATAATGAAACCACAGTTCTTCTAACCAACAAACCAACATCGATATTTAGGATGCCTTGAAGATGGGTTTTAACAACTCGAAAACGTTCGGCCTACAGAAGTAAGTGAAATACTACTTATTTTGATAAAAATTTTACTGCAAGTCGTTTAATTCACTTGAAAAGTTAATATGATTTTTACTCACGTATACTGGAAACTGGATATATTAAAGGGATGCATTTCACTTCTAGGCTGATGAAGCTGATTAGAAGTGAAATGCATCCCTCTAATATCTCCAGTTTAAGTGAGTAAAAATCATAATTTAAATATCAAATATTTGTTTTATACAGTGTCAGTTTTGATATTAGATTGTACATAGGTACCATATACCACGCCTCTATCCAAAGACGTTCGCTATTGTGGACCCCTTTAACATATCATGGACCCCCAATTTTATTTTTCACTGACATGGACCCCTAGCCGGTCCCCGTGAACCCCAGGGACCACTGGTCTACACTATCATCAATATATTAGTTACTTTCGTTAGATATTCTGGGGACACTAGTACAAGCATCTATTTTAGCTGCTTGCCTATTTTTGTTTATTACATCCCACACTGCTGTGTTAAAGTACAAACTTGTATTCAAAATTTGCTGTTTTCTTACATTTGGCCCTTTTTTACTTCTTTTGTATAGTTTTTCTTTAAAGCTTTGTAATTATCTTCACGTAACATATTTCTAGATAGTTTGAATTCATCATATGCACCTTTAACCCTATTACTTTCTGCAAGGATATCATCAGGTATTCACTCTTCAATTTTGTTTAATTTGTTTTTACAGCATTACAGGGTCTTTTCTGACTGGACAACTCATAGTAATATGAAACCTTAAAATATTAATGAAACTATCATATTTGCATCTCCCGAGCATTCGTGTGTGATGTGAATAGTAAATCTAAAAAAAATTAAAAACAGAAATTCATGTTGGGCTATGTTGTTTTTTCAAATCAACTCAATTGATACCAGCAAGCTATTTTGTACTTAGTTGAAATACTAGTAAACTCCCTGGGATAAGCAAGTCGCTCAATAATTATAGTTCAGTTCAGTATCAATCTCAATTTATGTACAGAGTTTCCACTTAGTAGGGTGCCAAACTCAGGAAGATGATTCGGTACCTTAAAATACACAGACCGTTTCATATAAATGTAGACTGGAAGAGCTGATTGAAAGTTGTTTGCAATCTGCTGTCAATAATTTGCCTTAAAACTTTTAATGAACCTTTTTTAGTAAAATGGCTCAAAACCGGGAAGGGGAGCTGTCTACACCGATCAATATAAATCTGGATCCCAAATTTGTTATTAAGAAGCCTCCTGCTTCAGTTTCACATCTTTGGCTGTAAAAAACCTGAAGAAGCAGGACGCCTCTTAGTAACAAATTTGGTATCCAAAACTACTTGATAGTTGGAACAGCAAATAATAGTTACATGAGTAAATCTAACTAGGTTATTTACAATAATTATTAATAATAATAATCAAACAAATTTTTCTATTATTATTATTAATACCACCATGGTCCTGTGACTCAAATTGTTAGTTTAGTGAAATTTGAAAACTCTGTTTTGTTTCAATTACATTAACTTAATTAAATTGTATAACAGACTTCATAGATTCACGGATGGAATATAGAGGAATCCTGAAATTTTGGCAGGATGAATTTAAAAACAGTTCCAATAAAGAACATCCTTATTCACAACAACACAGCTACAGAACATATAATAGACATCCTAAAAATCATCACTCAACAAAATTACTTTACTTTCAACAACAAATTTACTCACAACCTGATGGACTGCCAATGGCCTCACCAATTTCAAGCGTATTTGCTGAAATCTATCTCCAACACTGCGAAAACACTCATATACTCTTTAATAACAAATTTTCACAGAACATAATATACTGGCACAGATATGTAGATGATGTTCTATTGCTATACAGAGGAAACAAAAGACAATGTGAACAACTCCAATCATACATAAACAAAATACATAAGAACATTCAATACACAGCTGAATATGAGCAAAATAATTCAATCAACTTCCTAGACCTCTCAATTACAAAGAACACAAACCAGCAACACAGCTTCAACATCTACAGAAAACCAACAATGACAGATACCCTAATACACAGCACCTCCAATCATCCAACACAACACAAACACTCAGCATTCAGGTCAATGCTACACAGACTCAACAACACACCGCTATCCACCGACAATTACAACACTGAACTAAATACAATAAAATACCTAGCACAAGAAAACAGCCACAAACATGACCTAATTGACAAACTCATCATAAAATAAAAAAGAAAACACCAACACCACAGACAAAAAATACATCACAATGACATACATTAATACACAATCAAACAGACTATGAGACATCTCATTCAGAACAAAAAACAAAACAAAAAATGCACTTACACTCAAAACGACACTGAACACAAACAAATACGATCTCCCAGGGATCTACAAACTGAACTGCTCTGATTGTAACAAATTCTACATAGAACAAATAGGCCGCACATTCAAGCAACGTTACAAGGAACATTTTCAAGCCTTAACATCAAAAGCTGAATCGAATTTCGCCGACCATATCATTCAAACTGGACACACTTTTACTGACATCACTACCAACCTACACATTCTACATATAAAATCTAAAGGACACGAACTCAACACCTTGGAACAATTTGAAATATACAAACACACCACACACAATAAACAAAACATCCTCAACAAACAACTGAATTTTAAATCACACAAACTTTTTGATCACATTTTACAAAAACCACAACTCTTCTAACCAAAAAGCTGACATCGATGATCTAGGAACACACGCCTCTGAAGATGGATCTCAAAGATTCGAAAGCGCTCGGCCTACAGAGTAAGTAAATTATACTTATTCTTAATGAATATTTGACTGCAAGTCGTTAGATTCACATAAAAAGTTAATAATTATCAGATCCAATTCAAGACATTTCTACCATCTTTCCCATTTCAATACATTCAGCCAAGCAGTTACTTTCATTCCAGACTGAAAATATATGAAGAAAATTTGAAAATATAATATAGACTAAGCCCTTCATTATTTGAATCTAGATGCTTTTCATTTCTGATATTGAGCTTCAACAAATCTATTTCTTGCGACTTTTGCTGTTATTATAATAATAATTATAGTACCTAATTATTATTATTCATTTTCTGATGTATCTGAATGTTTAAAATTGAAAAAATAATTTTTTGTATTTTTTCATTAAATTTCTGGTCTATTGCACATTTGTATTTGTCCTATATCAAAACTGACACTATATTTCTATTAAATATATAATTTTCACTAACTTATACTGGAGGGATGCATTTCACTTCTAAATAGAAGCTTTATCATCCTTCTATTTAGAGATGAAATGCAGTATCTCCAGTATAAGTGAGTGAAAGTCATATATTAAATAGAAATACAGTGTCAGATTTGATATTAGATTGTTCATGAACATACATCCTTTCACGACTAAACAAAATATTTAAATTGATTAAATATCGTTTGGTTCAGCCATAAAAATACATTTTTATTTACAACTGGGAATGAAATTTAAAAAATCTAGTTCCTGTCCACATTCAATTTCTGTTTCACTCCAACTGTACATTGGGCTCAAGCAACATCCAAGTAATGCTTTACCATTATTCTCATTTCATTATATTAGCTTTTCAGTCATGCAAACTTTTTGATATACTATTATATGTATATAGTACCATAGCCGATTCGATTGTAGGTGACTCTTCAGACCTCAGTTTTGTTGAAGTCCAAAAAACGCACTACACAAACGAGGAGTGAGGTAGTTTGTGATTGCTTTCCTCACTGAGCTAACAAAAAACAAATGCTGAAGCTCTATGCTTGACAGTACACTCCCACCTTTAAACAGGGTCTGGCTACACAGGTGAGTGTGTACACTATGTAGCACACCTCTGAGCTACTTTCTGCGTCCAAGCATATACTATTAGGAGTATTAAATTATTAGTTACTCGTTTTAAGGCTCCATCAACCAGCTTCAGCACTCACAAATCCTGTCTTGATAAAATCATCGATGAGCTAATATCCAGAAGATGCTGTAATGGATCTGTCTCACCATACTCTAGTACCTATTACAATTATACATCAGATGGTAGATCCCTTGGAAATTCAAATCAATCAAATTTTCTTTGCAGTGGCGAGGTGATATTGTGGAAGATATCCACAATGAATAATAAGACCAAGTTGTCAAATGTGGTTGTGACAACTTCGTCTTATTATTCATTAAAATCAATGGTTACAATAATAAGACTGCTATAATTGGACTGTTTCACTAGTACATTGTCTTGCTCCAAAACTCATCTTCAATTCAAAATCATCAATTGCTACTTCAGTAATCAGAAGACATTGTCAAGCCTCTGTCCCAACTCTTTCTCATCGTTAGTAGTAAGGTGTAATAAGGTATAGTAAGATATAACTGTGATATATTAAATGATACCAGATTGCAGTTCTGTATCACTCCACCGAAACAATCGAATGGAAAATATCTATATTTTTATCAAAATAATCTACATTTGTACCAGAACCTAAATTTCATTTCACATCGACTACCGATTCTATCTTTCGATTGTTTTGGTGGAATGGTATGGAAGATGCCAGTGGCGGATCACCACCCTCAACGCACGAATTGGCAACACTACACGTGCCGTGTTGTCTAGTCTGCAAGTCTGATGCTAGCAATCAGTTGGTTTGTCACTGTAGTCAAATGCTTTTTTGCAACATGGAGATTTTTTCAAGCCGCCTAATTTGATGGTGTGAAGTAAGTACGGTATTGTAAGAATGTGAGCCCAACTAGAACTAGTGAGCCCAACGGGCTGGAGAACTCGCTTGCAAACAACTAATTTTGGAAAGGGAAACTCATTTGGCAAGCTTATCGTAGGGGAAGGCAGTAACGAAAAATGGCTGTTTTGAAGATAATGATTTAGATAAAATTCTCAAGACAACTATCACTTGAAGTTCAAGTGTTAATCGTTGCTCTGACATAGCTTGGTTAGTTTTATCTGGCGCTTGAGACCAGAGAGAGGAATATTGTTTATGAATCTATGCACTACTGTACGCACCTGTCTGTCTCATTCTGTTGACACGTTTTACCTGACCATGAGCCGTTGCTATGGTGAAGGCGTCATTTTCCAAGCGCCAGTCGCCAGATGAAAGCATTGATCAGGGATAGTAAGGTTGATGGTTCGTCTATGGTAGTATATTACGTTACTAGGCTGGAAAGAAACGTTTTGCCGGTTGAGCATAATATGATAGGTTCGCACTAGGCGACAGTCGAGTGCAGAAACGTGAATATGCGAGAACCGGCAAAAGTTTACAGCTGTGTAATGTACATTTTTTGTTACAATTGATAGAAGGCATATCATGGCCGACTCTAGTGAACTAGAGTCGGCCATGGGCAGAAATGTACTATAGTCTGTTCAACGAGCCTAAGCTAACAAACTTTGCATGCGTGTGAGTGAGGAATTCCGAGAATTGTACTGGCATCAGTCGGTCGGCCTATTCACATTCATTGCCACTCAGCCTACTTCATCCTTAAGGGTGTTTGAACAAAAAATAGGCTATCTGTGAATCAGGCTTCGTTGAGTCTCGGCTTGCATGCACGCACATGTTTGTTTACTCCACTCCATAGGCTCGCTGAACAGACTATAGATAGGAAGAATCAGCTGATAAATAGGGCCTTATAGCCGTACAAGATAGGAAAAATCAGCTGGAGTGCGGCAAATTTTTTTCTGTTATATTTATAAATATAGTCAACTCATTACATTACTTAATACCTGTCTTGAATATTATCCAGCTGATTTTTCATATCTTGTACAGCTATAAGGTCCCATTCATTTGTCAGCTCATTTTTCTGATCTAGTACGGTAAAGAGGCACTTTCCATACGTGGCAATCTAGTGTAACAGAAACAACTATTTTCTATATATATATATATATATATTTTTTTTTAATGAAGAGATACCTTTGTTTCGCCTCAAAAAGGATGAAGGAGTAGGTCAATTTCATTGGCACACGAACTTGATCTGTATTTAAAGGTTCCAAGAATATGTGTTTAAAAGTTGAAGTTGGTTGGTCAAAGCGTTCGAAAGTTATCGTCGAATTTACAAACGAACATACAGAAAAAGCCACGAGCCTCGAGTAACAAAACTAAGAACTCGCTTCGCTCGTTCAATTATGAAGATATCAATATTCTATAAAGTGATCGATTTTTGAAAAAATGCATTGATTTTTGAAAAAATGCATATAGGCTACTGATCTTTAAATTAGTTGAAAACCAAATATTTCGATGTTGATGATTATGAACTTGCATTTATAACAGAACTTATATTTTTTGTGAGTAGTATGTTAACAGACGCGTTTTAGGACCTGTTTAGAGGATCAGCAAACTGATAATACACACTTGTACTGAGGACTCAGGTCCTGAAACGCGCGTCCGATACTACTCACAAATGTAACTTCTTTTGTAAATGCAGGTTTATAATTATTATTAACATCGATAATAACCAACAGTCACTTAAGGATGACAACAGAAGAGAAAGAATGATTAATTGAATTACTGTTTCGGGGTTAATTGCTGTTGTAACTTCAGCTGGTACAAATTGGGTTCCAGACTCTGATTTGAAGAATATGTTTCCAGCTTGACAGCCGTCATGAGAGTGACAATTCTGAATATCTGATTGCCAAAGTGAGTTGCTTCTAATGCTTAATTTAAATATCTACTACCTCTGTCAGTGAGCAGTACCATTGCTCAAATATTTTTATTGATGTTTAATATTTTTTGCCGATAATGCCAAGCCCACATGAGTCTGAAACTTGTGCGAGGGTGATGAGGTGAATACACAAAATAAGCAAGACTGAGCGGGAATCGAATCCATGACCGCAGAAGTAGCAGTCAACGGAGATAATCGCCCTACCGTTAACACAGCCAACTCTGTGGCTAAAACTTGAGAGCCTTATTATACGGAGCCACAGCAGTTGTGCTCGTACGCCACAGTCAAGGATAAATTACACTAGCCGGGTAAAATGGCTTCAAACATGTTAATACACATGACTCCAACCTTCATACTTTGTTGAGCTCGGTCAGACGCTCAGCTGATGTAATTTAGCCTAAATTGTGACTCGCGACCACGACTGTAGTGGCTCTTTATAATAAGGCTCTCACATGTCAATATGCAATGCTCAAAAATTATTTTAGATATAATTTTGCAGTTTTGGTAACCCATATTGCTTATTATCATTCAGATTATGCACGCTTGAAAGTAATATGAGTAAACTATCATTCATTGAAATTGAAATATTCATCTTCATCAAGGTGGAACGTCAGCTGGAAAGGGTAATCTGTAATTATGTCTTCTCATTTGTCATAGAAGTATTGCAATCGCTTATTATGCTAAATAAATAATTCAGTATACGGTACTTCATGTAAAATCAATTAACTATTTATGCTCAGTTTTCAAATATCTTCAATCCTAGTCTTTTTTTTATTATTTGTGAGGATGATATTGTGATCTGGTAGATAACAATCATGGATAAGAAGACTTTTTGTCACAACATCATTTATTATCAGCACACAAGATACTACAATTTCAGCAGTAGCAATCAAACTACGGGATCGATAATGAAAATGGCGTAATTGCCGAAACTATAGTATCTCGTGTTTTAATTATAAATGCGGTTGTGATATCTAGTCTTATTTATTTTCAATCCTGGTGTTGGGCTTTTTCTCTCAATTAAAATTACTTGTAAGGATAACCGATTGGATTGGCCAGCAAAAAAGACTGTTCTCTGCTGTAAAATCACTTCCCGGTGGTTCGGAACCCACCTGAAACTGTAGGTCCAACTCATCAATCACCATCATCCAATTCATTACCCACGCACAGGTCTGTGACCTATGTGGGCTTCATCCTCCGAAAAAGGTACTTTTTATCCTAATATATCTAATGCTATTTTAGCAGTTATAAAAAATAAGTGTAGGGGACCTTGAAACGCAAAGATTACCTAATTTCTTGGAAAGCAATGTACTAATTTTAAGTAAAGGAAACTGTAATTAGGTGGCTGAGAGTAAGAGAAGAACTTATAGAATGAATAAATAAGAGTTTTCATCTACAAATCACAATAATAAGGCAATCTCAAATAAATTATTATTATTTTAACACAAAAAATAAAGTATGGTACGGTATATATTTTACAGCCATTCACTATTCCTTAGAAAAACATACAAAATTAACAATATTTTACAAATCAGAATAATAAGGTCATTATAAATTACATATCTTCAACAAAAATAGCAGGCAGATGACAGTAAGTCATCTTACAGTCTTAATGCAATAATATATTGTTTGTCCCTCTCTGAAGGACTGTCACAAATAGGCTTGCAGGCGTTAGACACTGAGTGGCACCTTGTGAAGCACAGAAACGAATCAGAAAATGAATCTCAACTTATCTAGCTTACAAACAATAGTGTCATCATGTAACTTGGATAAAGTGACATTTGATTTGAAAACATACTTGAATTTCTGAACTAATCACAGCACTCAGCAATGTGCGCAGTCTAATTCATTTCTGTGTCTCACAAAAAGCCACCATGTAACACGTCCATTCTCAAGTGGAACGCATTCAAAAATACGAAAAATTTCATTACAACTGAAAAGGCACCTAAAGAAGAGTACCTTCAAACAACATCATTTAGGCATCAAAATTATTTAGTATGCTGAATAATTTCAGTAATGAAATATACAATCAACAATGAACAGATGGTCTCCCATTAATCATTGATGAAATGACTCTCACAATGTTCTAATACACTGGTCATATATCTCTAATAAACTGATCCAAATTCAATTTTAAAAGTCAAAAACCCACATTCAAAGACCCAAGTTTGGAAATGATGTGCAGAAATAAGCACTAGAAACTGTAGATCCGTTGAAAGCCTAATTGAGATGACTCAATTTCGAAAAAGAAAAACTCTACTTAGGCCAATTTGAGAACTATGTCAAATTGTGAACCAAAATGTGACACAAGTTCATTTATTTATTGATTTATTTTATAGAAATTACAAATTACTTAGTGACACCAGGAAAGTTACTTTATAACACAAATTGTAGGTTTAAAAAAAAAATTAAATAAGATTACAAGCAGAAGAGAAGTAAGTGTTCAACGGAAATATGAATAATTAATAACTCATTCATCAAATGGACAACCTAAAATATACATATAGATAAAAGAGCACGATTTCAAGCAGGAGATAAAATTGAATGTGGAAAAAACCATAAACGAATAGATTAATTTCTATTTTTCCACAGTAAGTATTTTGCAGAATATTTCCATGGGAGGACCTAGCACGCACCTTTCAAAAGAGATAAGCATAAATTTATATCTCATCTGAAATTTTAGAAGCTCCTTCCTTCAAACCGTTTTGAAAACCATAGGTGCAGCAGCACCATTCATACTAAAGTTTCTATGATGGATAAGCCAATGGAATCATTTTTCTATGATCCCTGTATATTATAATGTACTATAGATACTATGAAACGGGAATCCCTTATATGTTTTATTAAAAGTTTGTGAACTTATTGTATGCCACCTCTTCAAGTTGGTACGTACAGAGAACAATATTTATAGAATGGAGTATTGTAACGTTCACAAAAAGCTATATATGTCTAGTTTTCACGAGAATCAATTTATTTATAACGGATGAATTAATTTTTCAACTAAAACTCATGGAAAAATACACGTAATTGGAGAAGATACGCCAATCATTGAAATCTAAGAAAAGTACAGAAGAAACTGGTAGGCTCAATAAGGTTGGATCTTGGGATGAAGGGGTTTTTGAGAATAGTGTGTTTAGTAGAGATGGCTTCTTCTAAAAGATTGTAAACTTATAGGACGTTACAGATTTTTGGAGGCATCTGTGTTATGGACCCCACCTTGAAAAATATTTTTATATACCAATCAATTAAAAGCTATGATCAACAATTTTTAAACTCATTGATGAATAATATTACACTATTTCTGTATGCTTAATGATTATTTAGAGAATTCAATAAAAGTGATTTTTATAACTTCTACTAAAAAAAAATTATTACTAATAAATATTATTCCCAAATAGTTATGCTTTTTGACTGATTACTATAATCTTTTCGAGTTCTGGACTACAGATGAATTCGCTACAGAATTCACCAAAAGTGAGTTTCTATCACTGATAAGTAACCTGAGGCCTGGGCCTGACGTATATGATTTATGAAAGCAATGCAAGTTCAAACTAGTGATATTATTTGAAGTACAAATATTACTCATACTATTAACATTTTTGTAATTATTTCGGATGACGTCCCCATGAGTCTGGAAACTTGTGCGTGGATAATGAGGTGAATGTGTGAATGATGAGAGACATCCATGGCTAAATGAGATTCGAACCCAAGGCTGTAGAAAACGAAGCCAGCCAGAATCTTGTCTTATCACAGTCAAGCGCTCCAATACCAGAGCCGCCAAATTTATCATTGCGAAATTCCAATTATTGTGTACGTGAGATAATTTCAGATAATTATTGACCGATGATTTACAAATAATTTATTGTTCATGACAGAAAATGTTAGGAACAGTTCGGATAATTAATTTGGTTGATAAATTCAAAAACTGAGTTAGGCAACAGGTAACCAAGCAAAAGGAAGAGCTTACATCTTGCTGTAAGACATTTTTTTCTCTATTTATTCCAAGTTATTTCCTCATGTAATGCGATACCTATACTGCGGAACTGTTTAAAGAACACTGCAGGTTTAATTCCCATCTGGGGAGGAGCTTACTACTTCGAAATAAACTACTTGTTACAGGGCAAATTAGGCTATATCTTGTAGACCATGATATATATGTCATTATATTTATTATTTTTCAATTGGGGCATTTTTCTATCATCAGAAAATAATCTAAGATGGCTGACAACAAAATAATTAAATAATTTCATACCACCATCTCGGTGGTAGATATTGCAAACTAATTCAATACCAGGAGCTTCTTGATTAAAAGATACTTTTTGTCAATAATTCAGAATTCAGAATTGTCAATTAATATGAAGGCCAATTTTTATGTAAATTATAATGAATAATAACAAGTAAAATTATTAGACTGAACCACTGAGTTACTCCTAGATTTCAGCCCAAGGACAAGTTAAAGCTGATGGCAAAATGGCTGGCTCATAGTTAAACCAATTCAACAGTTTCAAACTGAAAATAATTTTGAAATGTTATTTCCATTAATAAATATAGACTGATGACTGAAACTTGCTAACGAACCCTTTCACAATGTGTAACAGCCCAATTACACATTGCGAGCGAGTGTACAAGCAAGTGGAGAAAAACAGAACTTAAGAGGGATTCTCATAAACATGTTGAATGGTCATTAGCTGATTATTGTGTACAAAATTAATTTTTAGACCTTTATTTTAAAAGAAAAATTACCACTAACTAAACTCGCCCACAATGTGTAACAGCCCAATTACACATTGCGAGCGAGTGTACAAGCAAGTGGAGAAAAACAGAACTTAAGAGGGATTCTCATAAACATGTTGAATGGTCATTAGCTGATTATTGTGTACAAAATTAATTTTTAGACCTTTATTTTAAAAGAAAAATTACCACTAACTAAACTCGCCCACAATGTGTAACAGCCCAATTAAACATTGCGAGCGAGTGTACAAGCAAGTGGAGAAAAACAGAACTTAAGAGGGATTCTCATAAAAAAGTTGAATGATCATTAGCTGATTATTGTGTACAAAATTACTTTTTAGAACTTTATTTTAAAAGAAAAATATCCACCAACTAAACTCTCCCACAATGTGTAACAGCCCAATTACACATTGCAGGCAAGTATGAGTGGAGAAGAACAAAACTTGAGTGGGATTCTCATACATGTTAAATGGCCATCAGCTGTTTATTGTGGATAAAAATACTTTTTAGACCAGGATTTTAGAAAAAAAAATACCACTAACTAAACTCTCCCACAATGCGTAACAGCCCAATTACACATTGCAGGCGAGTGTGCAAGCAAGTGGAGAAGAATAGAACTCAAACGGAATTTAATTTTAAAACAACTTAAAATTTGGCTTTTTTCAATGCAGAAATTAAATTTTTTGAACCACTCATTGATGTGAGTGGGAATTTTCAATCTAATTGATTTAAAATCAATTAAGCCTAGTTTTAAAGTAATTAGTTATAATTTTGTAGGTGTAACTATTTCATAATTTAAAGAATATTCGTAGACGCCATGGAGTGCGAGTTGATTATGTGAAGCGAGATTGGACTCAGATAAAGTGTACTCTTATTTGTCTATATATATATATATAATCGAAATACCACTGACTGACTCACTCATTCATCACAGTTTCTCAGGAACCACTCGACCAAAAACGATAAAATTTGGTACACGTATTCAGTAGGGGGACTAGACGCGTGCTAAGAAAGGATTTTTCAAAATTCGCAATTTTCGGGGTGTTTTTAGGGGGTTAAAGTTTTGCCTATGCAAAGCACGGGTACATGGCTAACTAGCTTACTGGGATCTTTTAATCATATGGAAAATATTTTGAAATTTGCACTTAACAGATGTCATCAACCTGGCATAATAACATTTCATCATACCCAGTCATATGTTTCCCACATATTGCAAGGCTCCGACTGTATGGTAGCCTACATGCAAAGTGCAAAGTCTTTTGCTGTTCAAAGACAGTGTAAATAACGCTGCTAAGGGGTCTGCCATATGATTAAAAACGGTTGACTTCTATCAGCTGTTCCTTTAAGCTGTTTGGCTGGCAAGTTCAGTAGGTTAGGTCTATTAATGAATAATAATTTGTTTCAAACAAAGCTAAAAGCCAACGTTTATGAAAAGTATATGAAGGGTGCAGGGGAAAAACGATCATAGTCACAAAATCACTTTTTTGAGAAAATCGAAAAATAAAGTTTATGAATCAATAATTCCTTGTCAATATTTTTTTTCAGTACTTGGAATACACCCAAATAACTTAGATTAATGAAAAGTGTAAATTTTTGAGAAATTATTGAAATTGCCTGATTCAATGAACGAAAAAAATCATTTTTATTGTTAAACTACACTAACCTGTATGAAAAAACGATATTAATAAGTTTAA
The DNA here is from genome assembly GCA_948455865.1 of Conomelus anceps. Classification (NCBI taxonomy): domain Eukaryota; kingdom Metazoa; phylum Arthropoda; class Insecta; order Hemiptera; family Delphacidae; genus Conomelus; species Conomelus anceps. The sequence goes on along the minus strand of OX418216.1, from coordinate 6,120,066 downwards.
TAATATTTAAAAAAAATAAAGATGAATTAATAATGACTTAAAAAACAAAAATTGAATAACGAATGTTGAGAAACTGATAGATAACCTCAAATTATACATGTGAAATGTGTGTGATACTGAACAATATCAAATCAGCTGTGGGAATGTGAAATGGATCCTGATCGTTCTTCCACATGTTGAAGTGGACTCTGATCATACTTCCAGATGTTGGAGTGGACTGTGATCGTTTTTCCCCAGCTCTTGTTATTTTCTTCGATTTGTTGTGGGGACTATGATCATTATTTCCAGGTTTTTGATGTGCTATCTTGTAGAGCTCAAAACAAGCTTCATCAAGAATTTTTTTTTCGGAATTCAGTTTTTTTGGACTTTGATCGTTTTTCCCCTGTGCCCTTCATATGTTTGATTAAGACCCTAGATGCATACTAAGTAATGGTATCAAAATTCTCCCCAAAATTCTCCACCTATTCTGTAAATTTATCTAATCACAATGGAAATTAGTTGGACCCCCCCGGGGGTCCAGGGGGCGGAGCCCCCTGGCTAGACGGTTAAGGCGAACGAAGCGAGTCTGCCGGCTAGTTAATTATATATTTTTATTTTATTTTTTTGCCACGAATACTGGAAAATGTGGCCAAAAGAATTCCTTATAAATTTATACACATGTCAAATGGCCATTAGCTGCCTATTGTGTACAAAATTATTTTTTAATCCTGAATCTTGGAAAAAAAATACTTCTCACTAACAAATTTATGTAGGTTATTACATTTTCGCCTTCATTATTTCTAAAGAAAAAATTGTTTATATTTGTAAAATAAAGAAGATCCAATAAAGCTCGAAAATGTTGGCTGTTCAGCTCCCATTAACTCTACACTAAATACTCTCCCTGCCTGCAACATAAATTTTGTCCGAGCACTCAGTTTGAAACTAACATCAAATCAATACTGAAAAATAGAGTATCGGAATTCCCAAAGTAGTGTTCAAGCGCATCTAGCTTGCTACTGCGCATCACGCTATTGAACAATACCTTATCTTCTAATTACCTTGAGAATTCCATAACATTGGCATGAGGAAATAAACTAGCCCTATTCACTGCAGAATATACTCACTAACATTGACATGAGGGAATAAACTAGCCTTAAAATTAATTAATGAGGAAATAAATTGACTTTATAATTAATTCACTGCTTGCCACTACTCAATTTTTTTATTACGAATGATGCCCACATGAGCCCGGAGACTTGTGCGTGGGTAATGGGGTGAATGGGTGGATAATGAGAAACATCCATGGCTGAATGAGATTCGAACCCAAGGCTGCAGGAAACGAAGCCAGCCAGAGCCCCTTATCTATCACAGACAACCGATCCAACCAACTGCGCTACCATAGCCGCCAAATTAGAAATGAAAGATGAAGGTTAGAGTTCATGTAGAGTAAATTAGAATCGATATCAGTTGTCATTTACTTGAGTAAATACGATGAAAGTGGAATACTTATAGGCCTAAGTTTGTGTTTTTATTACATTTGTTTAAATCATATAGTTTCGAAATTTTTGTGGTACTTGTGAACAGAAATTTTATGACGATGGTGATGCATTTCGAGAGTAAATTATCAAATTATGATTATCTTACGGATTTTTTTCTAGGGGTCCACAATCAAGGTTGGTGGTATTCATAGTAATGGATTTAATAGGAAAAAGGTACAGAGTGAGTGCCTTTAAATGGATTAAATGTGAATAAAATGCAATTCTAAGCTATTGTGAAGTTAAACTACTTTTGATGAGTGAAAAATCATCTTTTTTGAAGTATGTATGATGCTGTTAGTAACAGCTTGTAACCAAGACACAGTGCATGTCATGTTACTATGATGTCTTACTGAATGCTACTGTATCATTTGATGTTGTAGTTCCACAATACGTTTTCGAAATTTCCAATGAGTACAGTTGAAATATTAAAAGACTATAATTTTATATTGAACACAGTGAAAGAGAAAGCTTCGAATAAATGGGGTCCTGGGTCATCTCACTGAGCAATAGAAATATTTGAAAATAGTTATCATGAAATTCGCTGACCTATCCTGATTGAAATCTGGCTCTTATTTTGTATTAAACATACAAATTGACATAGTTCTCTAATTTTAATAGGCCTAGTAATCATCACAGAACGCAATAGTTTTTCAATTCTGGTGGACCAATTTCAATGAGCTGTTGGTTGCTACCAATAATTGGATCTTTGTTGGGCTGAATAACCATATTGTACAACTTTTTACATAGAAATAGTTGTGTAACAAAAATTATACTGTTATAATCTTTAAAAAACTTGCTTATCAAACTTTGTTCTATAACATTGTTATAATGCAGTATAAACGCTGCTTTATTGAAGTATTGTAACTCGTACGAAGTTGTTAACTTGTTTGTCATCTTGAAGCATGATGATGAAATAAGGTTCGTGGGGTGAAATTGATGCCTTTCTGGAAACATCAGACTCGGCAGCTAGTGTGTGCTTGCAAAGAAAAATGGTCAAATGTTATCAGAACAGTAGTGTCGTACTGTTGTGGCTTGCCGGAGTGCACAGCTAGCTGCCTAGTTGTACTATACATAGTATGGAATAATAAGAGATCCAACCTTTTTCTGGTAGGGGAGACCGGGGTACAATGGGTCATGGGGTACAATGGGTCAGGGAATTTTTTCTCATTTTAAGGGAATTTAAGTAAGATTGAAAATGAGCTATGGGTTGGCACCACTGATGCCCAAGTTTGACGAAAAAATCATTCAGCTGACATCTCAGTGAAGGAAGAAAGCAGCCATTTTGTGTTTTGGATCATCTCACGTAAATTTGAGGTTAGTATTAATTTTTTAATTACCACTGTAAATTTAATCTTGTTTTGAATGATTTATATATCAAGATATGGTATAATTATTCCTCTACAAGCACATAATATTATAATGGGTCAACACTAAACAAGAAAATAATATTTCTACAATTTAAAAACACATATGCTCTGGGGTACAATGGGTCAAGAACATTGGGGCACAATGGGTCACTGACCCATTGTGCCCCAGCACTTTGATATTAGTTATCGCATTAACATATGTACTTTTAAAGCATGTATATGCCATGCAACCATTTATTTGGTATTTAAATTATATTTTAAGATATTTTCAACAGTTAAAAAAACAAAATATCAAATTTATTAGGTGTTGGCTAGTTGTACATAAAAATGTAAGTACAATAAACTCACGGTACGAAACATATAAAGCCTTTTGGTCTGTGGTGGGCTACATGATTGATAAACCAAGCCAACAGAAGGATGTTAAATAGGCTTACTTTTCTTTTAACCTTATGCCTTAGCCTACAGCAACAGCCTAGGCCTACACAGGGCATTAAGAATACTTATTGGCTATCCTTTTTCTATAGTAGGCTACATGGAAAGCAACATAATCATTATACAGGTAGAAGCCAATATTTTTTTAATTATTATTGTTTTTCTGTTTTGCAGATTCTACAATGGTGCGATCACACAAACGGAAAACTGAGAGAGGTCTGGTGGATGAGGAGATGATGAGAGAAGCAGTAATGGCTGTGCAGAAAAAAGAAATGTCCGTTCGTGGAGCTGCTCAGCATTACAATATTAAGAATACGACTCTGCAGCGGTATGTAAAAAAGTTTAGTAATGTTAACCTTGAAGAAAACGAAGATGAAAGTGACTTAATGTTCAAGCCAAACTATGGAATAAATAAAATATTTACTACTAAAGAAGAAAATGACTTGAAAAACTATCTAACACAAGCTAGTGCTATGCACCATGGCCTGCCACCTAAAGAAGCCAGAAAATTAGCCTATGAATTTGCTGTAGGCCTGAAGAAAGATAAAATTCCACCGTCATGGGAAAAAAATGAATGTGCTGGTGAAGACTGGCTTTCAGGCTTCATTAAAAGGTGTAACACAATATCTTTAAGAAAACCTGAGGCCACCTCATTAGCTAGAGCCATGGGCTTCAATAAGCCTGTTATTGACAAATTCTACAAAACTTTACAAGAGCTTTTGGTCAAACACAAATTTGGCCCAGAAAATATATATAATTTAGATGAAACTGGTTTAACTTCAGTCCAAACACCTGGGAAGATTTTGGCCCCAAAAGGAATCAAACAAATTGGCCAAATTACCTCAGCAGAAAGAGGACAACTTGTGACATTATGTTGTACTATTAATGCTATTGGTAATACTATACCACCATTCTTTGTCTTCCCTCGAGTGAATTTTCGTGAGTCCATGCTCAATGGGGCACCCTTGGGATCTGGAGGTTCTGCTACGTCCTCTGGGTGGATGAATACAGAAACATTTTCAATGGTGATGAATCATTTCATTAAATATTCTAAATCTTCTCCTACCAACAAAACGCTCTTAATATATGACAATCATGAATCTCATGTGAGCATAGCAGTCATCAAACTGGCCAAAGAGAATGGAGTCATTCTGCTTACTCTACCACCACATTGCAGCCACAAAATCCAACCGTTGGACAAGGCTGTATTTGGCCCCCTAAAAAGATATTATAATCAAGCTTGTCGCAACTGGTTGATCAACCACCCAGGAAGACGGATATCAATACATGAAATAGCAGGATTAGTTGGACAAGCATTCCCTTTTGCCTTTTCGACAAACAACATCTTGTCAGGCTTTTCCAAAGTGGGCATTTATCCGTTCAACTCTAACATTTTTACTGAAGATGACTTTGCAGCTGCATGTGTTACAGACCTTCAGCAGCCAGATCCACCAGCTGACCCCAGCGCTACCGACACAACAACCACAATTCACACAACAACCACAATTCACACAACAACCACAACTGACACAACAACCACAACTGTCACAACAACCACAGATGATACAGCAACAGCAACAGAAGAATACCAGCCTATCCCATGCTGCTCAACCTCAATTGTTCAGTCTCCTCCAAACTCGAATGTAAACATCACTTCAAGTTTGACACCTGAAATGGTACGACCCTTTCCGAAAGCCAGCGAAAGGACGACAAAAGTAACAAAGAGGAAGATTGTCAAATCTGAGGTTTTGACAGATACACCAGTGAAGAACCGCATTGAGATGGAGACGCTAGAAAGGGAAAAAAATCCCAAAAAATCTAAAAGAAATGACAAAACAAAAAATAAGTCACTAAAACAACGACCTAAACCACATAATCCTGAAAAAGTAAAAAAAAGTAGGCCTATTTGCAAAAAACTCTATCAAGATGTAACTAGTTCCGAGGAAGAAGAATGGAAAGAGTCATCTGACAGCGATCTTGAGATGGAGTTGTCTGGAGCAGAAACTGAGGGAAGCGGCGATGACAACGACCTAAGCATGGAGGTGAACATTGGAGACTTTCTGCTAGTTGAAGTTCGCGGTAAAAAGAAAGGCAACGTCAACCACTTTGTTGCTGAGGTGATGGAAGTTGAAGAAAATGGCTATGAAATTAAATACATGAAAAGACTTTCCCCTTCATACAACTTTGTGTTTGTGAGTGAAGAGTTGTATTTCGCTCTTTCAACTGATGTAGTGAAGAAACTGCCAACTCCGATTGTTCATGCTGGGACAGAAAGAACCTTGCAAAAGCTTTCTTTCCAGGTGAATCTTACCAAGTATAACGTACATTAGTCCCATGTAACTATTTTAACTATTTCTGACAAGTTTGAATTTTAATAAACAATTATTAAAATTAAATTAAAGTTTTATTTCTATATGACCCATTGTACCCCAGACCGCGACCCACTGTACCCCGGGCCGGGGCACAGTGGGTCAGCATGCAAGGGTTTTTTATTATTATTATGAGGCCTTTTATTATAGAAATATGATCACAAAAAAAATTATTTAAGTACCTGAGAAGTGCTATAGTAAGTATATATATTTTTCAGACTTAACACCTTCAACCTTTTTCCGCAAAAAAATTATTTGTAAAAAATGACCCATTGTGCCCTGGTCTCCCCTACTGAAGAACGTCGACTGCAATACTGATGTTTGATGCTAGTCTATGCTCATGTACGTTGAAAAGTCAATGATATCGTCTTACAATCCACTATCGCAGTTCATCTCCAAAATCAAATTCTTACAGAATTCAATTCTTTTCTATCTGAAAAAAATAAAATAAATTGTGAGTTTTGTCTTGGCTTTAAATTAACAATGATTGATAGGCTACATCAGAACAAGTATCAGAGATTAAGAAGACAAGTGTTGTGAACATTCATCTGTACATATACTATAAAAAGTCACTGCAACAAAGAAAAAACGCAAAAGAAAGATTCAATATGAGTAACAACTCTTAAAAAGTTCTGCTGTTAGAAATAATTGTTAATTACCATGTTCATGTTTAGCTGATTTGTTATCAACTTGAATTTGTCATTTTGATTCGGAAGATTTTTTATATCATTATTAAATTTGCATCAACTCGTCATTACCCACGCACAAGTCCAAGACTCATGCGGACTACATCAGCAAGAAAAAAAGGAATCTAGTGTCTTCAACATTAGCTATCATCTGAAGCTATTCAAGAAAACTATAAAAAGAATTTTAATTGATAAATCGTGCTATTCAGTAGCAGACTTCAGTGAACACTTAAGTCTAGTTACTCAATAAACAGATGGTGCTCACATTTGTTCTATCTTATGAACTTAATGACTCTTTTATATCATATTTATATTGACTGATACTGTTTTTTACTTTTACTTCTAATATTCTTGTTTGTCTACAAGGACGAAATTGTTTGACAAATCACTCATCAAATGGGAGTAGGCTATTCCCAGAAAATTGATGTAATGTGATTAAACATAAAATTAAGAAATAAATTAGTTACAGAGTGATTTTTTACTTACGGCGAATCAAAGCGACTAACAGCTTTCGTTCGGGTCTCCTATTGGTTTCCTTATTTTGTTAGTGTGTGTTTGCTGCAATACAATTACAAAAAAAAAAAGAATTAGAATAAATGACAAATAGTAAAATTACAATCATAGTGAATACAAAAAAAATATAAGGGACTGATATTGAGGACCATTTCAATTATTCAATTAATGGATTCTAGCAGCAAATGGCGTGTGATTATTCTTTTGATAAACATGGTCAAGTTTGGGAATTTTAGTGAAATATTATTTGTAAAGAAAGCAGTTGTGGGCAAGAGCCTGTTGAACCTTTGCTTGATTATGATTTTGTCATGAATAAATAGTTGACAATTTAACTAACTGACAAATATACAGAAACAGAATTTATTAATTTCGAAAGTGCCATTAATTTATACTGAAGACTTCCGCAATGGCGGATATTGACACCAGCATTGAATAGCATGTTTTTTAAATAGCTTGAGCAATTCAAATAACAATGTTACTGAATGCTACTGTACAAAAATATCAGTCACCGACGGAAATCAAACCGCGGACCTTCCAATTAATTGCTGGTCGGGCGCCTTAACCACTATAACTTACTACAGTGACCATTCTGCAAACCAGCAGTCATTTTAAACTCGGCCATATTGGCTTGAAATTCAGTATAAATTAAAATCTCTTTGAGGAATTCGAAATAAATAAATTCTGTTTCTCTAAATTTGTCAGTTACGATACGAGCCGATATGGCCAAGTTTAAAATGAGTGCTGCTTTGCAGAAGGGTCACTGTAGTCTAGTGGTAATAACGCCAGACCAGCTATTGGGAGGTCCGCTGTTCGATTCCCGGCGGTGACTAAATATTTTTGTGCAGTAGTATTCATCGATTTCAATCAGCTATACAATGCAGTTGTCAATATCCTCCATTGCAGAAGTCTTCAGTATAAAGTTATAGCCTAACACTTTGAGGAATTCGAAATTGATAAATTCTGTCTAATAAATAGTTGATGGATACCATTACATGAAATTAATGAAAAGTTCCAGACAATTGATAATAGAGATTTTTTGATTTGGTCTGGACAAAAATAAAATTTAGTGTGTATTTCACACAACTCAACTAACCTAAAGTGAAAACGGTTTAGGCCTCTCACTCAAGATTCCAAGAATTTCCGATGAAGGCTCTTCTTGGCGGTCCTTATTTTTTTAGTGTAACTTATATTTATTTTCTGCAAGACAAAAAAATAATTATTAGAAATTAATACAAACGAGGATTTTTATGGTATTTCTATCGAGGATCATTTCGATTATTTTAAAGAGTAACTTATCAAGATAAAAGTAGGCACGTCATAAATATAGCAGCATATGTGGCGTATGATTATTCATCAAGTTTATAGATGACTTATTATTAGATGAGAATTGATGTTTTAGAGAAATAAGATAATCATTCTATGAAATGTCACCCCATTGCAAATAGAAGTAGACTTTGTAGCCAGACACACTGCACAGTTATAAACTCAGTCACTGCCAACTATGAAAATATGATGTTTGAAAATAGAAATATTCTCTCTCAAACACTGTAAATTATGAGGTAGTGAGTCTCCTCCATCATGGAAATCAACCACAACATTGAGGGATTCTGAAAAAAAAAATTGAAGACTTGGCCATTTGACTGGAGCTTTTATAGTTTGAAAAGATTTTTGGATAGATAATGTTGTACAGAACTTAATGAAAGAACTTAAAATTCTACATTTGGGCACATTCTACCAGAATCTGAAAAACTCAGCTAATAAGATCAAACAATTGAAGTGATGAGATGAAAGAATTATGATAGTACGGTACTTAATGATATGACGAGTCCAGATTCAATTTACATAAGCTATCAATTTGATATCTCATGGCACATATTTTATGAAACAAGTTCTACAGAAATCGTCCTTCCAACACATTGTTGATCGAAAAGACTTATAAACGAAAATTATGCAGTAAAAAGCATTTAATACAATGTTAATTTCGTTTATCATAATTAAATAATTATAAAACTCCTTGATGGTAACGTGACCTATTTTCATCACAAATGGCAAGAATTCAATTTACGAATTTATCCTTACGTTTTGTACACGAACATTAATAATAAAATTAGGAAGGACGCAAATTGATTCAAGTATTTAGTGAAATATTGGATAATATAAATAAAAGTGTCAATTTCCAAGCTCACATACCTGTAATAATGGCTAACTGCATAACTTCTGATCGAACAATGACCGATTCAATTTATCATCACCGAATTAAGTTAGCACAGTCACTGCATATCACATTTAAAACTCTTTGAAATGAACTGTAATTTATCAACTGTGTGTACTAAATCGCACTATAAACCACTTTTTAATTCAACGATAAATAATTAATTATTATTTACGGAGCAGTACTGTTGTCTCTTTCAGAGAAGAATAGAAGAATCATCTGGTAAATGGAGGTTAGCCTACAGCTACGACGCTACGAGTCCAGCGTCCAGCCACAGGGACATTACAACTTGTTCGCCGACTAGCGCTAGTCAAGCTTGTTTTTTGGCGTGCTTCTGTCAGCTGATCATGAATCATCAATCAAATGGCATTTTAAAAGAATAAGAAGAAAATATATTAGAATATAAATAATAGAATAGAATATAATTATAAGAAACAAGAATACGAAGACAGTTGACGAGGCTTGATAACGAACAAAAAGGCAGCGAAGCTGGTCAGCCATGTTTGGGAGAAAAAAGGCGGTAAACTTGAAATACAAACAGTATCATTCTCGACAAGCCATGGCATTTTCGTCGATTATAATTTTCAATCGATCATTTTCGAGTTATTTGCTTAGCAATTACTACTTACACTGAAAACTCCAAATTCATATTGGATGAGCAAGAACATTATTAATTGTAAGGTACCCAAGTAGCCTCTTGTTGTTCTGGTTGTACATCATCACAGTGATGAATTTTAATACTAGGGTGTCACTTCATCGTATTCTACATGCTAAAATAAACAGAAAATGTCCTTAGAAAAAAGGCCAATAATTTCCCATTGATGTTTTTTTTACTACCATTTTATATCTAGCGTAAAAGTAATTATATCCAGTGAACGGATCGAGATATTTATTAAAATTTGGAAGTTATTTAAATTTATGTACTTTACATTAAAAAAATAGTTAATTCGTTAAATTTATGTACTTTACATTAAAAAAATAGTTAGATTAATTTTTTTCCAAAACGATGACCAAATAGAATTTTTGGAATTGCTTTAAATGAAAACAGTTAATTTTATCAAAAAATGTTATGAATAGTAGATCTTAGGCCTTTTATTGTGAATAAAATGACACCTTAGTTTTGAAAATTCGTTATTATTAACCCCTCTGGTGAAAATGCAACCATATAAGAAACGTTGGCCCTTATGCCACTATGGTTGTTTGGTCAACCGCAATTTTTTTCAAATTCTTATTCTGATAATCATTGAAAAAGCATGGAACATTAACATAAACTTTGAAAATCTGATCCTTTCATGCTGTAATTCTATAAATAAATTCCACCTTATCCTGGAAAATGATTGAATTATCTGCATAAATGGCATAGATATTGCCATCTAGGTGAAAACTATATCTATTTTGTTCAAGTGTGTATTTGGCACACTAATTTACCCTGACCAATTTACAGTTTTCGATTTTCGTCAACCATTGAAAATGATTAGAAATTACTGAATAAAACAATTTTTACTCTCAAAATTATCCATATTTTATAAATAAATATTCAAATCATTTAATATAATATAAGTGATTAAATTAAAATTTTTAAATAGTGTCTCAGTTAGAAAATTGTTATCTACTCTATGTTTTTGAGCATTTTCTTGACTGATAGTTTCATTAAGTTAATAATATTGCTATTTGTTTGCAGGTGTAGTAAGAAACAACAAAAAATCTCTTCTAGTACGGATTAAGAAATCCAGTTAATAATAATACGAGAGATTGGTTTCGATTTTCCAAAGACCGGGAAGGAGGTAGGGAGAAGAGGAGTCAGGTTGTCACAACTACTGATGTGTAACTGTATTATACCGCATGCCAAAAGGAATTCTGATCTTCTAAATGTGTACCTTTCAATCCTGGTAGTACATGTTGTAACGTGACTGGATTCAAAGATGGCTGTTTGTGGACATATCAAAGTGAAATTGTAGTTGTGAATAAAATAAGGAAACGATGTGGTAGCTCATGATTTTTAGAATGTGTTAAATTTAAGTTCAAATTTTATTCTTCCAAATGTCCATTAAAAATCAGCAAGCTTTTGTAGTAAACTGATTAGAAATAAAACATATTTTAAAACAAAAAAAGAAACCGACTTCAGTGAAATAATAAAATACTCACGTACTAAAAAGTTTAAAATAAACTATTTACTTTAAACTGAGAAAATTTTAAATTTCATACAAGTAATCTTTTGAAGTCGGCGCCAAATATTTTATAAAGATGATAAGAAATTCTATCTAATATCAAAACTAACACTGTATTTCAATTAAATATGTGATTTACACTCACTTTTACTGAAATACAGTAATTGATAAGAAATTCTATCTAATATCAAAACTAACACTGTATTTCAATTAAATGTGATTTACACTCACTTTTACTGATATACAGTGTCACTTTTGATATTAGATTGTTCAATTATTTCGTCATGGAAAACATCACAGAGTAATTCTGTTATATTTTAGTATTTGATTTATTATTAAGTCACCATCTCACACAGGTCTAGTACCTCGAGATGCAAATACTCAATTGGCAATTCATTTTATTTTGTAATATTATTTTTTATCTTGTCATATTTATAATTATTATATTATTATATAGTTTATGGGAAATTTGGCGCCGACTTCAAAAGATTACTTGTATGAAATTTAAAATTTTCTCAGTTTAAAGTAAATAGTTTATTTTAAACTTTTTAGTACGTGAGTATTTTATCATTTCACTGAAGTCGGTTTCTTTTTTTGTTTTAAAATATGTTTTATTTTAAGCTTTTTAGTTGAATTTTCAAACTTTGAAAACATGAGAAATTTCTTAAAGCCTACATTTTGAAATATTTATCAAATTAGCAAGCCAATAATTAATTTATAACATCGAAAGTTAAGTAACTAAAAATCCACTTATAAGAAAAGATAAACTAAGGAAAATTCTACAACGTTTTATTTAATGTGGAATATTGTATTTAGGAGAATTATAATAGCAAAAGGCTTCTTAAAAGTGAAATGGCTTTTGATTCATTTTGATGTGGTCCCTTTCAGAATATACCTACACTGAAATAGTAGGCCTATATTACGTTACAAGTGTGGAATATATTGTGCTTACTGAAAATACTGTATGATAAGTAAATGCAGGAGATGAAGTTGAGTGCGGTATTATCATACGAGTATGGTAAACATCTTCCCGGACGACTTATGTACGATATTTTTTGTGTTATGATTGCAACTAAATAACCTTATTCCTATGACTCAATAACATCAACTAAATTATTTACAATTTTCATATGAACATATGGACAGAAATATTATAATTATTCTTCTTATTCTCGATTCAAATTAAGTTCATGTGATTGGTCAAAACGGGACATTAAAGACTTATTTCACACTGAACCAGCTTTGGGTAACCGATGTCGTTTACCCGGCATAATTGCATTGCATCATATGATTTCGAAAACCGTCTAGATGTAAAGCGCTCCATATGATACAATGATCAGCCTGGTAAACGACACCGGTTATCCGATTGGCGGTTATGTGTGGAACTATCCTATTCAAACTTGATTGAAATGAAGACATCGAAGAATGCTCCTTTTTGTTTGATATTGGGCTAAGTATTGGGCCGATCCTTGCGAAACTTGTATGGGACCACCGCTGAGCGATGCTCTTTCATTTAAAAAAAATTCATCGAAATCGGTTCAATATTGTTCAAATGATTGATGTACAAACATAAAAAAAACAGGTCGAATATAGTAACCTTGTTGTTTTTGGAAGTCGGTTAAAAAACGACTGATCTTCTAAATATTGAAGAGCTGAAATGCAAATTTTTTTTATTTCCACACTGTGGCCAAAACAATGAAAGTCTTGTGCGTATTCGTTATTGCAACTTGGATTATTGTTACTGATGACTACAATAAATTACTTTCAACTTTGTTTGAAATTTTCTCAATTTTGTATAATTTATTGTACATTAATTTATTTAAATTTTTTCCTCGGTGCCGTAAGAGGGGAAGACGTTGAAGTGTGGGTGCTGGGATTCGGGAGTCAACGAAATGTTGATAACATGCGACAGCATCCAGCTGAAGCTCAACATCTGTTCATGGTTCATCTGTTCTGTAATTCAATCACATTCAATTCATTCGCATTCACTGATGGATGCCGCTGGATAGAACATTTTAAAAAGTTGTAAAATACGTAAAAATTAATATGTGAAAAAAAAACATTTGTTGAATTTAGCTTGAGAAAAGTGCCTCAAGAAATAATATATCATTAATTTAACTACAATAACTGGTATTTGTGATTGCATAAGACTACAATATAAATCCTGTGAAATATCTAGGCGGATATTTAGATGATGGACTTACATGGAAAATACACTTGCAATAATTGCGGAACCAAATGCCCTATAATGTACGGAAACTTTAGAGAGTATGCAGAGTTTTATAGCCTATACCAGTATATGTAATTTTACAAATGGTGTGCTTCTTTATTATTATGTATAGCCTATGATTATATGATAGTGTAAATATGCAAAAATTAAAATAAACCTATATTATATATTTTTATTTTAAGAATAGGTAGAGTTTTCAAGAATATAGAAGTGTTCTTGTAATAAAATTCAAGAATATAGAAGTGTTCTTGTAATAAAATTCTTTCTTTCTTTTCAAGGTAGTGCCTTGAAGGCCAATCGGAATAAGGCAACTTTTCTCAGTACGCGTTCTATATATGAATTTGGTAAGTGCAAAGCAAAAAGGATCGATACAATTAGGATAGACCAAATGTATCCCAGTAGACCAGAGCTTTACATTACATACCTGTGGTGCACCTGACGAATGTGTGTTGTGTGAATGTATTGAACAGGTATCAGGATATACTCATAAATATCTTAGTGCAGTTTTTGATAATAGTCTTCAACCTATTAACAAACCTATCAATCTGGTCAAATCATGTACTAAATGTAAGGAAGTAACATGAAGAGATTTCTAACTTTGATCTAAAACTTGTCAACAACCAAATTCTGAAGAAATAAATAAGGTTCTATAACACAATAGCCCCAAACCTACAGGCGCCACATTGAATAACAATGACCTGTGCTCCATACATTGAGAAAATATGTTGTAGAATTTCATCTGAGGTATTTGTCCTGAGACAGCTCTCTTACTTTTCCAGCTTACCATGGGCTCTTACTGTCACATATTAGGTATGTAATCTTAGTATGGTGTAATTCATCAAAACGAAATCTTGATAGGGTGTTAAGATCCAAAAGAAAGCGGTTAGGTGTATAGACAGAGTAAATAGATTAGATTCATGAAGGCCGTTGTTCAAGAGACTTGGTCTCCCAACTGTACCCTGCTTATGTGTGTATGAAGCAGGGCCGTAGCCAGGATTGAGGACTAGGAGGGGCAAGTAATATTTTAGGAGGGGCAAGTAATATTTTAGGAGGGGCGAGCCTAAAAACAAAAAGTTCTAGTACTGTATCACTTCACACTTAATTTGCAACATTGAACCCAGGTCCAGCTCTAGGTTTTTTGGCACCCTAGGCGAAAACAAATTCAGCGCCCTCATTAAAGTGCCTCTGGTAGGGTCTACCATGTATAGGAGCCTTGTAAATGTGTTTTTATTAATAATTGCTATAACAAAGAACTTCATTTTATAACCTTTAATTAATTACTGGGATAAGTAAATAAAACGAGTCAATTTTACATAAAACTCACTTCTAATGTAATACAGTACAGTATCCACAAACCTCCAGAAACATAAATACTAAAGTAACCTAATAATGGTACTTTCTTGCTTTTTGCTTAGCAAATTCTTGTATGAGGGCTTTTGAGTCTAACTGCCTTGCTAATTCCCTTTTTATAGAAACTTTCGCCAAACCCACTAGTCTCTCCTGGCACATTGTACTACGAAGATAGGTTTTAATTAACTTAGGTTTATGAAAAACTTCGTTTAGCACTAGCTATGGAAAGTGGCAAAGTAATCAAAATGCGGAGGGCTACACAAATCTGTGATGTTTTCCAAGACGAAATACTTAATGAACAATGTATTCCTCTAGCATCTTCAATATGAGTGAGTAAAAAAATATATAAAAGTGAAATACAGTGTCAGTTTTAATAATTATTACATTGCTACTCAAATGTTAGGTAACCCATTTTACAGATTATGTTCATAGATAATTTATTAGTTTAGGACTTCTTTAGGTTTTGTTACTGTTGCATGCAGATGATAAGAAATTCTTAGTTCAGAGCACAGTCAGTGGCGTAACATTTTCCAATTGGGCCCCCCCGCAACCGATTTTCCGGGCCCCTCAAAATCATATAAATATCCCCCCTCACCATTGCCACCCCTCCCTGAAAAACTTGCATAATTATTTTGTAGGCAGTTATAATTATGTAAGAATTAAACACCTTTTAATTAAATTTTAAAATTCAATCATGTTTCAAGGGGGGCAAGTCTAATGATTTGGGCTGTAGCGTGCGGGCTTCTGAAAGATAGAAATAGTTGAGAGTTGATTATATTATAAATAATTAATCTTCAAACCTAGAAACCTTGAAATTGATGTCTTCCATAGGATCCACCTTCACATCCTCCTTGTTAGCACCTTCGCTCCTTTTCCCAGAAAATGTGTTCTCTCAGAATTCGCCTCATTTGCAGACACGGACACAGGTTAAATTTTTAATAAAAAGGCATTTATCTAAATTACCGCGAAATTACTATAAGTCAGGAAAAGAGAAAAAATTTATTTAGAGACAGAAGATAGAAAACGTAAACTACTTAATACTTATACAGTACCTGATCCTAATATAAGAAAAAAATTCAACTGCATTGGGAGAACTGACAATTGTTCCAAAACTATTATTTATATACTTATACAATAATCACGTAATTTATCCGATATATCAAGGGTATAAATATTCCTTCTGAGCATATTGTTTAAAAATGTACTAGTCGATAAAAAATAGAGATAACTAAAACATGACCGTACAACATCACAATACCATAAACGCAGCATGTTGAAAAATAGAATAGAAATTAAAAAAAATGGCACTCCAAGTAATAAAATTCACGATCACGAACTCAATAATGAATAAACATACGGTTTACTCTAGGCCAATTTACCGGACACGTGTATCCAACAGGGCGATTCAAAAGAGACTGAATTCAAAATACTGTATGAAGAAAAATATTGACTTTTATTTCTATACAACCCCCCACTTTCCATTACTTCGTATATGCTAATATACATTGAGGAATTCGATGGGAAAATAATATTAATTTCCTCTAATATTTGCACTGTGGGGACATAGCTGTCATGATTTATAACAGTCCAGATAAGTTTGTTTGAAGAGTGTTTTGTCCTCTCCATTCCTGAAGTCACAACATCATGCTTCTGAATTCCTTCACTATCTGCAAATTATCTGCTATCTGCGAATTAATTGATAAAGTAAACAATAAACATTGGCCTGACAATATTTAGCCAATTCATTCTTTCTTTCTTCCTTCAGTGTTTCAGTTTTATTTCTTTTGTAAAAATATATATATTTCAGTCTGGGCATGGGCCATTTCTTGAAAAAATATATTTTCATTCCGGGCCCCCTTATAGCCCGGGCCCCCCCGCGCCGCGGGGTCTGCGGGGGTGTACGTTACGCCACTGAGCACAGTCCCACAGCAGCAATGTCAGATTCATTCAAACCATTATTTTTTTCGATTGTCAATGCTTTTTCCAAGTTGTTACACATTGACGTAGCCTTGTTTTTAAGGTCAGGAATGTCATAAAAAATCCAAAGACACCATATACTTTTTTTTAGTATGAAGCCCACATAGGTCTGAGACCTGTGCATGGGTAATGAGTTGGATGATGGTGATTTATGAGTTGGACCTACAGTTTTAGGTGGGTTCCGAGCCACCGGGAAGTGATTTTCAGCAGAGAACAGTGTCTTTTTTGCTGGCCAATCTAATCGGTCACCGTTACAAACAGGACCTACGAGAACGCAGCTCATCTATCTGATTGAACAGATCCTGCTACGGCTCGCGGCTATCACTTCCCTATTTAATTAACTTAATTTAACAGGGAACCCCTTTTTAAAGCATTACAAGCTGTGCCTATAGCAGTGAAATAAAATTGGATCTTCAAACGTTCTGAGGAGTCACTTGCAATATTTTCAGATTCATCTGTTGATTTGTAATAAAACATATCCCCTCCTAAAACTTGGTTTGAATTCAAACTTCTTTTTTCGAATCTGGATTTTCTAACTCAAAAACGGGTTCTATTCCAACTTCTTCTGCAACAAAGTACTTCTCTAGCCTAAACAAAGAGATGTAATTGTCCGGAAATTTCCTTCAGATTAGAAATATAGACAAATAATTGCTTTTCTTCCTACAAATTTAATTCATCTCCTATTATTCCGTAATTTCAAATTTAAATTCATAATAATTTTTTCCCTCTATGTCGAGCGAAAATATTGCCAGGTCGGGCTACGCCCGGTCTGCCCCCCCCCCCTGGCTACGGCCCTGGTATGAAGCTACTTTATATGTAAAAACGAATGATATTAACCAAAATCTTGGCGTACATGATTATAATACAAGAAGCCGAGGAGATTATCACTTGGTGAGTCACAATAGTAGCTTATTCAAACAAAAACCTAGTTATATTGATTACCTAATTATATTCTTCTTATTCTCGATTCAAAGTAAGTTCATGTGATTGGTCAAAACGGGACATTACAGGCTTGTTTCACACTGAACCAGCTTTTGGTAACCAATGTCGTTTACCCGGCATAATTGCATTGCATAATATGATTTCGAAAACCGTCTAGATGTGAAGCAATGATCAGCCTGGTAAATGACACCGGTTATCTGAATGGCGGTTATGTTTGGAACTATCCTATTCAAACTTGATTGAAATGAAGACATCGAAGAATGCTCCTTTTTGTTTAATATTGGGCCGATCCTTGCAAAACTTGGATGGGACCACCGCTGAGCGATGCTCTTTCATTAAAAAAAATTCATCGAAATCGGTTCAATATTGTTCAAATGATTGATGTACAAACATAAAAAAACAGGTCGAATATAGAACCTTGTTCTTTTTGGAAGTCGTTTAAAAACAGATAAAAAGAGCTCATAGAATTGACTTTTGGTAAAAGCCGAAAAATAATGAGTCGTTTCATACAATAAACCGAACAATGAAAGATGTCGGGTTACTTTAATTTGGTTCTGAATTAAACATTGAAAATTGAATTAATATAATTATGGATCAGACAAGATAATTTATTTATTCAATAAAGCATATTTACAAGAAAATACTGTCAAATATGAATAACAGAAAATTCTCTACATGATTCATTGAACCTGAGTTCTGCCAGATAGCGAATTGCACTTTTTTGCAATATAAATAAATTTTGGAAATGTAAATCCGCAGTACTAACCCACAGATACATTCTATATGCCACATGAGAGTAGAACAAAGAAAAATTGATTTATTAGTTTCCAACCAGTTTTTGATCATCTACATTTGTTCTGGTGATGTACTAGTAATAATGTTATCAATTTACCCCTGTTACAATCTTGAGCAAGAATCTAATCTGTTCAATTTCCTTCATCATACTATTTCTGATACTCTGTCTAAACTTCTTAGCCATAGTTGAGGATTTGGTCAAAATAGGATAATGGAGATTATGAAAATGTTGAAAAGTATAATGGAATAACTCTTATTTTTGTTTGTATCTTTCTTGAAGGCAATGAAGTTCCAACTGACACTTGACAAAGCTAACTCCAAGAAAATTGTTTATACAGTAGTTTTGGAAAGTAATTAGAGCATTAGGAATATAACCCTGAGTATGAGGACATCCCTCTACAATTAATTCAATGGACTGAGCAGTGTGGTCCGAAAGCAATGAATTTATGACATCTACATTTGTTCTGGTTAATTACGTACTGTTACTAATGTTATCAATTACCGTTTTACTGAATTCTGTTATACTGGTAAGAGCCTTGATATTTCCTTTTAAGTTTAATTGATCCATTATGTTGGATCCTGACCCATACTCTTATTTATCCTGCAATAACAATCAATGAGATTCATAGTTCAGATAGTAATACAACTCATAAAAATTAATTGTTTATTTATATTGAACTACTACTTAAAAGTTATTTTTGTATGATTTTTGTGAAATTCTATGAATAGAATATAAATAGGTAAATGATCTGTAATTCTGAAAATAAATAGTTATCCTATATTTTTTTCTAAATATGGTCTTTATTAAGCCTCTTACAGCACTCCCATTTCCTTTTTTAATTTTTTATTAATCATATGTTGAGCATTATAGCTTGTACAACATAAATCATACAATATTCAATATTCCGATCCCCGTGGAATATGTGGTAAAATTATCAGTTGTCTTAACTCATACCTATTATTGAATCAAAACACACGAATTTCGCATTGCTTGCTAATTTCATGTAGTTTGATTCCTTGAAATGGTTATTTCATGAAGTTAGGTGTATTTTTGACATCTTTTTACAAAACGTGTAGAGAAATTGATTCTTATTCAGAAATGACAAGTAACTCAATAATCGAAATAGTAAAAAATATATCTATACTTGGTAAATATCTGATTATAATAGATAATGTACTTGATTATTAATAATATCATATATTACTTATAATATATAATATAATTAAAAATAATGTAGGTACTTGCTTCAATAATATATGATTTGATGAAATTTGTGTGTTTTCGGCTATTGAGTTTTCTGTCATTTTTTCATCAGAATACTGCATTTGTTAAGGTGCAACAAAGGAAAATTCATTGCTTTAATCTTTTTAGAATAATGGTTCCTTAGCTTGATAGGATGTGGGTAGCATAGAAGTGTGCAACACAATCCATCGCCAGATCTTGTGAGAGTACCAATTCATTTATTTATTTATCTATCATCTACATACATCACCACATTGCAGTAGAATGAAGAGGCAGCAACAAAACGGTTTACTATTCTTTTTTAGGATACAAAACTCTTACTGGTGGTCTAAGCAGCCATAGTTTTCCCATCAAGAGCAGCCAATTCTTGTGTTTCAGAATCATTCAAGGCAAAGCAAAGTTTCAGCGTTTGCGTGGAGTTACATGAACCAGGTGACCCATTAAGGATGTGGTTGAGCTAGAAAAAATAATAGCGAATTAGCTTAGTCTTTCCATTTAAAAATTTCAAGTTACAGGCTCTTCAGCAACTCCCCTGATAACGGGTTGGAATCCATTTGTGCGTCAAAAGGTAGATAATTAACTATAACTTTTTATAGTAAATTAATAAGAAATCCAAGATAATTAAGCAATAACATTGACTAGGAGATAGAGGATTGAAGTAATGTATTCAGTCACAAGCACTCGGGACTGCGTTTGGAAGGGTGGTCAGCGTCAAAATCATAACAATATCTGGATTATTATTACGGTACTTAGCTGGTGGTTTGGAACCCACCTAAAACTGTAGGTCCAATATCCATAACATCATTGCATCCTCAACCACTTTATACACACGCAAAAGACTCAGATTCATGTGGGTATCGCCAGAAAAGTGTAAAACATAAACATAATTTATTATAAAACAAAACTCACTGAATCAATGTAACATATTACTCAAACTTACTAGCATCAATGTAACATATTAGAAATCAAGTTGGGTGGCATTTCTTTCATATTTAATCTGTCATTTAACATGTAGGCAGTGTCAACTGAGTCACAAACACTGTGAATTAAGTCTAAATTAAATGAGTGGATGTACAGCAATCTGTATTTTCCAATTTGGAGCTATACAACTATTTTCTTGCTTTAAAAAAATTATCACAATAAGAACTAGACAAGGAAGAAAGATGCGCTTCTGTATATTGTATTGTATCTCAGAATAAGTCTACCTTCCGACCTATCAATTTGCAAGTTAGTATTTTGTTTCACTTGTTGTTATTGTATATGTATTTGTTTCTTATATTGACATAATGAATTTGATAGCTTAAGTAATGTTTCCTTTTAATTTTATAATATTAATAGGAGAAGCTATTCATTGTAGGCTACTTAATATAAATCATTCAGGTTAAGTTATTTCCACTCATTGTAAGTAGGCTACATTAGCCTAAATTATTCATTTTTTCTTCATGTCCTTGTTATTAATAATGAGTTCCACTAACTATATTTATTCATGTATGTAGAGAATAAATATAGACTGTGTCTGTAAATTTCAAGTGAAATAAAAGCATATTCTATTCTATCACTTACTTTCTACCTTCATTTTTTATATAAACATCAAAACTAGTCAAAGCATAGATTTAAAAACAAAAACAATATTTTTAAGACCTGGATTTCTTGTTCCATGACGAACTGCGTGTTAATATTAACTTTTTATGTGAAATTTAACGACATGCAGTCAAATATTTGTTAAGAATAAGTATAATAACTCACTTAAACTGGCCGAGTACTTTCGAATCTATGAGATCCATCATCAGAGGCCTCTGATGATGGATCTCATAGATTCGAAAGTACTCGGCCAGTTTAAGTGAGTTATTATACTTATTCTTAACAAATATTTGACTGCATGTCGTTAAATTTCACATAAAAAGTTAATTTTTAAGACATATATCATCCTGGAAGAATGGAACTGGAGTTGATCTTTTAGAAACTTGAGTGATTTGGTGAATAGCAAAGATTGGTCCCACCTCTTACACATGGTCTGTGAAGATCTAGCTGTAGTTCGTCCAGCTGCTGATTGAGAGCTGGTGCATCTATAAAAAATATCAGGTTCCCTCACCTGACATTTCGGTTCTAATGCAATGATGAATCATTATAATCCAGCTAATGAAATTTTAAATGAGATGTTGATAAAGAATCCTTTTGAATTTGGAAAAAATTTGAACCAAAATGACAGATGAATGTAACTTACTCTTGGTGTTTGCAGCCTTAAGCTGGGCATTCACGTTCCGATTTGCAGTACCACTTGCAGTCCAACCTTCAAGGTTGGATCCGAAAACGGAACGTGAATGGGCTTGTTGGATGCTGGTTGGAATTGTAGATGGACGACTAGATGGACCACTAGAGGGACGACTTACGAATGTCGACGGTGTTGGAGCGTGTGTGGGGCAGTCGGATCAAAGTCGTCCATTTTATCTCAGTCAGTGCATGACCTTCGGGTAAGTTCGGGCAACATCGGGCAACTTCGGTTACATTTTTCGGCTCAAGAGCGACGTTCACAGCTGATTAGGAATAAAGTTGGATTGTAAGTAGGAGCGTGAGTGGAGTCGACTATCCATCTAGCAGTACTACTAGCAGTACTGCAAGTGGTACTGCAAGTTGGTACGTGAATGCCCCGCTTTAGGTGCAACGGGCGCTCCACCATTAGGATTATTTATGACAGACATTCCTGTTTTTGTTCGTCTTTTACAAATCCACAATACACTGATGGGCTCATAATGATGAAGCCTGTAATCAGAAAAAAATAAAAATAAGTCTTGCAAATACCGGGAATTGTGAAAAAGGATCTTTTTCATACGGTAGCCCTGTTAGACACCCAGAAAGGTTAGGGTTAATTGAGCATCATGTAATGCTACTTGAACATCACTTCTACTTCTTTTTTGTGTCAGTGATCATCGACCATTAAATTATAGATATATCTATTCTTTTGAATCATTGATATAGGCCTATTCTTAACCGAAACCGAAAAGCAAGGAGTTAACCTTTCAAACCTTGGCATCAAAAGATCAAGTCAGATGATTAGCCTTAAGCTGGGTTTACACCTAAAGTCAGTGACAGAATTGTCATTGACTTTTGTCAAAAACACAAGTCATCGACACAAGTCACTGACAGATAATGTTGTACTTTTGTTTTGGTCAGTGACATATTGTATCTCACAGCCTGTCCGCAATGCTACGCCACCAGTACTGAGTGTTCCATGTATGAGTGTTTGGCGCGCGAAACAGGAGGCTTTTGTTGCAGACAAGTCACCACAGCGTTTACATATACTGCGACAGGAGTCTGTGACGTGACATGTTGTCAGTGACAGTCCTTTGATCGTTACCGACTCTCAATGGGAAACCTAAAATCGTGTTTGTGACACAGTATTTCAGTAGCTGACAAGTGTCACTGACACAATGTCGCAAGAAATTTTAGAAGATTTTGTAAAGTCTCTGACTTTTTGTCGCTGACATGTGTCACAGACTGGTGTAAACGCAGCTTTAGTAGGTATATTATAATAATATCGTAAAACTAGAAAAACATGTATATTGAATACAATGTGTAAGTTCTGGGAGCATTTTCGGTGCACCGGTAGCTTCAACCGGTGCACCAGAGGCATGAGTTCCAAGTCCTTTGGGAGCTTTTGACAGTTCGTTAACCAGCAGCTGTTTCCGGTTTGGCCTGCTCCGGTGCAGGTTTCATGCACCGTTCGAAAAGGTAGATCCACGGACTGTGAACCAGTAACCAGAGAGCTCTCATTGGTCGATGAAAAATCGTCTGCTGTTTCATTCCAAAATGGCTTCCAAACATGATCAAGTTAATGCATTCAATGAGGTTTTTGAATTTGAATTGTTTGAATTGTTTTGTTTTGACAGATTGGTTTCTACTTTCTTGCAGATTTGACGCCTAGTGGGACCGGTTATGTACAATATTCATGAAACAGAGGAAATTCATGCTCTTTTGTAGTAAGTTTATTATGAAATATTTATTGAACAAAATTTTGTAATTTCAATGTCATATTTCCCGTTATTTACCTTAATAATGATAGCTGTTTATGTAGAAATGAACTTCCAAACTGCATATTGCCTCCAATAATAATTATTCTTTATTATATGCACAATTATTTAATCAAAATAGGCGTATATTTCAATCGATAACCCTATAGCGGCTTTCTTTTATTTGCGCAGCTAGTACAACAGTGACTTACACAGATTAATTTCAAAAGTACGCGCCCAACTGTACACCGGTGAGTGCTGTACTGCCGTCCCTGGGAACATATGTTGGTACACCGATCACGTGACTGGTTCGGTGCACCGAAAGAATTCTGGTGCACCAAACCAGATGCTCCCAGAACGTACACAATGGATTACAAAAGTGATGTAGTACAATTATAAATTTAAGTTAGAAATAAACTAACTTATAGGTGAGTGGTAATTTTTTATACTTTGAATAGCATGGAAAATCGTATAAAACCAGAAATTTTAAGAAATCGAACCCATCTGCTATTCTTGAGTTTAGCCGGCTTGAATCCTGCCAGCTCTCAAGAATTGAGAATATGCTAAATTTCATACTTACTAAAGCCTACTAAATCTAAATCAGTTATTTCTCATTGATTTTCAGACGCAATTGTTTTTGGAAAGGAAAAAAACAATAATTTCTTGAATTGAATTGAACTTGAAACCATTGCTTACTTTTTAGGTTAGAATTGTGAATGGTCGATATTTGGTGAAAGACCGATAATTGATGAGTTTACCTAAATCACAATTTAGGTTTGCAGTTATTATTACAGATTATTAATGATAAACGATCAAAACAAAGTGTATTTTCTGGGTCCAAAAGTACAATCTTATAAGCAACGTTTAGTACCGTAGTTTCCTGGATGTCTGTAGTAGTCTATACCTATAGCTTATGAAGGAAAATAGTCGGCAATGGATACATTCTATTTCATAAACATTCTTCTTTCATTTGATTTTAGTTGTTTCCGTTCCTGCTACAATTAAGGCGAGACTTGCTTTTGAAGTAGCATAGACCATAACTTAGCTAGCGGCTAGCGGCTTAGGTGTTCGAATCTTGTTTGTGAAATGGGAGGTTTTGTATATTTCTTGTATTAAAACTATCTCATTGCATGTACCAAAATTTTATAAAAGCTGGCAAACAAACCATGCAGTTCCATGCCAAATAAATAAGATATATTGACATTCAATGACCGATTTCAAGACGATAGTCTGACATCCAGGCCCTTGCTGGGTATGTCGAAAGGGCGGGGGACAGAGGTGACGAGGGCGCCAGCCATATAATCAGTCAAGCACTGCGCGCAGTTCACAAAAAATGAACTTGAAAAACCCTGCATTTGTAGATTAGGCCTCTTCCTCGTTTTTCGGCTAATACCATTATAAGACGTTCTAGAAGATAAATTTTAGAACTCAAAACACAATTTCCGTTTTTAAACCTTTTGATGCACGGAGAATAACGTACCTGGATTTTCCTTTTACCATACGAAGAGTGGAGGGTCGAGGATGTAAAGTAAATATGGACATTGATTGACATTTTACTATTTATTTATGTTCAAATCAAACAAAAACCTCCAAAAACATCAACACATGTTGAGATTTTAGTGTTGTGTGTAAAATTAGTTTCTGTACTACTAACTTATTCACCTATATTTTTCAATTATTTAAAAGCTAAATTAATTTCCGATACTTATTCAAATTATTTTAAAATGTAGAACATAAACATTTTTGCTCTGTTATAATTCAAAGTACATATAAGAAAAACTGTTGGCACATGGAAATATATAGAAAAATCCTAAATAATAATACAATTATAAAACTACGCTACAACCCACAATCATGAAACCTGAATTAAACTCAATAATCTACTTATTTAGACGATCAAAAGTCTTCTCATTTCAGAATTTGATTCACATAGTTTATCAATAACCAAACTTGAGTCAATGTTAATCAATATGTCTCTCTCAGAGTTCATCAGGACAAATCCTTCTAAATTTTCATCATTCATTGTTGCTCTCAATATGGTTATTGAAACTCTAATTTCGAAAAAAACTCGTTTGCAGTTAACCTGTGTTAGTGGAATCGTTAGTAAATATTATTGAACTCTTTGTACGTATATTGAAGAGAGTACTTGTTATAATCCACTATCACTTCAAATGCACATTTGATACAGGAGTTACATTTACGTTTTACTGTGCAAGCTGAGAATTCTTCATCATCCTTTCCTACGGTTTCTTTGACTTCTTCATCTTCAAGTAGACTTGAATCATCATCCATACTTTCAATTCCGTGGATGTTTTCAGAACTTTCACAGTTTTCAGTCTCATCAGTACAAAAATCTTGCTCAATTGGCTTCCTGCTTACACTGGGCAAAATATTAATGAACTATAAGATTTCTTCTCTGAGCTTGTATTTGTCAACAGATGGAATCAATGCACTTTTTTTTGGAGGATGAAGCCCACATAGGTCTAAGACCTGTGCGTGGGTAATGAGTTAGATGATGGTGATTGATGAGTTGGGCCTACAGTTTTAGGTAGGTTCTGAACCACCAGGAAGTGATTTTACAGCAGAGAACAGCGTATTTTTTGCTGGCCAATCTAATCGGTCACCGTTACAAACAGAACCTACAAGAACGCAGCTTATCCCTATCTGATTGAACAGATACCTGCTACGGCTCATGGCTATCACTTCCCTTACTTTGTCCAAGGAATTTTCTGGCAATTTCGCCTTCATTTGATCGAATCTTCTAGGATCGAAGACAGCCAAGTCCAAATAGAGCAGTTTATACTTGGCGTTTTCCATTGTTTGATTTATTTTGTCTATAATGTTATGTTATGTTATGAAGGGACGGATTCAAAGATCCAAAGATTCAAAGATCCTCACACGTCAACTGAAGCTTATTGTGTGTCCCTAGTACGTTAAATGGGCAAACCAATACCTGTGCCCTTTACAAGATCCAGGAGTTTTTTCCCTATGCTAACGTCCCATTCATCACCTGGTTGTTTGCAGCCAAACAGAGCCCTTCTCCTTGCCCCGAGTCTCTCGCAATCCAGTATGATATGCTTGGCAGTCTCTTCAGACTGATTGCAAAGCCTACACATCTGACTTTCATTTCTGAGTTCAATTGTGTGGAGATGTTTCCTGAATTGGCCATGTCCAGTTATCAGAGCAATCAACTGCTTGACCTGACCTCTACCCAGCCTCACCAGCCAGTTGGTGAAGTAGGAGCTTGTGTCTGCTAGCAGCCTTTTGCCAAGTGCTTGACCTAAGTGACCTTGCCATTGCTGGTGGTGTAAGTCCCTGGACCATTTGTTTATTGTGTGAAAGGAAGTTGTTTTGCTTATGCCACAGCTTGGCTCTGGACCAAAGAATGACAGACTGGAACCCTGCTTAGTAAGCCCATCTGCACACTCATTGCCACCTATGCCTACATGGCCAGGTACCCAACCAAGATGCACAGAGTTGCGTGTTGCGAGCTCACTGAGTGTTTTGTGACACTCCCACACCAATTTTGACTTGATTTCATTAGAGTCAAGAGCCTTGAGGGCTGCCTGACAATCTGACAAGATTACTATATGCTTGTCACAATAGCGTCTGGCAATGCCTATATTGGCACAAGCCATGATGCCCCAAATTTCTGCTTGAAAGATAGTACAGTATTGTCCCAGACTTGCACAGATTTCTGTTCTGGGTGATTCACTGTACACCCCATAGCCAGATTTTCCTTCAATGAGAGAGCCATCTGTATACCAAACAAGGCTGCCTCTCCTGATATAGGGCCCTTCCTCAGACCTCCACTCTTCTCTAGAGCAGAATTTAACAGAAAAAGGTTTAGTGAAAACCATCTCCATACTCATGACATCTGAAGTCATTTCAAGCACAGGGCTGTGAGCAACAGCTTTGGTGATTGTGCAATGGCCTGTTCCAGACAGGCCTTCCCTCCATTGGCCTGTGACTTTCAATCGATAGGCTGATTTTCGTGCTTCTGCCTTGATTAAAATACCCAAGGGCAGTAAGCCAAGAGCAACTTCAAGAGTTGCTGATGGGCTGCTCCTGAAAGCTCCAGTGACTAGGAGTGTGCCCATCCTTTGTAAACTTGTGAGTTTGGCTGTGGCTGTAATCTGGTTCACCTTTGTCCACCAGACTAGTGATCCATATGTGACTTGAGGCCTTATTACTGCCTTGTACAGCCACAGTGCTATGTGAGGCTTGATCCCCCACATGGAGCCTGCAAATCTCCTGGACGTCATAAGTGCCCATTTTGCTTTGTGCAGTATATTGTTCAAATGATTGTTCCAAGTCAGCTTGGAGTCGATAGTCAGCCCTAGGTATTTGACTGTACCTGATACTTTGAGCTGTGTTGGTCCAAGTTTCAACCGGGAGAGAGACTCCAGGTTCTTTTTCCTTGTAAATGGAACAACTACAGTCTTTGAGGGATTTATACTTAGTCCCTCTCCAAGACACCAGTCATTAACAAACTGAAGGTTGACATTCATGACATCAGCAACAATATTTGTGAACCTTCCCTGTACCATGAGGACTATGTCGTCTGCATAGCCCTGGACAAAGACGCCTCTACTAGTGAGTTCACAAAGGAGACCATCCACCACAAGGTTCCACAGAAGAGGAGAAAGCACACCTCCCTGCAGACAACCTTTTGCAGGTATGATCACCATCGATTTGTCTTGAAGATCAGCCCTGATCCGCCTGGAGCGGAGCATGGCCTCAATCCACCTACATATAGCAGACTCAAGACCACGCCCATGCACTGCCTGGACCATGGCTGTGTGAGTTACATTGTCAAAAGCGCCCTCAATGTCCATGAAGGCGCATAGAGCAATCTCCTTGGCAGCAAGGCTGTCCTCCACCCTGCTCACAAGCTGATGCAGGGCTGTTTCACAGGACTTACCAGGCTGATAGGCATGCTGATTCCGATGAAGAGGATTACCTGAAAGCACTCCCTTTCTTAGATGTCTCTCCACCAGTCTCTCCAGCATCTTCAAGAGAAACGATGTGAGATTGATGGGGCGAAATGATTTTGGAGTTGAGTAGTCTGCTCTTCCTCTCTTGGGAATGAAGACCACCCTACTGAGGCGCCAGGCTTGAGGGATGTACCCATAAGCCAGACTTGCTCTGAAGAGTTCGCACAGGAGGACCAAGAGAGCTTCCAGTCCTTGCTGCAACATAGCTGGTATGATACCATCCCCCCAGGAGATTTGAATGGGCCAAACTTGGAGATGGCCCATTTAACTTTGGAAAGTGTGACAATACGTCTGGCTAAAGTCCAGCTTCCATGATCAGCTCTTGGCCATGAGCCCATTTCGCTGTTGCCGGACATGCCTGAGCAAGCACCCTCAAAAACACAGTCTGGAAAGTGAGTCTCAAGGAGAAGTTTGAGACTTCCACCAGTTCCAGTGGTATATTGTCCCCCTGGTGACCTCAGAGTTCCCAGGAGGCCAATTGGGCTTGAAGCTAAGACACACTGCAGTCTTGCTGCTGCCCTAAGACTATTTACCTCCTGTGTAAACAGTCTCCAAGAGTTCTCTTTGGCTTTCTTGATTGCAAGGCTGTATTCTGTGAGTGCCCTATAGTATGGTTCCCAGATACGGCTCCGTTTGCAATGGTTATGAAGCTTCCTGACAACCACCCTTCTGCGGTCAAGGTCAGCAGTCCACCACTTAGTATTAGTACGACTCTTTCCCCGCCGCAATGGACAGTTGTCCTGAAAGCAGCTTATGATTGCATTCTGAAGATCAGAAGAAATCTGATCAATGTCTGCAAAGCAGGCAACCCTCCTGCCTAATGATCCAAGTTGAGACAGGAGGTCAGACTTATAGAGTGACCAATCTGTTCTCCTCGGATCTCGATAGCAGGATGAGCTGCCTTCACTTTGCAGATTAAAACAGATGAACCTGTGGTCAGACAAAGAGGCCTCATGACTTATGTGCCAATTGTCAATGACCCTAAGGAGTCCTTTTGAGCAAAGTGTAATGTCAATAACCTCACTTCGATTTCGTGTGACGAACGTCGGACGGTTTCCAACATTACAGACATAAAGATTATTAGATATGAGAAACTGAAGGAGAGCCTCACCTCTTGGATTAGTGTCAGAGCTTCCCCATCCGATTGTGTGATGAGCATTGGCGTCACAACCTAAAAGGAGTTGTTGTCCGCCAGCGCAAGATGACTCCACCAGAAGTTCGAGTTCTCTTGATGGAGGAAGGTCCCTGGAGTCATAGGGCAAGTAAACAGAGCCTACAGTTGTGCTCCATTCCCTGTCTTCATTGCTCCAGGTTATAGACACCACAGTGAGATCTCTGGAACAGAATTCAGTGAGTGTTAGGCAGTCCATACCTCTCTTCACAAGTATGCAGGTTCTGACATTTTTGAGAGAGGTACAGTAAATTAACCTACCCTTGGTATCGCCCAGGCCTGCAACCCTTCCTTGGTGAAGCCATGGTTCTTGAATCAGTGCCAGGTCAAATCCCTCTCTGAGGAAGAACTGGCAGAAAGCAGCCGAGGCTGCTTTACTGTGATGTAAATTGATCTGAAGGACCCTGGGCATTGTCCTTGACTGTTGATTCAAATCGAGGAACCTGCCCAGATGGGGTGGATCCTGATAGGGCAAGGCAACTTCTGGAGTTACCTTGAGGTTTGGTTCTGGTTCGTATTTGGAAATTCATGTGGTTCCCACGAGCAGCTAGGGAAGTGGAGTCAACCCGGACAGAGCCCCGCATGCCCGGGCAAGGCTACATACTGCAGGAGGTCGCCTGGTGTCCTGCAGGCACCGTTAGAGACACTGTACAAAAGGCCCAGTGCCATCCACCCATCAGCACGGTTCACATCACACCTTGGGTTGGCCTGTAACAGATAGAGGAAAGGGTGGAGGGAGGGGCTGGGATGAAGAGCAGGATAAAGGATAGGTTTCTAGGATAATGAGGTCAACAGACAGTTGCCCTTTTAGTCGCCTCTTACGACAAGCAGGGATACTGTGGGTGCAATTCTACTACCCCCACCCACTGGGGGGATTGTCTATAATGCAGACATTCATCCTGTGCATTAACATAGTGACATAGCATGATTTAGTAGCTGTACAAAAATACTACAACTAGAGAAAAAAACAATTGTTTAACTAAAAGTATCTTCTTCGAAAATAAATTCTTATTGTTTTAAACAATACTATATAAAAATAATCTAAAGCAGTAATAGTGAATATTAAATTAAATTATTTCGCTAAACGAAACATATTTTAAGAGTCCAAAATCATGCAATGGATATCATGAGTTAATATACAAAAATCTGAATTTTTCGTTTGATGACGAGAGGGCGCCGTTTGACCTTGAAGGCGAGGGCGCAGGGGGACACGTCCCCCTGTCCCCCCGGGCCGGCACTGGCCTGCTGACATCACTAATACCGTACAATGTTAGAGCAAGGTGGTAAAAACTACTTACTTAAAACTATACAAATGACATGATCAGCATCATGAAAAGTTTAGTACTATAAAGATTACCTTAGTTATAAAAGTACAACAGAACTGAACTAACATCAAACAAAAACTCATAATCTTGAATCGTAATAAAACATAAACAATTGGCAATGGTGCAGAAGCAGAAATAATATTGACAACCAGCTGACACAAATTTCTTCACGCATGCGCACAGAATCACACTTGTATACTGGCTGAGCTAGTTTGGCGAACAAGTGGATCGGCGAACAACTTGTATAGACCCCAAGCAACTATACAGATCTGGTGTACATTTGAATTTCGCTCCTTCAGGTATGGAACGGAATGGCGGCTGCGTGTACCTGGTATTTATAGAGCCCTACATTCAACAGCTCAAGATTACAGTAGAGCCAACCCAAACCCAACAGCATACATATGATTCAAGAAGTTCTATCCACTTTCGAGAATCCAATCGAGTCCTGATAAAAAAAATAATCTGGTTAGACACAACTCATATTTTTTCATAGATTTAGTCAATTTGAAACGAATGAAGAATACTTCGTGTACCTCCTGGTAAGAAAAAATAAGCAGGAGGGCTGGAGCAGATTGTATATTCGAGTTTTCAAATCACAAATATTCTCATTCAAATACACAAAAAAATTTAATTCAATTTTAAAATAATAATAATTATTAAAACTTATTCAACTTATAGAGTGTAGTGTAGTAGTTGATACTAGACCTTAGCCAAAGACCTGCTCCTCTCCTCAGCGCCTCCAAGCGGCAGACTAAAGAAGTAGCTTTTTTCCTGCGTCTGAGTTTTGAAATAATCTGTGAAATAATCGCGACCCCCAAAAAATTTCAACGGATTATTGCTTCCTGGGGTGTGTAGATGTCACAAAATTAAAAAAGTAACGTTTCTATATAATTACCCCAATTTTAATTGATTTAATTCGATCTAATATATCAAATTGTCGGAACTAACACTTCAAAAAGCATGACAAAACAAGTAAAAGTTAAAATTTTGTTATTTGTTTTACGATAATTTTGTTAGAAATTTACGATATCTCATAACCTCAACAACTTAGTGTTTACTATAAAAATATACCGTGATTGGCTCCATTTAGTTGTTTTATCTGCCGCTTGAATGCGCTGAGTAGAGGAGCAGGTCTTTGGCGGGTGTAGGCCACTAGACCGAAAAACGAAAAGACCGAAAATGATATTGTGACGTCATATGATCTAGGTAGATTTTGAAGTGTCGTCTGCTGCTACCACCAATAGACCTGTTTGCAAGTAAATTGTTTAAACTTATATTGTCTACATTGGGTTTGTACAAATAAGTGATCTGTATTACTCTATTTTCTGTTAATTGTATGTGATTAATGAGAATATATTCTAAATCAGTGCTTGATGAAACGTTTTATTGAGTTTTAATGGCGCTATATTTGCACATTTCAACTTTATCAATATTATCTTACCCAACTACAATCAATAAATGATTTCTGTAGTTAATAGTAGCCTATTATTATCGTCGATTATTATTTTAGAAATCTCTGATGTCTACTATGTTGGCAGCCTGCTTGTGTCGGACGAATGTTGATGCTTGGATGGAGTCATCTCAAAGGTTCTTGCTTTTAAGTCAGTGTCAGTCTGTGATGTATTCAATAAATGCGTGCTATATTAAGTCATTTTATTCAACAACCTTAACCATAGTATCTGGCAGCATGGATTATGAAAATACTGAAAATTATTTGTGGTCGGGAGCTGTGGTGATGTGAACGTGTCGCTTGGAGTAGGCTACAGCGTTGCCTTTGAGGAACATTCCTTGAAGGCACCGGCTACAGTGACTTTCGATATTGTTGTGTACTGTCGTGTCCAGTAACGTATACTTACTTACTTAGTATGAAGTTTTTTCTTGTTACTTTTAATACTGTCAGTATTTCATCGTCATGTCTAAACCGCCCGTGTTCGACCCTGATGTCAAGAATTTTGATTTGAACATCTTGTTTCTCATATTAACAGTATGGATGATGGTTTGCAAAAAAGGCATTTCTGTGTAAATCTGCAGCATTCTGTGTATGCCAGCTTAAAGTCAAACTAAGTTTGTCGGCTCCAGTCGACTAAGTTTCAGTCAGGCAAGCCATAACCAAACTTTGAAGTTAAGTCAAGTTATCCTGGAGCATATAAACAAATGAAGTCATCCTCCACACAGGCAATTATTCAACATCAGGCAATCAGTATCGCTCATCATCATAAGACGGCAAATCATCATCATGCAGGCACTATTATTCAACATCAGGCGATCGTTATTGCTCACAATCACCTACCCATAGTCAAGGTCCAAGTCAAGTTGTGAATTGTGTCGTGTCTCAGCCGTCACAGTGTATATCAGCAGTGTCAAGTGAAGATTGTGTCAGTGTCACAGAAAACTCAATTCCAAATTCTGGTTCATTATTGGTAAATTTAATGATCAATGGTCAGCCTATTAAATTCCTTGTTAATACAGGTAGTTCAGTATCGATTTTGAGCTCTGATAATTATAGCTACTAAGCTGCAGCTAATGTCTCAGCTGGTGCAATATTTTATTGTGATAAGAGGTGTGAATAATACCTTGCTCAATGTTCTTGTTAAGTGCGAAGTCATAGTTAATTAGTCATTTTTATGCAAGACTGTCAGCAGTTTTAATTAGTAATGTATCATGTAAAGCTATTCTAGGTAGAGATCGGTTATCAGTTGTCTCACCAAAATGGGCCAACACTATTTTGCCAAAGTCAACTCAAATTAGTGATAACTCTTGTCTGACAATTTCAAAAAATGAGTATATAACTTATATTCATTTTGTCATAACTTAGAGTATTTTCACAAAATGATAAAAAAAAACTTGTAGACTAACAAATATTTTAGTTCATCTGAATTTAAGAGAAGATGACATTCAGCCTATTTTCCATAAAGCTTATACTTTGTCCTGTGCATTACGGGATGAGGTCAGTAATGAATTAGATTGATTAGAGAAAAGAAGTATATTATAAGTCAAGTAATCTGATTGGGCCAGTCTCATGGTACTTGTGCCCAAACCCAAAGGTAAAATTAGAATGTGTGCTGATTTCAAGGTGATTTGAACAAATATTTAGTGGTAGATCAACACTCTATGCCAGTTAATAATTTGCAATTGGAAGTTCATGAATCTAGTAAAAATTTATCAGTAATGAATATGAAAGGATTATGATGTTGAAGATCCATCTTGTTTCCACTATATGTAATATAAACTTAGAAAACACTTCAGTGGAAATGAACTAACGTTATGGCGAAACGGCCGTCACTATAACATGAGTTAATTTCCACTCAAGTGTTTTTTAAGTTTATATTAGATAAAAGGATTGTATAACTTAGATATAATTGTACGTGTTTTGGTCTGTCATCTGCTTGTGCGTTTTTTTAGTCAGTAATAGAATCTATTCTAGTTGGAATAAATCATGTTTCTCCATATTTAGATGATATTTGAGTCGGAGGTAGAGACATGTAAAAAATGTAATGTCATGTAAAAAAATTGAATAGTCATGAGTCGATTAGAAGAATACATTGTCAAGTTAAATGTACAAAGGTCGGAATTTTTTGTTAAATCTTTAGTATTTCTTGGGTTTGAATTGTCAGCTAGAGGTGGAATTCCATCATCTACAAAGATTGAAAAAATTTTGTCAATGCCTCAACCAGAAAATTTAACACAATTAATTGAACGCTTTTGTATCCATGTTCAATTATTACAGAAATTTTGTTCATTATGAGTCCTGACATATTAGAACCATTTCATAAGCTTATAAGAAACGATGAACCCTGGGTTTGGTCATCGGAAGCGTTTTCAAAGTATAAAACGGCTTTATCGGAAGCATCATTACTTACTATGATCGAAGTAAAGAATTAGTTTTGTCAGTGGATTCAAGTTCTTTAGGAGTTGGTGCTATTTTAAGTCAAATTATTCTCAGTTAGTTAAGGAAGCTCTTGCAATACGTTTTGGTGTGAAAACGTTACATATGGGGAAGAAATTTTACCATTTGTAGTGATCACCTACCTTTGAAAACAAGAATTGGTGAAAATAAAAAAATCCTGTAATGGCTTCATCGAGATCACGCGGGTGTTGTATGTTTTCTAAATTATTTGCGAGATCTTATATCTGGTGGCCAAGTCTAGATAACGATATTTATCGTAAAAATTATGTCTTGTGATATTTGTCAGTCCACTAGTAGCAAGTCAAATAATAAATACCGTAATCCTTGGCCATCTGCTCGTTTTCCTTGGGAAAGAGTACACATCGATTTTTTTATTTTCATATTAAGTACCTATAGTAGTTTGTGATTCCCATTCCAAATAGATAGAGTGTTGTTCCCTTGAAAGATGAATGATTTCAGGTCTAAATTACCAGAACTGTTTTCTATATTTTCGTTTCCAAAAACCATTCTAAGTGACAATGGACCATTCAGTTCACATGAAATGTAATATTTTAATCAAAGAAAAGGGATTTAATAGATTTTTTTCTACGCCGTATTCACCTCCGTCAATCCGTCTGGCTGAGCAAAGTGTATACTAACATTCAAAATTCTGCTGTCAAAATTTAATCTAGAGATGAGGAAGAGAAATGAAAATATGAGCACAAATGATTTGTTATTAGATTGTTTATTTGTATACAGAAGTACTCCTTCTTCTGTTTCAGGGAAATCACCTATGTCGGTTTTATTGAATTTTGAACTAAAACTTCCTCTGTCAAATTTGAAAAAAGGTTTCTTTCCAGATGATTTGGATGAAAGTCAGAGTCAAAGAACCTTTCAAAACTGTCAAATGTTATCAGAGAAATCAAATCGTGTGAATAAACCCAAATAGGAGCAATAATATTAATGGTTATTGTTGTGGATATCCATTTTTCGTGAACTGCAGTAGGACTATTCATATGTATTATCTTGCTGTGCAGAACTGACTTTTTTTGAGAGAGTCGTGGCGGACGCGTTTCGAACTGTGTCATTCTTCTTCGGCGCTTGGTTACAGACTCGGTCTGTAAACTCAGTCTGTAACCAAGCGCCGAAGAAGAATGACATAGTTCGAAACGCGTCCACCGCGAGTCTCTCAAAAAAGGTCAGTTCTGCACAGCAAGATAATACATAATTATGAATGAATATTAATGGTGTCAAATTTGAGCTAGGTAGGGTGGTGGAAGAAGACAGTGATTTTGTCTATTTAGTCAGATTAGCAAGTAATAAAGTGGTAAAGTTCATGTTAATCAACAAAGTGAGTTTTATTCAAATGCTATGCTGAGCAATGCCTTAGCTATAAAAAGACCGAATGTAGTCTATGAAGAAAGTGGAAGAGGTGGAAGGTCAAATAATGTGAATAATGATGAGACAGAGTGAAGTACGAAAGTCTGAAAGGGTGATTAGAAAGAAGAATAGGTAGACTACTCTGATTCAAATTATGTATGAATTTGTCAGGGGTGTCATAATTAAAAATATAATATGTATCAAGATCTATGTCAAGTCTCATTTAATCTTCAAGTCAAAATGTACAATCAAATAAACTTGTCAAATGGGTAAAATAAAAGTAAAATGTCAAGTTTATAATGTGTCAAATTTCTAAATTGTCTGTCTCTTAAATCTCGATTTTGTAATTAGTCTTATTGGTCAATATAGATTAATTGAATTGTAAAAGTTGATATATTGTCTATTAATCCACAAAATGGATTTGTTTTTAGATTTTTGTCAGTATAAAACGGTATACATGTGTTTTGTTAATTTGTCATGTCAACTGTTAACTTAATGGCTAGTCTTGTTAACTATGTTGATATTAATGTAAGGTCAATGTTGGGGGAGAACAGTGCTATGTTGGCAGCCTGCTCAAGTGTGGATGGTATCTTTGTATGATGTATTCAATAAATGCGTGCTATATAAAGTAAGTCATATTATTCAACAACCTTAAACATAGTAGTGACCAGTAATATAGGATTCAATCATAGATATTGTTACAGAACGTTCACAGCATTCACTCTTTACCAGTCTTATGCTGGCCTGTTTATATTTTCTATTCGTATGTACAGGTTAGTAGGGTTTGGGTTCATTCAACAACAGAGTAGTTCAACAAATTGTCTTTTGGAATTGAAATGAACTATCTTTAGATTCATGTACTTTCATGCTAAATGCTACTAGAAGTAGTACGGTAACCGCCATAATGTTTAACTAGTTATTTCATTCTTGGATTCCTTGTTCCATAACGATCTGCGTTGTTTATATTAACTTTTTATAGAAAATTCAACGACTTGCAGAAGAGTGAATGAAATTAACTTTTTAATGTAAATTCAATGACTTGCAGTCAATTTTAATTGTGAATAAAAAAGATTTCCACTCTCTTTTTGGCCAAACGTTTTTGAGTCATGGAGTCATATTGAAAGGCCTTTGCATATCAGTTTCCATGACGCGAAAACGTTTGGCCAAAAAGTGAGTAGAAATATTATTTATTCACAATTGAAATTGATTGCAAGTCGAATTTACTATAAAAAGTTCATTTCATTCACTTTTCAATAATTAAACTGGGCCAATTCATATAAAAGCGCCTTCATTGATGTGTATAAGAGCTTCAATGTACATTGTACATATGGGGAGAATGTACGTTGACTCAATATTTTTATCAAACTTTGAGTGGGTCTCAAGGTGTTTTGTTTTAGTAGCTCGCCTAATGAAAGTTTCCCATATGGAATACACCTCTGCTACATTCAGCGGAATTATGCCTCTAGGACAATATACATTTAGTTTCAAGATACATATCAAGTTCACCAATAGAAGACTAGAATCTCATTAGCTTCATGATTAGGCATATTTCTCTTTTAGTCACTTTTTCAGGAAATTCACTTTTGGTGGAAGATCACCATGTTTTGCTGATTTCAATCTCAGCAAGTCGAAAAGACTTTATTCAATAACTTGAATATTCAGCATATTATATAGCCTAATAAGGTAGCCTACACATCTATTTTATTCTTGTATTCTTCAATGTAATTTGCATAGCCATTACTGTTCCGTGTCAGTGCGGTCAATTGTTGGTGGATGTGAATACGCTCATGCATATTACATTGAAGAATACAATGTCTGTCTGTGTCAGGCACGTTACCTGTCTGTCGATGTCTATAGATGTGAATGAAGCTTTATACAGTATCCAGAAAACCTAAATTGATTTCGTGCCTAATTCTTATTACCAATTCACCTTAGCCTTTTCATAGGCACATAGGTACTGGTAGTTTACTGAAATTGAAACAATCCCCATACAATTCATAATAGGCGCAGACAGGTATTTAGTTATTGAAACAAATTAAATCAATAAATTTCAAGGAAGTACTGGTAAATACTTTGAGTAGTGACTTCTGAGTACCAGTACCTAGTTTTTTTAAACATTTTTTGCTAGTGAATTGGAAAAACTTTAAATACTGACAGTATGTATCGCCCTTAAGCAGTTTCCTGCTGTGGGTGACTTTCTCAGGGTCCAAAGGGTGGACTATGCAGACTATCATTGCAAATTAGAAATAATTATTAATTTAAGAAGATAAAAACCGATGAGTGTTGATCTCCGTAGTTGAGTGTTGTCCCAGAATAAATGTGACTCAACAACTAAGATCAACTTACTTTTTTATCCCCTTTGTATTAATAGTAATTTTTGTTGTTTCCTAATTTATTATAATTATTGTAATCATATACGGTATAACACTTCTTAAAATATATTATAAAAAATAATATGACCTTTGGAATTGAAAGAGGTTCTTAGAAAGCACAACACAAGTCTAGAATTTTTCTATTTAATTCAATAATAATCATAAAATTCCTGTACAAAAATAAGCACAATTTGTAATTCGTTTGCAAATAGGAGTATAGTAGTAAAAAAGTATTTTGGATGCTACATTCACATACCATTTGCAAAGTGACAACGGTAATGGCTTAAAATGGATTTTATAAGTGGAGCCCCAACAATTTTTTACTATAGTGTTTATCTTGGAATCCACTAGAGCAAAATATAATTGCCTTATAAAACCGCTTGAGGAAGTATTTTTCTAAGGAAATACAACTTTCTAAGAAGGATCAATATATATGTTTTCAAATTAACAATGTCTTTAGACCAAGTGAGCCTCTCATCTAGCTTGACGCCAAGCTATTTCATAGAACCAGACTGCATTACAATACCACAATCACAGTTTATCTGGTCAGGCATATATTATGAAATTTCAGTGGTAAATGTAACTGCCACGAGGTACGAAAAGTGAAGAGCAAATATTTCGTTTTTGATACATTAAAAGAGAGAGAGAGACCGTTGCAGTTGAACCACAATAGCAATCCTTTTAAATCCACCTGCTCAAATTTTATATTCTCAAATTATGTACTTTTCTGTGATGTTTCCCATGAAGAAATACTTGAAGAACTATCTAATATCTAAATTAATAATAAAATGAAATGCAGTGCTTTAGAAGCATTTGTCTCTGGAGGATTACATAATTTTTTCATTAATACATCAATAATTCTGATGTTGAAGATCCATCTTGTTTCCACTAATATGTAATATAAACTTAATAAAACAACTTTTGAATGGAAATTAACTCACGTTATGGCGTGACGGCCGTTTCGCTCTGTTGTCTAGAGCATCGTCAGACGACCCACAGTACACTGACTTAAGGTATGAGTTGGAGGGTTATGTATGTTGGAATGGTGAAGGGGTAGGGGGATGAGTAGGCGGGAAAAGATGCCATCAATCGTACTCTACACATCATTCCTCACAGCCACAAAAAGCACCTCAAACACATAAATCCATCAGCACCAAAACTAAATGCCTTACCAAAAATTCACAAAGCAGATATTCCCATCAGACCTCTCATAAATCACACACATGCACCTGCACACAAATTAGCAAAACTTCTAGATAAAACAATAAGACAGAACATAACATTCCATCAGCACACAACAGTAAAAAATAACATAGACCTGATAGACAAACTACAAAAAATCCATATACCACACAATTCCACACTATCTTCTCTTGACATTACAAGTCTTTACACCAATGTACCCATACATGAAACACTTCTTCACCTTAAACAAATGCTCATCCAAAACAACACACCACCTGAACAGCTCCAAGAAATTTTAGACCTCACAACACTAGTTACCTCACAAAATTACTTCACTTACAATAATAAATTCTATTCACAACCTCATGGCCTTCCTATGGGTTCCCCAATTTCTTGCATCCTAGCTGAAATCTTTGTCCACAATATAGAACAAAAACATATCCTACATAATACAGACAAAATCATTAGCTGGCACCGATATGCTGATGACATTCTAATTCTATACAAAGGCAATAAAAGACAAACTGAAATATTCCACACCAATCTCAATAAAATCCATCCCAATTTAAAATTCACCTTAGAACTTGAACACAATAATAGTATCAACTTCTTGGACATCACTATAACAAACCAGGAATATGCATTCAAAACATTTAGAATTTACAGGAAACCCACAACAACTGATACAGTAATACATAACACATCAAATCACCCAACCCAACATAAACATGCCGCTTTCAATCACATGCTCCACCGACTAACAAACATTCCTATGTCACAAGAAGATTACAATATAGAATTAAATACTATAAAATACATAGCACAACAGAATGGTTACAAACACACACTAATAGACATACTGCACAGAATATCAACAAAACCAATCACTCACACCAGCAACAAACAGAATGACAACCCCCATACATTCATCACACTTACCTACCTCAACAACAAAACTCATAACGCATTCTCAGACAACATCTCAAAACAAGTACAACAGATCTGGAATTTACAAATTGAAATGTGATGACTGCAACAAGTTCTATATAGGACAAACTGGCAGGACATTCACCACTAGATTCAAAGAACACACAAGAGCCATCTCACACCCAAACACACATTCCACTTTTGCTGAACTCATCATTTCAACAGGCCACAGTTATACAGACATTGACACTAATTTAGACACACTACACTTCACTCACAAAAGCCAGAAACTAAATGTTTTAGAACAATATGAGATTTACAAACATGCAAAGCAGGAACCTGACAACATTTTAAATGATCAACTTAACTTCTTCTCACATACTCTATTTGACAAAATAATCCCAATTTCAAACCTCCCGCCTACTCATCCCCCCACCCCTTCACCATTCCAACATACATAACCCTCCAACTCATACCTTAAGTCAGTGTACTGTGGGTCGTCTGACGATGCTCTAGACAACAGAGCGAAACGGCCGTCACGCCATAACGTGAGTTAATTTCCATTCAAAAGTTGTTTTATTAAGTTTATATAACAATAATTCTGTTACAATGACTGAATATTAATGGAATTCTTGTCAGTCCAGTAATTATACTTTCGTAAGTCTAGTAGCTTGGATTTTCAAATATAAAAAATGAAACAAGAGCACAATCCACAGGGAATAAAATAAAATTTAGTTCAAATAAACAAATCTTAATAGTTGGAGATGTTTCCAGAAATCTATTTAACCTAACTGCCCAATTACCGTACTTTTGTTCACAAAGAACAGTAAATAAAGTAGAAGAATTGGAACGACAATGGTAAATCTATATAACCTAACCTATTGGTGATGTAGTGAGTTAGATGGGGCGAGAAGTATTAAATATTGCTAATAGCTGAGCTTTCAACAAAAGAAAATTTAGAAAATATATAAAGATACATAGAAACTGATAAGTTAAAATACGATACGCATGAATTGATCATTTTTAATCTGTTTAAACGTGCAATGAGTCACTTTAAACAGATCCTTGATTAATTATGTTTAAATAGGTAAACGTCTCTGAAAAGTAGTACTTAGTCACCTGGTCCCACAACACGATGTAACGAGGTACCGTACTACAATAACATTGCTTGATTTATAAACTTTTTATTCTCTAAGTAATAAAAAAGATTAGTTTTTTCAAATAAAGTTTATATAGCTAGATGCTTTCTTTGCGTTATGAGTTTTTCGAGTTTTAGAAGAGTTAGAATAATAAGAGTTTTAGAAGAGCTGAGA
Source organism: Conomelus anceps (assembly GCA_948455865.1). Taxonomy (NCBI): domain Eukaryota; kingdom Metazoa; phylum Arthropoda; class Insecta; order Hemiptera; family Delphacidae; genus Conomelus; species Conomelus anceps. Next base: position 6,077,702 of record OX418216.1, on the reverse strand, counting down.
AGTAAAACTTTCACTGAACCTGCAATTTTGTTATTATATAGGCGCTAGAAAAAATAACTAATTTATTGTATATTATATTAGAAGGTGCAAAATTATTTATTGAATCCGTCAAAAATGTTTTCCAATGGCTGGTAAACGAAACATTCTCTTGAGTTTTCTACGTTTTATTTTAAAATATTTAATTAGAGGGTTTTCTTTCTGTTTTTTAGTTTTATTACTTTCTTTTTCTTTAGTTGCTTTTTTCAGTAGGAATATGATTATGTTGTTAATACTGCAGTAGAGCTAAATTAGGAATGTACAATGATTATTTCAAGTATAAATTGTGTTGACTGGGAAATGATTTTGATTTGATTTAACGACTTGCAGTCAGTTTTAATTGTGAATGAATAATATTCCTACTCACTCTTTGCCGAACGTTTTCGAGTCGTGGAAACTCACCTTCAAGGCCTTGACTGCAAGTCGTTTAACCTTTTCGCTGCGTAAGTCGACTTTAGTCGATCTGGCCTTCGTTCCGTTCCGTGCATCATTTGAAATTCGCCCGGTTGCTCAACTTTTACAATTAGCAGCCAAAAATTTTTTTTTATATAAACTTTTTTTTAATGGTGTATACTGTTATTTGATTATGTTTTACACTAGGTTATGGCTAAATCACATTTTAAAAATATTTTTGAAGGGTTTTATCACGTTTTTTGGCTTCTGCACTTGATTTTTTATTGTATTTTTTGTGTTCAGTTTCCACAAAAATCCCTATGTTCTACTCGAAATGAATAAAGGAACATACTACTTTTTCATATTAGGGTATTTGATAAGTGTGAATAGTATCATGCAATTAGTGAGTTTAGAGAAAACCATGCATATAAAACATTAAAAACTCACCAAGTTGATTAATTTTTTTCTGGAATGTAGGAATCCTGGGTCATTACAACACACACTACAGTAGGTAGGCCTATATTAGATCGGAGATTATTATTGTTTGTTATTTCAACACACACTGCACTGGAGTTGGGCTAATTATTATTCAAGTTGAGAGTTTCAATTATTTACACTTAGTTTTTAAAATGTTAATTTCTTACTAGGCTACCTATTCTAAAAATTAATAACCTATTGATCCTAAGTCTTACTATCTAATTCAAAGTTTTTGTCTGCTATCTCAGGACTTTTTATGTACATTCACATGTTTTTTTGAATTTTTTAACTGAGTGGTAAATTTCAAAGCAGGGTACCACACACAATGGGGGTTCATCAGTACACGTTTTACAAAAGTAGGTTGTTTGTTTGCGTTTGCATCCTCCTTTACCTTTTTTTTGGCAGTTCGAAGGAAGAATGCTGCACACAGCACAGTTTGGCTTGTGGTTTTTATCAGCAAACTGACTGATAAAGTGAATTTTTCCAGAGATTCTGTCATCAAGGGGATTACTAGATTTTCTTCCTCGGCGAATATTGGTTGACCTTTCCCAGTTTACCAGAAGTCCATCTATTACATTTTGCCGAAACTGTCTATGAGTGAGCTGTTGAATGCCCTCTTGCATGTTATATGCAATACAGCCGTTGACAAGCGCAGTTTCGACGAGAAAATGCCATACAGGCTGATACCACTTCATTGATTTTCGGGCATATGGATAAGTCGAACAAAACTTGTCAAAGAGGTCCACACCACCCATATTCTTATTATACAACACCTGTACATTGGGCTTTGTGACAGGTCTTCTACCTTTCTTTGTGCGGACCTCAACATTTGTCACTCCTGTGTCCCCAACTGTAGAGAGCATATTAACCCTTCCAGTATCTTGCCAGGAACAGGCTAACATGTCACTACTTCCCCTCATCCATACAGATGGTAATTCACCCTTCTTTTTCTTCACACTCTTCATTGCCGGCGGTAGATTTTTTCTATTAACTCTCACTGTACCACAAGCCCCCAAACCCATTAATTTCAGATCATTAAAAAGAGATACACTGGAGTAGAAGTTGTCCATATACACTATTCTGTTGCTGAACTCAAATCCAATTAATAATTCTTTGACTACTCTGGAGCCAAGTCCTTCAGTCTTATTTTCAGTATCTTTCCCTGTGTAGACTTTGAAATTGAGTAGAAATCCATTAGATGAGTCACATAAAGACCACACTTTGATACCCCACTTTGAAGATGGTTTGTTGGGCATATACTGCTTGAATGACAATCGTCCTTTGAATTTGATCATACTCTCATCAATTGACAGAGCTTTACCAGGCTCATAGAATTCGAGATATGTGGGGGAAACTATATCTAAAAGAGGCCTTATTTTATATAACGGGTCATAGCCAGGGTTACCTTTGCGTACCTGATGTTCGTTGTTATTGAAATGCAACAAAGACTTTATCAGTAAGTACTGATCTCTTGAAAAAATTGTAGAGAATCCAGGAGTTTTAGTTAGCCAGAAGTTATCTTGAAAGTAAGACTGTTCAGTTGGCTTATGGACTAGCCCCATACCAATTTGTGTCGCTACAAATGCCTTTACGTGATTTTCATTGATGTCCTCGAAATTATGAAGTCTAGACCTTGGAGGTATTTCATGAGTGACATCCATACACTGTGATGCATAAATGTTTGTTTCTTTGGCTACATGTACAAAAACGTTCTCAGGAAAAAACTTACAAAATGATTGGGTCGGATCCAATTTATCTTCAAATTTCACTTTAGACTCTACACTTTCAGTTGAGAATTGTGGAATTTTGTCCAACTCTATCGAAGAACCTAGAGAGACCTCTACTTCCTCCCATATATTGGAATTTTCAGATGGAGATGGAATTTGTTCGTTATCATTGTCACTATCAGAAGAGCTACTGTTATCATCCAATGAAAGTTCTAATTCTGATTCTGAATCTCTATTTAAAAACTCCTCTATATCATTTTCATTCACTTGGGCCATTTTAGGTTAGAGTAAACAAACACATCTAGCCTACCTGGAAGCAATATCAACAAAACTTGGTTGACATGGTTTTTATTAACTCACTTGTCACTAATTAAAACTTGAGAAAATAATACACTCAATTTAACTATTATTAAATACAATTGCACTACCGTAACTGAAATAATAATATAAACATCACAACGAAAACGATTCAAAACAACACGACACGAGAACCGAGAACTCATGTGTACTGAACCATGCCTGCTGATACTATAGAGTTAGTTCAGACCTCGCCACAGGCTGCAGCACCGTCCAATAGGTAGGAAGTGAATGTTTTCTATCACTTGGGACTATTGTCGATTTAACAAGCCAAAGGAGAAGTTTTTCTATTGCCGTGGACTAAAGTCGATTTACGCACTCAGCAGTGAAAAAAATCAGATCGACTAAAGTCGACTTACGCAGCAAAAGTAACTGAGCATATTTTTATTACGCAGCGAAAAGGTTAAAATAAGTTAATATTAACAACGCAGATCGTTATGGAAAAAGAATCCTAGAAGTAAAAATCAACTCATTCGTATTTCAAATTTTACCGCTCACTTTTGTTCATCATCTGGGGGCTTGTAACTTTGGTGTCAGGTGGCAGTGGTATCTCTAGGTGGCACACGTCAAGATGTTTCGGTGAACGGGAATCAGCTGTTTATTGTAGGGCTCTGTAGAAGTCTTTGGAGCGACGTAGTTTTTTGTGACGTCACGATTTAGCATTCGGTCTTTTCGTTTTTCGGTCAAGTGGCTACCCCCCGTCTTTGGCTAACGTCAAGTAGTAGTTGATCTCGTCAGCTGGATCAGGTTGGACTTAATCCTGATTCCCATTATCTGTAATCTTGTTTGATATTTTCATTATTTTGTAACCTCAAGCTGGAACACACACAATTCGATTTCTTTATTTCACAATTCACAGTCACCTGTATTTAATTTTTATGATATTATCTTTCTACAAGTTTAGTTTGTTCAAGACTTTTTCATCCAGCTTTGAATCAGTGCGTAAGTTATTGTGAATCATTTACGCTTTGTGTTTTTCAGGAAGTATAAATAAAGTCCTCAATCGTAGAGGAATATATAGTGCAGTACGAACAGATTGCTCTATTGAAGCTGCAAATACTTGGGTGAGATTCATAATGACAATTCTACAATATTTCAAAACTATTTTCTATTAATTGTTAGTAAATTATATACTAGATTATGGTTACGTCTTGTGTTGTGGAATGCTCTAGAATTTAGTCTTCTAATGTTATTTTAAATCTTTTGTTCCATATATTTCTGTAGACGAGCCGTAATCAAAAATGTTGTTGATCAACTAAGGAATCAGGATATTCGATAATATTATTAAAAGACGTTACAAACACGTTTTTTGTAGGTTACTATTTTTACGTATTCTCGTAAGACCAGATGCAAATAGGAACGTAGAACTGCATTCATTCTTTTAAAGTACAGAATGAATACTTCTCAACATATGGAAGTGACAGGGTTTTCTAAACCGTTTCTATGAGTTGGACTGCACCATCACTCTATTTGCATGTTTGTGCTTAACAAAAAGTCACGCTGTGCTGCGTAGCACAGGCTCACACTTTTTTTTTGTAGATTACGTCTTGGAGACTCCAGTTAAGGAGTATAAGACAAGTCAGATCAAACACCAGATACCATAATTACTTCAATTAGTTGAGGTGAGGCTTAATTTTGATGTGAAAGGAACTCTTGTACACTATAAAAAGCTTTATCAACTAAATATTTCTTCAATTGTTTTTTAAATATTTCTATATTTTTTAAGACTTCAAAAACTGCGGTAGCTTGTTGTAGAATTTCCTACCAATATACCGGTAACTAGGCTTTTGTTTGAATAAGCTACTATTGTGACTCACCAAGTGATAATCTCCTCGGCTTCTTGTATTATAATCATGTACATCAAGATTTTGGTTAATATCATTCGTTTTTACATTTAAAGTAGCTTCATACACATATAAGCAGGGTACAGTTAGGAGACCAAGTCTCTTGAACAACGGCCTACATGAATCTAATCTATTTACTCTTTCTATACACCTAACCGCTTTCTTTTGGATCTTAAACACCCTATCAAGATTTTGTTTTGATGAATTACCCCATACTAAGATAGCATACCTAATATGTGACAGTAAGAGCCCATGGTAAGCTGTAAAAAGTAACTTTTTGTCATTCAATCTAGCGAGCTGTCGCAGGACAAATACCCCAGATGAAATTTTACCACATATTTTCTCAATGTATGGAGTCCAGGTCAATCGTCTATCCAACATAACTCCTAGAAAAGCAATTTTTTCTTCCTGGTCTAATTGGTTATCGTTTACAAACTCGTTTATAGCCCTATCTTCATTTAAATTATGTTTGTTTTTGAATTGAAGGTATTGGCTTTTTCTACTATTTATAGTTAATTTCAACTGATTTAAAAATTGGACAATTTTGGACAAAAATTGCACACCTATATGGGCACTTATTTCTAAATTATCTAGAATGGAATTGCTGAAAATGAGTGATGTATCATCAGCAAATAAGAGGGCTCTACCACTAATTAATTCTTTAGGTAAACGGTTGACATATAACAAAAAAAGCAATGGACCTAGTATTGACCCCTGAGGCACTCCAGCTTGCACCTCTAATTTATTAGATTTATTCTTTACTATACTATTACCAACTACTGTAGTTAGTTCTACACATTGTTTTCTCCCAATAAGATATGATTCAAACCATTTCAGTTCAACCCCATTTACACCTACATTTTGCAGTATTTCCAATAAATTTCTATGATTAACACAATCAAATGCCTTTGACAAATCTAAGAAGATTGCAGTAGCTTTATCACATGAATCTATTACATCTATTAGTTTTTCAACTAGAGAAACTATGGCTGTCTTTGTTGATCTCCCTTTCTGGATCCATCCTGTTCATCACAGATGAAGTTAGCTTCTTGAAGGTGCAGAAGTAACCTATTTAGAACTACTCTTTCAAAAATTTTACCTATCACATTTAAAATACTAATGGGCCTATAGTTTTCCACCTTCTCTCTATCACCACTTTTGAAGATTGGCAAGATCTTCCCCTCTTTCAAATTATCTGGAAAAACACCTTGTTCTAATGAATGATTGATCAGATGAATCAAAGGGTCTAACAATTGATCTTTACATTCTTTCAGAATTTTACTGGATACCCCATCCATTCCCACAGTTTTTTTATTATTTAAACTATCAATGATATTTGACAACTCGTCTTGGCATACTGGGTGAAATTTTAATTCGTTCTGAATCCCCTCAGTATTCCTCATATTTGCATCACTAATACCTGTATTAAGAGATTTTTGAAGATCCTTAGCAACCAGTTGATAATATCTGTTAAAGAAATTACAAATGTCTACACTATCATCAATATATTTGTTATTTTCGTTAATTATTCTGGGGACACTAGTATAAGCATCTACATGAGCTACTTGCCTATTTTTGTTTATTACATCCCACACTGCTGTGTTAAAGTACACACTATTATTCAAAATTTCAGCTGTTTTCTTACATTTCGCTCTTTTCACTTCTCTTGCATAATTTTTCTTTAGAGCTTTGTAATTATAAATACTGGCTGTATACAGTTAGTATTCTCAACCTTTTAAACAGTGGCCGGCAGTGTTCCAGGCTTGGTGAAGCTGTAATGATGCGGATAAATCCTCTCACATGCACCTGCATGCCCCCATAGAACTATCCCATAGTTTAAGTGGCTATGGAAGAGGCCATAATACGCTGTTATTAGATAATTAGCAGGTACATGATTCCTCAACTTCCACTTTAAATAGCCCTATCTTACACTCATCCTACCTTAATTAGATACGGTAAGGCAACAAAAAATATGTCTTAAGACATATCTAAAATATAATTATTTGGAACGAAGTCAAACTGAATGAATAAATGAATAATTTTATTAGTCAAAAATGCAAAACATTTCTTCGTAATAAAAAATCTCGTACGACTAATAAAAAGGTTTGCATCCCGAGGCTACATAGAGTGTGGAATAGTACACATAGAGATATTATAATAAAAAAGTATTATAATCTCTGGAAGGAGTGAAGGCCCGTCCGGTCAACAGAAAGTAATAACTCTAAGAAATATATAGATATAAACAAGCATAAAAACACTTAATCGAAAACAACTCAGGATATTCATTATGATTCACGGTTACACAGCATAATTCTCAATGTAATAAAACAAGAAAATCATAAAATACATTGACAGTGTCAAGAGAAAGGAGGTATGATTTTAACGTTTTCAAAAAAATGGTTAAACTTATCCTTATCCGTCCGAAAATTGGTAGGTTGCCTTACATGTTCTTCAAAGTAACATCAGTAACTCTAGAATGTCTCTTTCATTCTCTTTTCTCTTTCTAACATTCAAGAGAGAAACTCTCTTGAATGTTCTACTTCAGTACAGTAGAAACAATTAGTCTGGGCGCGCGGCTGTTTGGTAGTTGTCGCGGGTTGTAGAGGGGAGTGTTTATCGCTCATTTCTAAAAACATGTGGCCCTTGTGACGCTGCAGATGTCTTCAAGGTCACCATTTCAGCCATCAGTGGAGCGGTAGAAAGCAGTGGAGTGAGCGAGCCAACTTTTACAGGACAGCAAGTAGTGACACCAGAGCCACGCGCCCAGAGTAATTGTTTCCACTGTACTTATGACAGTTTTCTTCCAATTTTTTAACGTATTTTCTAATTTATTTCTTTTTTTTTGCAGTCAAGTTTTTGAAAATGTTGACGAATACGCGACGAGCCAATGTGGACAGAGATGAGGTTACTTGCCCGTACAACGATGCCCATGTTATTGTGGCATCGCGCCTTGGAAATCATTTGATCAAATGCTCAAAAAATTATCCGGATATGCCCAAAGAAAAATGCCAATTTAACTCGGATCATATAGTTCCTAAACATGAATTGGAGGTAAGTACTTTGCAATTCCGCATTTCCAGGGGTTAGGAACCCTTCTACAGCTGTAGGCTTATAGGTTTTTTTGAAGTATGTAGTGGTAATTGATGAAATTGTGTAGGAGGGGATAATTAAGTCGCATCCCGAATTCTGTTTGGGAACAAAAGAAAAATATACTTGTCTGCTGTAAAATCACTTCCCGATGGTTCGGAATCCATCTGATCAATCCAACTTATAACCCATGCAGAAGTCTCAGACTGAAGTGTGTTTCATTCTCCGAAAAAAATCAACTTTTTACCGACATATTTTACTGGATATATTTACTGGTTCAAAGTTACTATCCAAGTTCACTAGAGGTTGGTTACTGTTACAATTTTCCAGTTTTATGTCTATAACAGGGAGTTTTTGTGAAAAATACTTCAAATAAACTTACTACACCTTTGCTCCTTTGCGTAATTACAAAAATTCGCACGCTTTGCAAGTTACAAGCTCCAAAATGAATAATTTTCTAAAACATCTCATATTTATCCAACTAGCTCCCCACTTGTTGACTTTACAAAAACTCTGGGAGAAAATAGTTGAGTATCAAATTCTCTTCCAAAATATATATGAATAATAAATATATATTGTATAGATCAAAAGTTATAAGGCTGTATTTATGAACGTTTTTTTCAGATTCTCTTAACTCGAGGGACTCTTCAAATGTAATGTATTTGTATAGGCATTTCAAGAGTCCCTTTGAGTCAAAATACACTAAGGAACGTTCATAAATTGGAGCAATAGAGTTTTAAGATTTGTGGAAATATAATTTTACCAGAACCTGGTGAGTTCTGGTATTACTGTGAGTATCTCAACCCAAACAAAATATTAGGACAGTTTCAGGTTCCTGGGACCTCATACTATCAGTTAGTAGCGGTCACCCTTCCAAGCGCCGTCCCGAGCGTTTGTGACTGAACATCACGATAGCGAGTAATCAATCACTCTTATGTTCAGATTTTCAGTCGTTCAGTATATCATGCAGTAGCTATTGATTCAATAGCGGCGGTCCTAAGGCTTGTTTCACACATACCCGGCAGACGGGTAACCTGTTTTGTTTACCCAGCTGTAGAGACAATGTACCATATGGAGCGCTTCACACTTACTAGAGTTTTAAAATCTGTGATGCAATGTTAAGCTGCGTCCACACTGACCATTTGTTACAGAACATTGTGTTACGAAACAAGTTACTGGAAGTTTCTGTAACATGTTTTTGAGATTTCTGTTACAATTTATACATTTTTCGTGTTCTGTAACAAGTTACGGACCTACGCTCCGGTAGCGAGATCACGTAACTTGCGCATGCGCTGTTGGTAATTTTTGCATCTCATCTGTCATCTTGTTTGATAGTTTGATTCTTTGTTTACGTTTATGTTCGGTTTAGTTTTGGGTTTCAAGTGATGGAGTGGAGAGTAGAAAATTTTTAATTTGATAGAATTATTTCATTCCCACACATATTATGGGATCCAACCCATCCAGATTATAAAAACAGTCTGAAAAAGAAAGATGCTATTTCCGAAATTGCGTCAATTCTTTGCTCTAGTGCGGACATAGAACGAAAAAATTAATTACATCAAATAAATACTGTAGTTTTCATATAACTTGGCAGCAGTTGGGTTCAGATCTAGCAAGTCTTCCCATATTCTACACGCTGCCAAGTTATATGAATACTATAGTAAACCTTTGTTTTTTTTCTGCACAAATTACTGTAAAACAAGCACTATCTAACAATAAGTCGTCTGACATTTTGGGATAAATGTTTTGCAACTTCATAAGTGTATGTAGACAGAAACTGTTACAGAACATTTGTTACGGTACATGTTACAGAACTTGTTGGAACAAGTTACTGTAATTTGTGTTTTGTAACTTCAGTGTGGACACAGTATGTTGGGTAAACTATTGTGTCTCTTTTATTGCTGATGATGCCCTCATGACTCCGAGACTTGTGCGTGGGTAATGAAGTGAATTATTACACATAAATGCCTGACGGTGGAACGGGATTCGAACCCACGACCACTTAAATGACAGCAAACTGAAGTTGCGACGCCCCAACCAACTGCGCTCAGCGGCGCGCCGCTTTTATAAACAGTGTAGCCATTGCATCTGCCACCATAATATTTTCTCCATTTAATATTTGATTGTATATCTATATTGGCTTGATATTAGATATTATTTATTATAAAACCTATGTTTTTTATGTAGGGTTACCCCCTACACAGTACGTTGGTCCCGCCAGCCTAGCCTAGATAAGATAGGATATCATATGGTTCATACTACATTAACTGTGAAGAGGTAAAACGATAGATCTCAGTCACTGTAGTCACCGCTTAATTTGGACACCGAATGATGGCGAATAAAAATGTAACATGTGGCCGAATTATAAATTGGAAGCGAGGCGTTCAATGGCTGCACTGTCCATATAAAGTCTCTGTTAGGGAAATGACACCGAGTTCCCGACTACCAGGTATCTGTGAAACAAGGGGTCTAGGACAAGAAGGACTGATTTCCCCCTTGTTAACGCCCCAATTTCCCCCAATTTCATTGTTAACGCTTTTCAGTGATATTTAGATGCAGCTAATGATTCGACATGATAAATAAATGAATTTTCTAATACTACTGTATACAAAAAACAACGAAAACATGTGTATCGGTAATGGGGGGGGGGGGGGGATGATGATGAGATATGAATAACCCTACAGTTTCATGTGAGTTCAGATTCCGAACAGCTGGGAAGTGATTTGGAAAGGACAAAACTGAAAAACCTAGAAAACTCAAGTCAATTAAAAAACAAAATGGACGTGAAATAAAAAGTATTCAGAATGTAAAAAGCAGATAAAAGCCACAATAGAGGCTCTCATATAAATCTTCAAATTTGTAGATTACAACGATTTCAAATTTGTAGATTACAAATTTGATTTAACCTCACATAGCATTGTACATTGAAACATGGTTGTAACAATTATTTTAACCTAAAAAAGCCGAAACAATATTCTAATTGGACAAAATTGACGAATAAAAGCATTTGTGTACAATAATATTTTTCATCAAATAAATCTTGTCCAATCTTTGACAAGACTTTGAAAGTCTTGGACAAGATTTGAAGCAATTTGATGGACTTTGAAGAGATTCGAAGCAGTTTGAAGCTCTTTTATTTTATTTAATTGGATGATCGTGTATAAACGCCTTACTGAACAAAACAAAAATGGTGTACATATGTAACCACTCATGAAACGGAGACGCCTACTTTTACTATTAAACCAATTAAACTATTGTTTCGGGCACCGGGTGCGCCTACTGGAGTGTTAATTTTTGTTTTCTCTGCGATTGCGAGTGCCGTAGCAGGTATCTGTTCAATCAGAGATACACTACGAAACTCCTGAGCGCTCTTTGTAAGGGTGACCGATAGGATTGGCCAGCAAAAAAGACTGTAAAATCACTTCCCGGTGGTTCGGAACCCACCTAAAACTGCAGGTCCAACTCATCAATCACCATCATCCAATTCATTACCCACGCACAGGTCTCAAACCTATGTGGGTTTCATCCTCCGAAAAAAGAAAAAAAAAGATTTGTCCCGTTCCGGTGAAACAAGCCTTAGGGCCGCTATACAATCAATAGCTAATGAATGATTAACTAAACAACTGAGAACCCGGACATTAATCATTTATTGGTTATTCTATTTTCAGTATTTCAATATATTCTATTTTGTATTATCTTTAACGCTGGGTTTTGTAATATTTGGCTTGCTTTGTTGCAGTACCATATGGAGTCGTGTCCCGACCGCAGAAAGTGGGATTTGTTCACGCACAAGATAGGCAACTCGCTGTGTCCGGTCAAGGACGCCGTGCCCATTCACGTGGAAGTGCCCGCCTGTGAAGAGAATTGGGACGACGATCCAGTGAGTAACCTACTTTGCATTTATTATTGATATTATTATTTATTTATTTATTTATTATTATTAGACGTAAAGTTCCCAAAGTGGAAGACGCTGAGTAAAGTTGGTTCATTTTTTGGACTTGTTCTTCTTGTTTGTTTCATTTTGGGTGCGAATTCAGCTTTTCTCTCTTCGCTCCATTTTTTTCAACTCTTGGAGGTTTTGTCTCTGTTATAACTGAAATCGAAGGGAAGTGATAGCCGCGAGCCGTAGCAGTTATCTGTTCAATCAGAGAGATAAGCTGCGTTCTCGTAGGTCCTGTTCGTAACGGTGACCGATTAGATTGGCCAGCAATAAAGACACTGTTCTCTGCTGTAAAATCACTTCCCGGTGGTTCGGAACCCACCTAAAACTGTAGGTCCAACTCATCAATCACCATCATCCAACTCATTACCCACGCAAAGGTCTCAGACCTATGTGGGCTTCATCCTCAAAAAAAAATTAGATGAAATTTGTCTCTGGTATAACTTCCCATTTATTAAGTCTTATTCCAAAGTTGTTTCCATTGTAAATTTCTTTGTTGGTTATTTCGGCCAGTACTAGATCTTTTTTATCATTTTGGATCCATTTTGCTCCATTGACAAGTGACGCTACATAGTTTAAAAATTATTTTTGTTAGTCTATTGTCTGGGACCATACATTTTAAGGCATCTTTTCCTCATATCTGTTTCTATATTAGAATATTCTTCAATACAAATTATAATATAACTATATTTTTTTCCTTTCTAATTCATCTCACAGGTTGGACCATCTCCTCTGGATGTAATAAATGAAAAAATCAAAGAAAAACCTGTTGTCAGAGTCCTGCATCGGAATGGAATGACAAAGTCCCAGCGCAAGGCATTCAATCAGCAGGAACAGCGCAGATTCAGTGATTTAGACAATGTGAACGCAAAGATAGCTGAAAAGAAAGAGCCAAAGAAGGTACAGTTGCAATTATTTTCATCTTATTTATTCACCAATTTTTTAAAAAAGAGAAAAGAATAAAAAATATTTGAAACGGTGAGTCGTGCCGACTTATTATAGGTGACGTGGTGATTGATCAAGCGGTGAGCGTGGTATTAATGTATTCCGGTGGTTCGGAACCCTCCTAAAATAGTAGGTCCACCATGTTCCTCATGAAAATAGCTACTATTCTACTTGCAGTTCGCTCATTTATTATGGGGTATAATAGTCCACGCAATTGGATTGGCCAGCAAAAAAGACACTGTTCTCTGCTGAAAATCACTTCCGGTGGTTCGGAACCCACCTAAAACTGTAGGTCCAACTCATAAATCACCATCATCCAACTCATTACCCACACACAGGTCTCAGACCTATGTGGGCTTCATCCTCAAAAAAAAAAATCAGTCTCAATCGAGGACCCGTCAGGGCCTTATTGGAATCATGCCGTCGTCCGTCCGTCCGTCCGTGCTCTAGCTCTTGAAAGGAAGATTCTAGAATTTTGATATTTGGTATATTGCTTCCTCATAGTCCAAGTGCGATCGCCATTGATTTTGGAGTTTGGGGCCGTACATAAAAATAATTATGATGTAAAACAGATTTCCCACTAGGTTAATTTTGGTTAGTTTTGGCTAGTTTAAATCAAAACATTGTACAGCTGGTTCAATTTGAACACAAGAAAAATTGAAGAATATTACTAAGTTTGCTGCTTAGTCCAATTATCCACTTTATTTTTATAGTGCAAGCATTGACGTTTTCATTGTTGAATGTGTTGAAATCTTTTATTAAATTATTGAAAAAGTGAGAGGAAATATAGAGTAAGTTATCATATACTCGTATTATGAGGTCTTTTGAACAAGAAGGAAAAAAGCAGAAACAAAACGCTTTGTCAAGAACTGCCGATGTGAATTTATTTGTGAATCGGGAAACATAATAAAATCTATTAATGATGTTCATAGTAATCAAAGAAGTTGAAAGTAATAGTAAAGAAGTTTAATAATATAGAAGTAAATAATAATAATAGAAGTTAAATAATAAAAAATAAACTAAGAAGAAAAAATAAACAATTTAGGTTGGATGTAATTAGAATTCAATTTTTTTCAAATGCTACAATACTTGTTCTTTCTATCCTGTTCCTAACACTTCTTATTCTTATCTATCTCAAACTCCTTCTTCTCTAACCCATATTTTTCTTCCCTTTTTCTCCTCATCTTCCTCCTTCTAACCCTTCTTCTTCTTCCTACCTCCTACTTCTTATTTTTCTAATAATAATAGAAGCTAATAATAATTGTAAAGGTTATATTTATACAGTGCAAGCGTTGACGTTCTCATTTTTGATTGTGTTGAAATATTTTCTTGAATTATATTAGATGGTCAAATAAAAAAGCATAAAATATTGAGGCATTATAATATTATGAGATCTGTTGAACAAGAAGAAGAAAAAACCTTTTTTTTTCAAGAACTACCAATGTAAATTTTTGTGAATCGGGCAGCATATTGTTACGGGTTCTATGTCTAAAATAACGCTGGCAACACTTGAATTTATCACTCGCACTTTATTTAACACAGATAATCACACTGTTCAGTAATGTCTTACAGAAAAATAAGCAATTAAAAACAGATGACTTTGTGACGAAGCTCTGAACTGACTTAAAGTCGGTTCAGGGCTTCCCACGTAAAATTTGAAGAATGACTGGGCCAGAGGGCCAGTGATCATAAAAGAGCAAATACTAAAAGATATCATGCAACAGTTATAAGAGACTGGAGAATCAATAAAGAAAAACAAATTTAGTGACTGAGAAGCAATTATAATAAAATAAAATAAAGGCTAAAAGGTTACATTTTAGAATATAAATTGATTGAAAATTCGTTGTTTTAAATTACGTGGAAAAATTATTAAAGTTGATTTACGTTGATTTTTGTTGATTTACGTTGTATCATGATTCGCTGTTTAATTTTCGTTAAGTTCGTTGTTAAGAAAAAGTTCAATAAAGGGTACCCTTTCGCAGATCGATCAGAAGATATAAAAAAATGTTCAGCTTACCGAAGTGTTGATAATAGTTTATCACATACCAGTACTGTATGTAGATTATTCCGTAAAATTATAATCACATAATCCTTTTAGTGTATCCTTGAATGTATCCTTTTAATGATCCATTAATGTATCCTTACATTTTTAAAATATAAAATAAATCAGGAACAAAAACCTGTTGAAAATAATTAACAACAATTAATACATCGAAATTATTACTTACATAAGTTAGTTTAAATCACTAGAAGAGGATTTTCAGTTTTCGAAAACAGACTACGTCATCGAAGATACAAGAAAAGGTTTGATAACGACAAGTTGAGGAAGGCTTAGAGCATGCTTGAAGAGCTTAATTAGAAAGGTGAAAATTACAGCAAATGAAGTTAAAAGGAAGTTAAAATATCAGAATAAAACAAAGTAATATAATTATAATAGTAATGGAAGATAATTATAGTTTTAAAGTAGTAAAATTTGGAAAGGCGTTAACTTATAGGTTATAACAAGAGTTTACAAGATATGAACAGAGTGAAAGAAAAATTAGGTAATAACATTTCAAGAACAAATATAATGAGAGAAAAATGCATATCTAAAACATGAATTAATTATTTGGGATCCACACATTGAAATCCAGAAGCTAATGAGACCTCGTTCATCAAATGAGTGAAGACCAAAATACCGTTCATATAATAGAATACATTTCACAAAGTAATGATTCAAACTTACCCTAAACTGGGTTTTACGCTATCTCAGTCATTATGAAAATAGATAAATAATAATTTAAATCATTATGATTTAAATTTCTTCAAGTTTTCTTTAAGTATGCTTTCGCCATTGTAGCTTGATTCGAAAAGAAAAAAGGACTCTCTGCCCGGCTGTTTCACAGATCATTACCGACAGAGTAGCCAACCTTACATAAAATAAAGTACAGTAGAGTACACTAATACTTAGATATTCAAACTGAATAAAGTTAATTAAGTTAAATTAACTGTTGAATTACTGGATGAGGATTAAAAAATAAAATATTAAATTAATTTTGGTACAAACCTCCTCCACTGGGTTTTTGTTTAGGAAAAGGTACCAAAATTTGAACTAAATGATTTTTAAAAAAAAAATGAGATTAAAGGGTAAAAGGAAAGAGAAGTATCAGGCCGCGTATCCAAAATACCCAGAAGGAAAGAAGAAAAGAAGATGGTAAGATGAAGGGAAAGGTAGCAGGAAATAAGAAAATAAAAACATTGATGATTGATCAGGTCACCAATATTTCTAAAGAAAGGGAAGGAGAGAGAGTAGAAAGGAAATAGTGATCTCAATGTTAAATAGATAAAAAGAAAATTTAAAACACTTTAAGTTACCATTCATCCAAAAACTCAACAATTAATAAGAATTACAAGTAGTGAACCATTGGGAGAGACAGTGAAACTAAGAGTGAGCAGTAAGTAAGTAAAAATTGAAACAGCTTTAAAGTTTCATTACTACCAAAAAATAAAAATAATCAACATAAGTTGAATTTTAACATCTTGCAACTCTGTTGCTGTTAACCAAGAAAACTAAATCTGAAACAGATTAATAAAAATACATAGAACAATAATAAAATACACTAAATATAGACAATATCAATAAATGACAACTCAAGATATCCAATCACAATACTACAATGTGATCAATTACATATGCAACTAAAATAGAAGCACAATGCGCAATCGGCATAGAAATTACAACATAACAAGAATAATACCAGGACAATTACAAAATACAAGATACAAGATGAGAACGAATTATCACAAGTGATGCGTCCATCAACAGGTGTAATTATTTTGTTTCTCAAATAAATACAAAATAGAATGCCTTTATGGGTTGTTCCCCATTTTCAATTGACAAACATGAGCTCTTCTAATAAATTTCTCACCATCGGTTGAGAATAATTTAACACTAACAGGACTAATCCACTCTTTAATTATAAATGGTCCAGAAAATCTAGGTAATAATTTAGCAGTAATATTATTGACAGCTTTACTTATTGGATTTGTTTTTAAAAAAACAATATCGCCAGTCTTAAATGGGATAGGACTTCTATGCATGTCATATCGCTTCTTAGAATTATTGTAAGATTTTAATAAATTTTTATGAGCAGTTTTCCAGATTTTATTAGTATCCATAGAAAATTTATTAGGAAGAATTTCATCTATTTTCCAAGCATTAGTTAAAGAATCACTAGGTTTATGTCTAAACATCAATTCATGAGGAGTGAACTTGCTACTTTCATGAAATGAGCTATTAAATGAAAAAGGTAACCATTCCAAGCTATGGTCCCATTTATTTTGTTTATCGGAGTTAAAGGCTATCAAACAAGATTTAAGGTTTCTATGGATCCTTTCTACGTGATTAGGTTTAGGATTATAAGGACTAGTAGTTATGTGAGTAATTCCTTTTTGAAAACAGAAATTTTTAAACAGATTAGATTTAAATTGTGCGCCATTATCAGATACTATATATTTAGGAATACCAAAGTTTATAAAGATTTTATTTAGTTCTTTACAAACAGTTAAGGAATTGGCCTTACGGATTGGAATTAACCAGTTAAATTTCGAAAAGGCATCTACACATGAAAAAATAAAAGTATTACCAGAAGTAGTTCTAGGTAAAACTCCTACAAAATCTATAAATAACTTCTCCATAGGATAACTGGCAACACTAGAAGAAAGATAACCAAAGTTAGTTTTTTGAGCAGGTTTACTTAGAGAACAAAGTTTACAATTTTTTAAATAGACAGAAAGATCCTTAGAAATTCCTTTCCAGATGAATTTATCTTTTATTTTATTAAGAGTCTTCAAGTAACCGGCATGAGCTCCAAAAAGTGTCTCATGGTAATACTTGAATATCATGGATTTTAACAAATGAGGAAGAACTATTTTAGGTTTATTACTGTTCCTAGATTTAAATAGAAGTACTCCTTTAGAAACAGAATAAGGAAAAATGTCAATACCTTGGGATTTTTTATTGACAATTTCAGAAATAAATTCATCCTTTTTTTGGTATTCTAAAATATCAGAAAAGCTAAGAGGAAAGTCAGAGAGAGTTAAATTGCAAAGATTATCTTTAATTAAATTATCATTATCTTTAGGATTTTCATCATACATACGACTTAAAGCATCAGCGATGATATTATTCGATCCTTTAATATGCTCAGAATCAAACTGGAAAGAACCTAAGCGTAGAATCCATCTTCCTATTCTACCTAGAGGTTTAGGATGCTTCAAGACCCAATGCAAGGCAGCGCAGTCCGTTTGAAGGGTAAAACGAGTATGTTCTAGAAAAAACCTAAATTTCTCAATAGCAAAAAGAACAGCAAGAACTTCCTTCTCATAAGCTGAGTATTTTCTTTCTAAAGGGGATAGAGTCTTAGAAGCAAAGGCAATAGGTGCGAGACATCCATCATATTCTTGACTTAAAACACAGCCTAAGGCCACACTGGAGGCATCGGTTTGCAAGATGAACCGTTTAGAAAAATCTGCTATCTTAAGGATAGGAGGTTGCGTAATTATTTGCTTTAATTTATCAAAGGCATCCTGACAATCAGAAGTCCAAATAAATTTGGCATCTTTTTTTCTAAGTGCATTTAAAGGAGAAGCAATGTCAGCTAAATTTGGAATAAATTTATGATAAAAGTTTAATATGCCTATGAATCTTTCTATTTGTTTTAATTTTTTAGGTACAGGAAAATTAGTGATAGCCTTTGTTCTATCAGGATCGATGGATACAGAATTATAAGAAACGATATGACCAAGAAAGGAAATTTTAGGAGTACAAAAGGTTACTTTGTTAGGGTTTACGGTAAGATTTGCCCTTCGTAAGCGTTCAAAAACTTCAGCTAATATTTCGAGATGAGAATCAAAGGTTTCGGTATAAATAATAAGATCATCTAAATAAAAGAAAACATTTTTGAAACGGAGATCACTAAATATTTTTTCCATTAAAGAAGAAAGTACTTGAGCACCAGAGCTAATTCCATTAGGAATTCTTTTATACTGATAAAGAGAATGAGGAGTAATAAAGGCAGTTAATTTTTTTGAAGAGTCAGTTAAGGAAATTTGACCGTAAGCATTATTGAGATCAAGGGTTGTAAAAAATTTTGCTTTAGAAAAATGATGAAAACAGGAATGAATATCGCCAATAGGAGCTGCTTGTAATTCAATAATTTGATTTAATTTACGATAATCGATAACTAGTCTATAATCCTCTGTTCCTTTGGGTACCAGAAAACAGGGTGAACAGTACTGAGAATTAGATACTTCTATTACATCATCAGCTAGTAATTTAGCAATTTTTTTCTTCATTACTTCCGTTTTAATAGGATTAAGTGGATAGGGTTGTGACCTGATTATTTTATTAGAAGTAAGTTTAATATCATATTTAATAAGAGAAGTTGAACCAACTCTACTAGTTAAAACGTCAGGATAATTATCAATTATACTATATAATTTATCTAATTCCCTTTTTGAAAGGTGTGAAGTATCACCAGGAATTATTTTATCAATTATATTGTTAACAAAAATTTTATTTTTATTATTAGTGGCCGGTAAATAATCATTAGTTAAGGAAAATTTAACTTCAGGTTCAAAACAGAAATAATAATTATTATTAAATAAATCTACAATTAATTGTGCATGTTTTAGAAAATCAGCTCCAATAATAGCTTGCACAGGGAGTTTATCAGCAATAAGAAATTCAAACTTCCAGCTTAAATGTTGAATTTTTATTTTTAAAGTACATGACTTTTTAATTAAAATTTTGGAAGAATTAGCGGCGGAACAACTCAAATCCTTACTCTCTACAACAAGATCGAATTTAGAATTTTGAGATAAATCTTTGAATACTTCGTTAGAAATAAAAGAAAAGGAAGATCCAGTATCCATAAGAGCATGATAATTAGATTTACAACCATTAAAGTTAACAAGAATAAACGGTAAATTTTGATTAGAATTAATAACTCCACAGAGTCTTCTCTTTAGATTTCCTTTTTTAATAACACTATTTGAATGAAAAGGCCTTTTCTTTATTTTAGTAAATTTAGGAATTAAGTTTTGTCCTTCGGAAAGGGGCGCTGTTCGTTTTTTGAATAGCAATTTCGTGCAACGTGACCCTTTTTATTACAATTATAACATGTGACACTATAAAATCTATTGTTAGAATTAGCTTTATTCTGATTATTTTGAACACTGGAATTATTTTGTACGGTAATATTGTAATTACGGCCTGCTAAGTTCCGATAAGAATTATTTCTTTCAACATCAGAGAAGGCTACATTCTGAGAATGAATACATAATAAGTTTAGTTCATCAAAAGAGGTAGGTTTTGGCATGAAAATCATGCGTGATCTCTCCCTAGGATTTATACCACTTATTATAGTGCTAACAATTTCAACTTCACCTTCTGTTAATTGTAAAAGGTTAGCAGCTTCTTTTATACTGACTACATAAGAAGATAACAACTCATTAGGAGCTTGTAGGCGGTAGAATTTATCTCTTTTAATAACGGACAGAAGTCTCTGAGGAATAAAAGAATTTAGAACATTAGAATGAAATTGTTTAAAGGTTAAATTTAAATTTATAGACATCAAGATTTTATCAGCTAACGGGCCCATAGTATATGGAACTAGGATTTGTAATAAATGCATATCAGGAATGCGAATCATGTTTTGAATCTTAATAGAAGTTAAAAGAAATTCAAGTAACAAATCAATGTTAAGTCCATCGCAAGGTTGTAAATTTTTTAGAAAAGATTCAACGGGGTTTCTTAATTTATTATAAAATGAGTTTTCAAAAGATGAGCCATGATTAGTTATCATATTAGAATTCAGAATATTATGATTCCTATTTAAATCAGTATCATTACTTTGATTATAAGTTGGAATAGCTGAAGGTCTCAAAGGAGTCTGCGGTCTTTTAGGAATAGCGCCAAGATTATTATTTAAGGTGTCAAAAGATGTAGTTGGTACAGGTACAAATAATGACAAAGAAGAAGTTTTTGAAATCTTTGTTGGGCTAGGTAGGCTGAATGGTTTAACAATAGGCGAAGTCGATCTACTGACAATCAAAGGTTGTAATGATAAAATTTTATTATAAAGATCAAAAAGATTATCACCAAGAATGTCTAGATCATTATTAGTGCTAGTTATGTCGTCAGTATCATTCACATAGTTAACAAGCTGCTTAAATCTATTTAAATGATGGAGAAATTTACTTTCAATTTTTACTATATTTTTTCTGGTTACTTCTTTATTACCTTGAGGTAATTCATGAATAAATTTGAGCATAAGAGGGATGTCCTCAGTAATAATTCTTAATGATTGACTAAAACTGTCAGAATCAGAAATTAAATTTGTGAATGAAGAATTAGATTCATTAATTATAATTCTATAATTGGATCTAAGTGCATCAACATCTTTATCTACACTTGAACTATCCTGTCCAAGAGATAATAACTCGAAAATAAGATTATCTTTAGAGAGAAAGTCAGGGTTTATCCTGTTTGTTACGAATTTAGTAACATCAATTTCAACAATTTTGTCCATAATGACAAAATATTTGACAATAATGATCTTAAATAAAACAAATAAGCCTACTCACTGTCTCACTGCTCAACCAATAGCTTTAACTATATTAAAATTCATTACTTAAACAGTCTCAAATAACCATTGCATGTTAATTGCACCACTAAATCTCAAGTAACCACGTTCTGCTACCATTTGTGACGAAGCTCTGAACTGACTTAAAGTCGGTTCAGGGCTTCCCACGTAAAATTTGAAGAATGACTGGGCCAGAGGGCCAGTGATCATAAAAGAGCAAATACTAAAAGATATCATGCAACAGTTATAAGAGACTGGAGAATCAATAAAGAAAAACAAATTTAGTGACTGAGAAGCAATTATAATAAAATAAAATAAAGGCTAAAAGGTTACATTTTAGAATATAAATTGATTGAAAATTCGTTGTTTTAAATTACGTGGAAAAATTATTAAAGTTGATTTACGTTGATTTTTGTTGATTTACGTTGTATCATGATTCGCTGTTTAATTTTCGTTAAGTTCGTTGTTAAGAAAAAGTTCAATAAAGGGTACCCTTTCGCAGATCGATCAGAAGATATAAAAAAATGTTCAGCTTACCGAAGTGTTGATAATAGTTTATCACATACCAGTACTGTATGTAGATTATTCCGTAAAATTATAATCACATAATCCTTTTAGTGTATCCTTGAATGTATCCTTTTAATGATCCATTAATGTATCCTTACATTTTTAAAATATAAAATAAATCAGGAACAAAAACCTGTTGAAAATAATTAACAACAATTAATACATCGAAATTATTACTTACATAAGTTAGTTTAAATCACTAGAAGAGGATTTTCAGTTTTCGAAAACAGACTACGTCATCGAAGATACAAGAAAAGGTTTGATAACGACAAGTTGAGGAAGGCTTAGAGCATGCTTGAAGAGCTTAATTAGAAAGGTGAAAATTACAGCAAATGAAGTTAAAAGGAAGTTAAAATATCAGAATAAAACAAAGTAATATAATTATAATAGTAATGGAAGATAATTATAGTTTTAAAGTAGTAAAATTTGGAAAGGCGTTAACTTATAGGTTATAACAAGAGTTTACAAGATATGAACAGAGTGAAAGAAAAATTAGGTAATAACATTTCAAGAACAAATATAATGAGAGAAAAATGCATATCTAAAACATGAATTAATTATTTGGGATCCACACATTGAAATCCAGAAGCTAATGAGACCTCGTTCATCAAATGAGTGAAGACCAAAATACCGTTCATATAATAGAATACATTTCACAAAGTAATGATTCAAACTTACCCTAAACTGGGTTTTACGCTATCTCAGTCATTATGAAAATAGATAAATAATAATTTAAATCATTATGATTTAAATTTCTTCAAGTTTTCTTTAAGTATGCTTTCGCCATTGTAGCTTGATTCGAAAAGAAAAAAGGACTCTCTGCCCGGCTGTTTCACAGATCATTACCGACAGAGTAGCCAACCTTACATAAAATAAAGTACAGTAGAGTACACTAATACTTAGATATTCAAACTGAATAAAGTTAATTAAGTTAAATTAACTGTTGAATTACTGGATGAGGATTAAAAAATAAAATATTAAATTAATTTTGGTACAACTTGATATTGTTCAACTGATAATGAGTTTTCAATAAACTGTACAAAAATCAATCACTAAATGTCAAAAGGCCGATCTAATATTAAATAATAACTGTACAAGAAACTGTCCAATAATATTCAAAAAGAAACGTCGAAAAAGAACACTTAACTTATGTAGCACTAGTCCGTAATACAATAAAAACTATTTAGTAGCTCACTGGTATGAGTTGAACAGGAAAAAGAATTATCACAGAGAAAGAATTACTAAGATATAGAACTGACACAACTTGTTTATCACGACGATTTCGAACAAGACTGAACTAAATTTACACAAATGCGTTCGCCTTGAATAGGTTTTTCAAATATCGAGCAATTTCTACATTTTTCTATTATCTTCTGAACAAATAAATCAAGGAAACTGGAACCTTTCCACAATTATAAACTTAAAAAACACTTTTGAATGGAAATTAACTCACGTTATGGCGTGACGGCCGTTTCGCTCTGTTGTCTAGAGCATCATCAGATGACCCACAGTACACTGATTCAAGGCATGAGTTTGAGGGTTAGTTATGTTGGAATGGTGAAGGGGTGGGGGATGAGTAGGCGGGAGGTTTGAAATTGGGATTATTTTGTCAAATAGAGTATGTGAGAAGAAGTTAAGTTGATCATTTAAAATGTTGTCAGGTTGCTGCTTTGCATGTTTGTATATCTCATATTGTTCTAGAACATTGAGTTTCTGGCTTTTGTGAGTGAAGTGTAGTGTGTCTAAATTAGTGTTAATGTCTGTATAACTGTGGCCTGTTGAAATGATGTGTTCAGCAAAAGTGGAATGTGTGTTTGGGTGTAAGATGGCTCTTGTGTGTTCTTTGAATCTAGTGGTGAATGTCCTGCCAGTTTGTCCTATATAGAACTTGTTGCAGTCATCACATTTCAATTTGTAAATTCCAGATCTGTTGTACTTGTTTTGAGATGTTGTCTGAGACTGCAGGTGTTTTTTGAGTGAATTAGTTGTTCTGTAAGCTATTTTATATTTGAGTTTCCTGAATGAAGCTGCTATTTTGTGAGTTTTGTTGTTGAGGTAGGTAAGTGTGATGAATTTATGGGGGTTGTCATTCTGTTTGTTGCTGGTGTGAGTGATTGGTTTTGTTGTTATTCTGTGCAGTAGTTTGTCTATTAGTGTGTGTTTGTAACCATTCTGTTGTGCTATGTATTTTATAGTATTCAATTCTATATTGTAATCTTCTTGTGACATAGGAATGTTTGTTAGTCGGTGGAGCATGTGATTGAAAGCGGCGTGTTTATGTTGGGTTGGGTGATTTGATGTATTATGGATTATTGTATCAGTTGTTGTGGGTTTCCTGTAAATTCTAAATGTTTTGAATGAATGTTCCTGCTTTGTTATAGTGATGTCCAAAAAGTTGATACTATTATTGTGTTCAAGTTCTAAGGTGAATTTTAAATTTGGATGGATTTTATTGAGATTGGTGTGGAATATTTCAGTTTGTCTTTTATTGCCTTTGTATAGAATTAGAATGTCATCAACATATCGGTGCCAGCTGATGATTTTGTCTGTATTATGTAGGATATGTTTTTGTTCTATATTGTGGATAAAGATTTCAGCTAGGATGCAAGAAATTGGGGAACCCATAGTAAGGCATAATTCATCTAAAATTTCTTGGAGCTGTTCAGGTGGTGTGTTGTTTTGGATGAGCATTTGTTTAAGGTGAAGAAGTGTTTCATGTAAGGGTACATTGGTGTAAAGATTTGTAATGTCAAGAGAAGATAGTGTGGAATTGTGTGGTATATGGATTTTTTGTAGTTTGTCTATCAGGTCTATGTTATTTTTTACTGCTGTGTGCTGATGGAATGTTATGTTCTGTCTTATTGTTTTATCTAGAAGTTTTGCTAATTTGTGTGCAGGTGCATGTGTGTGATTTATGAGAGGTCTGATGGGAATATCTGCTTTGTGAATCCATATACCACACAATTCCACACTATCTTCTCTTGACATTACAAATCTTTACACCAATGTACCCTTACATGAAACACTTCTTCACCTTAAACAAATGCTCATCCAAAACAACACACCACCTGAACAGCTCCAAGAAATTTTAGACCTCACAACACTAGTTAACTCACAAAATTACTTCACATACAATAATAAATTCTATTCACAACCTCATGGCCTTCCTATGGGTTCCCCAATTTCTTGCATCCTAGCTGAAATCTTTATCCACAATATAGAACAAAAACATATCCTACATAATACAGACAAAATCATCAGCTGGCACCGATATGTTGATGACATTCTAATTCTATACAAAGGCAATAAAAGACAAACTGAAATATTCCACACCAATCTCAATAAAATCCATCCAAATTTAAAATTCACCTTAGAACTTGAACACAATAATAGTATCAACTTTTTGGACATCACTATAACAAAGCAGGAACATTCATTCAAAACATTTAGAATTTACAGGAAACCCACAACAACTGATACAATAATCCATAATACATCAAATCACCCAACCCAACATAAACACGCCGCTTTCAATCACATGCTCCACCGACTAACAAACATTCCTATGTCACAAGAAGATTACAATATAGAATTGAATACTATAAAATACATAGCACAACAGAATGGTTACAAACACACACTAATAGACAAACTACTGCACAGAATAACAACAAAACCAATCACTCACACCAGCAACAAACAGAATGACAACCCCCATAAATTCATCACACTTACCTACCTCAACAACAAAACTCACAAAATAGCAGCTTCATTCAGGAAACTCAAATATAAAATAGCTTACAGAACAACTAATTCACTCAAAAAACACCTGCAGTCTCAGACAACATCTCAAAACAAGTACAACAGATCTGGAATTTACAAATTGAAATGTGATGACTGCAACAAGTTCTATATAGGACAAACTGGCAGGACATTCACCACTAGATTCAAAGAACACACAAGAGCCATCTTACACCCAAACACACATTCCACTTTTGCTGAACACATCATTTCAACAGGCCACAGTTATACAGACATTAACACTAATTTAGACACACTACACTTCACTCACAAAAGCCAGAAACTCAATGTTCTAGAACAATATGAGATATACAAACATGCAAAGCAGCAACCTGACAACATTTTAAATGATCAACTTAACTTCTTCTCACATACTCTATTTGACAAAATAATCCCAATTTCAAACCTCCCGCCTACTCATCCCCCCCACCCTACACCATTCCAACATAACTAACCCTCAAACTCATGCTTTGAATCAGTGTACTGTGGGTCGTCTGATGATGCTCTAGACAACAGAGCGAAACGGCCGTCACGCCATAACGTGAGTCAATTTCCATTCAAAAGTGTTTTTTAAGTTTATAATACATATTAGTGGAAACAAGATGGATCTGCAACATCATACTTTCCACAATATTCGATAACATTCCATTAATGTCTAATCAAACATCGAGAACATTCTCCTAATTACCAAGTAAACACTATAAAAGTGTCAAAAGCACAGTAATTAATGGCTTAAAAGTAAACATTTACATAGCAGATAACGCCGAGAACTACTGTCTCTTCTTTCTTTCCATTCTTTCCAATTTCATATCCGCTACAATATGATGTTTATAGCAATCAAAGAAGTTAAATGGTGCATAGGCCTATCACCACAACTGATAATAATAATTCTAATTTCATGTAAATTTGTCGGGACCTTGGATACCCCGTTGTAGTATCGGTTTATTTCTGTAACAAGGCTTTGTCGTACAAATTTTTATATGAACTCTCTCTTTTATTATAATAAACGGAATAATTTACCCCTCAGAAAAAACTTCAAAGTACTTTATTTTTAGATTTTTTGGTTTCATTTTTTTAAATTTATTTTCATTTTAATTGTTATTTATTCCATTTTAAATGTTTTTCTGTAATTTAATCACAGGTACCAGCTACGACATCATCTTCAAATACGCCTCTCCGTCTCCCGAAAACCTCCAAAGTCAAAACGCCTGCTACCTCTGACAATATCGAACAGTTGTCCAAGAACTTCGAAAGTCATACGTTGTCTGAGACATCGCGTCAATTGAGCCAGTAAGTTTAAAAAATCTTGAAAAAATAAATCTTGTGGTTCGGAACCCATTTAAAACTTTGCTCAGTCATATCATAATCATATGAAGTTGGTTTCTTTCAACTCTGCGGGCATCACCCAGCTAAATCTTACCACTTCTATCAAAAAATAGTTTCAGTGCTCATAGTTTTCAGAGCATCATTCACTTCATTATCCACTCACTAGTCTTAGGCCAGTTTTATACAGCGCGTCGTGATTTAATTTGTATGCATTGAATGCTAAAGCACGACGCGCGTCGGGCGCTGGTGTATAAAAGGGCTCAATGCTTTAACATTCAATGCAAATTAGATCACGACGCGCTGTATAAAACTGGCCTAAGACTCATGTGAACTTTAAAATTTATCAGTAAAAAAAAAAAAATTGTATGAGAATGAAATTATCTAAAAACAATTTAGGTTGGATGACATTAGAATTAAAATTTTCTATATGTTACAATACTTGTTATTCTTCTTTTTCTCCTCCTCCTCCTCCTCCACCACCACCACCTCTCCTCCTTCTCCAGTAAATGCATCATTTCATTTCATTAGCTTTGACCATTAGATCACTTCTAATATTTCCAACAAAATGTAAATAGTATCAACCAGGTCTGCTTTCTAAGTGATGCTAAAATATTGTATGTAAGCACACATTTGTAAACAAATATTGTACATTTATCATGAATAAAATAATCTAATCTAATCGTCCTCCTCCTTTTATTCTTCTCTTAACATTTCTTCTCATCTATCACCTTCTCCTTCGTCTTCTAACCCATCTTTTTCTTCTCTTTCACCTCCTCCTTCTCCACATTCTAACTCTTCTTCTCCTCCTCCATTTCCTTTGTATTCTTCTTCTCCTAACCCTTCTTTCCCCTTCTTCTTCTCACTCTTTCCCCTTCTTCTTCAAACTCTTCTTCTTATGCTTTTATTACAGAATGTGTTTAAAGAGAAAATAGCATTAAAATATTACTATCAAAGATCAAAAGATTTGATTTTTACATGAGAAAACTAAGTCTGCTAATAAAATGCATGTAGAATTTGAAAGCGTCATGATCAATCGTCAAATTGTTTATTTTTTCGAGTAGTTTTCAGTGAATCTAAATTTTTTGTGAACTACCTCAAAGACTTGGGTAATGTAGCCAATATGTGTTAATTTTTTGAAGAAAGCATTTTTGGACTTGAATTCTGTTACATCTTTGAGTTCATTGTAATTTTGCCATATTAAATGAAAAAAAAATTTCACGCATTTGGTAGCTCATATTTGAGGCTGTGCGCAGGGTTTTTATTAATTTTTTCAAAGTTTCTTGTATAGGATATTATTAAGGCATTAAAATTTCATCTACTGCTGAGAAATTTTTTCCCTCAATCATTTTGTAAAATATGGGGTTCTAAGTTCTTCCCGGTGGTTCGGAACCCATCTAAAACTGTAGGTCCAACTCATCAATCACCATCATCCAACTCATTACCCACGCACAGGTCTCAGACCTATGTGGGCTTCATCCTAAAAAAAAAAGTTGAATTTTTTGTCTTTAGGTGGCAATTGATCTCACCTAATTTAATCGTTTAATAAATTTTTATAACTAAACATATTTACTACTAAATATAGTTTTTAAAACTAATGTTTTAATAAACATTCGGGGAATTAATTTAGAAGTTTAAATCAACTTGAAGGTAAGATAGATTGCCCTCAAAACTGAAACTAAAAGACATTCGAAGAATTAGCTTAGAAGTTTAAATTAACTTGAAGATAGATTGCACTCAAAACAAAAACAAAAAAAAACAGTAATAGACAATACTTTAATACCTTACTAATATTATAATGAACTTCGAAAAATCATGACCAAAAACCCTGCGCACAGCCTTAAAGGACCCAAGGACTACTTTATCGGGACTAAAAATTGTATAAATCTGTTTAATTTTCTGCCGACCCGAATATCGACTTCCCCACTTGAAAAATTTAAATCTTATTTGAAAGCAGAGTTAGAAGAAAATTGTTTTTATTCAAAACAGGAATACATCAATTATTTCACAGAGATTATTCTTGAATGCAACATTCCACATGTATCCGCAAATATTTAAGCACAAATTGCTGACAGCAATCAAACCGGTAGTTCGGAACCCACCTAAAACTGTAGGTCCAGCTCATCAATCAATCAATCATCCTACTCATTACCCACGCACAGGTCTCAGACCTATGTTGGATTTATCCTAAAAAAAAACTAAGCTATTTTATATAATTTATCCACACAAAATGATAGATTGTGTAAACTATTATGAATTAGAAAATATGACAAGTCCATAATTATACCCCTTTGAGAGGTGGTCAGTGGCCGATAAATCTAATCTAAAATACTTTATTTATTCAAAATACATTTCTGTGCTATTCTCAAGCTGAAATTTTGTAATTAAAAAAAAAATGGAAATTAACTCATTTATTGTATTGCAGGTTTGAATCAGAAAGGTACTACGAAGATAGTTACATGGGAGGCTACAGTATGCCAAGTGCTGACAGAGGCAATACCGATTATGGGGAAGAAAGTGACGACAATTACGGGGCCAAAGGCTATGACGTCGATTACTATGGCGGCTATACCGGCGGCTATGGCGAAGCTAGTGGGAATTGTGAAGAATCTGAAGAAGAAGAACCCAAAGGACTTGTTCCTAGATGGATGTCACGAGGCGGGGGCAAGCTAGACGAAGGACACGCTGATGAGCAGGTAAAACGAGTACAACATCAGTCGAAGAATACAAATCAAGCGAACCCGAAGAAGAATGAAGTCTTGTTGAAATTGGGGGAAAATGGTCAAAATTATTTGTCGTCTACTAATTCGTCATCTGATCAGCTGAAGAAGAAACACTTCCAGTGCGAAGTGGACGAAATGGGATTTTTTAAGAACCCCATCACAGGTAGGGGACGTGGTTCGAAAAGGTTTTAAGTGGGTAACCGATATTTCAAAGGTAATGATAATTTTTGTCAACTTATCAACAGAAATTATTATTATTAGAGGTATTAAGGCTGTGCGCAAAGGTTTTGGTCATCATTTTTGTTTGAAGTTTCGTGTATTGGATGTTATTAAGGTATTGAAATGTTATAGGGTACTGTAGTTTTCATATAACTTGGCAGCAGTATGCTGGGTTCTGATGTAGCATGTCCCATCTGCTACACGCTGCCAAGTTATATGAATACTACAGTATATTTCTGCAAGAAGAAATTTTTCGTCGATTATTTTGTGAAGTACGGGAAAACAAAGTTGAAATTTTTCAGTTTTGGGAGCAATTGATGACACCTACGAGTTATTTTAAGCTTTGGGTAATTTTTTATAACTTGACACATTTTTATAACTAGAATGACACATTTTTGTAACTAGAATGTCATATTTTTATAACTAGAATGACACATTTTTTATCCCAATATAACACAGTTCTTGTCAAAATACATTTTAGATGAACTCATTATTTTTCTGATTTTTAAAACTATTTTGAAAAAGTAATTTTTTGAAGCTGTTTGTCATTTTTCAAAATATTTTATTTATTACATTCATTATACTAAATACAACATTTCATCATTTCATTACATTGACTTCTGGGAATAAAATGACATTGGTTGAGTGCACCGGTAAATGTTACCTGTGGCGTCTGAATGATCTATTCTTATTTTTAACAATTTGGTTGATTTTAGCAATTAACAATTTATTTTTAACAATTTGCTTGATTTTAGCAATTAACAATTTATTTTTAACAATTTTCTTATGTTCCAATAGACGTATGAATTCATACACCTTGAAAAAATTGAATAGACCAATCAGACGCCACCGGTAACATTAACCGGTTACCAGTAAAGCTCCCAGGAACTCAAACATTTCGTTTTAAAAAATGAATTAATTGATTTCAAGTTTTTCGAAAAAAGATTACACTGATTTCAATTGAAAATTTCCTAAGGTGTCTTTTAGTTATGACAAACTTACCAAAAGTTGAAAATAACTCGTAGGGGGTTCAATTGCCCCCCCCCCCCCCAACCAAAAATGTTCAACTTTGTGCAAAAATAGTTGAAGAAAAAAAGTTTTCACGGCAATAGATAACATTTTTAAATCTAATAACATCAAATACAAGAAACTTCGAACAAACCTTATTACACAGAGCCACTTAACGGTCGCGAGCCACAATTTATTTTTTATTTTTGTGCCACGACTACTGGAAAATGTGGCCAAAAGAATTCCTGAATTTCATTTTTTCAATTATTGTGATTGTTTATGAAGGAATAAATTTTATTATTTCATTCATTTAGGCTAAATTACATCAGCTGAGCGTCTGACCGAGCTCAGCTATGGCAAAGTACATGAATGCATTAACATGTTTGGAACTGTGAGCTGATTTTTTAGTCCAATTTACCCGGCTGGTGTAATTTGTCCTTAATAGTGACTATATAATGAGGGCCCAAGATCCCTACGCACAGCCTCAAGTGAGATGTGGGAAAGGCTGTGTGATAATGCTGTCTGTATTGTTTGTGTACTTACTGTACACAGAAAGTGTTGCAATTTTATTTTTATGAACCGTGAACACTAAACTTAGCTTTTATACTTATCCTATAGTGTTTTTCAGAGGTACATAACTTTCGTAAAATTTTATTTACCGGTAAGCTGTGAGGCTCCCAAGAACTCAACCATTGGCAAGTTCTGTTTGACAAATTAATCAAGTCACAGTTTCTATTTAATGAGGACTACATAGTGAAAGTTTTAAAACGTCGGGATAAAGCAGTAAAACTTAACTGATAATAGTAAATAGTGTCGTAAGTGATCATAGTAAATAGTTGGAAAACCATTCGGGAGAGTAGCTGTTAGGTAGTGAAGTCGACTAGGTAGTGAAGTTCCTTAGATAGTGAAGTTTCCAAGCTTGGAGTCAATGCCACGATTCAAGTGAGTGGTTTTTATTGGCTAAACCGTTTCTCAGTCATGTCCCTTCCTGAGAAGGGAGGCCGTAACCGGCTAATATTACCGATGCCATCTGATTAGTGTATTCAAATTCATAGAAGTTGAAAAATTTAAATAGACCAATCAGACGCCACCGGTTGCATTTACCGGTAAATGAAAAGGCTCCCATGAACTCAACCAATGACAGCCGTTTATTTGAAGCGTGGAGTCGACTCCACGCTTGACAAACACTCCGAGAATGCTAGTTTGAAGCTATCTGAACGAACCAGTTTGTGATTAAAATGACATTAGAAGGTTTACAAAAATATTGCTGCAAATCAAAGTATGAGAATTGGGAAAGCTGTGGAAAGTTTTGTGGAAATTATTTTTGTATAATATTTTGAGAATTGTTGAACTTCTCATACTTTTAATACGTGTGTGGATAAGTATGTGGCTGATAGTATTGGTGAAAGAAATTTTGTGAATTTATTTGACTCAAATCTAGGTCTTGAAGCTGCCTAAGGCTTTCTTAACTCAAGAGAACTTTCAATTGAATTATTTCCAAATCTTCCTTGAGCTAAGGAAGTCTCAAGGTAGGTTCTTTAAGTAATAACTCTCGCAAGATTTGTGTCCTTCAACCCTGTCCCTGCCGCTGGATTTTGGGTTTCATTATGTGAAAATACTTGATGTAAGTTCATGATAGGTCCCATATACATTACACAGAAACCATTATACAGATACATATATGTAGAAACCTATTCAATGTGATTGTTATTTTGTATTGTTTGTAAACTAGTAAAATAATTTTTTTAAGTTTTGATTCGAGTTGAAAATTAGGTAACTTTTCAAAATTTGTCCCAATTCAACTGATACAATTCAATTTCAGAATTTTTTTAAATGCTGCATTATAATGAGTAGAATATTCTCAAATAAACTGGTGGAAATATTTGATTAAACAAAATTGTGAAACTAATTTTAATTTTTGAATTGCTGCATTATGGGTTGAATGTTCATAGAAATATTAAATTTAAAAGATTGTGAAACTAATTTAAATTTTTGAAATTCCAGCATTTTAATGAGTTGAAAGTGCTCTTGGAAATATTTGATTTAAACGATTGTGTAGCTAGTTTTAATTTTCTTAACTGCAGCATTATAATGAGTTGAATATTTGAAAATATTCGATTAAGATTCTGGAACTAATTTAATTTTTGAAATTATATGTGCGGTTAAAATAAACCAAAGATTTACATTGATCCATAAAAATAGACCTTGTGATTTCATAAGTAAATGGCTTGTTAAATATTGAATATGTTAAATATTTTCTACTCAGATTTGTTAAAATTAACCTAAGTTGTGCATTGATCTATAATGAATAATAATCTTTGTGACTAGTTGTTAAAACTGGCAAGTCAAGTATTTTCCTGCTCAGATTTCATGAAAATCATGCACTAATTATTTTTCTACATTTTACAACAGTACGAGAAATTATACATAATTTCTTCATCAACGACTCTATCATTTTTACGTAGATTAATATTATTGTATTTGAATTTTCCAAATTTTCTATATGAAGATATAGAATTTCCTAGTTTTCTTCTTCTTTCTGCTTCCTTCCTTCTTTCTCCCTTTTCTTCTCTGTCTTTATTCTACTCTTCCTTTTTACTTTCCCTTTTTTTTCTCTCTTTTCCGTTTATTTCATATTCTAGCTTTTTCTTCATCTTCTTCTTCTTCCTGCTTCTTCTTTTTCGTTTTTTGTCTCCTTCTCTTCCTTCTCATTTTCTTTTTATTCTATCTTTTTCTTTTTTATATTTCACTTTCTTCCTCTTTGTCTTCTTCTTTTCCTCCATCTTCTCCTTCTCTTTCTTCATTACTCTTATATTTCTCCAATTCCTTCTCTTTTTCTTCTTTCTTCTTCATTTCACTCCTCATTCTTCTTCCTCTCCTCCTTCAATCCCCTATTCTCCAGCGTTAGACTTTCATCGACAGATAACAGCAAATAACTTTTTATTGTAAAGGATTCATTTCAGCATATAAGTTTTGTCAATACAAATAAATCAT
The DNA here is from genome assembly GCA_948455865.1 of Conomelus anceps. NCBI lineage: Eukaryota > Metazoa > Arthropoda > Insecta > Hemiptera > Delphacidae > Conomelus > Conomelus anceps. The sequence goes on along the minus strand of OX418216.1, from coordinate 6,043,634 downwards.
ATAGATTTCCAGCAATTATATTTCACAAAATAATTTAATAAAATATTTTCTCACAACTAAGTTCTAAGCGTGTAACTCCTAAAATTTGCAGTCTTAAGGGAGTTTTAGTATTTCCGTTATCCTTAACGAATCGCTATTCATTATTGAAATGGTTGCGCGTAACTACGTTAAAAATAACCTCAACACACTATGCATCTGCCTGGCCTATAGGGTCTTGATTTTAGAGCAGACACATGCATAGTGTTTCAGTTAGCATGTCATCTTTAACGTTAAATCTCAAATGATAGTATGCGCATGTGCAGGGCTGACTTGATAATGAATAACGTTTCTTTAATGTTATCGGACGGCCAATACGACTCCAAACTATATCGAAGTAAAGTAAGCCAAATAACAAACTACTACATTAGTTACCAGTGTGTTAAAAAATATAGGAGTGTTTACCATTAAATTTGTTTTCTTATTGTAAGCTATGTAAAAGATTTGTAGATTTTGATTTTTTATTACGTTTACCTTTCTTTTCTGCAGATTAATATTTGAAACTACCAAATTCTGATCATGAAAATTTGAAAAAAAATCAAATTTTTATTGTAACATGATTAAGATATGGGAAGATTTGATATGTTATTACTTTTGCTAATACTTCTTTAAGTTCTTGTTTCTTCAAATTAATCTTTAAATCTACCAAACTATATTTCGAAAAAACAATTTTTTTATCGTGTAAGATATGTGTAGATTTGATTTGTTATTTCCTTATATAATACTGTCTTAAGTTGTTTTTTGAGGATCTTTATAACTATATAATGGTGTCACTTAATTTTTCAAGTGTAGCCATTAGGCTACTTGTACGTATAGCCAGGTATTACCATTTGTAAAAAAAATTCAAGTTTTTTGTTGAGTAAATGTAAAGAATTTTCATGCAATTGTCTATTTTATTTTCCTATACAATTACTACATTCTTGAGTTTGATTTCTGTAGAATAGCAACAGGGTAATGAGGCATTAGGTATGAGTACCACATGGGTGCTTGCACAGTGGAGCATTTCTGCTATTCCTGCGGTCACATGTTCAATTACGTCAGCCTGGCATTCTTTTACTTAATGAGGCATTAGGTATGGGTACTGTAATGGTGCTTGCACAGTGGAGCATCTCTGCTTCTGCGGTCACTTCTTCGATTACCGATCAGCTTGGCATATTTGGTACAATTATTCACCTCATCACCATCACTGTGGAGCATCCAATACTCGATGATAATCACCATCGCAAAATCAAACACGTGCTGTTGAACGGTGTATCAGTGTATTCACACTGATTCAATCTGTCATGCACCATTTATGAACATGCGTTTGATTTTGCGATGGTGATTATCCTCGAGTATTGGATACTCAACGTTCCCCTCTAAGCTATTGAAGCAATCTTATTTTTTCACTATAATTATATGTTGTTTAATTATAAAATTGATGGCTATACAACGGTTGGCGATTTCAATCACAATTATCGCGCGGGTGGTATAATAGTTTATTTAAGGAATGATGTGATCTACGAAGCAAGTAAAGTCGATTTGTTATCAGCAGATTGTATTTACTGTAAATGCTCATGCCAGGGTTTATCTTTCACGTTTTTGCCTGTGTACAGGCTACATCTATATTCTCATAGGCTATATATAAATGAGATAAATGAATATCTGTTAGAACTGTGTGAGATAAAGAATCATCCCAGACCGTTCTTTATTATCGGAGATATAAGTATTGATTTATTATCGAATGAAAATAGTGTGGATGAATATAGGATAGTGATTAGTGCATTTGGATTCGAATCTTTGATAAATGAGCCCACACGATTATTTAATAATTTAGAATAGATTATTGCAAGCTCAAACAAATATTATTAGCAACCAAATGGGACAAAATATTGTGTAAAACAGGAGTTGGAAATTAAAACTAGCTGGGAGAAATTTATATCATATTTACAGGGAAGAATCAAAGATACAGTAACGACTCATGAAAGTTCAGCAAATAAGGAATTGAAACCAAGGTCTCAGTGGATCACGAAAAAAATAATTGAAAAGATACATTTTAAAAACGTTCTCTATGAAAAATACAAACAACAACCTAATCTATATATATAAAAATGAATGTATGTTCCCTATAGACTTCAAAACTACTTTGACAGATCGGCATGAAACTTTGGGAATATGTTGTGTGAATATTGGGGATGGTTTCTGACCATAAATTTTAATAGGGGGGCTAATAATTGTTATTAATTAATCCATTTTACAGACCTAACCTACGTACTGAGCTTGCCGGCCAAACAGCTTAAAGGAACAGTTGATAAAAGTCAACAGTTTTTAATCATATGGCAAGTCCCTTAGCGGCGTTATTTACGCTGTCTGGAACGCAAAGCCTTGCATGTAGGCTACAGTGTAGTCGGAGCCTTGCAGTATGTAGGAAACATATGACTGGGATCATACCCATATACTGGGAAATGTAATTATGCCGGGTTGATGACATCTGTCTCAGTAGAAGGAGGCGAATAATAAAATCAAAAACCTAGCTTCTACCCTAATAGTCGTAGGTTTAAATTTTAAATGTTCATGAGTAAGGTCTTACTGTGTAAGAAAACAACAAAGGAGGCGTCTCTGATCAGCTGGAAGAGCCTTAGGACTAACTTCTTCCCTTATAGTCCTAGAAAGTTGAAATTTGAAATGTAACCTCAGTGGGAGGTGGCAAATAATAAAACCAAGAATTTTTTATGAGAACGCAGCAACGCGCGTCGGGCCAGCTAGTAGCATATAAAATATTTGAAATATATGAATAAATTAAGAGATGAAATTCGTAAAACGAAACAAAGCTATTGAATAATCTATTTGAATACACCAAAAACAATGTAAAAGAACAATGGAATATTGTGGGCCGGTTGCTAGGGAAGGGAAAGGAAAGGAATAACATAGACAAAATTATACTTCAAAACGGTGAAACAATAGAAACATAATACTAAATAGAAACATAATGATGTTGAAGATCCATCTTGTTTCCACTAATATGTAATATAAACTTAATAAAACAACTTTTGAATGTACTGTGGGTCGTCTGACGATGCTCTAGACAACAGAGCGAAACGGTCGTCACGCCATAACGTGAGTTAATTTCCATTCAAAAGTTGTTTTATTAAGTTTATATTAGAAACATAATACAACATATACTAAACATATGTCCAACAGCATAAACAGATATTTCATTACAGTGGTAGAGAATAATAAATAAAAATTAGAAGCATGCTCACAAAACGACGAATATCTAGGAGCTGAGGTGTTTCCAATACAAAGTCCAGTTGATTCTATTTTTATTTATCCGGTGAATGCAGAAGAAATGAATGATATCATAAAAGAACTCAAGATGAATACGGCCCCCGGAGTAGATGGAATTTCAACCCAAACAATAAAGGAAATTTCAGGATACATTCAGAACGTACTGATTGAGTTATGCAATCTTAGCTTACAAAAAGGAGTATTCCCCTCGATACTGGAAAAAGCTATTGTGATTCCAATCCCCAAAAGTAATAAGAGCAAGAATATCGATAATTTCAGGCCAATAACATTATTATCTATATTTGCAAAAATCCTGGAGAGAGTAATGAAAAACAGGAATCTGAACTATTTGAATTATAAAAATTTCTTTAGTAAGAACCAGTACGGTTTCTTAAAAAATAAAGGTACAAAAGAAGCTATGAAAACATTACTTTCCAAAATAGATAACAGTTTTAACAAAAAATTAAAATGTTCGGCTATAACTTATTTCTAGACATATCAAAAGCCTATGATTCTATAGAACATAAAATGGTTTTGGAGAAGCTGGGTAAAATAGGTATCAGAGGGGTTTAGCGAATCAGTGGTTCAGGATATACCTGGGGGATAGGTACCAGCAAGTAAAAGTTAATAATGAATTAAGTGACATTGGATAGTATGGTATACCTCAGAGGTCAGTCTTATCGGCGTTACTTTTTCTAACATAATGTAAACGACCTATGTAACGGCAAGATATTAGGTGAAATTGTGACATTCGGAGATGACACTGCTATATTCTATGAAGGTCAAAGTCAATATGTAATACATAATAATATGCAAAAAGACTTTGGTGGTTCTCAAAAAATAGATTATTGTTGAATGCGAAAAAATCAAATTTAGTTCACTTCAGACTTCAAAATAACAAAGTAAATTATACAGTACCAACGCTTCATTATCAAAAGTTTGGTTGTGATGATTCGGTGGTAAATTGTCAGTGTGAGATAATAAGGGAGACTGCTTGTGTCAAATATCTGGGGTTGCTATGATAGATAATAGGCTCACATGGTACGATCATATTCAGAAACTAAAATCAGATATTTTTATTTCCATCAAAAATATATATTTTTTTTAAGGATATGTGCCCAAAATATTTCTTGGTTCGCTTATATCACGCTCTGGTTGGATCAAGGATAAATTATGGTCTCATTTGTTATGAGAGCGCATATGTTGCAAATATGAAGTCAATTATCATTGCACAGAAGCATATAATATTAATTTTCCTACAACTGCTCGTAAAGTAGTTCTTTATGTACCGTACTGAAAACTAATTGTAAAATACCTCTTTACTGCTCCGCAAGCAGTAAAGTACTTTACGCTTGCCAGCTGTTTTCTTTACGCTTCTGTTTTGATTTTGATGTCTTCTCATTGGTGGATCACAGAATCCGTGAAATTCACATAACCTCAACAATGGCGAATGCTAACCAAATCCGCGCATGGTCTGTGATGTTACAAACTACAAGCTTTTATTGTGTTGGAATTCAGAACTGCAGTTTTAGGAAAAATATTGTATGCAATTCGCGCGTGAAGCTTCTTTATCGCTCTCACAAAATTACTGCGCTCCGCTACGCATCGCACAGTAAATGTTTTGGCTCGAGCGATAAAGTCGCGCTTCACGCTCTTAATACATAAATAACCATTGTAGCAGGCCAAGAATTGAACACTAACTACCCCTCTTCAAAGCTCTAGATAAACTACCGGTCAGACTTTTTTATTCAAAACAATCATGGACACATTGAAAAATAAAGACCAATTAATTCCACATTTGATACGTTACAGAATAGAGTATTCTTGCCAAGACCGAGACTAGAGCATAATAGAAGATTTTTCAAGTATGTAGGTTCAAAAATTTTCAACACACTACAAACAGATTTACAGGTTTGTGAATACAATGTTACTGTTAAAGCAAAATTTAAAAGATTTATTTTTAATATCGATGACGTAGAGACATTTTTATGATATATTTTGGTTTTCTTCGTAGTAGTTTCACTGAATACTAAGCTATTGTACTATGTTTTGGTTTATATAGGTTTGTTTACTCAAAAGTTTTCTTTTTCATTTTCTGAATTTGTAGAATTTTTAACATGATGAGGAACAGCACATCATTTGTATCTGTTTATTTTCTGTAAAATAAGTGAAGAATTATTCTTATAACATTTGCCCGCACAAAGGATCTAGATTTGATTTAAGACTATGCTTTTAAATTTTTAAAGTTTTCTATTACTTTCTATTTGTTACTTTTTATAGTATTTCTCACTTGAATTGATATACAAGTATGAGGCGCCCCACACAGGAGTACAGTGGAAACAATTAGTCTGGGCGCGTGGCTCTGGTTTTACTACTAGCCGGCCTGTAAAAGTTGACTAGTTGACCTTGAATACATCTGCAGCGTCGCATGGGCCACATGTTTTTAGAAATGGGCGATAAACACTCCCCTCGCCATGGCTGACTACCAAACGGCCGTGCGCCCAGACTAATTGTTTCTACTGTACCTTGGGGGCTGCCATATTAGACAACAGGCATGTATTATACACAGTTAGTTATGTTTGTTTTTATGAATGAATTTGAAAGTGTTCAAGTATTGCATGTGCTATTGGTCGAATAAATTATTATTATGTTTAATAGTAGCATGGTCGTAGGCATCACGTTAAACTGCCTACTGAAACATATCAGACTGATGAAGCGTCTCTTTAGAAGCGAAATGCATCCCTTCCATGTGTGAGTAAAAATCATAATTTAAATAGAAATATAGTGTTAATTTTGATATAAGATTGAAATGTATTCATCATATTATGTAGACAACATCCTTTTTTGCCGGATGATGCTCACTTGAGTCTTGATGCTTGTGCGTGGGTAATGGGGTGAATTATGAGTAACATCCATGACTGAAATGAGATTCGATCTCAAGACAGTAGGAAACTAAGCCAGCCAGAGTTTTATCTAATCACAGATAAGCGCTCCAACCAACTATTACACAAAATATATAATGCATTTCACAAAATATATTATCTATTACACAAAATATACAACAAACATAACGAAACTAACAAGAAATTTGTTCTCAAATTCGTGCTCTTGTTAGCTGAGTCCGACGTTCCCACCCAGACCGACCAATAGTTATTAAAATTTTTAGGATGTGATGCAACATCAAAAACATACGGTGGTCTAGGCTTCACCTCACTCCAAAACTTTTCCAGTGTCATTTTCATTGTTTTTCCTAGCTCAGGGAATTTTCCGACTAGATTTTCACTTTCACAGGGGTCGTTTTCAAGGTCGAAAAGACATTCAGTTTCGTAGCACTCGTTTTTTGGTTGCAGATTATTGTCAAAGGAGGGGCAGAGCACTGTACTTCGATTTCGGAGTAGCAGAAATGTTTCTTCCATCTTGGAACTTAAGCTCGGATTTATGTTCTTGAGTATTTTTCCTGTGGGACTGTCTATAACGGCCGACATGTTGTATTTTGGGATGTCGGGACCTGAACCTTGTGTTCCAAAATAACCGTTGGTGAAAGCTAGTCTGCTGGTGGCGTTATCTGTAAAAATATACATATTATAAATTATTTCATTCATAAAAAGATAAGGCTCCAATCAATAATTATTGAAATACGGTAGTTTTCAGGGCCATAGTCAGCTTTGTCGGGCCCTCCTTCTATTAAACCCTTATCAATGTATATTTTTATTTTAAAGATTTAGCCGCAATGTTTAGTTTTAGATATAGCATTAAAATTTACATAAATAATAGACTGACAGGACCTGCACTGCAAGAAAACACATTGCAGCACGTTTTGTCATCTCATCATCTTTTTACCAATCAAATCTTCAAAAATTTCCAATTTTTTGTAGCTGAAATATAATTTTTTCTACTGGTGAAATGGGTATATATGGAACTCTTGGGGTTATATGGAACTTTTGTTCTTGTTTCAAAATTACCACCTGTAGGTCTACCCACAAGAATTTTCTACTGTTATCAATTTGCTTATATACCGTACTTCAACAATATATAATAATGTATAATCATAGAATAATAAATCATATGTTTTCAAAAAAACTTTTTTATTATTCTCCAATGTCAAGATTCTCATGACAGCTTATACACGGAAAATATTTTTCATAAATAGTCTCACCTGTGATCGAGTAACCACTGATAAAGAATTCTCTTTATTGTTGAAGTCTTGTGTGCCAAAACCTCTTTTGTAGAACCTAGGCTTGTTTATTGTGATCTAGTGTATGTTTACTGTTTTTGAGGAAGTTTTTTAAAAAGTTGTATTTTAGTGGGGTTTTATGGAACAATACCCCAAAAACATATTCACGTTCCTTGAACAGCTTACCGGCGCAATTACGATGTCAATAACATCGAATTGGCATTAAATGCTGTTATATATGTCTTTCTAACATGCAGCAGAAAGGTTTGTTGTACCAAAAACGACGATATACAGACGGTATGAATAGTGATAGGTTGGGGAGACCAACTATGTTGAATTCAAATGAAGAAAATAAAGTTGTAGAAGCATTATAAAAGCAGCAGAATTTGGGTATCCATTTACCAGTGTACAAAATTAATTGAGACAATTCAAATAGTGGAATCCCGACACATATTTATATAGTGGGAACCACAAAATTCAGAACTGCAATATAGTACTTTAGATTTAAGACTTCAATTTATTTTCTGAAATGTTAATTTTTTTTTTAATTTATTGTGAATAAACTCCTCTGGTAGTGTTTTACTCACAGCCAGAGAAATTATTATTAATTATTATTATTCAAAGTTATTTGAATCAAAAAGGTCTCATAGTTAAATTTTTCACAGACAATTTACCAGGGATAGAGTGGTATTCTGTTGAATTCGAAGCTGTTCCATATAACCCCAAACTGAGGGTTATATGGAACAGCAATAAATGTTTTTAAAAAACATGTGAATATTATAAATTGATCTTTTCTCCTATGATTCAAGCTAAATTGAGTATCTCATTTTAAAAGAACTTGTTTTGAAATATTTTCTTTACTTATTTGAAGTTTTAAGTAATGAAAATTAAAAATATTGTTCCATATATCCCCATGTGACTGTATACTTTACTTGCCTCCGGGCCCCGGGCAAATGACCCGAGAAAACCGGTCCGACTACGGCCCTGGTAGTCTTCCAGTGGTGTAAACTGAGGGTCCACAGTGTAGTGCAGACCCTTGCAAAATATAGATAAATCTTGCATTAAGATATAAATTCATATTCTTGTTTTGGAAAGAATTAGTAATTGTACTTCAAAGTGAAATTACTAGTTGAACTTGCGGATATAACCTAAAAATTTTTATTTATCAGTTGACAATTAGTAAAGAAAGCAGTCCGGTAGTGGGCTGTGCCTATAGTATATTTATAGTTAACTTTTCATGTGAATTTAACGACGTATTGCAGTCAAATATTCATTAAGAATAAGTATAACTTACTTAATCTGTAGGCCGAGCGCTTTCGAATCTGAAGATGGATCTCAAAGATTCGAAAAGCGCTCGGCCTACAGATTAAGTAAGTTATACTTATTCTTAATGAATATTTGACTGCAAGTCGTTAAATTCACATGAAAAGTTAATATTAACAACGCAGTTCATCATGGAACAAGAAATCCAAGAATATTTATAGTGTTTCTTGTAATAAATGAATGAATATATTGCAATTTTCTGAGGATTCAATTTTCACCTAACATTTTTCACTCAGACGAAATGGAAAACTATGTTTAAATTAAAAATTGGATTTTTCTTTCTTACTTGAGGCAGAACATGTTTTCGAGCAGGATGCCTTAAACTATATCAAAACCAGTATAGCCTGAATTAGAACTACACATAAGAAAATTACTGAAAAAAATTGATATATCATTTTTTATATAAGATGTATTCTTAGCTCTGGTTTATAGCAACACCGATTCTACAGAATTTAGAATATCTGCATTCCAGTGGCGGATCTAGGACCCAGCGAAGGGGTGCATTACCCTCTTTTTTGTAGATTACGTCTTTGAGGAGTATAAGAAAATTGATACAATCTTATACGCTAGTTACCAAAATTACTATATCAATTAGATGAGGTGAGGCTTAGTTTTGATGTGAGAGGAACTCTTGTACACTATTGAAAGCTTTATCAAATAAATATTTTTTCAGTTGTTTTTCAAATACTTCTATATTTTCAAGACTCTTTAAAAACTGTGATAGCTTCTAGAGTTTCTTACCAATATAAGTAGGTTTTTGTTTGAATAAGCTATTCTATTGTGACTCACCAATCTTCTCGGCTTCTTGTATTATAATCGTGTACGTCAAGATTTTGGTTAATATCACTTTTTTACATATAAAGTAGCTTCTTACACATATAAGCAAGGTACAGTTAGGAGACCAAGTCTCTTGAACAATCTACCGATGACCCCTTATTATATTATTGATATAATATTCAATATCCTATATTTTCAAATTAATACAATTTTAAAAGCTTTATTTTAATAGGAATCAAACAATTTTTGTGTGTTTTTATATAAATAAAGCTACCTTGATATAGACCACTTTCCTCTCCCATAGTAGATCATAAGCTTTCATGAGCCCCATGAATCGATAAGCTATATCGACTGTGATTTAATTTAACATCTTGAATAATATAAAATATAAACTAAAAAAAACCACTTTTAAATGGAAATTAACTCACGTTATGGCATGACGGCCGTTTCGCTCTCTTGTCTAGAGCATCGTCAGACGACCATAACGTGAGTCAATTTCCATTTAAAAGTGTTTTTTTTTTTAAGTTTATATTACATATTAGTGGAAACAAGATGGATCTTCAACATCATAATTTCGCCGAGAGGACAGCAGTGTACTGTGGGTCGTCTGACGATGCTCTAGACAACAGAGCGAAACGGCCGTCACGCCATAACGTGAGTTAATTTCCATTTAAAATTGTTTTTTTTTAGTTTATATTACATATTAGTGGAAACAAGATGGATCTTCAACAACATAATATAAAATATTTATTTTACAAGAAAAATTCTAGTGCCAAGAAATGCAAGGACTAATTAATGATGATTACTAAGATTACTAAGGAATACTTGAACATTTTATCCCTAAAATACATTAAAATAGCTAATCAGTTGCCAAGGGCCCCCCACTGGATCCGCCAGTGCTACATTCTAACTTCTTTACTCATTGTTTTTTTTTTTTGCTATTGATTAATTTGAAAAGTTAACTTACTCTTGATGAGCTTCCATTTTCCATGCAGCAATGCAGCAGTACCTTCAACATCATCAATATTCAATAGAAGTGTACGATTGTGTTTTACAAATTCTTCATTCTGTTCCAAACTTGAAATTAAGTCCCAGTGATTTATTCCATCGATTCCGGTCAAATTATTTATGTCTCCACCTGGTATTACAAAAATAAAAAATATTGAATGAGAATAAATGTTAAAGAATATACACTTATATCGTTATTTAAGCAGAATTATTTATTAATTTCGAATTCCTCAAAGTGCTATTAATTTATGCTGAAGACTTCCGCAATGTTGGATACTTACAACAGCATTCAATATCTGATGGAAATCAGAATGCTACTGTACAAAAATATCATTCACCGCCGGGAATCGAACCGCGGACCTCCCAATTGCCGGTCGGGTGCCTTAACCACTAGACTACAGTGACCCCTCTGTACAGCTGCGCTCATTTTAGATTTGGCCATATTTATTTATTTGACATTGACAAGAGTTTCAAGGCTTAAGCCTATTGAAACAAAACTTTATTTTAACAAAACGAATAGAAGTTGCAAAATGTCTTATTGCTAAAGAAAAAGAAAAAATAGTGATAATAATACAATAATAATGATGTTAGTAAGAGGAAAACTAAAAATATAATAAAAGTGAGAAGTTGAGAAAAAAGTGTGAAGAGGTGATGAAAAACTTAACTTAACATAGCAAACATTAACTTAACTTAATTTAACATAACAAACATTAACTTAACCTAGCATAAAAAACTTAACATAAGTTATCGCGCACTATTAGGCCTAAAAGCACTGAGGAATTTGAAATTAATAAATTCTGCTTCTGTATATTTGTCTTTCTCATAACCATCTGCAATCAATTATTCGCACTAATTCAGTAATGATTGCTTTTACACACATTTCTATATAAAATTCACAAAAATATAAATTAACTGTCAAAACTAGCATTGCTTTATTCTATGACTAGCTGGCCCAACGCGCGTTGCTGCATTCTCATAAAAATTCTCCTTGATTTTATTATTCGCCACCTCCCGCTGAGGTTACATTTAGAATTAGGAAAGAAGTTAGTCCTAGGGCTCTTCCAGCTGATCATAGATGCTTCGTTGTTTTCTTAATCACCACCTCTGAATGAAGAAACATTTCAAATTTAAACCTCCTATGACTATAAGGGTAGAAGCTAGGTTTTTTATTCTATTATTCGCCACCTCCCGCTGAGGCTGCATTGGTTAACAGATGTCATAAACCTGGCATATAATTACATTTCATCATACCCAGTCGTCTGTTTCCTACATATTGCAAGGCTCCAACTGTACGGTAGCCTACATGCAAAGTGCAAAGTCTTTTGCTGTTCAAAGACAGCGTAAATAACGCCACTAAGGGGCCTGCCATATGATTAAAAACTGTTGACTTATATCAGCTGTTCCTTTAAGCTGTTTGGCTGGCAAGTTCAGTAGGTTAGGTCTATAAAATGGTTTAATTAATAATAATTATTAGCTCCCCTATTGAAATTTATGGTCAGAAACCATCCCCAATACTCACACAACATATTCCCAAAGTTTCATGCCGATCTGTCAAGTAGTTTTGGAGTCCATTGGGAACACACATACATACAAACATACATACAGACAGACATTCATTTTTATATATAGAGATAAATGTGGTTGTGACAACATCAAGTCTTTGAAATATAAATTATTCACAATATGTACCTAATTATCGATTTCACACGCAGTTTTGCATTTTCTTTTCTTTTGAAGATGAAGCCCACATAAGTCTGAGACCTGTGCGTGGGTAGTAAGTTGGATGATTGTGATTGATGAGCTGGACCTACAGTTTTAGGTGGGTTTCGAATCACCGGGAAGTGATTTTACAGCAGAGAACAGTGTCTTTTTTGCTGGCCAATGTAATCGGTCACCCTTACAAAGAGTGCCTAGGAGAACGCAGCTTATCTCTATTTGATTGAACAGATACCTGCTACGACTCACGGCTATCACTTCTCAAATTTATATTAAATTTCATTAAATATATTAAACAAAAATAATTTGAGAAATTTCTTGTTACCTGCAGCTGTATATAGAGTTGGAAGCCAGTCTACTAGATGAAAGTTTTTATTGTAGATTGAAGACAGCCGGGCGATACGGGTACTCCATATTGTGCCAACGGTTCGGATTCCACCTTCATGTAGAGATGCTTTCTCCTAAAAATTACACAGAGAAAGAATAAAAAATTTATTGTGTCATTCATAAAATACCTAATCTGTGATGTTTTTAATGACAAAATACTTGATAAACAATCTAATAACAAAACAGACACTGTATTTCTATTTAAATTATGATTTTTACTCACTTATACTGGAAATACTGGAGGGATGTATTTCACTTCTAAAGAGAATCTTTCTGAGGCTGATGAAGCTTTTCTTTAGAAGTAAAATGCATCCTCCCAGTATCTCCAGTATAAGTGAGTAAAATCATAACTTAAATAGAAATAAAGTGTCAGTTTTGATATTAGAAAATACGTTATTCCTACATAGTAAAGATGTAATGTTATATTTTCTCGTACATATGCAATAATTGCCACAAACCCTGTAGGAAAATGTTATACAAGTACCATGCAGGTGTTTGATCGGTTAATTGACAGGATATGAACAATTTTCCTCGTGTTTATTTATTTGTATGTTGAAACAGTCAAAATACAACTTACTGTAAAGAAACAACAGACTTTTACCTCAAATTGCCTCGGTTACTAAATTTTTACAAGAGTCCAAATATTTCTAAGCATATGTTATGTTTCTTTGGAGGAAAATATGTCCCAAAATTAATCATTCAACCATTTCAAAATTACCACATCCTAAACCTAAGTTAGTCCTCATTAGTTAAGCATCGCTTCCAAGCTTATAGTTCATAGATAAATATATGCTTTGCCTGACCGGAAATTGGGAGGTCCATGGTTTGATTCCTGGTGGTGACAAAATATTATTGTATAGTAGCGTTCATCGATTTCCATCAGTTATTCTATGCTGTTGTCAATATCCGCCATTTCGGATGTCTTGCGTATAATTAATAGCACATTGATGAATTCAAAATTAATGAATTATAAGAAAAATCCAATTTTTCATTTATTTTAAATATTTCTGGATGTTGTCCTATAGTGCAAATATCTACTATTCTACTTGCAGTTCGTCATTGACCAACAAATTACAAGTATTTATTTAAATTTAATTTATTGCAATATATGACACTCACCCCTCTGAGAGGCCAATTAGATCCGCTATTTCCAGTTTGCCATAGCGGCTCCAGAGTGGGAGCACCGTTATCCGAAATGAACACAATTATGGAGTCTTCCAGCATCTGGGCTTTGTCCAGGGCCGTTACTATCTCTCCAACGGATTTGTCCAGTTCTTTGACCATTCCTGGAAATTAACACTATCTTATATAATATTTATATAATATACTAGTGGTTTACCCGTGCTTTGTATATATATATATATATATATATATATATATATATATATATATATATATATATATATGGATTTCAGCCGTCAATGCCAATGTACTCTGCTTATAAATGTATGAAGTTACTTTATATGTGAAAATGATATTATCCAAAATCTTGACAAACATGATTATAATACAAGAAGCCGAGGAGATTATCACTTAATAAGTCACAATAGTAGTTGTTTACCATAGCAACAAGATAATATTTTTCGGCTCAAAAGTTTTTATAAAAATTTAATATTATTAACTATTTTTAACTGTTTAAGTGTTTTGTTTCAAGTAAACTTTTAAATTAATAGTGGTCAAGTGAGAAAATTCATTTTATTACTTTTCGAGTGAAGGTTTTCAGCATATCTTAAATTTTTATTCTGTGTTAACCTCAATGTTTTGGACAATGTAAAATATCAAAATTTGTGAAGGGAGCAGTTTTTGACTTAAGTCTGTTGCACCTTCACACTCGTTGTAAATTTGTCACAATAAATAAATAGTAGCTTATTCAAACAAAAACCTAGTTATATTGGTAGGAAACTCTGCAACAAGCTACCGCAGTTTTTAAAGTCATGAAAATATAGAAATATTAAAGTCAATTGAAAAATATTTAACCGATAAAGCTTTTAATAGAGTTCAAGAGTTCCTTTCACATCAAAATTAAGCCTCACCTCAACTTATTGATATAGTAATTATAGTAACTAGTGTATAAGATTGTATAATTGTTGATCTGACTTGTCTTAAACTCCGTAACTGGAGTCTCCAAGACGTAATCTACAAAAATGTTAATGGGATTTCAATAATTTCTCACTTCTTAAAATATTTCTTTTATTTGGACTCAACCTCAATTTTGTTCTGATTTTGAGCTTATATGAATTAATTATTTGTGCTAATGTATATATACCCAATAGATCATGGGTTAATATAATTATATACATACATTTGGCAACGACTATTTTTCCATACTACAATAATAATTAATGTTGTATTACAATTTGATAAATTGCAAAAAACCTTCAAACATTTTGCAAACCCAAAAAACGTCTTCCATTTCATCTTTCCTGTTGTGGTCGTCAGTTTTTGAAAAAAAATCAACTTGCCTGCAAACAACCGCCTCTTGTGGTCGACAATATGGCTGAACTGCTGTTCATTGTGGGGCACACTGGGCACTTGCAACCTTCCCCCCACATTCCCAGCATGCGGTGCCAGGTGAGAGATCTCCAAGAACAATGGCGCTGATTTGTTGTGATTTTTGATGACATCACAGGCCTCTGACGTAAACACATCGGTTGCGTATTTACCGACCAGCTCGCTCCAGGCTGGGGAGTCTCCACGACGAGCGTCTAGGCCTCCTACGCCCTGAAATATATAAGATGAAATTATAAAATAGAACAGAATAGAAATTATAATATAAACTATAAATTGGAACAATAAATTTGTCACAAAGCTCCCTCTAAGCTCAATTCAGTGCTCTTCAAAAGCCCGATTACTGATTTTGTTTTTACATTTATCAAATGAATGTTGAAAATTCACTTATGGACACTATTAATTACGGGTTTTAGATACAGGAAGCTCATGGAATAGCTGAAATGTCACTATGATGCAAATAAGCGTTAAGTCGTCAGTCAATGCAACACATTTGTTTCAGAATTTATCAATTTCGAATTCATCACAGTGCTATCATTTATTCTGAAGACTTCCGCAATAGCAGATATTGATAACAGCATTGAATAGCTGATGGAAATCGATGAACGCTACTACAGAAACATATTCAGTAACTATCAGGAATCGAACCACTGATCTCCCAATTGCCAGCTGGGTGTCTTAACCACTGGACTACAACAGTGACCTTTCTGTATAACAGCGCTCATTTTAGACTTGGTCACATCAGATCGTACATCACAAGTTGGTATGGAAGGAACTAACAAATAAACAAATATATAAAATATATATTTTATAGAACATTACTTATTAATTTTGAATTCCTTAAAGTGCTATCAATTTAGACTGAAGACTTCCGCAATGGTGGATATTGTCAACAGCATTGAATAGCTGATATATCGACAATAGTAGTAGAATTATACAAATAATGATATTTCAGTTTAAAATTAAAATAAATAGCTAAAATAGTTGATAAAAATCAATTTGATTCAGGAATTCTACAAAAATGAACTGAAATTATGTATGTGATGTTTTCCATGACAAAATACTTGATGAATAATCTAATATCAAAATTGTCACTGCATTTATATTTAAGTTATGATATTTACTCACTTAAACTGGAGGAATGCATTTTTGCATCTGAGGAGAAGCTTCATCAGCCTGACACCTAAAGTACGTGTTAGACTGATGAAGCTTCTCTCTAGAAGTGAAATGCATCCCTCTTGTATTAGTAAGTAAAAATCATAATTTAAATAGATAAATATAGTGTCAGTTTTGATATCAGATTGAAATTATTTTTTTGTCATATTCATACATATTTACGGTACTTTAACGAGCATTGAATCGAGATGGTAAATTTCTGTTTACAGAAAGAACAGCTGATTTTCATTACCGCATCCTTTTTCAGTGTGGTAGGGGAGAGTGGGGTACATTCGGCACATTTTGAAACTTTACTCTTTTTATAATGTTTTTGTAAATTGTAAACACTTTATCTTTGGTAATTTAGATTTTTTAATATGTCCACTAGCTACTACCACAGACTCAACCTCTTATAAATTTTCTTCTTCAAGTTAATGAGCATATTAGAAAGTCATTACAAAATGCCGAATGTACCCCACCAGTGGGGTAGTTTAGTCACTCATATGGGGAAGTTTCGGCATGTTGAAAAAAATCCATTATTACTGCAAAATTAATTTTGTATTTGAATGAAATGAAAAATGATATGCTTAATAATAGTATGTGATAGTCAATATAGTAATAATAAAGTGTGGTAATAAAAATAATATAGATGAATAATAATAAAAATAATATTTTTTTTATGAGTGGTAATAACTTGATAATTGTTCATATGTACAAATTAGACACTGAAGACATCCAACTCAGGAATCAAATATTGATTTCTCTTCCCTTTTCTTGGAGGGTCAATTTGACCCACAATGACATCCCATTCATAATTACCTACATCGTCTTTCTCTGGCCATCTCCAACATTTCAACCCTTTCTCCAGGCACTTGATTTTGGCACCATCAGTAGAAATGTCGATTATTTGTCCTGGGTATTCCCGTTGATTATAATTTATTACAACAAAATCATTAATTGCATATTGGCTTGTTTGTAGTTTACGAATTTTTTGTGAAGGAGGCTCATCTTCTTTGGAAGAAGGGTGGTCTTCATCTGATTCTGATAATCTGGTAGGCCTAGTCTTTCTTTTCTGTGTTCTTTCCTTCTCCTTATTCTGGCACAATTTCTTGGCACACTTCTCAATCCTATTTTTCTCAATTTCCCCAATCCTATTTTTCTCTGGTGAATCAGTGTAGACTCTGGATTTACCAGTGTTTCTCCTGGGCGTTTCAGACAAAATTTGTGGATAAGGACGAATGTCTTCTGGACTCAATTTATCTGCAGATGGTGTGGTTGCTTCTTGTTGGCCTACTGGTGTAATTGATGGTTTTGATGTGCTTGAAGTAGATTCTGAACATTCTGGAGCAACCTCACTTGCTTTAAAATCAATGCTTGAGAAAATCATTGGATTGACAGGCCATAAGCCTGTCTTCTTGAAAGCATTAACTATATTTCCAGGTGTGAATGAGGTAATCACTGCCTTCTTTGTTAGCATGGCAATCTCCCTTATAGTAACTCTTCTCCCTGGATTTGATAACTGGTACTGATGAAATGTCTTTGCACATGCTGTTTTAAATGGAGAGTAGACCCCAACATCTAGAGGCTGAAGCCTGTGTGTGGTGTGTTGTGGAAATGACAGCAGAACAATACCATTTTCCCTAGGCCTACACTTGTTGATAACTTGTAGACTAATGTGAGAGTCATGGTTATCAAGAAGAAGTAAGATTTTATCTTCCTTTGTTGGTTTGGCAAATTTAATTATGTGATCAATCACGACAGGGAACAATTCCCAAGTCATCCAACCATTTTTACTCCCTAGAGCTATAGAATCTGGATATTCATCCCTCAAATACTCTTGTGGATTCCGAAGCCTTGGAAAAACATAACATGGGGGTAAAAATCCACCAGCTGCATTAATGATACCTACAAATGTGACTAACTCCCCTCTTTCTGCTGATGTTGCAATTCCCACTTGTTTCTTGCCCTTTTCAGCAACTATTTTGACAGGTTTCATTACTGTTGTAACACCACACTCATCAATATTGAAAATTTGTCTAGCAGTAAATTTCTCTTTCTCCAATACATTCATATATTTATCAAAAAAATCATCAACAGCCACTTTATTAAACCCCTTAGCACGAGCAAGGCTTGTACTTTCAGGCTTTCTTAGTGACAAATTTTTCTGCCGACCTATGAAGCCCCTTATCCATTCAATACCAGCTAGTCCATTCAATTTCCAATTAGCAGGCATGTCCTTTCCTAGTCTAGTGGCATATTCAAATGACAATTCTTGAATTTGAGTGTAGTTCATTCCATAGTGGAGCTCAGAACAGTTCTTGATGTACTCTGACAGTTTCTGCTCTTCAACAACTGTGAATACTTGCCTGGCTGCATATTTATTAGCAAACAACGGTGCATCTTCTTCACTCTCCTGCCCAGAATCTTCTGCTTTCTTCAACCAATCTTCTTTTGATGATGAAGCTGTTATTTTTTTTATTCTGCTCTGCAACGTCTGTCGTTTGATGTTGTAAAAAGCACTGGCGCCTTTAATGCTCCTCACATTGTTGAAAATGTCCACAATGGCTTTCTTCACCTCCCATTCATCTATTGAAGATCTGTCGGTTTTTTTTATATAAGTGCGTGGCATCTGAAAAGAAACAAAACATATTTTGTCAGATATAAAGAAGAATTGAAACTATAGTTGTTCATAAAGATATATATATTTCCTACAAGACTAACACCCAACCATGTAAAAGTAGAGTTTTAAATACATAATTTGCCCTATTATTTATTAATGAAGTTTGGAGTCGGCCGTAGCTGAGTTGGTTTATCGCTGGTCTGATAAGCCAAAGGTCCTGGGTTTGATCCCAGTTGTGACCAAGATATTTTCTTGGGCCACTCCCGTGTTTCGGAGGACACGTTAAGCCGTCGGTCCCGACTGTCTAAAAAAAATCAGTCATAAAATTCATCTCTCATCATCACCCCTCCCATTACCCACGCACAAGCCTAGGGCTCATGTGGGCATCACCCTCAGTAAAATGTGTTAGAATATTTTATTACAAGTACAAGGGACAGGAGAACAAATAAGGTAGTTCATGCAAATCAATTAGTTTTTTAATTGGGTAAAGAAATCTAAATATATTTTGGCAAATTGTATTTCAATACATAGGCTATTAGGCCATTGTTATATCTTTATATTTATTCAATTTCTCATTCATCTTCACATTATAATCGAAAAATATTAATAGAACATCTACTTATAATTGAAATAAGCTTGTAGAATACTTCTTTTCAATAAATATGACAATTTATTTATGTGGGGTTCATTCAGCATGGGGTAGAATCGGCATGCCGAAAGTACCCCCACATTGGGTGCTGAATTTACCCCATCTTATCAACTTCCAGAAAATGTTTCTGTGTAAAAATATATGTGAGGTTATGTTTACAACCAAGAGTGGTATTGATAGCTATCTTGACAGACTATTGGTAACCAAAGAAATCAAACATTTAAACCAATTCTTGAATGAATAGTGTAACAATTTTAAATACTGAAAAATATTACCTTTTCGACCGAAATATTCTTTGACTTATTAAACCATGTCTACAGCTGCAGCAACAAATCGATTCCAATCGTCCATTGACCACTCTATGAAGTACCAACCTTACAAAAAGAAATAACACAAAAATTCCCTTTGTTAGTACACAAAATGGCGAGTGCCGAAAGTTCCCCACTGCCGAAACTCCCCCACTCTCCCCTAATGGATATTACCATATTCCAGTTGATTCAGAATTTGGAAAAACAGCTGATCTCAGAAGAATTTTAAGTATTTTACTACTGTGATGGATTTTGAGGTTATGTTCGATTATGCTTGTTGTACTGGCTCAAAATTTTTTTTTTTTAAATATTTTAGACTAGTATGACGAAAAATATCATATGTAACTCGACCAGGAAGATGTTTACCATACTTATATGATAAGACCGCACTCAACTTGGTCTCATGCATTAACTTATCATACTCGAATGGTAAACACCTCACTTGTAACATAATATACTATTAGCTAAGTTTTTGAATAATAGTTCGTACCTTACCGAGTCTATGTGCATGCCATCATAGTATCCAATGTATCCATTGTAGTAACCAAAGAACGTATCGAATCCACGTTTAGTTGGCAGTAGGTCATTCATATAGCTGCCCACATGCCATTTCCCAACTAGACTTGTTGTATAGCCTAAACGCTTCAGGTACTGAAATATATAGATATAAACATGGATTTCTTGTTCCATGACGAACTGCGTTGTTAATATTAACTTTTCAAGTGAATTAGTTTTCGAGTTGTTAAAGCCTTGTTAAACCCTGTAAGGCCTTGAAGATGGGTTTTAACAACTCGAAAACGTTCGGCCTACAGAAGTAAGTGAAATACTACTTATTTTAATAAAAAGTTGACTGCAAGTCGTTTAATTCACTTGAAAAGTTAATATATAAACATGGTTTTGGATACATTTATTAATTTTAAGGCTGTGCGCCTGGGGTTTGGTCACAATTTTTTCAAAGTGTCTTATATTGCCATTATTGTTGGTATTGAAATCTACTGTCTTGGGAATTAATTTTTTTCATCAATTATTTTGTGGAATTGGGGGACTGAAATTTAAAATTTTTCTGTTTTGGAAGTCAATTGATCTCACCTATGAGTTAAGCTGGGCATTCACGTACCGATTTGCAGTACCACTTGCAGTCCAACCTCCAAGGTTGGATCCGAAAACGGAACGTGAATGGGCTTGTTAGATGGTTGGAATTGTAGATGGACGACTAGAGGGACGACTTCCGAATGTCGATGGTGTTGGAGCGTGTGTGGGGGCGTCGGATCAAAGTCGTCCAACCTATCTCAGTCAGTGCATGACCTTCGGGCAAGTTCGGGCAACATCGGTTACATTTTTCGGCTCGAGAGCGACGTTCACAGCTGACTAGGAATAAAGTTGGCTTGCAAGTAGGAGCGTGAGTGGAGTCGACTATCCATCTAGCAGTAGGCTACTACTAGCAGTACTGCAAGTGGTACTGCAAGTTGGAACGTGAATGCCCAGCTTTATTTAATATTTTTGATAATTTGTTATAACTAAGACACCTTAGGGAATAAAATGGCATATTTTTTATTCCAATTCAGCAATTATAATTTTCAAAATAAATTTTTAAAAACAATAAATTTGGGGTTTTTAAAAATTGATTTAAAAAAACTAAATTTAGATTGAAATAAAAATTATAGGCTATCATTCGATATGTCACAGTATCATTTAGTTATAAAAAAGGTTCAGAATTACTTGTAAGGAGATCAATTGCCCCCAAAACCAAAACATTTCAATTTTGAACCCCCATAATCCATAAAATAATTGATGAAAAAATGATTTCTTATGACAATAGTTAACATTTTAGTTACCTTATAACATCTAATACAAGAAACTTCGAAAAAAAGTTATATAACCAAAACTCCTGTGTACAGCCCAAATTGATTTATCACATCTACAAACTGTGCTCATGTCCATTAATTAATTATATTTATCTTCTATTTTAATAAATAATACATTAAGACAAACATTTTTTAATGTTAGACAAACAATAATTTATTATCTCTTATATGCCTTTGCATCACACAAGTTACAATGATTACAACCATTGCAATGAATACTATGAAAATAAAAGTAATTAATCAATGTAGAATTAATGTAAAGTTAATAAAAAGGAAAGTTACATGTAATACATACAATATTTACGTGTAATGAATGTACATGTAATGTCACTTGATAATTAATGTGAAGAACATTATGTATATGATCCATCAAATACCTGTAGCCTACATAAAAAATGTATTAATATGAATGATGGAATATATTTTCTAGGAGAAATATTAATGAATTAATGAGAAGGCCTCTAGTCGTGTCTGAGGAAGCAGCCCAAAAATGCGAAATGGCCATCACACAAATAAGTTAATGTTGAATTCACTAATTTATTTTAAATATTTTTATGTTTGAATAAATTTAATAAAATATTTGAAACAAAAGACATTTTTCAGAATTTTGTTGTCAGTTTCTCATGTTTTAATCCAATAGTATTAAAGGCATGTTTTCAAACCTAACTCAGTAGACCTCAAGCCGTGTCTGAGGAAGCATTCAAACAATGCGAAATAGCCATCACACCAATAAGTAACTGCTGTTGAATTGTCCAGTTAAGTTTGCTTTCAATAATTATTTATGTTTATATATTAAAGGCGTTTATTTGGGCATGAAAACCTACCTGAGGCAGCAGAGTTTCATTCAGAGGAATTCCCAATCGCATTCCAGCGGCTATAGGTGTTCCTTGCATTCCTGTAACCAATATTTTAGACATTAATATAATAATATTTCTATGCTTGTTCCACTCTAAAACCAGTGTACTTAACAACTTGATAAATCTTGGACATAAGTAAACGTAATCTTGAAAGTAATTTTTTTTGTAGATTACGTCTTGGAGACTCCAGTAAGGAGTATAAGACAATTCAGGTCAACAATTATTGTACAATCATATACACTAGCTACCATAATTTATTACTTTATCAATAAACACAGGAATCCAGTTTTAAACACAAAATGGCTCCCAGCCCCCCCCCCCCCCCCCCCCATAGATTAAGTAAGATGGACGCCCATGCGTGCACCTCCCTCTTAGCTTTCACGTCTTGCTAAGCTTGAATAATAACAAATCCTAAACATAACTATTTAAGCGAATTCATATTCAATAGTATAATAATAATTATAAATCTATTGTCATTAATTGACATTTTATCAGGTGACTTCGTAATATATTTTTGAATGTAACCCCCCAAGAATTTCAATGACGCAGTCTGCGTCATAGCCCCCCCCCCCCCCTGTGAGCACCCCTGACTATATCAATTAGTTGAGGTGAGGCTGAATTTTGATGTGAAAGGAACTCTTGTATACAAAAAAAGCTTCATCAACTGAATATCCATTTATCGTGAACTGCATGCAGTCTGCAACCAAGCGCCAAATAAGAACGACATAGTTCGAAACACATCTGCTGCGACTAAAAAAAGGTCATGTCTGCACAGCAAGTTTATACATAAATAAGAATAGTTATGCATTTTGATATTGGACAGCGACATTTATGTCATACGACACAAAACTAGGAGGAACGCCAGTAATGATTAAAACTATAGTTCTTATATATTTGTAATTTGTAATATCACTCAATTAAATTTTGCTTGGGCTAAAACAGAAATTTGAGGGAATTCCTCTATTGATATGAAGATTTAAAAAAGTACTATATAATTATAATATGTGAATTACATAATAGGTCCACCATGTTCCCCGTAACATGGCTCAAACGGCGAGGTGGAACTACCCGTAAGGGTCTCCCCACCATTAAAAGCCATACGCTTATTATTATTATTACATAATGAAAAATATTCATGCACCAACGATTGATACCAAGGTTTTTTGCTTGTATCTTATGAACCAGAAGAGCACTAACGATGGGATCTGTATCTTTTTTGAGCTCTAACGAAGCACTACTAAAGAAAGACACCGTTTTTTACTTCATAGCTCAAGTTTATCAAATGGGTGGTGACGACCCTCTTAGGCTGTTTAAACATATTTTTCAAGTATTGTATCTATAACAAGGTTTTTAGCTTATTTCTCCTGAACCAGAAGAGCACTAACGATGGGATTTGTATGTTTTTTCGAGCACTAACGAAGCACTAACGATTGACACAATTTTCGACTTCATAGCTCAATTTTTTCAAAAAGGGCGTGGTGACCCCCTGAGGTTTTTCAATTTTATCTCCCAAACTAAAAGAGCACTATCGATGAGACTTGGATATTTTTATATTTAAAAAAAGTACTGTATAATTATAATATTTGAATTACATAATGAAAAATATTCATGCACCAACGATTGATACAAAGGTTTTTTGCTTGTATCTTATGAACCAGAAGAGCACTAACGATGGGACCTGTATCTTTTTTTGAGCACTAACGAAGCACTAACGATTGACACCATTTTCAACTTCATAGCTCAATTTTTTTAAAAAGGGCGTGGTGACCCCCTGAGGTTTTTCAATTATATCTCCCGAACTAAAAGAGCACTATCGATGGGACTTGGATAATAGTCGAGCACTAACGAAGCACTAACGATTGACACTATTTTCAACTCCATAGCTCCAGTATTTCTATCATGGGGGGGGGGGGCTAACTTCATGGAAGTTAGCCCCCCAAGGTTTTTTGCTTATATCTCATGAACCAAAAGAGCACCAACGATGGGGCTTCATTCAACAACGAGCACTAACGAAGCACTAACGATTGACCCCATTTCCAACTTCATATGTCATGTATTTCTACTGTGGGGGGGGGGGGCTAACTTCCATGAAGTTAGCCCCCCCCCAAGGTTTTTTGCATATATCTCTGGAACCAGAAGAGCTATAACAATAAGACTTGATCCAATGATGAACACTAATGAAGCACTAACGATTGACATCATTTTCAACTTCATAGCTTGAATATTTCCTTGAGGGGGGGGGGGCTAACTTCATGGAAGTTAGCCCCCCCCCCCCCCCTAGTGTATTTTGCATATATCTCTGGAACCAAAAGAGCGCTAACGGTGGGACTTGAAGCTCTAACCAGCACTAACGATTAATACTATTTTCAACGTTAGTGCTTCCATGGGGGGGGGGGGGGCTAACTTCACGGACCTATATTTTTCCATGTTTTTTTAAATTTCTTTAATTATTTTCAAGACTCTTTAAAAAATGCAGTAGCTTGTTGTAGAGTTTTCTGCCAATATAGCTAGGTTTTTGTTTGAATAAGCTACTAAACAATAGTGAGTAACATCACTTGATTAAATGAAAGTGAATCTCTGTACGTTAACTCACTGTTTTGCTGGTTAAGTTGTTAACTAATATCATTCTATTCTTCAACATTTCATGAAGGTGACATGAGCATTAACCTCCTTAGTGACATACTTGGTCTCCTAACTGTACCCTGCTTATATGTGTATGAAGCTACTTTTTATATGTAAAAAAGAGTGATGTTCACCAAAATCTTGACGTACACGATTATAATACAAGAAGCCGAGGTGATTATCACTCGGTCAGTCATAATAGTAGCTTATTCAAACAAAAACCTAGTTATATTGAAAGGAAACTCTACAACAAGCTATCTCAGTTTTTAAAGAGTCTTGAAAATATAGAAATATTAAAAAAACAATTGAAAAAATATTTAGTTGATAAAGATTTTTATAGTGCACAAGAGTTCCTTTCATATCAAAATTAAGCATCACCCCAACTAATTGATATAGTAATTATGGTAACTATCGTATAAAATTGTGCAATAATTGTTGATCTGACTTGTCTTACATTTTTTAACTAGTCTCCAAGACGTGATCTACAAAAAACATTATTAGGAGGGACTTAAACGACCATTTTAAATGTTGGGGGGTGTGTCTCTTCTCCTTTGTACACCCCCCCCCCCCCGACCATGAGTAAAAATTTTGGCGTAAAATGAATAATAATTTACCTGTTCTAATGGGATATCTCCCAGTGAGCAAGGCTGCCCTTGAAGGAGTGCATGTAGCCATACTGTAATGCCTGTGCAGGATAACTCCGTTATAGGCCAGGGCGTCAATGTTGGGTGTGAGAATTTCGTCACTGCCATGGAATCCCACATCGTTCCAGCCCTGTAATCATTGAAAAGAAAACAAATTCTAAATAATAAAAACAATAATAATTTTTGTAACTTTTTCCATGACTAAATACTTGAATAATCAAGTATTGAAAAAATAGTGTCAACAATAGTGTCAAAACTGACACTGTATTTCAATTTAATAGATTGTCTTTACTCACTTATATTGGAGATACTGGAGGGATGCATTCCACTTCTGAAAAGAAGCTTCATCAGCCTGCCGCCAGGGGTCATGTTTTGTTGAGGTTAGGATAAGCGGCCATTATATAGTTGAAAATTGCGTTGGATTTGAATTGGGTCTAATAATAAAATTATTATTAATTCAATAATTAATATTGTAGGCTCTTGTAGTGCAGTTGGTTGGACCGCTTGTCTGAGATAAGATAAGGTTCTAGCTGGCTTCGCTTCCTGCAGCCTTGGTTGCGAGTCTCATTCAGCCGTGGACGTTTATCATTACTCATCCATTCACCTAATTACCCACGCACAAGTCTTCAGACTCATGTGGGCATCATCAGCAATAAAAAATTGAAGAATAAGTTTTTACAGCCACATTTTCAGAATGAATGAAAATCATCTATAGCAAATATATGACTTTTTCAGCGTAAGATAGACAAAATGTAACTGAACATAGCGTTTTAATTTCGAATTCCTCAAAGTGCTATTAATATAAATAATATACTGAAGACTTCCGCAATGGCGGATAATGACAACAGCATTGAATAGCTGATGGAAATCGATGAGCACTACTAAACAAAAACATTAATTTAGTCACCACCGGGAATCAAACCAATATAATAGAATAAAAAATTAAATTGATACAGAAATGACGAATGTAAGAAATTTAAAAAATGAAGAGCTCTTAGGAAAAATTATCACCTGGGCAAGGTCCTTAATGAAAGTCCTCATATCCAAATATAATTTATAATTTTATAAAATTTATTAATATGAAAAAAATGTTTCTTTATATAGATATTTGATAGTTATTTGAGATATAAGGACTTTTATTTACAAGGACTCAATAGTTCCTTGCAAGAATTTGTTGGACTTTAGTTGTTTTTGCTAAAACCTCTTCAGATAATGCAGAAGAATCGTAAAAATTTGTAAAAATCGAATTTAAAATGAAGACAATACAAAATATTTATAAGAAATAATGGAAATTGATGGGGAAATGATGAACTAAAAGACATGTTCAAAGGAAAGATAAAACAATTTTTCAAGTGAAATAGAGAAACAAAGCTTGATAAAATAATATGAACAGAGGAATAGAGGAAATAATATAAGAAATCTTCATCTATTTGAAGAATATGATTTTTAATAATTTCATTTATATATTTGATAGAAAAATATTGAAAAGTTATATTTTACAACGAGAGAACTGGAGAACACAGATAATAGAAATATTCATTATAAATAATATCTATAATAAATAATATCTATAATAAATAATATCTATAATAAATAATATAAATTGAAACGATAAATTTTGGAGACATGTTCTAAGAAAAGATCAATAACAAAAAAAAAGTGAAATAGATGAAGAAAACTGTGAAAATATGGAGAGGAGAAGAAAAGAAAAAACAACAAGTAACCAAAGAATCAGAATTAAGAAAAGAAGAGCCAACAACCAAAGAATGAACAGAATGGAAGAAAAAAGACAAGTAAAAGGATGACGAAGTAAGTTTAAAAACAGAGGATTAACGTTTAAAAATTGATTTAAATACGAATGTTCTATAAATTTGTCAGTTTGATAAATTGTAAGTTCCTTTAAAACGATCTTCCATAAGTTTACACGTTACCTTGCAGGCTACCTATTTGCAAATCTCTATGTAGTACCTCTCAAATTTCTATGTAGCTTTTCTTCAATAGAGGCTTTAAGGCCATAGAGCCTTAAATCATAAAATATAATTATTTTTGAAATTCCTTTTAACGCTATATGTAGTATCTTGTTAACATTCAGCAATTTAATAAAAATTGTATAATCTTTCTGAATAACCGGAACTTGATTGGTATTCTATCATTTAACAAGTGATAATTTATTATTCATTTTAATTTACTCAAAAGTCACAATTTCCATAACTATGTATATACAGGGTGTTTCGGAACTCTCTACCAATACTTCTAGGCAGTGTTTCTGGACCACTAACAAAAGTAAATATTGTAATAAAAATGTTCTAAAATCCCCAGTTACTCACACAGCCGCCATTTTGTTTTTTCACTCATTATGTTTTTATTCGAACACCTCTGAATGTATAATTTTGAAATTTTTCAAACAGCTTTATAACAATTAAAACAATTTTTAAAAAATCAATCAAGATTTTCCGACATCAGAAAACAAAAAGGCGGCCATTTAAAATCTTTGAACAGGATTAAATTAATAATGGCTGATGATATCAAAATTTGGCTGGAATAAAGTTTTTTAGATATTTTTATTGCAAATCCAACGATACCTCATTTTTCAAGATTGGCCAACAATTAACAGAGATATGCTACTCTTTAGGGTGTGAGTGTTGGAAGCGAAAAACTGCAACCCGTTCTCAACCACCGCACACCCTAAGAAGTAGCATATCTTTGTTAATTGTTGGCCAATCTTGAAAAATGAGGTATCGTTGGATTCGCAATAAAAATATCTAAAAAACGTTATTCCAGCCAAATTTTGATATCATCAGCCATTATTAATTTAATCCTGTTCAAAGACTTTAAATGACCGCCATTTTGTTTTCTGATGTCGGAAAATTTTTATTAATTTTTTCAAGATTGTTTCAATTGTTATAAAGCTGTTTGCAAAATTTCAAAATTATGCATTCAGAGATGTTTGAATAAAAAAATAATGAGTGAAAAAATCAAAATGGCGGCTGTGTGAGTAACTGGGGATTTTAGAACATTTTTATTACAATATTTACTTTTGTTAGTGGTCCAGAAACACTGCCTAGAAGTATTGGTAGAGAGTTCCGAAACACTCTGTATAAATTATAGTACCATAGCCGATGTTGACTGTAGGTGACTCTTCAGACCTCTACGTTATGTTTACCATAACGATGTAGAGGAAGAATGAATATTATGACGTCTAGACGTCTGGCAGACGAATTTCCGTTTCCAATCCAATGAAATTTAAAAAATGCAATTATCAGTACCTCTAAAACCAGTCGAATCCTGCATCCTGCAAGATTTTCAGTGGAAAGCAATTCTTACTCAATCAAATTACAGTAATAAAAATGCAGTTCCAGATTCTCCAGCTTTTATTTCCATGATAATTACCCAAGACTTACAATTTCCATAACTAGAGGAAGATCTGCCCAGAGTGCAATAATCTGCTAAAAAGGTGATTATGCAGAGTAACTTACTTGTTCTGATACCAGTTGTCTTAATAACAGGTACTTTAGATAACCAGTTACTGGAGCACCAGTTCCGTACAGTTTTCCGCACTGTCAAAAATGATAATATTTTTGAAACCAGTTTATTTTATGCGTTATTTGCACGTAGTACAAGACTGGGACAACTTAGAGGTGAAAGAAGCACCAAGTGATAAACGATTTTCACCCAGTTCAATTTGGCAGTCACACTTATTTATCCTCTCTCTCCTTTTCTCTTTATCAGTCTCTCTCTCTCTCATTTTCTCTCATTTTCTCTCACTATATATATATATATATATATATATATATATATATCTCTCTAAATTAGCAATTCATAATATAAACCCTACAATCTGTATCAATTGAATTAACTCAATATTTTGCTGAATTTAGAAAACAAAATCAAATGTTCTCAAGGTTGAGTGCTCGAATGGACGAATTTTTGTCCAAACTTCGCCTTTTCATCACTTAAATGCATCACTTAGAATTTCATTTTGTTAGCTCTACCCATTAGATCACTGTTAATATTTCCAACAAAGTGTAAATAGTATCAATCAGGTCTACTTTCTATGTGATGTTAAAATATTGTATGTAAGCACACATTTGAAAAAAAATGTAAATCTATCATGAATAAAGTAATCTAATCTAATCTACTCTCTCTCACATCTTAGAAAATATTCTTCTCTATGCTGTACTGCCGCGACATATTGTTGCATGTTGGAATGATAATTATTAATGTGTTGAAACATTACATGTTTTTCTAGCTTTTTATGCACTATGTAAAACGTTTATTTATTTGAATTCATCTTTTTATATTCAATATTATTTTTTATTTTTATATTTGAATGACTCAATTTCTCATATTGTATGTGGAACGTTATTTTTTGAACATTAATGTTCAGTACTTAAAAGTGAAACGCATCATCTCAGTTTTAAATGAGTGAGTACAAAACCCAATAAAAATACAAAACCAGTTTGTGATGTTTTCCATGACGAAATACTTGATGAACAATCCAATATCAAAACTGACACTGTATTTCTATTTAAATTATGATTTTCACTCACTTATTCATGGCTGGCAAGCTGATGAAGCTTTTCTTTAGAAGTGGAATGCCGATCCCTTCAGTATAAGTGAGTAAAAATCATAATACAGTGAAATACAGAAATACAGTGACAGAAATAAAGTGTCAGTTTTGATATTAGATTGACAAATTATGACTTCGATGAAGGCTGACGAAGCTTCTTTTTAGAAGTGAAATGTATCCTTCCAGTACAAGTGAGTAAAATCATAATTTAAATAGAAAAACAGTGTCAGTTTTGATATTAAACCGTTTTTAATGTTAGATTTTCGTGGAGTATTTCGTCATGGAGGACATAACAGATCTTTTATTAGTTCAACTTTTGCATTTCATAGGAATTCATGTGTTGAAATCAGATTTTTCTCAATTCAAAACTAGGATTTTTTCTTCAGAAATTGAATTACTTATATTTGAAGACATAAATTTGATGTGTCAAAATATGTTAGAAATTTCTAAATGTATTTAAAAATTAGAAATTGCATCTCTATTCGTCGAATTCTCGAATTCAAGCTCCATAAATGTCATTATTTCGTCCAAGTAAGCCTAAATATGATTTATTGATGATAATTGTATACATTTATGTATAACAATTTTAAATTTACTTGTTTGGATTTATTAATATGCTTATAGTTGTTATGCTCTTTCTATGTTCTGTGAAGATTGGATTGAGTAATAAATTTGAATTACTTACAATTTAAAACTCCTTAAAAGATTAACAGTTCAGTTCATATTATTAGAACGGAAATACTTCGGATGAAGCCCACAGAGGTCTGAGACCTGTGCGTGGGTAATGAGTTGGATGATGGTGATTTATGAGTTGGACCTACAGTTTTAGGTGGGTTCCGAACCACCGGGAAGTGATTTTCAGCAGAGAACAGTGTCTTTTTTGCTGGCCAATCGAATCGGTCACCGTTACAAACAGGACCTACGAGAACGCAGCTTATCTATCTGATTGAACAGATACCTGCTACGGCTCGCGGCTATCACTTCCCTGAAGTGATATATGATTTTATCATATATCATTTTATATATAGTTGATAATTCCTATCTATTTGAATCCAAGTTTCAGTCTCTTTATAATCTTTAATCTAAGCAAAATCTTTCAATCTTTAATATAAGTAAAATTAAGAATCTGAAGGATTTAAATAGAAATTAATGAATTGGAAAATAATCAATTATAACTTAATAAAAAATAACTTATCTGAAATATTTAGATGGAAATTATTGAAATGGATTATAAATTAGAAAATAATGAATTGGAATTAGTGAATTTTGATTTGTGAGGAATGATGTATAAAATTGAAACTATGTGCAGTAGGTTCCTACTACTAAAACAAATCTAGCAATTATTTAGCAATCTTTGATATTAAAGTGATCCAAGAATATTTACAGGATATTTCTAAATTATTACCAAGGTTACAGGATATAAGAGTATTACATTCAATTGTCTAATGATGGCCTGAGAAAAAGAGTAAACTATGTAGTGAATTATAAAGTGAAAGAAAGAAAGATATATAGATAGATAGATATAGATAGATATAAAGATATAGATAGATAGATAGATAGATAGATAGATAGATAGATAGATAGATAGATAGATAGATAGAGAGAGAGAGAGAGAGAGAGAGAGAGAGAGAGAGAGAGAGAGAGAGAGAGAGAGAGAGAGAAGAGTGAGTGAGATAGTTACGAAGATGGGGGAAATATTCAGACTTTTTATTTCTAGTTCTCTTTCCTTAGACAGAAAAAGTTAGGTTAGGTTAGGTATTTCTGTTATTCATATTTTATAATATATATGAATATATTTATATATTTATATGAAATTTCTCTATTTCCTTTAGGCTGAGACAGAAAAAGTTCACATTTCAAGACCAGGCGAATATCTTTGGTGAATTGCAAATATGACTAATGAGTCAAGTTAAAGAGTACAGTAGCCTACTGTATTAAGATCTTCTGTATTACAAAGGAAAAAATCAAGTTTTGAGACACTAAAAAGAGCGGAAAAATTCGCAGAATAGGATGTAAAATTGCCGGCTATTAGTTCGGATTTCTCCTTTGACGCAGACTTTTGCAAACAGGATCTTCTGATGAGCCACATGACAAAGAGAGAGATGAGAAGAAAGAGAAAACATGACTGATAGGGGGAGAAAGATTGAGTAAGTGAGTGAGGTTGAGTGTGAGAGAGTGAGAGAGACCAGATTCAGATAGCTTTATTTGAGTAAAAGAACAATTTATATGACTTCTGACTTTAACCGTACAAAACGGATGATCACCTAAATTCATGGAAGATAGATAGAATATTTATTAAAGACGATACGTTCTCACTGTTACTATTACCATGTTTAGAGTGGCCGTAGCCGAGTGGGTTAAGTGCTGGTTTGCTAGCCCAAAGGTCCCGGGTTCGATCCCAGTTCTGACCAAAAGTTTTTACCTCGGGCCACTCCCGTGTTTCGGAGGACACGTTAAGCTGTCGGTCCCGGCTGCCTAAAAACAGTCGTTAAGTCACGTCAGAGGCCCTGAACTTATTCAGGTGCGACCTGATAACTCTGACACCAGACCTGAGCCAGCCAGGTCACACGATATTATTATTATTACCATGTTTTGTAAGATGATTACTGACATTAATAAGAATGTTTGCATAATAAATGAATTGTAATATCCAGGTGATGCATTTACACAAAAGGGCAGAGTTAGGGCAGAATAGTACTACCTTACACTCAACCTACAAGAGAGAGAAAAGATAGATTAGATTAGATTATCTTTCTTTATTCATGTTAATTTAAAAATTTTGCAAATGAATGGTTAAAGCCAAAATGATCAACATCACATAGATACAATACTGTAGTAAACTCAGATAATGCTAATTTATATAGTGCAATATATTATGTACAATGATCTTATTTGTATGATCTTAATTATATCATCTATGTGATGACAATCTAAGTGATGCAATTCCATGAAATAATGGCGAAGTTTGGACAAAGATTCCTCCATTCTTGACACTTAACCAGAGAGGGAAAGAGAGATAGAGAGTTTGAGAGAGTGAGCGGAAAGATAAGGAGAGAGGTGGTGAGATGAATAAAAGAGAGAATGAGTGAGTGAAAGAAAAAGAAAGAGAGTGAGAGTGAAAGAGATAGAGTGTAGGAGAGTTAGTTTGTGCGTGAGAGAGAGTGTGTTAGAGGGAAAGAGAGCGAAGTTGATAAGAAGAGTGGTAGAGCGAGTGAAAGAGAGATGAAGCGAGAGAGTCAAAGTGAGAGAGAGAGTGTTGAAACGATTTGGGCGTGTCAATTTTTCTCCAATTTATAATTGGGGTAGCCAATTTTAATGAGACAATCACCTTTCTCCAATCACTGTAATTAGCACCTTGTTTTAATCTTGTTAAGGTTGCCTCTACGTAAGTCACAGTATTCTAATCATTCCGGCTCTGTTTCAACTTTAGTTGGCAGTACGTTACCTGCTTGAGAGCCCAGCTATACGTCTAGGAAAGGCACACAACGTTTTTCATGTTTTTTTTGTGATATTTTCCATGACGAAGTACTTGATGAACAATCTCATATCAAAACTGACACTGTATTTCTATTTAAATTATGATTTTCACTCACTTATACTGAAGGGATGCACTTCGCTTCTAAAGAGATGCTGATGAAGCTTCTCTTTAGAAGCGAAATGCATTACGCCAGTATAAGTGAGTAAAAATAATAATAATTCAAATAGGAATACAGTGTCAGTTTTGTTATTAGACAGTTTTTCCGTTTTTGATTTTTTAAATGTATTTATATACCACCAATACGCCTACGATTACTGTGTCAGCTTTGATATTACACAGTTTTTTCTGTAATTTTATCTTAGATTAGGTCCCCAAAAGTATCTACATACCACCAATACTGTACATAAACTTACCCTAAATTCCAACGCTACGTTATTTGAGTCTTGATATTAATATCTGAAAGTTACTTTTCTTAACTTTAACTAGCTTTATCAACTAAATATTATTTTTAAATTGTTTTTTTAATGATGCCAATGAAAAAGTTCACAAGTTAGTTTGAAGTGACTGACAATAATTGAATAAACTGACAAATATACATAAACAGAATTTATTAATTTCGAATTCCTTTAATTGCTATTACTTTATACTGAAGACTTCCGCAATGGCGGATATTGACAACAGCATTGAAAAGCTGATGGGAATCGATGAATGCTACTGTACAAAAATATCAGTCACCACCGGGAATCGAACCACGGACCTCTCAATTGCCGGTTGAGCGCCTTAACCACTAGACCATGGAGACTTTTCTGCACAGGAGCATTCAAAAGTTCAGTTTTGAAGTTGAAGTTGTTTTAAAGTTCATTTTTGAAGTTGTAAAGTTCAGTTTTTGAAAAAGTTCAGTTTTGAAGTTGAAATAGTTTCAATAATTATTGTAGAACTGCAGTTGCAATAATACATTATCATTATTAATCGTACATCAATGATACCGTACATTTTACAATATAAAATAAATACCTAATTAATGTTGCGATATATGGGTTGAAATAATTTATTGTATTTTGTTTGACAGTGGATATTTATGCATTTCTTGACGATTTTATATTGCCAATTTGCTGTCGTTAGATTTCTATTTTCTATTCTTTTCCTTTTTACTTTCATTGTTTAGCTCCTATATTTATCTCTTGGCGTTTCTATCTTGTCAATTGTTTATCTTTCAATTTAATTTGTGTTTTTTATTCTTTGTTCCCTTTTATTTCCATTGGTTTTTTTTCTGAGGATGAAGCCCACATAGGTCTGAGACCTGTGCGTGGGTAATGTGTTGGATGATGGTTATTTATGAGTTGGACCTACAATTTTATGTGGGTTCCGATCCACCGGGAAGTGATTTTCAGCAGAGAACAGTGTCTTTTTTGCTGGCCAATCTAATCGGTCACCGTTACAAACAGGTTAGCTTCTTCCATTGCTTAACAGGCCTCAGCCCAACAGCCAATGAGAGGCTTCCATTTCATACGCCGATAATATCACTTCTTGTTAATAAAATAATGAAGCTTTTGAAAATTTCTGTTTGATTGAGGTTGCTAAGAATAGTATAGCTACCAAATCTAGAAGGCATATTACGGTACATTTTTTCACAATAAATTTATTTACAACAACATTGAATCTTTTTTCATTTATCAAGCTAGTTACCTATAATTACATATTGATTACCTATAATTGCATGTAATTACCCAATTAAAGTTGCCTATATCAGATAGACCATGATAAACTTCCACAAATCACAAATCTAGTTGATTGGTGGAAATGAGAGTAAAAGAAGATTTGGAAAGAGGTGAAGAAGATTATCAAAATGATGAAATATGCAATGAATAGCATGCTATGTATAGCCTGTTACAAAACGATTTAGGTGAACTCCTTAAAAACTTGAACTAGATCAAACTAGACTATACTTTCGCACGCAATATGAAAGAAAAACTATAATTCTTGTACCAAAATGCACTTCCTCGTCTAACATGCAATTAATTGCATGCTTTTGACGAAACATAACTGCATTCTAAAACATCAACTCATCATTCACCTCATTACTCACGCACAAGTCTTCAGACTCATGTGGACATCATCAGCAATTGAAAAAAAAAATGAATTTGACCTGCATTTAAAAGGCTTGTGTGAGTTATTCATGTCAGTGTTACATAATTGCGGATAAGTAACCAAGTCTTGTGTTCATGTTAGATTAAAAACAACAAACTGAGTTTATATAACAGTGGCATTAAAGCTAATCCTCTCTTGACATATTTACTGGATGTTCATTAACCTGGTAACTAGTGAATGCTATCAGTGAGCTCGTTCACTTGAAAAGGCTCTTAAGAGCATTAAAGCGAGACTCTATATGGATTTTTAAAGAAGAATAACTCACACTGCCTAAATTTTTAAATAGAACCCTATTTGGAGCTTTTACGAAGACCTTTTATGTATTATTATTTTATTATTAGGCCATACCGTATATTATTATTTGACCTTTTATCAACCTTGCGAAGAACTTTTATGTGTGCAGATCTTCATTTGTAACAATGGGGTACTGTATTTGCAACTATAATTGATCATAAACGTAGTTTTTTATCAGTAATTTTGTTTCATGGCAGAATAAAATCTTGTCCAACATCAAAACTAACACTGTATTTCTATTTCAAGTAATAATACCAATATTATTATTATATTAATAATAATAAAAACAATAAAAGTAATAACAATAATAATAATAATAAGCGTATGGCATTTATTGGTGAGATCCTTACAGGTAGTTTAAGCGGATAACAATCATAATTTAAATAGAAATACAGTGTCAATTTTGATATTAGATTGTTCATAATGTATTTCGACCACATAGGTCTGAGACCTGTGCGTGAGTAATGAATTGGATGATGGTGATTGATGAGTTGGACCTACAGTTTTAGGTGGGTTCCGAACCACCGGGAAGTGATTTTACAGCAGAGAACAATATATTTTTTGCTGTCCAATCTAATCGGTCACCGTTACGAACAGGACCTACGAGAACGCAGCTTATCTATCTGATTGAACAGATACGTACCTGCTACGGCTCGCGGCTATCATTGAATGTAATGTTACATCAAATACTTCTTAATAAGCTTAGAATTTTTCAGTATGTTAACCATAAAATTTAATTCTTGGATTTCTTGTTCCATAACGATCTGCGTTGTTGATACTATTAATAACTTATTGTAAATTTAACGACTTGCAGTCAATTTTAATTGTGAATAAATAATATTCCTACTCACTCTTGGCCGAACGTTTTCGTTTCTTGGAAACTCTATGTTAACAACGCAGATCGGAGCAAGAAATCCAAGATTTTACATTTTAATTAAGCAAAACAAGCCTTGAAGATGAGTTTTCAAGACTCGAAAACGTTTGGCCAAGAGTGAGTAGGAATATCATACAATTAAAATTGACTCCAAGTCGTTAAATTCTCAATAATAAGTTAATTGAATATAATTTTATCTAGTATAAGATCTTATTAATATTGCAAAATTCTTGAGTATGGTTATTTTCTCTGTCAAAGTTTATCATTTTTAGTTTAACTGGAGTTAAAAGATCTGTTTTATATCTCTTGCGATTGAATGAATAAATAAAGATCATTATTATTATTATTAATAACTGCATATTTTGCTGGGTTATCAGGCCAAGCTATTTTAGCGCGAAATGGTGAAGACAGCTCCAAATATCAAAACTTCGATGTATAAAAATAAAAAGGATGATGTAAGCCGGACTACAATCACAACTCAAGAGCAGCTGAACTGATTTTAATGATACTTGTTTTGTCCAGATTTAGACTTTGGATTTTGAATATTTAGTTACCTTTGGCTATATTTGGATATCTGCATATCTACTCTGACACCAGACCTGAGCCAGCCAGGTCACACGATATTATTATTATTATTATTACAGATGACAGGATATCCATAAAAATATCGGAAAACTAAATAAGAATACTTTTAGAAGAATAGATGTTAGATTTTGGATAAATATTACTTGGTCATGAATCTTCAGACTTGGTTGTTGGTTGCATGCACTATAAATAAATCATTCATTTACAGCGATCAATGAGTAAGCCACAAAGGTAGATGAAAATACCAATGTTGGATAGGCAATTGGCTCCTAATCTTTGAGAAAGTATGTTGTAAAATTCTGGGGTCATTTGTCCTGCTACGGTTTGCTAGATTGAATGACAAACTTTACTTTTTAGAGCTTACTATGTCACATATTAGGTGTGCTATCCATACCCATCAAAACAAAACCTTGATAGGGTGTTTAAGATCAAAAAGAAAGCTTTCAAGTGTATGGGAAGAGAAAATAGATTATAGAGACATATTGTTCAAGAGACATGGTCTCCCAACTGTACCTTGCTTATATGAGTATGAAGATACTTTATATGTAAAAAAAGAGTGATATTACTTAAAATCTTGACGTACACGATTATAATACAAGACGCCGAGGAGATTATCACTTGGTGAGTCACAATAGTAGCTTATTCAAACAAAAACCTAGTTATATTGGTATGAGACTCTACAACAATCTACCGCAGTTTTTAAAAAGTCTTGGGAATATTAAAGTATTTTATAAACAATTAGTAATAATCAGTCGATAAAGCTTTTTATAGTGTAGGCCTACAAGAGTTCCTTTAAGATCAAAATAAATTGAGCCTCACCTCAATTAATATTTAAATTGTAATTGTGGTAACTAGTGAATAAGAATGGTGATATTGTATACAATTTTTTATCTTTACTTATACTTCATAACCGGAGTCTTCAAGACGTACGGCCAGTTGCACGAAAGAAAATTAAATTTGACCACCATAAGATGACGTCATTTGATGGAAAGCAACGACTTCCCTATTGAGCTCCGTAAGATGACGTCATCTTGCGGTGGTCAAATTTAATTTTCTTTCGTGCAACTGGCCGTATGTCTTCAAAAAATAAATAGAACAGCTGCACATTTGCTTCCTTTAGCTCTTTTGTAATTTGTCAGAAAGCATCTAATAATAATAAGCATATTACTTTTATTGACGGGGAGACCCTTACGGGTAGTTCCACCTCGCCGTTTGACCTACTATTTTAGGTGGGTTCCAGAACACCGGGTAAAAGACAATGCTCTAAACAGTCATAGAAACACAGTCACCCATTAAAATGCAGTCGTGAGCGGTCGTGACTGAACATCACGATCGCATAAACACCACGCTTACCGCCACTTAATCTATATCACCACTTAATATATATGTGATGTAGAATTCCATATCTCCATATTATGTCATAAAAATTCTTCAATAGGTCATGGTTTATTAGGCCAACCGCATATGTTTATAAATAACGCTATAAAATGTTCTTTAACCAATGATCTTGACCCACTGGATATAACATATTATCGAATAAATGGATAGTTTATTCAATAGAACAATATTATTTGTAAGATAAACTGGTGTTTCAATTCTGTAGGCCTACTATTAATAAACAAGGCTAAGGTCGTTCGGGAATATCATTAGTGATCCAAACACTATAAATTTCTACTTTCTTGAAAGCTTCTATTACCGCAATCTAAAATTGATGCCTCTATATTAATTTATCTGCGATGTTTTCCATTACGAAATACTTGATGAACAACTAATATTAAAACTAACACTGTATTCCTATCTAATTTATGATTTTCACTCACTTATACTGGGGATATTGAGGCTGATGAAGCTTCTCTTTAGAAATGAAATGCATCCCTCCAGTATCTCCAAAGTGACTGAAAATTATGAATATTAAATAGAAATATAGTGTCAGTTTTAATAATGGATTCCTCTATTTATTTCCAATGAATGTTTATTTTAATACTAGAAGAGTTCTTTTTTATTATTAAAAGCGCATTTTATATTTATTTTGTATTTAAACACTAAAAGAGTACATTATACAGAGTGTTTAAAAAATGACGCAACCCATGGAGCGTAATATTTGACATATTCAAAATGCACATGAAATTAGATGTTATCAATATAAGAAACTTCGAAAAAAATTATGACCAAAAACCATGCGCACAGCCTTAAAATTAATGTTCGACTAAAGCATTTCAATATTTTCTCATATAGTTGACATTAAATTAAATACTGCATGAATTGGGGCACAGAAAATTCACTCCTATTCATGACTTCCGCCATTTCATCTCAGGGTTGTCATTTTTGAAACAATCGTTACATTTTTTTTTTTTTTTTGAAAGCATATCAGCAAATGCAATCCTATTGTATTTGTTATCGAAGTGATTGGCTCACTCTATAACCAGATTATGGATATAAGAAGAAAATGGATATTATATAGGAATAATGGCAGGGAATCTTTCCACATAGGTAAGGTCACCCGTCCCAATACAGACCACGCTCGACGTTTCTTAACTGGATTAATAAGTGTGTGTGAGAGAGAGAGAGAGAGCAAAAAGCAAGAGTGAAAGACATAAGAAGAAGAAAATGGAGATTATTTCGGAATAATGGCAAGGAATCTTTCCACATAGGTAAGGTCACCCATCTGAATACAGACCAGGCTCGACGTTTCTTAACTGGATTATCATAGATAGTAGTGTTCAGGACATACACAGTATCAAGAAATGATCTTCAAAAAATAAAATAAATAACTCACCAAATCATCAGCCAAAATCACAATGATATGCGGTTGTTTTATTGTTTGATTGGATAAGTCACTCGCTGAACAAACAAGTGTCTGATAAGATAAAACGATAAGAGCTATCAATGTGTGCGTATGATAAGTTCGAAATGTTGTTACGGTCATATCGGTATCGAAGCAAGGACTGTCAGATTAAAAACTGCTCGCGAAAACCGCTCCGCTCCAAGCCTGATAATCAGATGGGGAGAACTGCTTCTTGACAGCCCGCTAAATATATCTATATACTCGCGCACTAAATTATATGTATATAACTACTAGAAGTCATCGCGAAAACTTTATTTAGCCTACGTCACTCAGTTCCTGCTATTTGATCTTCTTCTCTCTTTCAATCTTGTTTTTTCAATCTCTCTCTACTACTCTCTCTTGATAATCCAGTTAAGAAACGTCGAGCGTGGTCTGTATTTGGATGGATGACCTGACCTATGTGGAAAGATTCCCTAGGATTGCTTCACAGTAAAATAATATCGAGATAAATAATTCTAGAAAATACTTTATTGATGAATTAAATACTTACTTGTTCTTGTGATCAAGGTTATAAAAAAACATTGTTTCTATCAACCTTGCTTGTGATAGCCATTTCGAATTGGTATATATTTTTTTAAATTACGTCTTGAGACTCCGATTGAGGAGTACCGTATAAGAAAAGTCAGATGCTTCCTCAGACATGGTTGAAGGTCTACTCAAAACAATAGACTTCGTCTCTGAGGAAGCATCACACCAATACGAAATAGCAATCAGACGAATAAGTAAGTTTTAAATTCAGCAGTAAATTATTTCCAAGAATTATTTACGTTTAAATATAATCTGTGATGTTTTCCATGACGAAATAGGCTGACGAAGCTTCTGTTCAGAAGTGAAATGCATTCCTCAAGCATCTCCAATATATGTGAGTAAAACATTATTTAAAAGTGAAATACAGTGTCAGTTTTAATATTAGATTGTTTAAATATAAGGTGAAAAATTAATATAGGACTACATCAAATAATCAAGAGTTGATATAAATTTGTACGGTACTTCAACTTCTTGCTAAAATTTATAAGTGAGGTCAATGAGTAATACGAGGTGTTAGAAAAAGAAATCCCTTGTTTTAAGTATACATGAA
The DNA here is from genome assembly GCA_948455865.1 of Conomelus anceps. Lineage (NCBI taxonomy): Eukaryota > Metazoa > Arthropoda > Insecta > Hemiptera > Delphacidae > Conomelus > Conomelus anceps. Next base: position 6,001,846 of record OX418216.1, on the reverse strand, counting down.
CTTGTGAAATTAATGAAAGACTACATCAATGATTACATACAATGGAAGAGAGTACCTTCAAGTTTTGTTTGAATGTTAGTAGCCTTCAACGTGCGATCCATTTGTTGCCCTGCACACGTCGAGATGATATTCCACTTCTCGCCATGTATTCACCAATATATCAGCATGCGAATCTACGAATTTGGAGCGCATTCTACCTGGCTGAAGGTTGGTCATAAATCATTTTTGTAGGGGTACGAAGTTGGAGTGCACTCCCAAGCCGTACTCCACCTTCGCACCTCTAAATATACTTGGTTCTGGCCACGCCTTTTTCTACCTGTTACCTGATCTGGTGAAATTATGATAATATATATAAATATACATGCCACTTATTTTGTAGTGTTCTTCAATTTTCTCCTTCAACAAAAATCGATGATTTCGGACCAAATGATGAATATTGAAAGGTGATAGCATTGTAGATTTTTGTTAGTTAGTTCGAAGTTACTGACAATTGAACAAACTGACAAATTTACTTAAACAGAATTTTTAATTATTTCGAATTCCTTTAAGTGCTAATGGTTTGTAATTAAGACTTCCGCAATGGCGAATATTGACAACAGTATTGAATAGCTGATGGAAATCGAAATTGCACTTGAAGAAATTCGAAATAATTAAAAATTCTCTTTTTGTTAGTGCTCTAAAGATGTAATGAAGTGATTCGATTTTAGCCAAATTTATTGATATGAATTCCAGTGAACATTGATTTATTTCAACTGAGAAGTTGAATAAGCTCAAAATAAATCTGTGTTACCAAGAATAGCAATTATATGGATGAATGTGTTTCAAAAGTTTCCACCATCACCCAACCTAACCTGGCTAGATGTGACTGAACCACCTCATACCTTTATTGCGTTATTATTATTAGTAAATTCAAACCATAGGGGAAAGTAGTCCAAAACATTTCATTACATCTTAAGATTCATAATTATTATTAATTACAAGTAAATCTGGAGACTTACGTTTCAAGCTATATATACTCAGCCTGAATTTTGAACCCTTGTCAAACCCATGTCAAACTCGAATCGTAGGTGTACGAATAAGGGAAAAAAGGGACCATTATGGAATGCGTTAAATAAGCGGCTAAACTACCTCTGAGTCTCGCCCCCCCCCCCGTTCGGGTCATTCAACCGATCTTATGCGCGAAATAAGCGGCCAAAATGATTGAGGGTAAATCCAAGAAATTTGTAAAAATCCGTCCCACTCTATAGTTCGCCGTAACAATGAATACTGGCTACTTGCTACCTGCCCCATGAAGCGGGGCCAGGTACTAGTAGGTATTCCCAAAAGAACCTAACCTAACCTCACATAAAGGCGTGTCTTTGCACTCTCTCCTACCTTCAAAAGTTGGATTAAGTTGACACTCATGAATACATTCTGTAAATATATGTTAATATATCTGTAAATATTATTCATAAAATGTGAAAAAAGCATAAAAATTTCAAAAAGAATAAAAAATTACTGACGACGCTATCTTCTAGCTGATTTTAAACATGCCTAAATGATAGAAATATCCATCTATCATTTAGCCAGTCCAAAGCCTGGATAAAGTGTGATGGAAATCAGTAAGCCAGAGTAAGTGTCAACCTCTTAGGACACAGGTAAAAATCAATGATGGTCGCTTTTTTCGCAGGTCACTAACTTCACTCAAGTAGTTACCTCACAGGTGCACATACTATTTCGTGATAGCCGCTTATTTCGCTGGTCCCTTTTTTTTGCGACACCAGGTGTACGAAGGTAGAGCGCGACGTTTTAGTGCGCTCCATCTTCGTACCCCACTGATTTTCCTCTCTGACAGCTTGACAGAACTTTGGCATGCGCTCCAACTTCACTCCTCCATCAGCACGCACATGGTTACTGTTACGAGGTGGGGCGCCATCTTGCTTGAAAAACACAAGCCCTTTTCCGCCTCAATATATTTCAATTGGGGAAAGACATCTCTGTCAACATGTCGTAATAAATGTCCCCATACAGATTCTATGATGTTACATTAAAAATAGGGAGTTCATTTTCAAACATTCTGTATATTAATATAAACGCAGAATTATAACAAAACATTTTTATTAATTAAGATAACAATTATAATACTTCTGATAGTGTTAACAGGCTTACAACGTTAAATAATAATCAAATCTATAAAATATTCAACAAATACATTTTTATAACATTATATATTTTTATAACTTGATACATTGAATACTCTCTTGTTAAAATTTTGTAAAGGAATTGTGTTGTTGGACTAGAAATACTGTTTGATTTTATGTAGCTTACATTTATGAATAAATAAATAAATAATAAAATAAATGAATGAAGAAGTTCTATTGCAAACTAGACATTTTTTTATTGCTGATAATAACCATATGAGTCTGGAGACTTGTGCGTGGGTAATGAGGTGAATGGATGAATGATGAGATATTTCTAGATATTGTATACTTTTAAATTAAAATATTCTCAACAATTTAAAGACTAATTTAATATTTTAGTAGTTCAAAAATTGTAAATTAAAATCAGAGATAAAATTGATAATAAACGAATCTGGTTATCAAAAAGTTGTTGCATATTTATCATGAATGCATATAGGAGTAAATCACGAATAAATAACGAGTTCAACCAATAAAAAGGTAAAGTCAGCAAAAAATTATTTTATATAAATTCATTATGAACTTTTATTACCTATTCTCACTCTTTTTATCACAATTTCATCCTCTATCAAACACGAATATTATTAATTTTTGTTCCATAATTCAGTTAATCCTGTCATTTTATTAGAGTTAAAAAGTCCTTTTAAGCTTAGTTATTTGTTCTTAAACTTATTTTAATTTATCAAGTTGTAACTTACTTGAAAATAAATTTTAATGTTATAACAATGGTTCAGTTCATGGAGCTCACCGTTTACCGGTAAATAGAATTTTACTGGAAACCAAGGCGTCTGATTGGTCTATTCTAAATCATAGACGTTCAAATATTTGAGCAGTCCTAGTTTATGGCAGAATTCTATTTACCGGTAAGTGGTAAGGCTCCCGTAAACTCTCCCAATGGTTGAGTTCATGGGAGGGAGCTTCTGGTGGCAAACATATTAAACTTAACCTACCTTACCTATCCTAACCCTAACCTAACCTGACCATAACCAAAACATAACCTAAGCTAACCTGATGGGACATATCAAACACCTATGAAAACTTTCAATTATTTAATAAAACTTCTAAATTTGCTTTTTCTTATGAATGGTTAAAACGTCTTGTAAGTATTGGCGTTTTGTAAATAAAGCCATTTGAAGATGGGACATTCTTTTGTAATCACTCCATACAGCAATAAAGGTGCATAATTCTCTCATAATAATTTCACTAAGCTTAACAACTATAATAAATATTAAAAAAACAGCTTCTATGCATTGAATACTAAAAAAACTACCTACCAAGCTTATAATAGAGCCCATAATATTACTACTACTAAATATAGTTAAAATAGGACTATCTACTAATTAATTACTACTACAATTAAATATCACCTTGACTCTATGTTCCCAATTAAAATATAATTTGTTTTAAATTCACAAAGCACCCATCAATACTGTACATCTCAATCCTTATTACTATCAATATTTTATTTTATTTTTAAATTAAAAATTCAATTTAAAAATTTTTATTTACCATGTACCCGACAATACTTTGTTTTGCCTTGCTTTGAATATAGTTGTTTTAGTCTATAATTATTTAGTTTATAATTTTGTTATTTTGCATGACATACTTTTTTGTGAATTTTGTATAATTGGTGTGTACCATTGGAATATAAATAAATTGATTTAAACTGATTTAAATTTTTTAAATTGATACTATACCAAACATCCAACTCATTATTACTGTAATTTTTTTTTCAAATTAAAAATTCAACCATTACTTAACATTCAACTGATATTGCCCTTATTGAACAATAACATAAATAAAAATTTGGAACACTTAAGGATGGAAAACGATTTTGCAAATGCTATTCATTAAAAATAAAACTAGATCTAGAATAGTATATATTTTTACTTGGACGAAATGCAGAACTAAATGAAATAGAAAAGGAAATATAATTTATCTTTCTTACTTTACTTCAAATTTCTTTTTTATTCCAATTAGCCCTGCATTTCGTCTAAATGATAATGTAGGGTGTTTTTTTAGAGGTATAGAACTTTAAGTTGGCAGCACTGTTTCAGCAGAATTTTTTTGTAAACTAACAGCTGGTTTGTGTTCAGAATTGTTTGCCATTTTATCATGAATAGACCGACGACTGAACGCAACATACCACAATCGATTTGTTGGAGGAGACATTTGGTGAGCGCATAATTTCTCGTTTTGGACCTGTGAATTGACCTCCAAGATCCTGCGATTTAACACCACTGGACTATTTTCTGTGGGGGTATGTGAAATCACTAAATAAACCAGAGACGATTCACGATTTGGAAGGACACATTCGCCGTGCTAATGCTGATATACGGCCCCAAATGCTGCAAAAGTTATCAGAAATTGGACCTCTCGAATGGCCACATCCGAGCCAGCTGTGGCGACCATATGTCAGAAATCATATTTAAATAAAATGGCATGAAATTATGTTTCAAATAAAGTCAAATTCATGACAATTAATGCAATTCATTAGTGTTTTAATTCATTTTAAAGTTATATACCTCTAAAAAAATAGCCTTATCTACTATTCTACTCGCAGTTTGTCATGGATCAACAAATACTAAGTAGATCTAAAAATTCTACATTCTAATATTGTCATTGATGTGGAGTAGTGTAAATGAACATTTCTCATCAGTCCATTCCTCTATATCTTAATATATAATTCCGTAAGTCAAATTTTTGTAAAGAAATTGTGAGTGACTGGATGGCCGTAGAAGGATGGGAGGGGTCTTATTTTAAAGGTCTTGACGTGAATTTTGAGGGAAAACTATTCATTTTTCTTATTTTTTCACCATAAATTCGCAACAGAATAAAACTTTTCCCATTAAAACAACATGGGGTTTAATTTGTTTACATCTTTTGAAATTAAAACAGCTGTGCCACAGAGTTGTCATAGTTGTATATCTGTGTACTCATAGCCAGCTGTACTTTTTATGAATTCAGTTTGTTTACTTTTAAACTACAGCAATGTATAATTTTTAGTTATGGTGATCTATAGTTATCTTATCGTATTTCTTCTTTATTTATTTAGTAATGAACAACGGAGGAAGGCCGCGTCGCCGAGGTGTTGGCTTTCGAAATCAGCATGACAGACGACAGCGTAGGCGAGAAATTTATAATGAGGAAAGGAATGAACAACCACATCATGACGTCGAAGATACTCCTATTTTTAGATTACCACTTATAAACGAGATACCAACACACAATCTGGGCCTGATGAATGATCAATGTATGCATTGTGGTGCGTTGCACTTTGTTGAAGAGTCTACAAATGGTCACTACAACTCTTGCTGCCATAACGGTCTCATACATCTACCACAACCTGAAAATAACAATGAACTACAACAGTTGTTTAGGAATGGACATTTTATTAAAAACATAAGACAGTATAATAGTGCTATGGCATTTGCCTCACTCTCTGCCACGAAAAAAGAAGTTCAAGGCAATGGACCATATTGCTTTAAAGTCCAAGGTCAAATTCACCGTTTTATTTCGGACTTATTACCAGGTGATGAACAAGCCCCTTCATACGGTCAGTTATATTTCATTGATACTGCAGTCGCAAATAATCTTAGACTACAAAGAACAGAAAATAGTGCCCTCAAGTTGGAAATAGTAACTCAATTGTCTGACATATTATCAAATAACCCATATTCCCAGACTTATAGAAAAGCTAATGAAATGATGACTAATGAAAGCATTAAAAACATTGAACTTCGATTCGTAGACAACATTTCGATGGATATTAGAAGATTCAACAGACCTTCCGCAGATGAAATTGCTGGAGTGTTTAATTCAGAAGAAGGTGAACCTCCACACAATCGTCATGTTGGGATCTGGAAAGGGAAATATAATATTTTTGCCTAGAATAAAGCTTATTTCAACAGATCCTAACATGCCTTTCCACATGTCAAGACTGCAATTTCCCTTACGACTTGCCTTTGCTATAACTATCAATAAGGCACAAGGCCAAACCTTCCAGAAAGCTGGAGTTTACTTAGATAAACCAGTTTTTACACACGGACAGTTATATGTTGCATTTAGCAGAGTAAGGTCATCAGATGGAATCAGAGTATATATGGCAAATACAGGAGAACAGAACAATACAGAAAACAATTCATATACAAAAAACATAGTTTATACAGAGGTTCTGACTAATTATCAAATGCAATAAGTAAGTAGTGATTTCTATTCATGTAAATAAAACTTGAATTAAACCAAATTTTAATTGTTTTTTATACTTATTATTTTCAAAATAAAAAAGTTTACTGTTTTAGAGGCTATTGTCCCTAAAAACCACCATTTAAATGTAAATGTATCTACTGTATATAATATATTGTATACAGTTTGTGTTGTAAACTATATTATAATGCTAGAAAATCATTGCTTATTTATAAATGACCAATGAAGGTTGATAAAAAATTTATGTATTTTGGTTTTTTAGGGGCTTTTGCCCCTACAAGCCCCTAGTCAGTACATAAACTCTATACATTCCGTATAGGTTTGATAGGCCAGAGCTAAATGAAACCATTAAGTCGACAAATAAATCAATTCATAATACAATCAACAGCCTAAAAAATAAGAATTCTAAGCAATTGGGGATTTGTTTTCTAAATGAAAGGCTGAAAAAAACAAAATTTCACTAATCATGGTCTACATCTAAATCAATCTGGCAAAGTAATATTTTGTAATAGGCTGGCAGAGCTGATTGAAAGTCGATTGCAATCTACTGTCAATAATTCTCCTAAACAATCATCTAACGAACCTTTTTTAGTAAAGTGGCTCAAAACCGGGAAGGGAAACTAGTTTCAAATGATAAATTCATATTTTCAATTGTATTAAAAGACGTTAATCGATCAGGAAATTAGGATAGCATTAGTGGAAGGAACTCTCTTGTAAAAATCTGATAGGCTCCCAAGATTCTAAGAGATTAAGTAGATCTACTTCAATATGCAAAAGCAACGATAAAGTAATAAGGGATAATAGGGAAGTACTGACTGTGTTCCATCAGAATATTCAATACATTCGTAACAAAATAGATAGAATCGAAGTATTTTTGAAAGAAGAGGCTCCTGATATAGTTATTTTCACCGAGCATGTTTAAAAGAAGATGAATTGTCACAACCTAATATTCCAAACCTATTCATTGAAAGCGTCGTATTGCAGGACATCTCATCGAAGTGGGGGAGTATAGGTATCTTCACTAAAAATGCTAAGAATATGCAAACATTTAATTTAGAATATGTAGAGAAATTTGCTGTGGAAAAGGATTTAGAAGTTACTGGGTTGAGAGTAAAAATCGACAATAATTTCGAAGTAGCGGTGTTAGGTATTTACAGGTCACCAAATGGGGAATGGAAAAATTTTTGCGAACTATTCAATAGGCTTTTAGAGATTAATACTACTCGCTTTACAAACGTTATTGTAGCGGGAGATTTCAATACAGACTTTGCAACACAGAATAAAATGACAGAAGATTTAAGGGATATTATATACATGAATAACTTGGAAATAAAAGTTCATGAATATACCAGAGTCACAAGAACATCACAAACAATAATTGATAACATCCTTACTAATATAGACTACTCTAAAACAAGATTAGGCGGCTCGGAACTATCTGATCATGACTATCAAATCTTGGAGGTGGGGTTGCATGGTCATAAATCAATTAAAAAGAGTAGAGTAATGAAAGAAATTCAACAATGTGAACAGGGGAATATCGATTGTTTGAAGCAGAATCTGCTACAAGAAAACTGGAGTAAGGTCTACAATAGCAATAGTTTAAATAACAAATATAACAATTTAACTGATGATGATGATTCGGACACAGACTCAGAAACAATTGCAGGGACTCCGGGATATGCTGTCAGTTTCAACAAACAAACTAATGATAATAAGGATGATTCTAATACAGTCCCACAAAGAAATACAGTCACACCAACTCTGAGGTCTGTTATACCAAGGAGAAGGTCTTCTAGACTTATGAGTAATAATAAAATGAAATACTAATAATAATAATTTGAATAACAGTACTTTCTTTATGGTGTTGGTCATGTCCTTTAGTTTTCTTTTTATATCTTGACTTATTTTAACTGTGATTTGATGACTATATCTTGACTTTGTTTTTTATGATTAAATTTGGGACTCTACATTCTGTTATTTAAATTCTTCTCTTCATAGCCATAGCGGCTCTCAGAATTGACATAATATTTGATTTGCAGGTCCATATCTCTGCCTCATGCATGTATTGGTTGAACTGCCCTACGCATAAAAATACCATTAATAATATTAGACATGAAAATGCAATGATTTCAGCAGTTTAACTGATTTGAAACTGAAATTGTAAACGATTTTTTGTAAATAAACACTCCATTCAACACAATATTTACAGAATAATCGCCAAACCACTAAAGTAATTAATACGGCTTTAGAACCATTAGTAGAATCAAAAAAACATTTAAGTTTTCTAATACGTGACAGCCCAAAATACCCTTTAAAACCTGAGTGAATATCCTTTAATGTTCAAGAATATGAGTAATATACTCACATATGTATACTTTATATCTTCCCCCTCCCACCCCAATATAAAAATATATCTTTAATTTAAGTTGCTTGCACAGTGGAGCATCCATTTTTCGATGATAATCACCATCGCAAAATCAAACACATGCTGTGGAATGGTGGTATTCACGCTGTTACGATCTAACATACACCATTCCACAATATGTATTTGATTTTGCTATGGTGATTATCAACGAATATTGGATGCTCCACTGTATAAGCACCCTTTCATAGATAAAATACCGAAATACTTTGAATGCTATTGAAGTATTAGTGATAAAGTCCTATTGATAAAATGTTCTTCTTGCTGTATTAACAGGCGGAAAATCTGAAAGAAAATTAAAAATATTAGGGGTCAAATAATTTAAGACAAAAAAATCATTCGAAATATGCATAGAGAAGAACCCTTCAACAAAAATCAGTTGGAAACTTGTAGATTTCACAGACCTTCAATGAAGTTCAGCCTATTAGAGGCAATTTCTCCCTCAGCCAATAGTTGCATTCCGTGTTTATTAAAGCTACCTTGTACAATAGTTTCAGTTTGTTTGAGATTAATAATGGTGTAACAACCGAAACTAGTATCTCAAGTATTACAACACAAACTAGTCTAAGCAGAATTATACAGTGTCCTGCAATAGCGTGTTTTATTCTGTTTTTTTTTTTTCAATTCAATACTTTATTTCCATGTAAAATAACACTTTATGTACAAAATATGATCAATGGAAAAGAGTGTTCCCAGAATTAGCATATTGATCTTGCTAAAACAAACAAAAAATGATTTTAGAAGAATAATCATTTTGTTTTTTATGCAAATTATCATAAGTTGTGAAAGGATTAAAGCTAAAAATAGGCCAATTATTTTTGAGGTTGAAACCCACATAGGTCTGAGACCTCTGCGTGGGTAATGATGGTGATTGATGAGTTGGACCTACAGCCTTAGGTGGGTTTCGAACTACCGGGAAGTATTTTACAGCAGAGAACAGACACGTTTTTGCTGGCCAATCCAATCAGTCACCCTTACAAAGAGAACCCAGGAGTTCGTAGCTTATCTTTATCTGACTGAGCAGATACCTCTACGGCTCACGGTTTTCCTAACAAGTACACTCCACATCTCTGTTATTGATTATTAAATTTTAAAAAATGAGGTATAATTTTGTTCAGAATACGCTCAACATTAAAAGGAAGGTGTTTTTGATAAAATTAACGGTTTTCGAGGCAATGAGGTTCTAGTACTTCATTATCACCCACGCACAAGTCTCAGACTCAGTCTAAACAGTAGTGTTCCGGTATCGAAGCTCACATGAACTATTTCACTGGCAATATCGAACTTCAACCAAAAAAGGAAGAAAAAAAAACGTTAAATAAACATGGAATTAAACTAAAACTAACTAATAACTTCTCATTTTTACTCACCTATTTCCGGTAACACCTTCTAGAAATTGTAAATATTGCTTTCAATAAGAAAATCAGTCCAAATGGTAGCAAATAACAGCTGTAGGATACAAACTGTAACAAATAAATCACAAAAATTAGAACTTTTGCTGGCCAATCCAATCGTAGCTTACTTTTATCTAACTGAACAAAAACCTGCTACGGCTCACGGCTGTCACTTCTCTTAACTAAAATATTAAGCTCAAATAATTAAAACATTTATTTAAAAGTGTGTCTTTTTTATTCAATCACAAAGAAGAAAATCATGAACACTCACAAAACTCAGTAAATAATAAGGAACACACGAATTGAAATAATCGTTAATTGCATTCCTATATAATAAACAACTACTTGGTGTTATCTGTCGATGAAACACCAAGGCCCTTACCATACAGAGCCACTTCAGTCGCGGTCGCGAGCAACAATTTAGGCTAAATCACATCTGCTGAGCGTTTGACCGAGCTCAAAGTACATGATGGCATTAGCATGTTTAGAACCATCAGCTGACTTTTTAAACAAAGTTACCTGGTTGGTGTAATTTATCCGTAATTGTGGCTCACAACGCGATTGAAGTGGCTCTGTATAATAAGGGCCTAACTCTGCAGAATAAGAGACTGAATGAATTTTATAAGAAGAAGAAAAGGAACACATTTTTACCCCATTGGCACCTATTCGAGAGTTCTTGGATGACAAATAATCAGATACAGATTCAATAGATCGACCGTAGAGAGTTTGAGAGTTCTTGGATGACAAATAATCAGATACAGATTCAATAGATCGACCGTAGAGAGTTCGAGAGTTCTTGGATGACAAATAATCAGATACAGATTTGATAGATCGACTGTAGAAAGACGTCTATAAGCCTCATGACTTGATGAGAGCCTCTTTTTCACTGCCATCCAACAAGCCCTTATTTAACCCATAGGCACCACCACATAGGGACAAGGGAGGCCACGGCTCCCTAGACCCCTGGCCACTAGGGAAAAATAATCAGATACAGATTTGATAGATCGACCGTAGAGATTTCGAGAGTTCGAGAGTTCTTGGATGACAAATAATCAGGAAAAATAACATGACATTCATCACGTATTTCAAAGTTGTAGTTTCATAGAAAAAATATTTCAGAGAAAAGTATTTAAAATGATTGAAACTGTTTTACATGTACTTATTTCTGTACGACTTGTATAGGCGATCTGGAGATCGACCAACAGCGCTCCGAGCGGAAGATCTTGCTCTAACTTAGTGAGTCAAAATCTGATCGCCATTAATTCGTGTGCTAAATTGTCTGACTTCAAATACGTTTTTTCAAAAAAATATTTCTTTAGACAAACAACAAAAAATGCCCAAGAGCCGTATTATGTGTTGTGTATATGGGTGCAGAAATACCTATGAGAAAAAGAAAAAAGGGTTTCATTTTATTCATTTCCTGGTTGACCTTACAAAAAGGATAGATGGGAGAAATGGATCTCTAATGTTCAAAGGACTAAGTGAGTTATATTATATTTACAAATTATTTTATGTGTGAAAGATTGCTGATTGATGAAAATTAGAAGTTTTCTATGCACTTGTGTGATTGATATTTGTAATTAAAGAAATCAATCCTAATAACAGCTTTGAGGTTATGCTTTTGTTATTGTTGCAAAATATTAATTTCTTGTAAGCAGAGGCGGATTTAGGCAGTTGACTTTTGATAAACAAAGTGGAAATTTTCTGACAAAAATATTGTAAAACAGCATTGATGCTAGTTTGTCTCATCACTTTTCCACGTATAATACCTTCGCACTCCTCCACATCAAAAACATGATTACTCTCTACAAGGTTCTTCCCTTTTCCTAGATTAGATTTCCTTGAAAAATCGCAATTGACTTCTTTAAATCCTGTTTTTATGATAATTTTCCCAATGTTAGCCATTATAAACAATGCAACTAGCTCACTACACTGCTGCCGATTTATGCCGCCCAGAGTTTGCGACAACGATCTTTCGGCCAAACTTCTGTTCGCCTATTAGTATCATACTTTGTACAATATTATTTTGCGGGAAGTTCAAGAGTTGGCTAGGGGCTAGAAATAAAACAGGCAACAAAAGGCTTAGTGGGCTTTGCCTGATGTCTGCACAGACAATTTTTTAAAGAAAAAAAAGAAGAATTTGTGACAAACTCAATCAATTTGTTTGCCACTGAAAGTAGAAGAGTTCAGTTTTTGTTTAAATAAAGCTTGATGTAAATAGAAAAATATTAATGAATAAAGCTAATTGTTACAGACCAATAAATTTTTGATTTTTTTGCATCCATTTTCTATTGCAGGAAATTAGGTGTAAAAATCATAAAACAAGCTTCTAAACTCACCAATTTTACTCTGATTTTTCAAAATTTTCTGGGGGAAATTTGCCATATCCCCCAAACCCCCCGAAAGGACTAGCACCCCCTTGAAAAATTACCTGGTGGCGCCCTTGATTTAACCCCCTGTGTAAACATAACAGAAAAAGTGCTTATTCCACCGTTGTCAGTTAACACTGATTAACTTGAAGCGATGATAACTGCAGCCATTGAAATCATAGCACTATATATGTTGAAATGAATGTGCGCAGAAATCGATACTGCATAAAACCTAACCTAAGATTTTGATTCTACTTTCAAATTTTGTGAATTTCGTTTTGGGCAGTAGTCTGTTGTACACATTAATTGTAGGTTAGTTGAATGAATAAATGAATATTGTTGAAGCTTCATCTTGTGGTCACATTGAGCATGTATGAAAAGTTTCAATACTTTATACAAATTTTGGATTTCCTTTTCCATACAAATTGTCAAAAAGTCTTGTCAGTATTCCAGATTAGTAATTAAGGCCTGCAAAAGTGAGACATTGCTTGTAACCCGCTACTTGTATCAAAAGATGATAATTTCCATTATTTTTTTCGGAGGATGAAGTTCTCATAGGTCTGAGACCTGTGCGTAGCTAATGAATTGGATGATGGTAATTGATGAGTTGGACCTAAAGTTTTAGGTAGATTCCGAACCACCGGGAAGTGATTTTACAGCAGAGAACGGAGTCTTTTTTGCTGGCCAATCCAATCGGTCACCCTTACAAATAGCGCCCAGGAGTTTCGTAGCTGACTATAATAGACTTTCTTTGTAGTGGTTTTTAATAAATGTGGTTGTCACAATTTCGTCTTATTATTCATTCATGACTATAATAGAATTCGCTTGAACAGCGATTATATAAAACACGAAACAGCGAACAACTGTAAAACGAATTTGTTATGCAGAATTATGTACCGGTAATAGATATCCTTTCAATCAGATAGAGATAAGCTGCGTTCTCCTGGGCAATCTTTGTACGGGTGACCGATTAGAATGGCCAGCGAGAAAGACACTGTACTCTGCTGTAAAATCACTTCCCGGTGGTTCGGAACCCACCTACAACTGTAGGTCCAACTCATCAATCACCTTCATCCAACTCATTACCCATGCACAGGTCTCAGACCTATGTAGACTTCATCCTCTAAAAAAAAAAAAATAGTTAACTTGATATAGGAATCCAGTTTACCTGTAGTCTGAAGGATAGTTTCAAGCCATTCACAAATACAAGTGTAATAATCGTTTGCATGGTCAGTGATAAGAACATGGCGAATCCAAATATAAGACCGTATGTATCTTCTTTCAGACCTTTGGCGATTTCCGAGCTGGAAAATAAATATACAAAATAGATAGAATGGTTTTGAATTGAAAAATATATTTAAAGTAATGTAAAATAATGTAGCATTGGGAAAATATATTGAGATAAATTTCGATTTAGAATCAATGGAGAAATTTGAAATAAATGATTTGAAATATTATTGGAAAACTAAGGGGAAACTCTTACAGTCAGTTTCACCATATTGAGTCATATTTTGGGGAAAATGATGAAACTGAAATGTTCATATCAATAAATCTTTTAAAATAATGATGAAGAGGGTTCATTCTATATACAGACGACGAAACTATAACGATAGTGAACAGAGATTGAAGGAGGAGATTAAGAAAAATGAAGAAGAAAATGTAGAGGTTGGAGGAGGAGGAGGAGTAGAAGAAGGAGAGAAGAAAAAGAAGGAGAGGAAGGAATAGATCATGAAGGGGGAAGAAGAAGGAAAGGAGAAGGAAAAAGAAGAAAAGGAGAAGGAAAAAGAAGAAAAGGAGAAGGAAAAAGAAGGAAAGGAGAAAGAAAAAAAAGGAAAGGAGAAGGAAAAAGAAGAAAAGGAGAAGGAAAAAGAAGGAAAGGAGAAAGAAAAAGAAGGAAATGAGAAGGAAAAAGAAGAAAAGGAGAAGGAAAAAGAAGGAAAGTAGAAAGAAAAAGAAGGAAAGGAGAAGGAAAAAGAAGAAAATGAGAAGGAAAAAGAAGGAAAGGAGAAAGAAAAAGAAGGAAATGAGAAGGAAAAAGATGGAAAGGAGAAAGAAAAAGAAGGAAAGGAGAAAGAAAAAGAAGGAAAGGAGAAGGAAAAAGAAGGAAAGGAGAAGGAAAAAGAAGAAAAGAAAAAGGAAAAAGAAGAAGAGAAGAGAAAGTAGTAGAAGAAGAGGAAGAAGGAAAAAATGAAGATGAAAAATAAAAACAAAAAAAAAAGACGAAGAGGAGGAGGAGAAGAAGGAAAGGAGAAAGAAAAAGAAAAGTAGAAGAAGAGAAAGTAGTAGAAGAAGGGAAGGAGGAAGGAAACAATGAAGATGAAAAAGAAGAACAAGAGAAAAAAGAAGAAGAGGAGGAGGCGATGGAGAGGGTAGTGGTTGATAGTGGAGGAGTATGAGGAGGATGATGAGGTTGAGGAGGAAGAGGTAGGAACGGAAGTGAAGAAAAAGAAGAATAATGGAAGAAGAGAAAGAAGAAAATAAAAGAAGAAGAAGCAAAAATGAGGAAGAAAATGTAGAGGTTGGATAAGGAAGAGGAGTAGTAGAGGGAGAAGGAAAAAAAGGAGAGAAGTAATAGAAGATGAAGGGGAGAAGGGAGAAGGAACAAGAAGGAGAGGAGAAGGGAAAAAAGTAGAAAATGAATAAGAACAAGAAGAGAAGAGAAAGTAGTGGTAGAAGAAGAAGAAGGAAGGAGGAAATAAAGATGAAAAAAAGAACAAGAGAAAAAAGGAGAGGAGGAGAAGAAACAGGAGAGGTGGATGAAGGAAGCAGAAGGAAAGGAGAAAGAAAAAGAAGAAGTAGAAAATGATGAAAAAAAAGTAGAGTAAAAGGAAGTAGTAGAAGAAGGGAAGGAGGTGTAGGAGTAGGTGGAGGAAGAGAAGGAAGGTGAAGGAAAAGAAGAAAATGATAAAAGCAAGAATAAGAAAAAAGAAAGAAAAAGAAGAAGAAAGAAGAGGCAAAAAAAAGGAAGAAGAAAGAATAAAAAGAAGAAAGAAAGAATAAAAAGAAGAAAGAAAGAAGAAGCAAAAAGAAAAGGAAGAAGAAAAAGATAAGAAGAAAAAGAAGAAAATAAAAGAAGAAGCAAGAAAAAAAGAAAAATAAAAAAGAAGAAGCAAAATGAAAAGGAAGAAGAAAAAAGAAGAAAAAGATAAGAAGAAAGAATAAGAAGCAAGAAGAAGAAAAAGAAGCAAAAAAATAAAAAGAAGAAGCAAGAAGAAGAAAAAGAAGAAGAAAGAAGAAGCAAAAAGAAAAGGAAGAAGAAGAAAAAGATACAAAGAAAAAGGAGGAGAAGAGGTTTAAGAAAAAAGAAACTATCAAATCATATCACACATTATCAGGTTATTACACATTCTATAGATCCAGATTCAATTGAATCGGGCAACCTGCTAGTAAATAAGTAGAGCTACTCACTTGACAAATGTGATAGTAACTTGATAGATGATGTTGAAGGTGATCAACGTGACGTAAGCAACCCACAATATGACAGTCTGTGACATGAGGAACAGCATGACAGCCATAGCAAATGTGCTGACAGCACAAATAAGAGTTCCAAACTTACTCCATCGTAGTTTCATTTTACTAGCGCTCAGGGTTCCAACGGCTCCTAAAATAAAAAAACATTTCCACATTATCAAATGATCATATTATTGTGATTGAAATGACTTGACTTGCACATTTTCGGCTCTAAAATCTCGAATAAAATTCTAAATTATATCCACTTTCTTGGACTATTGAACTGTCTTAGTGCTTCGTTTTTGAAGTGAACTTCTGAGTTGATATTTTTGTTTTGAAAAGAATTAATAATATTGTACTTCAAAGTGAAATTTCTGGTTGAACTTGGATGCAACCTAAAATTTGCATTTATTAGCTGAAGATTTGTAAAGAAAGCAGTAGCGGGCTGTTCCTGTTGTATCTTTACATGATAGTGCTTCTTGTAATAAATACACTAGTGAGCCCAACGGGCTGGAGAACTCGCTTGCAAACAATTAATTTTTGAAAGGGAAACTCATTTGGAAAGCTTATCGTAGGGGTAAGGTAGTAACGAAAAACGGCTGCTTTGAAGATACTTATTTAGATAAAATTCACAAGACATATCACTTTAAGTTCAAGTTCATCGTTGCTCTGATACAAAGATTTATTTTCCACAAAAAAGACCTACCGTAATCATATACCTATATATCAGGGTAATGGAATATATTTAGTAGATATATTTACCACATAAAAAACAGCTGTTCATAATTATATCCAAATATCAGGGCAATGAAATTAGTATACCAGATAGAGATTCTATAAAAAACCTGATCACATTAATTTATATTTACCTACAGCTGATAATAACTCAAAATATATTTTGAAATCTATTGCAAATGCCATCATATGGTAGAATCGTAGAAACAACTATTTTCTATATATATATATATATATATATATATATATATATATATATATATATATCAAGGAGTCGGTTAATTTTATTGGCCAACGAACTTGACCTGTCTAAAGATACCAAAAATCTGTGTTTCAAATTTGAAGTTGATTGATATAGGCGTTCGAAAGTTATCGTGGAACATACCCACAAACACACAACGCCTCGAGCCTCAAGTCAAAAGGAAGAACTCGCTTCGCTCGTTCAATTATTGACTGAACGAAGGTTTAGTCCGTTTTGCATTTGTCTGTCTGTAACTCATTTACGGCTAAACGAGTGGACCAAATTGTATGAAATTCTGTATGGATCTTCTTTTAAGGAATGCCCAGCCATGTATGTGTGATTTTCAAATTTGCTAGCATTTGAAGGATATTTAAAAGGGAAAAAAGTAAGGCTATTGGGCTCTTCTATAGGAACATATGATTTTTAAAATGAGCTTCTTCATCATATGCAATTGAAATCAGATTTCAAGAAAGCCCTTGGTCCATCTTATTCATCTGGTTGAGCCTTCATAACAATAGCATTTTTGTTTGAGAAACTAACTATTTCTAATATTTTAATTGAATATAATAACAAGTGATTACTAAATAAATGATAATAAAACAAATTTAATTAATATTGATCTATAAATTCATTCATCAAACAAGTAAAATCTTATCTGATTTGAGCAACCAGCTGACTGGAAAATTGAAACACAGCCTTGGTGACGTAATACAGTGTGATTTTTGTGGAAAACAGACATGAAATAGAGTGCACAAAATTGAACCAAGGGTTAGGTCTGATGACTGTGCTTAATTTTGGGATGGTGATTATCATTGAGTACATCGAGTATGTTCCTCTGTGCAAGCACCCTTGTTCTTGGGCTTGAGGTCTACTGTTAACAGAACTACTAGTTAGCTTGTTTAGTAATAAACTCTAAATATTATTCATAATGTATTTTTCTAATATTACAGTACTATTCATAGTAATATGTGTATGGTCAATTTTACATAACGCATTGGTGAGAGCACCCTTAAATTCAAAATTCAAATTTAAATTGTTTTATTATTTAACAATATTACAAATGTTATAACAAACGTCATTTCAGTAAATATTGTGAAAAGAGCAGTCTTATAATTTAAAACGTGAAACAGCAGTGTACAGAATTATCCTTTTTAAAATATTTGATGTTCAGTGACGACCGCTCAAGACTACATTCGGATGGGTGACCGTACTTTTATGACTGATGTTATAAGCATTATTTTCACTTACCCCGTTGTTCAGAACCCACCTAAAATTGTAGGTTCACCATGTTCCCTATAACATGGCTCAGACGGCGAGGTAGAAGTAACGGTAAGGGCCTCCCCACCATTAAAAGCAATAAGCTCATTATTATTATTATTTTTTTAAAAATTCAATATACACTTACATCATAGTAAGATTGCTAAACTAATTAGTCATTTGGTCCGCTTAGCGCAGTTGGTTAGGGCGTCGCAATTTCAATTTGCTGTCGTTTAGGCGGTCGTGGGTTCGAATCCCACTCCACCGTCAGGCATTTATGCGTAATCATTCACCTCATTACCCACGCACAAGTTTTTGACTTATGCGGGCATCATCAGCAATAATAAAAAAATTTCAATTAAAAAAAAAAAACATATACATCGCGAATATAGCAGTCAATATTAAAATATTCGAAAATGGAGCACAAGCGTTTTCTCAAAAGAATATCTTTCATATTAAGCTTAGGCCTGGCACAAACGCAGGAGCGAAGGCTTAGTGACGTGACGCAGGTTAGGAGAGATTCACCTTGGGTGACTATTTGTGACATGAATGACTGGATCTACGCATATAGGAGCGAGGGTGAAGTCTAATTCATTTCTGTATTCAACAAAAAGTCACTAAGACTGCTTTTCTATTTGCGCCCGGCCTACCAAGAATCATAATATTCCTTCTTAAGTTGCGTTAAATTTGTTCTAATAATTTTTTCGAAAAACACCAACAAAACATGTATTTATTTACAGTACCATAGCAGATTTCAACAGTAGGCGACCCTTCAGATCTCAAGTTTATGTTTTGGTCCAAAGAGCGTGCTACGCAAACGAGGAGTGGGGTAGGTTGCGATTACTTTGCTCGCAACTAACGCGATTACTTTTCTCACTGAGCCAACAAAGTTGTATCTATGCCAAACTCATCAAAACAAATTCTGAAGCTCTATGCTCAACAGTTTACACCCACCTTTACACAGGGTCAGGCTGCACAGGTGAGTATGTATACTATCTAGCATACCTCTGAGCTACTTCCTGCATCCAAGCCATCATTCAACCGAGTCGAACAAGCATATTGTGCTTGCAGATAATTAATTTATTTGTTTCCATAGCAACAAGTTTAGTATTTTTTAGGCTCGAAAGTATCAATCAAAATTTTATATTTTGAATTCTTTTCAATTGTTTTAGTATTTTTTCGAGTGGAATTTTAAAATCAGTAGTCTTTAAAAGTAAAAACAATCAAGTCATTCTTTCGAATGTTTTTTTTTCGTGAATCTAAATTTTTAGTGTGGACTAACTTAAAAGTTTTGGATGAAATAGCTCAATCAAAATTTGTGAAGAGAGCAGTTTTGGTCTCTGGTCAGTTTCATCTTTGCATTTATTGTTAATTTGTCTATATAAATTAATAAAAATTATATAGGCCCTATCAACAGCTTACCTAATAATGTATACGTGGTTTCAACGGCTCCGTTCCATAGCTCCTGGTCTTCCCCGTTAGATTTTGCAATGTCATGCCATAACAGCTGAACAAAAGAAAGGACCTAGAAAAAAATGATTTTTTCAATTACTAGCCTAGTCATTTTCAGTGTGGAAGAAGTTTTACAAGCATGTAAAATAATCACAAAACTTCATACACTTCTTGGAACCCTATTGAACGCATGTATATAAATTGACAGAGAAAAATATAAACATTATAAGCCAAACTCACAATAAAAATACAATGAATCATTTTGTTGTTAAAGTATCCACAAAGATCAACAATATTGCCCGTTTGTGGTTTGCTATGTATTTACAATTGAAAAAACACTTATAAAGCCTCAGATTTCTAGAACGCTGATCAGGGCTAAATGAACAGCGGACATGTTCGCATACACACAATACATAAACTCGATTTGCTTTTGAAATATGGTTTATAATAATATAATACGATAATATATTGCATTGATTATCTTCTTCCATACATAATCTGTTTTCAATAATAAGTTGAAAGTTGACCTATAATTTCCAACAACACGCCATCTTGATTATTGATCTGTTCCACAAGCCACCAGGCTAATAATCAAATCAAATCAAAATTTATTCAGATTCTTCTTTGAGATATACAGACGGGAAGTGATAGCCGCGAGCCGTAGCAGGTATCTGTTCAATCAGACAGAGATAAGCTGCGTTCTCGTCGGACCTGTTTGTAACGGTGACCGATTAGATTGGCCAGCAAAAAAGACACTGTTCTCTGCTGTAAAATCACTTCCCGGTGGTTCGGAACCTACCTAAAACTGTAGGTCTAAGTCATCAATCAACATCATCACCTTATTTACAAGTATTGAGAAAGGCTCGATCTGACACATGGGAGAGCAAGATCAAGTTGTTTGAATCTGTTGTTCTGCCAACGGCAGTATATGGGACAGAAGTTTGGGGTTTGAGTTGTATTGAACAAATAGAGAAAGTCCAGCTAAGTTTCTTCAAGCGACTTTTATTTCTGGATAAAAGGACTGCTAATTGGGCATTACGTTTAGAGACAGGAAGAGTCAAAGTAGTAAATTTAATTTTATTCAAAAGTTTAAGTTGGTTGATTAAAATATTAAATATGTCAGATAGCAGATATCCAAAAATTTGTTTAAGAGAACTATTGCTTCTTTCTAACAATCAGCTCTATCAAAGTAGGAACACTCTTAACTGGGTAAGTTTGGTAAAACAGCAATTAGCTTTGGCTTCTTTTGATGATAATTGGGAAGAAGAGGAAATTTTACTGGGGAGGCTAAGCAGTATAAAATGGGATATAGCTTGTAGACATAGTGTAGCACTTCATGAAGTAGACAAACATGAAGCATTAAACTCAATTTCGTGTCCCGCTTATCAACTTATAAATCCCAATTTTATTCTGGGTGACCAGCTTCAACTAAGGTCGGCTTTCAAATGGATTAGATGTGTTACTCAGTTGCGTTTGGCTTCAAAATATGGATTCTACCTTTATTTAGAGAACAGAGACTGTGCTGAGTACTGTCCGATTTGCAACTTGCGAGAAGACGAAACACCTACTCATATTCTTGTTCGTTGCCCAATGTATTTAGATTTTAGACAGCAGTTCTTGGCAAAGTACATTAAAAATATTATTAATCACGAGGATAAAGCTAAAGTGCTCCTTTCAAATGCAACTATCGATAAAATAAAAGATGTCTACAATTATATGGCAAGCGCTATAAACGTGAGAAATTACATTTTAGAGACTACAGGATGACTTTCTTAGCTGGTTGATAATTATTATTATTAAATTATAATTTAACATTAATAATTTACATTAAACAACTCTAATTTACACTAATATAAGATTTTACACTACGTAAATGTTGCAGGGACAACTGGGTCGGCTTATAACCTCACTTTTCAGCTAGTAAACTCACCTAGTATAAGTAAAGCTTAGAATAAAGTTCGTATTCATGAACCTTTCTTAAACATCTTCTTAACTTAAAAGCCAAGACGTGCTTATAATTGGAGTCTCAAATCCGTTCTTAGCCAAGCTAGGTACAGAGCTGTCTTGAAGCCGGTCTTAGATTGTTGTGTTGCATCATATTTTGATTTCATTTTTTAGTATAGCATCGGCTCATAATAATAAAATAAAATCATCATATTCAATTTTTGCACCATTGCAATGTAATTCACTGTATATTTGACTTTTTGAAATTATTTCTACTTATTTTATAGTTCTAACCTTTAATTTTTTTGGCACTAGAATTGATTCTCTTTCTAGGAAATAGAATGAATGAAGTTCGTTGGTCTGCTGGCAGGTAGCGCGCACTACACTGCCTCGAATGCTTTTTATAAAAATCCGAAAACAGAAAATTATAACTTAAAAGATATTAGTGTGGTTATAATTACTTAACAGTTCCTGTAAATTTACATGTAGTACAGTATCTTTATCTTTTCATGTATGTTATTCTATGTTTATTAGTGCCTGATGATACAACACAATTTTAGGTTAGCTTGTGACCACGTTCAATGTAATAGAGCCTTTCCAACTCGGTCTTGGATAACTCGTGCTTAGATCAACGTCAGTCACGTTCATAAATACGGGCCTTAGATTCTTAATTTCTAGATTTTAAAAATGAGCTCGACATATATTCTTTACCGAATCATCCACCTCCTCTAATCACCCATTTGGAGCTTCAGTTTATTTATTAAAGTTGGTAATTCTTCTTACCTGATAATAGCAAGAGGTGGAAATAACAGACCACAACAGTGGAAATACGATATGTGCAGAAGTGAGCGTGTACTTGATGTCGTTGCGCATTATTCTCAGTACATCGGCGAATCTATTTGAGGCCTTGTCATCAGTGACGTCATCATTTCTAATAATTTCTGACAAACTGTGACTGATTGCGCCCTCAGCTGGCTCTTTCTTACGGTGAAAATAGAAGCTGTGTTCTACTTTGGGCAGAAAAAGCGACCAAAGCACTGCCAGTGATAAACCTGCAGAGAGAGAGAAAAAAAATGTATTTCATGAGAGCAATGAAAACAAAGAGAGAAATAATAGTAGTTGATGCAACGATTGTATTATGACTGCCTTTAAGCCACAAGTGATATGTAGGTTAGGACACAAGTGAAACGGGCATTTGATCTCACCTACGAGTTTCTTCAAACGTTAGGTATTTTTTTCCTAATTTGAAGACACCTTGAGGAATGAGATTACATATTAATAATTTCAATCAAATAAATTAATTGAAAACTGAAATTTTATAAACTTCATTTAAAAAAACGAATTGTTTGATTGAAATAATATATATGTTATTTTATTCTCCAATGTGTATTTTTGTTAAAAAAATTATCAAGAGTTTAAATAACTTGTAGGAGACATCAACTGCCCCTAAAACGGGAAAAAATTAGCTTTGAACCCCCATATTTCACAAAGTAATTAGTAGAAAATCTCTCTTTCACGGCAATAGATAACATTTCAATACCATAATAATATTCAAGAAACTTCGAAACAATAGGACCAGAAACCATGCGCACAGCTTCAACTTCGTAGTGGAACTGTCAAATTCAAATTAAATCGTTTTATAGTTCAACATTACAAATGTTATAGCTAACGTCATTTCCGGAACAGTTATAAAAAGAACAGTCTGAACATTATTAACGTTAACAGCAGATTACCAAATTGCATAATTCATTGTATATTCTAATAGTCAGATTGTTGCACTAATTGTCAATTTCAATGGAAAATAAAGAAACAGATACATCCGAAATATAACTAAGAATCAATATTGAAAAATTGATATATAAGGTAATATTAAAAAAGGTACCGTAACTAAAAACTGAACTTTTTCTGAGATTACAAAATTGCATAATTCGGATTGCAAAATTGCATAATTGAGATAGAAAAATTACATAATTGAGATAGCAAAATTGCATAATTGAGATTGCAAAATTGCATAAGTATATTTCGGAGTAATTACCTGTTATTGTAAGAAAATTCATCTGTTGGTAAGTCAACAAGTTGAGCGTCACACAGAACTGGCTGGTGACTCCCGAAATGGTTCTACCAATAAGATAGGCGCTTCTTGTATGACTAGTCACCTCTTGGAAATGCTCTTTGTCAACCTTGGCATAGATATACGTGTAATAAGCGATATCTCCAGCTAAAAACAGTCCGTAGAATATTTGGGTGGCCTGTGGAAAAAAATTTCAAATATAAAATGAAATAATAATAACAGTAATAATATTAGATAATAGCGTGAGGAGGAAAAAGGAGAAGGGAGGAGGAGGAGGCGGTCAAGGAGGAAGAGGAAAAGGTGGAGGAGGCGTTGAAGGAGGAAGAGGTAGAGGTGGAGAAGGCGGTGAACGAGGAAGAGAAACAGGGGGAGGAGGAGAACAGGTGAATGAGTGGAAGGAGGAAGAGGAGGAGAAGGAAGAGAGGAGGAGTAGAAAAGAAGGAGGAGGAGCACGAGAAGGAGGACCAGGAGAAGGAGGAGGATTAGATTAGATACGGTAATATTTCTATATTCATGAAAATTTACAAATTCGGCATATGAGTGAATAAAAACAACATTATTGAAATCATATTCATTTCAAATTTACATGACATTTTCAACTGCTTTTTTCCTTTTTCTTGAAAGATGAAGCCTAAATAGGTCTCGGACCTGTGCGTGGGTGACGAGTTCGATGTTGGTGATTGATGAGTTGGACCTAGATGTTCAAGTGGGTGGGAGCCATCAGGAAGTGATTTTATAGCGAACAACAGTCTTTTTTGTTGGCCAATCCAATCGGTCACCATTACAAGGAAGGTCCAGGAGAGCGTTGCTTATCTAATCTGATTGAACACATATCAGCTAAGGCTCACGGCTATTACTTCCCCATGTTGTTAGAAATTATGAACGATGATCTTAGTATAATCTTAAGAATAAGAATAAGAATATTTATTCGGCATTAAATACATGTTTGAACAATAGGCTTCGTCATTGAACCAAAAATAAAATAAAACTTTTCAACTGTCCAACCAGACATATTGTAATTGATTTATTCACTACTGTCATGGAATTCTCTGTCCTTAAGCCACTGTGATATTACTGCCCTAAATCTTTATATTAAGGGGAGCTGGACGACCCTATGCCGACAATGTTAAATTAAGCAACGTTAGGTAAATTTTACTCAGAAAGTAATAGAGGTACATACTTTAATTTTTGAAAGCATGTTCTCTAACTGATTATGAGCATATGACACTAAAATAATCCGCTGCGAAAAAAGGTCAGTTCTGCACAGCACGTGGGTTCGAATCCCGCCCTTTCGTCTTCCGTCTATGTGTAATCATTCATCTCATTACCCACGCACAAGTCTCGGACTCATGTGGGCATCATCAGCAATAAAAAAAATGAATAGTAAAATAGGCGGTTTTCAAAGAAAGAATAAAAAGATATGAAGCTTCTAATAACAAAGGTAACAAATATGAGCTTCTATCATAATTTTTTCCCAACTTTTTGGGAAGTTATGCAGCAACAATTCAAGTGGTGTGTACGGTAATCTAGTGGAATGGAAAGCTCCCAAAAAATTCAGTAATATATCTTAGAGTTAATGAAAAAGTGTAACTTTATCTTGGAATTTTTTTTTCGAGTAATCAAAGGCAAAGTTTTTTCACTCCTTAAACAGCCCCAGACACAAGTTACTTATTATTTTTCTCTCACAAAAGTGTCAACTCTCACAAAAAAAACAACATCAATGGAAAGAGAAAATTCCAAAAAATAATTATTTACAATAAAAAAAATAGGAATTTTTTCACCTGTTCTTCCCTCAACTAACTGCTGCAATCAATTAACAGTGGTTAATCAATTAACTACTGCAGTTAAGGTAATCGAAGCGAACCTGCCGGCTAGCATATCTTATATAAATGTGGCCTAAATATGAAAGACAGTATATTATATTGTGTGATTGGAATTTTGCAAAGCATACATCAGATTTGAAAAATAAATATATTATCATTATTTAGACATAAATATCTTAATTACAGTATTAGAAATAAACTTTACTAATGAATTTAACACTTACTTAGTAATGGCAATTTTGCATTCTTTTGGGCCTCCATCCGTGTCTGAGGAAGCATTACAGCAATGCGAAACGGCCATCAAACGGGAATAAGTAAGTATTCACTAGTAATATGGTACTACAACATCATATTATTATCATCTGAGATGAATGCTATGAAAAATTTAACATCAAAACTGACACTGTATTTCTATTCAAATTATGAGCTTACGAGATGAATAATTCAATATCGAAACTAACACTGTATTTCTATTAAAATTGTATGACTTTAAATGAGTAAAATCATAATTTGAATAGAGATACAGTCTCAGTTTTTATATTAAATTATTCATTATACTATAATTTTAAATATAACTTGCCTGCATCCATAGCAGTGATCGTCCAAAACTGAGTATCAAATACACGATGAGTCCACTTATGGCACAAGTAACAATAACAGGTTGATAACGAAAGTAATCAGTTACCAGGAACACCACAATCAGCTCCAACATGTTACTGTAGACACCGATCGGGTATATATCGTACGTCACCTGCAAAATAAAACCGTTAGGCTGGGGCTCCACTGGCTGTTATTTATCGCGCTGCAAATTGTGGTTGATAAGTCAGATAAATGAGAAGGTAGCGAACAAACGGAGATGGCTCCACTAGCGACAGTCTGCAGCGTGCAACATTTTACAGCGCGCTGCAGAATGAAGCGTCGCGCGGAAATGGAACCTGTCCCATTTTCACGCTACACTTTGCCGCCATTAGATGGCTCTACTAGCTGTAGACTGTAGCAAGGTCTTTCTATAGACCTTGACTGTAGTAACGCGGCAATCTGCAGCTGACCAGCATCCAAGGCGCACGTCACATCAACACTGTTCTGTTTAAAGTTGTATTATTAATTGTTTTAAGTATAGTGAACTCTATTGAGAACGATGGAGTTTGAACTTGATTGCGTGGTTATTATATTAGAAGTAGAGAAAAATATACAATAAAAATGATGAGAATTATAAAAACAGAAATGCTAGATTTGTAACAATAAATCAAAGGAGTTTTGAGACATGCAATAAAAGTCAAAAAACTTGTCTGAATACTTTCTTAATTTGCGATGCAACGTACGGAACAAGCCTTCAGACTTCCTGTTGCTTATTATTGGGCGAATCCACCATTTTCTCTTGTGTAACCGGCGTCGTCTATAAAATAAAAGTACACTGAGTACAACACTACGAATATCAACTTGCGGCATGATCGGTCCCGGGTCACGTCTACCGCTACAATGAACTGCTAGTGAAGCCACAGCGAGCGAGACGACGCTGCAGATTGCAGTTCG
Organism: Conomelus anceps; assembly: GCA_948455865.1. NCBI lineage: Eukaryota > Metazoa > Arthropoda > Insecta > Hemiptera > Delphacidae > Conomelus > Conomelus anceps. Next base: position 5,974,769 of record OX418216.1, on the reverse strand, counting down.
TTTTCTGTTGCCTGTGAAGCCACCCAACTGTCGCGTGTAGCGCCTGCAAATTGCAGCGCGATAAACTACGGCCAGTGGAGCCCCAGCCTAGACTGACAAATTATATTTTCCATGAAGATAACTCAAAAATAAATATTTTAAAAAATTGTCATATCAATGGATAAATGGAAAAAGGTATCTTTGTACGAGTGACCGATTGGAAGAGCCAGAAAAAAAGACACTGTTTTCTGCTGTAAACTCACTTCCCGGTGGTTCGGTACCCACCTAAAACTGCAGGTACAAATCATTAATCATCATCATCATCCAACTCATTACCCAAGCAGAGGTCTCAGACCTATCATCCTTTAGAGAAAAAAATACTTATCATAAAAGTGGAATATGTTCAAAAAATTGTCAATCATTAGATGAACGGATGAACTTATATTGGAACATTATCTTCTTCATGACGTACAGAAGTAGAATATATTTTTTCTTGCCGATGAAACTCACATGAGTTTCAGACTTGTGCGTGGGTAACGAGGTAAATTATGATACAATGTATAGTGTATAGAATGTTGGAGTTGCATACAAATGCATTGGATAACCTAACCTAACCTGCAGTCCCAAAAAATTGGCATCTACATTTTCGGCTCTAAAAAATCAAACCAAATTCAAAATTATAACCACTTTCTTTCGACTATTGAACTGTTGTAGTGCTTCATTTTTAATGTGAACCTTTAAATTAATATTCATGTTCTGGAAAGAATCAGTAATTATACTTCAAAGAGAAATTGGGAACCACCTAAAAGTGTAGGTCCAACTCATCAATCACCATCATTTAATTTAATTTAATTTATTCGACAAACATACACTGTACATGCAAAATATAAAATTGAATGTTTATACCAAATTCATAGAAAAAATACACAATACACGTCTATCGTCTAAATAGGACAGCCCAAAGGTAATCCTGTGTGGGGTTCCTTCTCCATACATTAAATCGTTCTAGGAAAAATAAAAGACAAAAAGAAAAAGAAAATCCAATTCATTACCCACGCACAGGTCTCATACCTGTGCTTCATCCTCAGAAGAAAAGATTCTATTTGAAACCTAACCTAAATTTTGGATTTTTTAGTTGAAAACATATGAAGAAAGCAGTAGTGGGCTGTGCCTGTTGTATCATTACTTGATTGTATTTTGTAATAAATAAATTAATAAAAAAGCTTCTCTGAAAAAAATAAAAAAGATCCTATCTAAATGAAAGCCCGTTTTATTCAGGGGAAAAATTCTTGACCATGTTCGATAGTGCTGTACTAAGTAGAAGTGTGGTACTATCATAAACTGTGTTAGATATACATATAGTAGATCCACTATGGTGTGTCACATATTAGATTGGAATAAAAACCTATGAAATTCAGTTCTTTTATGTGTTTTTTTTTAACTTTTGACTGGCTAACTTATTTATTGTAGTATAGATAAATATTATGTTTTATACATTTTTTATCATGTGTTGATCTTCAGTTTGAAAGTGTATCTTTACCTTGTTGCATGTATTCTATGTCTGTATGCTCATTTTTATTTATTTTTATTTTTACTTGAGTGTTGATGTGAGTATTTGATACTGTTCATTATAATACTTTTAAGAGGAATGCTGTGTTCTGATTGGTCCAGATAATGCATAGAAAAGTCAATTCTGTGTCATAATAGCTTTAATATGCAACGTTTTTGATTAGGCTTGAATAAAGTCTGCTGTTATGACATTACATTTCAAACTCAAATAGCTACTTTACAACGTAGTCGTACAATGAATTTTAGATTCGACTTTCTGCATTCATTCAAGTATTGTTTGACTTCTTGGATTCCTTGTTCCATAACGATCTGCGTTGTTATTATTAACTTTTTATTGTAAATTAACCAATAAATAATTTTGACCCAAGGCCAAAAGTGAGTAAAAATATTATTTATTTACAATTAAAATTGACTGCAAGCCGTTAAATGTACACTAAAAACTTAATATTATTAAGCTTTGCTTATTCCACTTGGGCTATCCTTTGGATCTAATGTAAAAATATAAATATAATTCTAATTCAAAATAACGTAGAAAATATAATGTACTTACCGTCTCCTTTGTGAGATTCAGTGGTGGATTCGTTAAGAATTCTGTGATGAATGGTTCTGTTGGACGAAATTCTTTTAGAACACCGAAAATTGATAGCAGCAGTGAAATTTTCAGCCATTTTTCCATTTTTTCTCCAGCAAATAGCTTTTAAATTCCCATTTTCCGTGAATAATAGTCAACCAATGAAAAATACAACAGGGTCAAACTGAAATAAGAAAAAACAGTTCAATTTACAATGATTAACCTTCCAACAATAATATACTATAATATACTGTATATACAATATAGGACGTTTTATTACAGCCTTGGTTCCCACTACAGGGATTTGGACAGCAGACAGTGCAGGAATACACTACAATTAATGCTTTCCATAAAATAACTTATAGTAAAAGTATGAATATTGTAGTGTATTCCTGCCCTGTCCGCTGGTCCAAATCCGCCATGTTGGAAAAGCAGGACGCAAACCTGAGTGTAAAAAAGGACAATGAAGAGTAGTGGCCTTTATAAAACACCCTGTACAACTATACAATAATTTGGTGTACAGAATAAAATGAAATTCATTGTTCAAACATCAATTTTGTATAGAACATTGTCAGAATGAACTTATATGAATTCAACAAGTAAAATGCATTTGTTAAACTAACAAACTAATATGATAATTCCCTTTACCTAGCATAAAACTCATTACTGCCATAAAAAGTGTACACCATATGCAATTTCAGTAAATACAAAAATAAAGCACATATTCTACAATATTGAAGAAAAATGCATTTTTATGGGTGGGAAGACCCTTTCAGGAAATTCCACCTGAAAATTACGGTGAAAATGGTGTACCCACAGTTTGAAATGGAGTCCAAACCACCGAGTTAGAGATAGTGGAACAGATGTTTAATAAGAGCTACTCGGTCACCCATCCAACCGTGGACTCCAGAACTCGTGACTCAACAGCCAAACTTCATTTTTACCGACTGGCCAATCTCTTTCCCTTGAATACAATATTGCAGGACTGACCGTAACCGAGGAAGAAAAGCGCTTATTCCTTATGCCTAGTTCCACATCTTTTAGTAACACTTGCGGGATCAGTAAATATTCAAAAAATCTTTAGTTACACTCATAAAAAACGCGACAACAAGATGGCCAAGTCATCAATCATACATTCATTTCCACTGCACTGTTTCCCAAGATTAAGAACCTAGAGATAAACCTTTCGAAAATGATGGTTTGCTAATCCAAAGTTCTAGGATTCGCTCCTCGTCTGACTGGAAAAGTTTTCTGAGGCCACTCCTGTGTTTCGGAGAACACGTTGAGCCTGTCAATTTCAGCTGCCTAAAATCAGTCTTTAAGTCTCGTCAGGAGGCCCCGAAATCATTCAGTTGTGAGAAATCATTGACGATTCCCCGATCTACGGACTGGGGAAGACATATATTAAAAAAAATATCAAGCCTCACCTCGACTAATTGATATAGTGATAATCATGGTAACTAGTATGTATAAGAATATAAGATTGTATAATATTGTTGATCTGACTTGTCTTATACTAATTAACTGGAGTCTCAAAGACGTAATTGACAAAAAACAATCGAAAAATGAAAATTACTTAAAAACTCCGGCAACTTACTAGATTTGAGCCTGCCGGTTCATGCAATATTTAATTGTCTACCCAATATTTTAGTGAACATGAAATAAACATTAGTTGTGTCTGATTAGAACGGTGACGAACTTGCAAACATTATAAAGACAATAACTGTTAGTAGTCTATCGACACATTTCAATAACCTTTATCACTTCTAAATAGCAAGTTTCCTCCAACTCACTAATCCAGACATCCCCTCAATAAACATGGATATGACTCATCAGAGCTACATTACTCATGAATATTGAAAGAAAATTCTTATATTTTTTAAAATTTCTATTCAACAAATTATTTCAAGAAACTTTCTCATTCTAAGATGAAAGAGGATTCTATTTTCATGAATAATTTCCTTCTAATATATACAGACTATGAGAATATTCACAGACAATTCAATGTAAATCACTCGTACTTACCATAAAATAAATTGCAGAAAATATAGTGCTCTTCATCATTTGCTAGGTAATCGTTTTATATCTTCTTCATTAACTCCTTTATCTTTGATCTTCATATTAAAAGTTATTAGTCAATGATTTGAACGTAAATCATTTGAAAGTCATTCATAAATAGCTAAGAATAAAGTTTTTCCATTTGAATCTAGTTCAAAGTAATGACGTAACACTATCAATTTTAAAATATGTTTACAAATTTATAAGTAGTATTATAACTTATCAGAACCTAATTTATAAGAGTATTATCACACGAACCCCTGCCTACACGAAAGCATGTAGCATACTAGGTTATGTTTAAAACAGCTGATTCTACATTCTACAAAGAAGGCTGACGTTTCTACATCAGCTGACTGTTTCAAAAGCGAAGCGTCACATGGATGGGAGCTTTACCGGTAACCGGTAAAATTCAAATTCCAAATTCATAGACGTAAAAAACACCAATCAGACCATCAGATGTAACCGGTAACATTTACTCCAAGCCTCCTACGCACCAAAGAAGTTATAATAATATTCACATAGCAGTTAGTGCTATGCACTAAACATTCATTTTTTTTTGCGGTCCTGGATCAAGAAGACAATCTATAACATTTTCCCATGAAAAACCGTTGCCTCAATTATTGGAAGGGGCTAGTGGGGTGAAGTTATATACACTTTTCAGGTTTTCTGCTTATAACTCAAAAACAGGGCGTTTTTGTAAGTTTTGTAAATAAATTTAAATCTTACTAGATTTACTAAAACTTTGCTTCTGTGCCGAAAAACAAAAAATACCACGGTTTCGAGTTATAAGCTATCAAAAATGGATAGTTTTCTATAAGACCTCAGTTTTCGAAATACCTATCCTTTTAGCTCACCACTTGTTTACTTTACAAAAACCCTGTTTAGAAGAAAATTGTAGAGCATCAAATTCCCTTCAAGAATATTTATAAATAATTAATTTATCTTGGATTTTAGAAAGTCAGAGTGTTTTTAAAAAGTGTAATAATATTTACCACTCCAGTACATGGTAATTCTGGAATTACTGTAAGTGACTCAACCAAAATATTGGTTAGGACATTTCCAGGTTTCTGAAACCTCAACCAAAATATAGTCAGAGAGAGAGAGGAGGGGGGCCCACTTGGTATCAAACTCGACCCCCAACATTGGACCCTCCTCCTCTCCGTTGAACGGTCAAACGCACCTTATCGAGTGATAGCTCATTCTCCTCAGCTCATCAAAGCGATCCGAATTCATAATTATATGACTTATCAAATTCCGTTCATATAATATGAATTCCAATATAATTACAAAGGTACTTGAAAAATGACCACTGAAATAGCTCTAAACCAAAAACTACTAGAGATAAAAATGCAAGGTTGGTCTCAAATTGCAGATGGTAGCAGTACAATTAGAACCTTCAAATTCTTTTTTGGATAAAACTTAAAAGTATTTGATTTTACCAAAATTTTGCTGTTTTCAAAAAAATCATTTCAACCATTATTAGGACAATCAAATTTTGTATTGGACAGAAAAGTTGCTTGAAACATGTAATTAGAATATTAAATATCCTGAAATATGACTAATAATATCATTCTCCTATGTATGTAATGCATCCTAACTTACAGCTGTTAAAAGGATCTATAGTGTGTTATAATTGAATATATTAGTTAAATTTCTAATAAGAATAACTCATGATCTACGCATGGGAAAATCATAATAACTATTATTAGTGTCATATTCCAGGGAATTAAATTTTCTAGATGAGAGGTTTTGAGTTGAGCAGCAAGCAATTTTATTTAACTTCTGCATTGTTTAGAATGATTGCAATTGTAATGTAATCCATAATATATGTGGTATGTAATGTAATGGTATCATCCAACATTTGTAATGATAGCATCACTATCTTTTGTAGTGATCCTCCACTATTTGTAAAGATTGAAAATATTTAAAGGACAGCGCCTTTATCATTTGTAGCCTCCACCAGGTAAGGATTCTGTAATAAATGGTTATGGTGGAATATTATTATTGCACCTATTCCCCCCTCAATTACCACATCCAACTTTACCCTATGAATGTGGGAATCGTGAAAGACAGGGCGCGACAACAATATTTCACTAATTCATATTATTTCAAGGGTTCAGCATAGCTTTTGATGGTAGAACTTATATTTATAAATATTTTATTTTATATTATATTATTATTCTAACTTATAAAAGATTTTTGTAATACAAATAAAATACAGTAACTTAATTAAATAACTTTTTATTTTTTTATTTGCTCAATATAAAATACAGAATTTTAATTTATTCTCTAATAGTGAACAGAATAAATTTTTATTTAATCACCCTTTTTTTTGAATCAACATAATTTATTAATTAATTTTTAATTTTATTTATTTTTAATATACAGTACTGTTAATGGTGATGAGACAGAAATTCCGATTTAAAATGAAAACAAAAGTGACATTATGTCGTATTAAATTATTCTTCCGACTAAAATGTTTATTATATATATTTTTTATAATGATTAAAAAGATATTTGGTCTACATTACAAATACTGTATAATATAAAATGTGTTACAATACCTGATTGCCAATGGAGAAATCGGGAAATCTCAGACCATCGATGACCGCTCGCTCCGTTCAGGTACTAGGTCTGGATGAGAAGTGAAAATCTCCCTGGTCCAGCCATTAGGAAATTGAAAATCGAATTTTTTAAAATGCTGACTTTTCGATCTCATTGTTAGATTCACGGCTCTTTCTCCTTCATACAAGTTGAGGGAGAAAGAGTGTGACTTCTCGATTCAAACGTCTTTTTATATTTTGTAGCCGTGACTATTAAATTTTGTAATATCATTTTTGTAATTAGTTTTTTCTATAGGCGGTCTGGAGAGGGCGTCAACTAATTGTAATGATTTTCCCGGCTTATATATTATTTCAAAGTAATATTGCACCAATTTCGCTGCTAACTTTGCTAAGCGTGAATTTGGTTCTCGAATACTTTTGTAGTATTGAAGGCTTGCATGATCAGTTATCACTTGGAAATGTTTGTTAATGATTAAAGACCGAAAATGATTTACACTGTAAGTCACTGCGAGCATTTCCAAGTGAGTGGCAGGCCAGTTTTGCTCATTATTAGTCAGTCTGCGAGATACATAAGCTATTGGTTTTATGATACCATCCGTATCTTTTTGTGCTAAACAGGCCGCTATGCCTATGGAACATGCGTCTGTAATGATGTATATGTTTCTTTGTGATCACAATAGTGTGCTAATATTGGTTGTGTCATTACACAATTTTTCAAGTCATCAAAAGCCTTTTGATGGCTTTCATGCCATTCAAATTTGACATCTTTGTGGGTTAATTGTGTAAGAGGATATGCTCTTTTTGAGAAGCAGGGTATAAATTTCCTGTAAAATGATGTAGCTCCTAGGAATCGTTTTACTTCTGTTTTTTTTTTTTTTTTTTTGTAGATTACGTCTTGGAGACTCCAGTTAAGGAGTATAAGACAAGTCAGATCAACAATATTATACACTAGATACCATAATTACTTCAATTAGTTGAGGTGAGGCTTAATTTTGATGTGAAAGGAACTCTTGTACACTATAAAAAGCTTTATCAACTAAATATTTCTTCAATTGTTTTTTAAATATTTCTATATTTTCAAGACTCTTCAAAAACTGCGGTAGCTTGTTGTAGAATTTCCTACCAATATAACTAGGTTTTTGTTTGAATAAGCTACTATTGTGACTCACCAAGTGATAATCTCCTCGGCTTCTTGTATTATAATCATGTACATCAAGATTTTGGTTAATATCATTCGTTTTTACATATAAAGTAGCTTCATACACATATAAGCAGGGTACAGTTAGGAGACCAAGTCTCTTGAACAACGGCCTACATGAATCTAATCTATTTACTCTTTCTATACACCTAACCGCTTTCTTTTGGATCTTAAACACCCTATCAAGATTTTGTTTTGATGAATTACCCCATACTAAGATAGCATACCTAATATGTGACAGTAAGAGTTATGTTGGTAGGTTTAGGCATTTTTTGTATGGCTTCTACATTTTCAGGGAGTGGCGAAATTCCTTGGTCTGATACTAAGTGGCCTAAACTTTTTAATGATTTTAAGCAAATTTTGGATTTTTCGGGGTTTAATTTGAGATTTGCTGCCCTCAGTCTTTTAAATACTTCTTCTAGATTTTTTTTGTGTTCATCAAGTGTAGAAGACATTATATATAAATATCGTCGATGTAAATAAGGACTGATTTGTACAAAATATCTGAAAATAGGTGCGTCATTCCTCTCATAAATGAGTTTGGTGATAAATTTAATCCCATAGGTGCGCATTTGAAACAAAATAATCCTAGGGGTGTATTAAAGGCTGTTAGGTGTTTTGAATTTTCAGCTATCCTCATGGAATAAAAGGCTGAAGTCAAATCTAGAGTAGAGAGGTATTTTGCTGAACTTAAGGCTTCTAGTATTGTAGAGGGGTTTGGAAGGGGGTATCTGTCTTTTAAAATTTTATTGTTGAGTCTTTTATAATTTACTACAAGTCGAGGGGTATTATTTTTATTATGGACTATAAATGCTGGTGCGGCATAATTTGATTTTGTTTCTTCGATGACGTTTGCTCTTAGAAGTCCTTTAAGGATTTCATCCATTTCTTCTCTTTCCTTAGCAGCTAGTTTGTATGGTGGCGAAAATATGGGAGTATTATCCGTGAGGTTGATGGTTACTGGCTCAAGAGTTGACACGGGAATATCATACATCTTTTAAAAATACGTCTGAGTATTGAGTAATTAATTTTCCAAAATCTTTGTAATCTGTTTCCTCTAAGTTTTGGTTTACCTCAATTTTTTTTGTATCATGTATTATTATGTCTAGATTTTTCTTTTCCTTGGTTTGTTCATTGATGTTCTGTACTGATTTTTCATGAGAATCGATCTGTATAATGAACGGGTTGTCTATCATTATATGTAATATTATTATTTATAATTTTTGAGTTTGGGGTTTTTATGTATCCAATGCAAGCTCTGATTTTTAAAAAGATCGTTGTTGGTGAAAAATTGTAGGCTATAAATTTTATTTCAGATTTCGTTACTTCCTGTACTGAAAAATTTACTTACGTTTTATTGAGATACAGTTCATTTGGCCTGAAATTCAAGCTGACATTTTCCTGCACATTTCAAATGTTTTGTACTGAGAAAGAGGCAATTTCAAGTGATTTTATGATTAAATCAGTTGGTAACCAAATAGATTGAAGTTCATTGTTATTCATATTTGGTAGTGTAATTTGATTTACAATAGGCGAAGATTGTGCTGCATAAGCTATCTCGCTAAATGTGCCTAGTGATTGTCCACGTGGGAAATGTAATGTTTTATTGGAGGTGTTGTAAATGCTAATTCGATAATCACACGTTGCAATTTTTTTTATTTGAAAACAAACTTCGCTGTATTTGTACATTATTTCATGCTGAGGATTGAAAAATTTAAAATCTTTCTCTGCTGAAAATTCAGACAATGACAATGGAATATTATACAATTCGGACGGATGTATTCGAATGTCGTTTTCCGTGAAAATTGTTTCGCCGTGAAAATTGTTTTTTTCTGACTGACTTAGCTTTTTCTCCGTATCCGTTCGCATGGGAATCGTTAGATCTTTATTAACAACAATTTTCTTAGAAGAGAAATCGATGAGAACATTATGTTCTTCCAAAAACTTGTTTCCTAATAAAATGTCTGTTGATAAATCCTGTACTATGTAGCATAATTGTGAAAATTGTTTTTCTTGTATTGAAAATTTTACTTCTGCAATTCCAAAAAAAGGAATTTTCTTTTGATTTGCGGCATAGCCTACAGAATTATGTTAGGATCCTCTATTATGTCACTCGCTTGTACCAAGTTTTTTCTGGCTAATGTGACATTTGACCCAGTGTCAAAAAGTATAATAATGTCCTTGTTATTTGACATAGCTTCTAGATGGAGTGCTGAATCTATCTGATAGCATTTTTCGGTGGCTTTAGATCTGCTTGATTCTTTGTTCGGCAAATATGATTGAGGGTCCTGTATGATATGAATTAGATTTTCTATTTTGTGAATTAATACTGGCTTTTGTTCTATTGTGGTCAACGGTTTGTTTTCGAGTGCATACTTATGTATTGTATCGAGTTGGGAATTTTTAAAGCTCGCTATCTCGTCAGCCGATGAGAAAGCTTCAAGTGTTCTATACACTCGATTACTTCATGTAATAGTATAAAATATTCATGAAATGTTCTATAGTTGTGCAGAGTGTCTTTCGTTTTGTCTGGCCTCCTAGGCGTATTATTTTTTTGAAGGTGGCATGCGTGTTGTTGGGACCTTCAGGCAATATTTGTCTAACTCCAACTATTTTTTCGGCCAATATTCTTATTTCTTTGTCAACTGGGCCAGTATTGTCGTCATAGTGGTAAAAGTGTCCCGTTTTGTTATCACTGACCAAAATTGAATCGGTCTGTAAGCCTATTTTATTCTCGCTGTGCTTGTATGTTATGAAAAATATCCATAAGTGGCTAGTTTTTACATTTTTTCCTATCCATTGAGGTAGTATTTCGTTATTGGAATTTATTAAATCATAAGTAAGTTGGTCATTGAATACTTGAATATGAGTTGCTACAAGAAAAGCATAATTGTTCAGTATGTATTCTACTATGTGAGTAATATTTATTTTATCCAGCTGTGTTGGTTGTTGAAAAATTTGGGTTTTAGTTACTGTTTGAGGGTTTTTACTGTTTAAATTTTTTATTGGTTTTTGTGATTGATTTGGAAGATCTGATTTGTCCGCTTTTTTTGAGTGTATGTATTGTTTATTATCTCTAATACCACATGGTTCCACTTTGGCATTGCATGATGGCATAATAATTTTCTTTTCTTTGTGGGTGTTCACGGGTTGATAGGATTGTTTTGCTGCCGCATGTGCGTACGTCATAGTATTTTTTTCTCTTGTATTTGATTTTTATTTACCGGACATCCATCAACTACGATATTGTTTTTGGATGCCCTGTTTATGAGTTTTTTGAATTCACAATTTATTGAAATAGCAGTTATCTGTACTGTGGCCCTGCTTGTTGCATATAGCACACGTAACTTTTTTATTCACATCTGGGTTGGCTAGGCCGTTATGAAAGCAATCTTTTGTTGTGTGATTCGAATAATGACATATTTCACAAGGTGTGTTACGTATTTCTCCTTTAAATTGTTTTTCATACATGGGGTATTGTTTGTAGTTTGGTTTATGATAGTAACTGTTATTGGCTTGAACTTGGTTGTGTCTTGGGTAAGTATTGTAACTGTTTGGTTGTCTACGATTTATATTACCAGTTCTGTGATCCATATTAATGGGATTCTGATTGCTTACTGCTTTACGACTATTATTTTGGTTAAAGTACCCTGTCTTCTGATTTATATTAAAGCCATGGTTCTGTATATTTTGTTGACTATTGTTTGTCGCTGAACCATTCATGTTTAAGGAGTGAAACGTGTTCCGTTTGCTGGAGTAATTTTTCTAATTTGTCTGTTAGGTTATTTATTTTTTCATCTTGAGCTTCTGATATTTTGCGGAGAGGCTGTGTGATCCCTAACCGATCGTCTGTCATGAACTGGGATAACTCATATTTTTTAATGTTTTCCTCGAGCTGTTTCATTGTGTTATTCGGTAACATGCAAATTTTATTGAGAATGTGAGGTAAAAGTCCTCGCATTATGTGTACCTCACCTTCCGCGCTTCACCTATTTGTGACTCTATTTTCCTACACAGAAACTGTATGTGTGCCATATAATTTTGTATAGTTTCCGAATGAGTCATTTTTCTGTTTGTGAGCTCGATTTCGAGTTTTTCAAGGTGTGCCACTGGTTCGAAATAATCTTTCAATTCCTTTTCCATGTTTTCATAATTCAAATTATTCTGTGCCTGTAATCTATCACTTATAGTTTCGAAATAGTGAGCCGCACTACCTTTTAGATAAAATGGTAAGTAGAGTAAAGAGTCCACGAATTTGCCTTTGCAGTCCTATTAAAGTTTCCAAAAAATTAATGAATGTCTTCGTGTGGTGTGGCGGAATAAGTTGGTGGCGTGATGAATGGTCTCTTTCGGTCTGCTATTTCGGTTTGAGTATCTGAATTTGTTTTTATTGTTTCGGTTTGAGTATCCGGAATTGTTTTAGGTGTTTCTGTTTGAGTCTCCGAATTCGTTGTAATTGTTTCGGGTGGAAAAAATATATCAGTTTTGCTGGCTGTTGGTGTTAATAATTTATTTGGTGTATATTGAAGAGTTAATTTGTTCTCCTGTGCTTGTTAGTCTAAAATTTCTTCGTAGATGATTTTCAAGGATGTATAAATCGGGATAGCTATCTTTTAATGTGTCCGAGAGCGGAACCCGATCGATTATGTATTGTATTGCTCTATCACGCTCTTTCTGATATTCTGAAATATCATTAAAACTTTCTTTTATGAGACGAAGATTTGAACGGATAAACTCAAGATCAGCATTAGCGGGAATGTAAAGATTGTATTCCTGCGATAATTGTTTCGCTTTTTCCAAATTAAGTTTACCAGTTTGAATGGTACGTAAATCAGTAATAGATGTCATTTTTTAAAAACAGAACTTATATAGAAATGAGCGACATCCCGTAACATGCAACCTAATACGTTATGGTAGGTCAAGTACAAAACAATATAAATACCGTAATGAATGAGAAGCAATCTGTGCTTCTAACCTTGTTGAATTGACACTTTCCACGCTCACAGCGTTCACTGTGTTGGAATCAATAATAATAATAATAATAATAATCATGAAGTATTTTCTACTCTAAAACATTTTTTTTTCAGTTCATTAATAATTTTTAATAATTGTCGTTGTTCTATAATTATTTGTTTGTTTTCTTACTATCAACTGACAATAGCCTATAATAATTCATTTTTGTTATCAGTATTATTGATTAGCACGGAAGTTTTCATTTTTTTGACACTATTATTAAATTTATTATTAATATCATTTTCTGAAATCTAATTTTTAAGTTGGTTTTATTTAAAAAATATTATCATATAACTGGGAGGGATCGGGAAAGTCCAACGTTCTTATTTAGATTAATCGGCTTTAACATTTATTATGATTTTAGTTTAAATAAAGCAGAAATAAACTCGGCGTAAACATCCACCATTTTTGTAATGGTATCATCCAACATTTTTAATGATAGCATCACTATCTTTTGTAGTGATCCTCCACTATTTGTAAAGATTGAATATATTTAAAGGACAGCACCTTTATCATTTGTAGCCTCCACCAGGTAAGGATTCTGTAATAAATGGTTATGGTGGAATATTATTATTGCACCTATTCCCCCTCAATTACCAAATCCAACCTTACCCTATGAATGTGGGAATCTTGAAAGACAGGGCACGACAACAATATTTCACTAATTCATATTATTTCAAGGGTTCAGCATAGCTTTTGATGATAGAACTTATATTTATAAATATTTTATTCTATATTATATTACTATTCTAACTTATAAAAGATTTTTGTAATTCAAATAAAATATAGTACTGTAATTAAATAATTTTTTTTTATTTGCTCAATATAAAATACAACCTCAACCTCAACCAAAATATTATTATTATTATTAACCAAAATATAGTCAGAGAGAGAGAGAGGAGGGGGGCCCACTTGGTATCAAACTCGACCCCCAACATTGGACCCTCCTCCTCTCCGTTGAATAACGGTCAAACGCACCTTATCGAGTGATAGCTCATTCTCCTCAGCTCATCAAAGCGATCCGAATTCATAATTATATGACATATAAAATTCCGTTCATATAATATGAATTTCAATATTATTACAAGGGTACTTGAAAAATGACCACTGAAATAGCTCTAAACCAAAAACTACTAGAGATAAAAATGCAAGGTTGGTCTCAAATTGCAGATGGTAGCAGTACAATTAGAACCTTCAAATTCTTTTTTGGATAAAACTTAAAAGTATTTGATTTTACCAAAATTTTGCTGTTTTCAAAAAAATCATTTCAACCATTATTAGGACAATCAAATTTTGTATTGGACAGAAAAGTTGCTTGAAACATGTAATTAGAATATTAAATATCCTGAAATGTGACTAATAATATCATTCTCCTATGTATGTAATGCATCCTAACTTACAGCTGTTAAAAGGATCTATAGTGTTATAATTGAATATATTAGTTAAATTTCTAATAAGAATAACTCATGATCTATGCATGGGAAAATCATAATAATTATTATTAGTGTCATATTCCAGGGAATTAAATTTTCTAGATGAGAGGTTTTGAGTTGAGCAGCAAGCAATTTTATTTAACTTCTGCATTGTTTAGAATGATTGCAATTGTAATGTAATCCATAATATATGTGGTATGTAATGTAATGGTATCATCCAACATTTGTAATGATAGCATCACTATCTTTTGTAGTGATCCTCCACTATTTGTAAAGATTGAAAATATTTAAAGGACAGCGCCTTTATCATTTGTAGCCTCCACCAGGTAAGGATTCTGTAATAAATGGTTATGATGGAATATTATTATTGCACCTATTCCCCCTCAATTACCACATCCAACCTTACCCTATGAATGTGGGAATCGTGAAAGACAGGGCGCGACAACAATATTTCACTAATTCATATTATTTCAAGGGTTCAGCATAGCTTTTGATGGTAGAACTTATATTTATAAATATTTTATTCTATATTATATTACTATTCTAACTTATAAAAGATTTTTGTAATTCAAATAAAATATAGTACTGTAATTAAATAATTTTTTTTTATTTGCTCAATATAAAATACAGAATTTTAATTTATTCTCTAATAGTGAACAGAATAAATTTTTATTTAATCTCCCTTTTTTTTTGAATCAACATAATTTATTAATTAATTTTTAATTTTATTTATTTTTAATATGCAGTACTGTTAATGGTGATGAGACAGAAATTCCGATTAAAAATGAAAAAAAGTGACATTATGTAGTATTAAATTATTCTTCCGACTAAAATTTGTATTATATATTTTTTATAATGATTAAAAAGATATTTGGTCTACATTACAAATACTGTATAATATAAAATGTGTTACAATACCTGATTACCAATGGAGAAATCGGGAAATCTCAGACCATCGATGACCGCTCGCTCCGTCAGGCACTGGGTCTGGATGAGAAGTGAAAAATCTCCTTGGTCCAGCCATTAGGAAATTGAAAATCGAACTTTTTAAAATGCTGACTTTTCGATCTGATTGTTAGATTCACGGCTCTTTCTCCTTCATACAAGTTGAGGGAGAAAGAGTGTGACTTCTCGATTCAAACGTCTTTTTATTTTTTGTAGCCGTGACTATTAAATTTTGTAATATCATTTTTGTCATTTATGACAGTAAGTTACTGTAAACTATGTATTTTTTGTTCTTTTTTGAGGATGAAGCCTACATAGGTCTGAGCATGGGTAGAGTTAGATGATGGTGATTGATCAGTTGGACCTGCAGTTTCAGGTGGGCTCCGAACAAGGGCGGTTCCAGAGAGGGGGCCCCCGAGAATCCAGGAATTTTTCTAGTATAAGGTGGTATTGGTAAAAACAAAGTTTTAACGGTGCTAAAACTGTGTAAACTTAATCTAATAGGCTACGTAAAAGATAACCCTTTTCAATATTTATTTCAACACGATTAAAAACAAAGCTAGGGGCATTAGTTTTGGCTAAAGACGGTAGTTGGTATAGCGCTGTCTCCGTTGTCATTACGGACAATGTTTGTAATGACCTCAAATCAATTACCTATAGCTCACTGGAGTGTCTTGGCTTACGAGGTATATTCCTTCTATTTTAATTGAAGCTCATGAAGAAAATGAGAGATCTGCACATCTGCTTGAAAACTTGAAAGTCGGACTCGACAAGTTCTCCCCTATTATTGGCAATTGCAGGGCCGGTCTGGGGAGGTTGGGGGCCCCTGGGCATTAACTACCTGGGGGCTCCTTACTGGGGGATATGGAATACCCCTCAGATCAAAGGGGGGTCAGGGAGCCCAACCCGGAAAATGTTTTAAAATAATAAAACCGCTTTTTACTAGTTATTTTACCAAAAAACCTGTAGTACTCAACACTTTTTTGATTGCAATATTGCACAGACAAGATAGATTTTTTAAGGAAGTAGTTTATTGCTAGAAATTCAAACATTCACATTACACAGGTTAAATACTTGACCAAGTAAAAACTTGCACAACGTTTTTTTTATAAATCGTCAAGATTTGTTTTTATTACATACTAAAATTAAAATAATATTGCTTTTAGCCTTGATGAACCTCTTGGCTATTTGAGTAAATTTAAGTGCATGTACATCATTAGAATTAGCCAACTCATCTATAGCAATATTTTTGTCAATGTTTGTAAACAAATCTCGTTCAACCGCCATTAGTATGAACCATTTGTAATTTTGATCTCGCATCTCTCGCACGTCGCCCTTAACAATGTTTTAAACCAATAAAATAATAAATTATTTGAAGCAACGTGTATTGTGGAATATAACAAGTAGTGGGTTTAAATGAAAACATAAATACAAAAAATATTTGAAACGTATTTTTTTTATTATTCCTAGCTCTGGGGCCCCTGGTGATCGCCAGGTAGCCACCCGGGCCAGGACAGTGGAGACAAACTGACAAACATGACTTCTTTTGAAGGGGAACTAGAGTTATGGTAAAACCACGGAACATTTGAAAAAGAAAAAGGTGTCCAACTGCCTAGCGACATATTGGAAGTCTTGGAAAAATGTGACTGTAACATTTTTCCAATGATTCACAGTCTTTTGAGAATCTTGGCTACACTTCCAGGTAACTCATAACTCTACTCTTACATCAGCATATACCTAATATAGTGCAAAGTAAAATAATTATTCAATGTGTAAATCTTTTTCGTTATGATTTAATGTTGGAGTCTTTATTCATTAATTTCATTCCAGACTATGGCTCTACCTAGTACCTACCAAACAAAGCTTGCATGTTATAGTTTAAATCGCTTGTAGGTATACATGCAGATGCAGTTTATTTACTTTGAAGACGGTGTAATAATCATTGATGCCGGATAATGATACTGGATATAACCCTCAAATTAGGTTCCATCACATTGTAATAAAATATTCTAAAAGAATTAAAAATAAATAATAGTTTTCTTTTATAATTTTACTGATTCGAAACAGTATAATGTATTTATGTGTTCTACAATCAATTTAAATCTACCATGATATTTCATGTTTAATTTAGTTTGGTTCAATCATAGTTGTTATGAAACAATAATCTCAATAATTAATATAAACTTAATTAAACAACTTTTGAATGGAAATTAACTCACGTTATGGCGTGACGGCCGTTTCGCTCTGTTGTCTAGAGCATCGTCAGACGACCCACAGTACACACGAGTGTACTGTGGGTCGTCTGACGATGCTCTAGACAACAGAACGAAACGGCCGTCACGCCATAACGTGAGTTAATTTCCATTCAAAAGTTGTTTTATTAAGTTTATATTACATATTAGTGGAAACAAGATGGATCTTCAACATCATAACTCAATAATTAATTACAGTTAGTGTGGCACAAGCCGAGCGAGCATTTTCAACACTCAGAAGAATTAAGTCTTGGCTGAGAGCGCGGATGGGGGAGACAAGACTTACGGGATTTTGCTTGCTCCACGTCTACAAAGACATCAATGTGGAGGTTGACAAAATGATTGAAAGATTTGCAAAGGAAGGGCCGAGGCGCTTAGTTTGTAATTTGATGTAAATAGTTGCTACTTATCAGTTGTTTAATTTTTATTAAAGAAACAATTATTAATTTTTATTGTGTTTGTTTTTATTACCTGATACGTAAAAAATAGATATTTATTAGTCTACCATTTTAAAACAATCTCTCTTGGAACTTTAAACTTTCTAGCTCAAATTGAGTTAATTACTGTATTTAGAATGTAAATGCTATAAGTTCAATATTTCAGCGCAACATGTCCAACATAAGCTGTTTCTTGTTCCGGAAAAACACATAACTACAACGTAATACACAAGCTGGCTAAGTAAACGTTTTAGTCTCTTCAGATAGCTTAAAAACACGTTTAAATGCACTTAATTTTTAAAAATTTTCTGGGGGAGGGCCCCCGGACCCCCCGATAAGTGATCCCCCCTAATACTGGAATGCCCCCCCCCCCCCGAAATTAGGCCGTGGAACCGCCCTTGGCTCCGAATCACCGGGAAGTGGTTTTGACAGTAGAGAACAGAGTCTTTTTGCTGGCCAATTCATTCGGTCACCCTTACAAAGAGGTTCAGGACTTGGTAGCTTATCACCAAGATTAGTTCTGTTAACGTTCTGTGGTAAATTCAACGACATGCAGCCAATTTTAATTGTGAATAAATAATTTTATTTACAAGTTAGTTTGAAGTGACTGACAATTGAATAAACTGACAAATATACATAAACAGAATTTATTAATTTCGAATTCCTTTAATTGCTATTGCTTTATACTGAAGACTTCCGCAATGGCGGATATTGACAACAGCATTGAAAAGCTGATGGGAATCGATGAATGCTACTGTACAAAAATATCAGTCACCACCGGGAATCGAACCACGGACCTCTCAATTGCCGGTTGAGCGCCTTAACCACTAGACCATGGAGACCCTTTATAATAATTTTATTTATTCATAATTAAAAATCACTACAAGTCGCTCAATTTACCATAAAAAGTTAATATTAACAACGCAGACCGCTATAGAAACAAGAAATCCAAGAAATTAGTTCTGTATTACATAAATAATTCAATTTTCCTCATGACAATATAGGCCTTCTAGCCTATTAATTACAAGAGCTATTGAACTCATCAAAATTGACATTATTATGTAGCCTAGGCTGCCTAGGATAACTTAGCAATCAATTCGTGGAAAATGTTCATAAATTTTTAAAAAAATCAACTTAAAATGCAACCACTTCAGGAACTTTGGAACAATTCATGCAGTTGTATAATTTAGAAACGTATTTCAAGATAGAAATGCAACCACTTCAGTTACCTCCCTCTCATAAACCCCCCCCCCCCCTGACCGCAAGGCTATATGCAACACTACTTCAATGGAAGGCCACTTCACCTTTACCTATTATATCTATGTATTTCAAAATTGTATTTTTTTATTTTGTTTCTGACCTCTTGACTATTATAAATAATTGAGATTACATGAAAGATCGACTTTTACATGAAGATGAGAGTATTTATTGTTTAGAGTACTGTACCGGTACAGCTTTGTTTCAAGTTCAAAAACTTGTATATTGAAGTTAACTAGGTCTACAATGTGTCATGTTTATAATATAACGAAATACTCATTAATTCTTATTTTCTCTTGTTTTTTAATTGATACTAGATAATTCCATACACCTTACAGAATCAACCAATTTCAAAATTTCCGAACAATAGGCCTACTAATTAATTACCAAATTAATTTCAATACATTCACTTATCACAAGTTTGGAAGAAATCCAAGAAATTTGGAAATTAATAAATTCTGTATATTTATCAGTTTTTTAAATTGTCAGTTACTTCAAAACTAACTTGTGATATACGAGCCGATAATTGTGGCCAAGACTAAAATGATCGCTGTTGTGTAGAAGGGTCATTGTTGTAGTCAAGAGGTTAAAGCTGTGCGTAGTGTTTTTGTTCATAATTAATTTTTTCAATTTTTCTTGTATTGAATATTATTAAGGCTTTGAAATTTTATCTATTGTTGTGAGAAAAAACCTTTTTCAATTATTTTGTGCAATATGGGATTACAAAGTTGAAATTTTTCGGTTTCCGGGGGCAATTGACCCTACCAATGAGCGATTTTAAAATTTTGTTAAATTGTTCATAAATGAAAGACACCTTGAGGAATGAAAACAAATATTTTCTATATCAATTTAACAAACAGTTTTTTTCAAAACTATTGATTTAAAAAAATGTGTTTTGAAAAAAGTAATTACTTGATTGGAATAAAAATATGTCATTTAATTCCTCAAGGTGTTTTTCAATTACAGTAAATTTATTAAAAGTTTAAAATCACTCATAGGTGAGATCAATTGCCCCAAAAACCGAAAAATGTCAATTTTGAACCCCCATATTACACAAAATAATTGAAGAAAAATTTTTCCGCACAGCAGTAGATAGCATTTCAAAGCCTTAATAATATTCGATGCAATAAACTTTGAAAAAAAATTATGACCAAAAACCCTGCGCACAATCTCAAGGAACCCGACCAGCAATTGGGAGGTCCGCGGTTCGATTCCCGGCGGTGACTGATATTTTTGTACAATAGCATTCATCGATTTCCATCAGCTATTCAAAGCTGTTGTCAATACCCGCCATTGTGGAAGTCTTCAGTATAAATTAATAGCACTTGAAGGAATTCGAAATTAATAAATTCTGTTTCTGTATATTTGTTTAATAATAATAATAATAAATTTATTTCTCTCAAAAAGAACATTACAATTTTTAAATAAAACAGAAATAGTTACATATTAAATAATACTATTCATTAAACATTTTTGTTTGAGAAATTAGGTACTCCCGAGAATTCCTTTATGGGAGTTACCAGCTGTGAAATTTAAATACATTTTGCAAACATGAAAACAAAATTAATAAGCTACATCCTAAACTCGTAGCATTAATAAATACATTTATATTTTAAATTGAAACAAAACTTACAACTCGTTTTCCAATCAAGTTAAAAGGAAGCAACAAAATTAAGTTGAATGATACAACACTTATTATACTTTATGTACTACAGTTATATGGTTATAAATTGTAAGTTACTTCAAAACTAAGTTGTGATAAACACTTCTTTCCACATATAAGTCTAACTCTAGTGTAAACTTTGTAAGATTATAATAGAGTGTAGCAAGAGTCTAGATTGGTCTACGAGAGCGTTCTCTATCACTTGCTCTGTCTTACCTTGACAAGACTCAATACTTGTCTCACTTGTCAATACTTGTCTCCCTCCATAAACGGAGTCTCCAAGACGTAATCCTGAAAAAAATCACAATAAGTTATCGCTTGTAAAGCCTAAAAGTAAACTAGTTCAATATTGAATGAAGTAGCTTACCCGTCATTTCTATTATTGACCATGAGTAAGTGAAATGCTGTAACTTTAGAAAGAAATGCAAATTTTCTATTGTTTGCCAGGGTCACGACACAAAAAATGAAATTCGAATATTTGTGTACAGTTCAAAAAGGAGAAGAAGAAAGTGAAGAAGAAAGAGGACGAGGATGAGCAGGATGAGAGGGAGGTAGAGGAAGAGGAAGAGGAGGAGGAGGAGGAGGAGGAGGAGGAGAAAAAGGAGAAGAAGAAATTGGTTAAAAGGAGGAGATGGAGGAAGGGAAAAATAAGAAGAAAGAGAAGGAAAAGAAGAAGATGAGGAGGAGGAGAAAAAGAAGAAGATGAAAAAGGAGGAAGAGGAGCAGGACGAGGTAGAGGAGGAAAAGGAGTAAGAGAGTAAGGAGAGGATGAGGAGGAGGAGAAAAAGAAGAAGATGAAAATGGATAAGGAGGAGGAGAAGGAGGAAGAGGAGCAGGACGAGGTAGAGGGGGAAAAGGAGTAGAAGAAAAGGAGTAAGAGAGTAAGAAGAGGATGAGGAGAAGAAGAAAGAGAAGGAGAAAGAAGATGAGAAAAAGGAGGAGAAGAAGAAAGAGAAGGAGAAAGAAGATGAGAAAAAGGAGGAGATGGATGAAGAGGAGAGAAAGAACGAGTAAAAGTAGAAGAATGAGGAGGAGAACGAGAAGGAAGAGGAAGAAAAGAAGAAGAAGGCGAAGGAGGAGGAGGAGGAGGAGGAGGAGGAGAAATAATAAGAAAAAGAGGAAAGAGGAGGAAAAGAGGAATGATGATGATGATGATGAGGTGGAGGAGGGGGAGGAGGAGGAGGAGAGAAAGAAGATGTTCAAGGAAGAGGAGAGAAATAAGACGAAGGAGAAGGAAGAGGAGGAAAATGAGAACGAAAAAGAGGAGGAGAAAACGAAGAAGAAGTGAACAGATAAGAGTTCAATTGAGACATTCTGGATTGATTGCAAGGCGAGGGGCGAACAGGGGGAGTAAACAAAACATGTCAATAATTGCTTTAGCGGAAGTAGTTGATACTTTATCATTATATAATTATTGGTTTAGCGGAATGATGATGATGATGATGAGGAGGAGGAGGAGGAGGGGAGGAGTAGGAGGAGAGAAAGAAGATGTTCAAGGAAGAGGAAAGAAAGAAGACGAAGGAGGAGAAGGAAGAGGAGGAAAATGAGAACGAAAAAGAGGAGGAGAAAACGAAGAAAAAGAAAGAGGAGAAGAAAAACGGAGGAGGAGGAGAAGAAAAAAAGAAAGAAGAAGAGAGTGGAGAAGAAGAAAAAGAAGAAGAGGGGAATTCGAAGAAAAAACGACAAAGATAAGTGTGGAGATCAAGAAAAAGAAGAAGAGGGAAAAGAAGATGATGAAGGGGGGGGGGAAGAATTTGAACAATACTGATAGTACACTACCACGTGTGTTAAAAGATTTAATTTTGTCTATGACTGAACTTGTCGTCAAAACATGTTGGCCTTGAATGCAAATAAGAAGGAATCAGCTAATTTTTATCACACTTCTGTCTGACGCTTCGGTGTGAACATTGTTTCTCTGCTAGCTGCTAGTGTTCTAGATTAAAAGTGCAAAGTGAGTAGAAAAACCTGAGTATTGCAAAACATTTGTATAATATTCAATTAATATGGTTATTAAAATTATATGGTTATTAATTAATATGGAAATAAATATTTGGAATATACCCCCTTTTTTACTAAAGAGTAATATTCTGTATTTCCTCGAAATGGTTTTTTTTTTTTTTTTTTTTGTAGATTACGTCTTGGAGACGTGGGTGGATATCTTGGGTGGGGGATATCTGGTTGACGAACCTCCCCCTTTGGAAATTTTCCAAGTAATACAAACTAAAACAAAATCGTTTGAATCATAACTTGAGATCCTTTAAAAATTTAATATAAATTCTGATGTTCTGAATTTTACAGTTATAGAATTATTTTTTTTTTCAGTTTATTTCAAAGATGATGATTTCATACAATTAGTAGGCTTAATTTAACTTAAAATAAAATCAATCAAAATTCTTTATTCGCCACATTTTACAAATTGAACAGAATTTTAAAATAAATAAATATCTTAGTTTGAAAAAAGCTTAAAGCTAGAAAAATTTAGAGATAGTTCGTATGGGTATTGCCAGAAAAACCTAAGTTTGTGTGATAGCAATGAGTTTCAGTGACAAAAAAAAAAATGAAAGTGAAAATATATATGTTAAAAAATTATAGTGTATCTATGATTTTCCATGTCGCTATTTTCTTGATTATGGTGATTCTATTTTTGATGAACAAATGTCATGTGTTATTGTTGTTTTGAGAATGTATATGGACATACATGGTTATAATATGGACTTACATCTTGACGTACATGGTTATGATACAAGAAGCCGAGGAGATTATCACTTGGTGAGTCACAATAGTAGCTTATTCAAACAAAAACCTAGTTATATTGGTAGGAAATTCTACAATAAGCTACCGCAGTTTTTCAAGAGTCTTGAAAATGTAGAAATATTTTAAAAACAATTGAAAAAATATTTAGTTGATAAAGCTTTTTATAGTGTACAAGAGTTCCTTTCACATAAGAATTAAGCCTCACCTCAACTAATTGATATAGTAATTATGGTATCTAGTATATATGACTAGTGTTAATCTGAATTGTCTTATACTCCTTAACTGGAGTATCCAAGACGTAATCTACAAAAAAAAACAAAAAAAAAAAACATTAATATGGCTTTAGGTATTATTACAAAGTATAATTGGTTATATTGATAGATAGAATTCATTTATGGCTGAGTTAGCGATTCTATTTGAGATTAAGTGGTCCGGTATGAAGTCAATTAATTTATTGCTTATGTAAATTCTCCCCTGCGAACATTTAAATCTGTTCTTGGAACGAAATAGCTATATCTTGAACGAAAATTGTAGTTCGAGTTCTGGATGGTTGAAAAATGTTTCTATTTCTATTTATGTATACAATTGAATTATTTATGAAAATTTGTCTGACAGTCAAAACATTTAACTCGGTATATAATGATTAACTTCTTATTTTGAAAATGATCTAATCTGACCATAATCAAAAGATTTTTTTGTAGATTACGTCTTGGAGACTCCAGTTAAGGAGTATAAGACAAGTCAGATTAACAATTATTGTACTATCTTATACACTAGTTACCATAATTACTATATTAATTAGTTGAGGTGAGGCTTAACTTTAATGTGAAAGGAAATCTTGTCACTATAAAAAGCTTTATCAACTGAATATTTTTTCAATTGTTTTTTAAAAATATTTCTATATTTTGAAGACTCTTTGAAAAATACGGTAGCTTGTTGTAGAGTTTCCTACCAATTAACTAGGTTTTTGTTTGAATAAGCTACTATTGTGGCTCACCAAGTGATAATCTCCTCGGCGTCTTGTATTATGTCAAGATTTTTTTTTTATTGCTGATAATGCCCACATGAGTCCGAGACTTGTGCGTGGGAATGAGGTGAATGGTAACAGATATAGATGCCAGACAGATGAGCGGGATTCGAACCCACGACCTCTGAAACGACAGCAAGCTGAAGTTGTGACACCCCAACCAACTGCGCTAAGCGGCGTTTAATATCACTCTTTTTTACATACAAAGTAGCTTCATACGCATATAAGCAGGGTGCAGTTAGGAGAACATGTCTCTTGAACAACGGCCTACATGAATCTAATATATTCACTCTATTCATACAGCTTTCTTTTGGATTTTAAAAATCTTATCAAGGTTTTTTTGATGAACTACCCTAAGATAGCATACTGTTTTTTTTTTTTTTTTTTTTTTGTAGATAACGTCTTGGAGACTCCAGTTAAGGAGTATAAGACAAGTCAGATCAACAATTATACACTAGATACCATAATTACTCCAATTAGTTGAGGTGAGGCTTAATTTTGATGTGAAAGGAACTCTTGTTCACTATAAAAAAAAATTTTCAATTGTTTTTTAAATATCTCTATATTTTCAAGACTCTTCAAAAACTGCGGTAGCTTGTTGTAGAATTTCCTACCAATATAACTAGGTTTTTGTTTGAATAAGATACTATTGTGACTCACCAAGTGATAATCTCCTCGGCTTCTTGTATTATGTCAAGATTTTGGTTAATATCACGCTTTTTTACATACAAAAGTAGCTTCATACACATATAAGCAGGGTACAGTTAGGAGACAAAGTCTCTTGAACAACGGCCTACATGAATCTAATCTATTCACTCCATCCATACACCTAACAGCTTTCTTTTAAATCTTAAACCCCCTATCAAGGTTTTGTTTTATGAATTACCCTTTATTAAGATAGCATACCAATATGTGACAGTAAGAGCCCATGGTAAGCTGTAAAAAATAACTTTTTGTCATTTAATCTAGCAAGCTGTTGCAGGACAAATACCCCAGATGAAATTTTACAACAAACCGAATTTTCTCAATGTATGGAGCCCAGGTCAATCGTCTATCCAACTGAACTCCTAGAAATGCAATGGTTTTTATAACTAGCACCAAGGTTGTGAGCAAAAGATACAACTTCGTAAATATTAGTGCGTGGTCACCTTGTCCAACAAGATGATGTAAAAAGGTAGGCCTATTATAGTAGCATTACTTAACACAGGAGTACCAAGTATTCAGTAACATGATTTATTTTAATCCGTCGCAAATATGATCTAAGTTACAGGCCGGTAAACGTAGGCTAGCATTATCTTTCAGTTTTTAAATGTTTAAGTCAGTGCGTAAATTGATGTATTTTTATTTGCTTCTGTAGTTTTAATTTTATTTCTTTAATCGAGTTTGTTTCTTTTTTGTTTAGTATTCATTCCCCAACCAAACAGGTTTTGTAACCTTTGGAGCAGGGTAATAAAATTAATATTCTTGGATTTCTTCTCCCATAACAATCTGCGTTGTTAATATTGACTTTTCATTGTAAATTCAGCAGTCACTTTTAGATGTGAATAAATTGTAGGCCTATCTCTACTCACTCAGACCATAGGTTTTCAAGTCATGATGTCTCCATGACTCGAAAACGTTTGGCCTGAGTGAGTAGAAATATTATTTATTCACAATTAAAATTGACTGGAAGTCGTTGAATTTACAATAAAAAGTCAATATTGAAATACTATTGTGTTATTGTATGTCCGCATCCGGCTTCTGATGTCTACTATAGTAGCCTACCAATCTATATTTTCTAAAATAAGTGGAAATAAATTTGAAATGTCTGTATTTCGTTTCAAAATTTGTATGTCCGCATCCGGCTTCTGATGTCTACTAGTACCAATCTATATTTTCTAAAATGCTGTTAAATACATATTTTGTTTTTTCTTTCTAGATAAAACTCGATCATGGCTTTTGACGGTAATAAAAATATTGGCTTTCAAAAAAAGATCGACTCCCATTTTGGCACCAAAGCCTGTCATGAGGGCCAAGAACCTGATCAGTGGGGCTATATGGATGTTGTACCACCTATCTGTATGTCATCAACTTTCAAGCAGCTGGAACCAACTGTAACAGTAAGTCTAAAGGAGGCAACTTATTGCACTAGACCGCTTTCGTAGATCAGTGTGGACCAGAGTTGAACTGGTTTCATTGTCACACGAGAATGATCTCTGAGACCCTAGAGCGATATAGACAAAAACCAAATTTATAAATTTCGAATTTCTTTAAGTGCTATAAATTTATGCTGCAGACTTCCGCAATGGCGGATATTGACAACACCATTGAGTAGCTCAAATCAAATCAAATCAATTTATTGAGCCATAAAAACAATACACGAATAGGCCAAGTCAATAAGTATAAAGTGAATTATAATGTACAATCACTAATAAATATAATATTAGGTCAAATTTAATACAGTCTACAACAAAGTGAAAGTATACCGCAATAGGTAAAAACATTAAAAAAACATAAAATCAATTCAGTCAAATTAACAACACTTAGGCATAACATTATAGAGCACAGCATGTCATAAAACATGAAATATCACATTGAAGATAAAATAACTACTCTGTCACATTAGCAATTATTTGTCCTATCATTTAGGAACTCTTCCACACTGTAGTAGGCCTTACCTACAAGGAACGCATACAAATCCTTCTTAAATGTCCTAGATTAAATGTATAAAGATCTAGGTAATTTATTAAAAAGCTTTATACCATAGGAACTTGGATTTTTATCAGAAAACTTCAACCTGTGATGCTTAATGAATGGGTTGCCCCTACCTCTTGTATTATATGTGTG
Source organism: Conomelus anceps (assembly GCA_948455865.1). Classification (NCBI taxonomy): domain Eukaryota; kingdom Metazoa; phylum Arthropoda; class Insecta; order Hemiptera; family Delphacidae; genus Conomelus; species Conomelus anceps. The sequence goes on along the minus strand of OX418216.1, from coordinate 5,947,223 downwards.
TACTTGTGAATTTGTTTTGAAAGTGTTGATATTATTAGCAATGAAAAGAATGACTTTGTAAATATAAATACATTGGAATGTTAAAAGTTGAAGATTATTGAATGTGTTTCTACAAGGGTGATTAAAGTCCAGTTTTGCCAAATATCGTACTGCGCGTTTCTGTAAAATAAATATTTTTTGGGTATTTCCAATAGATGTACTCCCCCAAAGCTCAACACAGTAGACAAGATGAGTGTAGATGAGAGAAAAATATGCAGTTCTTGTCGATGATGTAAATCATCGAAATCGATGGAAATCTGATGGAAATCGATGAATGCTACTGTACAAAAATATCAGTCACTACCGGGAATCGAACCACGGACCTCCCAATTGCCGGTTGGGCGCCTTAACCACTAGTCTAAAGAGACCCTTCATCACAGCAGCACTCATTTTAAACTGCCATAACGGCCAAATCGGATCGTATCTCACAATTTACTTTGAAGTAACTGACAATTCAACAAACTGATAAATAAACAGAGACAGAATGTATTAATACGAGCTGATCATGCATTCGATGAATAGGGTAAATGATAATAAAGCTTATAACATCAAGAAGGTATTACATCATTAAAGATATTCTTTGATTACAGAGTTCAACGCTCAGTGTCAAATGGTGCAAAAAATGGTTAAAATGTTCATAATGTGATAGAACAAAAACTTTACTTTTTCAATTAATTCACACTATGTAACTCTTTAAATATAATTATTTCTGTAGATCTCATATCAATTTGGTGATGCGAAAATTTATGAAAGAGATGCGTTATAAATTACAAGTTAGTTTTGAAGTAACTAACAAACCGACAAATATACAGATATTATATATATATATATATATATATATATATATATATATATATATATACAGGATCTATTAATTTCGAATTTTTTGTTGCTGATGACGCACACATGAGTCCGGAGACTTGTGCGTGGGTAATGAGGTGAATGATGAGAAACATTCATGGCTGAATGAGATTCGAAAACAAGGCTGTAGGAAACGAAACCAACCAGAGCCCCTATCTTATCAAACACAGGCGCTCCAAACAACTACGCTACCAGAGCCGCCAAAGTTATGAAATAATACTGTGAAATATCAACTCCACCTGAAGGTCGTTCATTGCTTACATGTATGAATTTTAAAAATTTGTTTTATAACATGTCCTGTGAATAGAAGCAATTTTTTCTATATTATTCTATCCTATATTGTATTCTAGTCTATAGCTTCATTTTTATTCAATCTAATATCAAAATTGGCACTTTATTTCTATTTAATATATGATTATTACACACTTATACTGGAGGGATGCATTTCACTTCTAAAGAAAAGCTTCATCAGCCTCTCTTTAGAAGAAAGTGAAATGCATCCCTCCAGTATAAGTGAGTGAAAATCACATATTAAATAGAAATACATTGACAGTTTTGATATTAGATTGTTCATGAAGTATGCTTAGCGGAGTTGGTTGGGGCGTCGCAACTTCAGCTTGCTGTCGTTTAAGCGGTCGTGGGTTCGAATCCCGCTCCACTGACAGGCATTTATATGTAATCATTCACCTCTCATTACCCACGCACAAGTCTCGGACTCATGTGGGCATCATCAGCAATAAAAAAAAGTCTTTCGTTTTGGAAAACATCACAAATTTATTATACCGGTAATAAAAACTTTAAAACCCCTTCTAAGTGGATATTTTGACTCACGTTATGGCGTGACAGCCCTCTCAGACTCCTGCCTTGAATCAGTGTACTGTGGGTCGTCTGACGATGTTCTTAACATCAGAGTGAAACGGCCGTCACGCCATACCGTGAGTCACAATTTCCACTTAGAAGTGTTTTTTTTTCAAGTTTTTATTATAATAAATCTGTGATGTTTGCCATTACGAAATATTTAAACAATCTAATATTAAAACTGACACTGAATTTCTATTTAATATATGATTTTCACTCACTTATACTGAAGATACTGGAGGGATGCATTTCACTTTCTTTTAAAGAGAGGCTGATGAAGCTTTTCTTTAGAAGTGAAATGCATCCCTCCAGTAACTCTAGTATAAGTGAGTAAAAATCATATATTAAATAGAAATACAGTGTCAGTTATTATATATTAGTGGAAACAAGATGGATTTTTAACATCATACAATTTATTTTTTGAATAGAAATTCGAATACGGTCGTGGTGGCAACCCAAGTCGCCAGGTGCTTGAGCAGTGTTTGGCCAGTCTGGAGGGAGCCAAGCATGGCCTGTGCTACGCGTCGGGACTTGGTGCTCTCACCTCCGTCACCTCACTCATAGGAACTGGAGATCATGTACTCTGTGTAGACGACCTGTACGGAGGAACTAATCGGTGAGCTGAGAGGACTGCTTGCACAGTGGAGCATCCAATCCCTTTTTAGGATGATGCCCACAACAGTTACTTTGTATCAATTGATAGATTGATTTTTTTAGAATGAAGCCCACATAAGTCTCAGACCTGATCTGGGTTATGAATTGGATAATGGTGATTGATGAGTTGGACCTACAGTTTCCGAACCACCAAGAAGTGATTTTACAGCAGGGATTAGTCTGTTTTGCAGGCCAATCCAATCGGTCACCATTACAAAGAGAGCCCAGGAGAGTGATAGCCGCGAGCCGTAGCAGGTATCTGTTCAATCAGATAGAGTTAAGCTGCGTTCCCGTAGGTCCTGTTTGTAACGGTGACCGATTAGATTGGCCAGCAAAACAGACACTGTTCTCTGCTGTAAAATCACTTCCCGGTGGTTCAGAACCCACCTAAATCTGTAGTTCCAACTCATCAATCACCATCATCCAATTCATTACCCACGCACAGTGGGTATATACCTACGTGGGCTTCATCCTCCAAAAAAAAAAAAAAAAAAAAAAAGAGTGTAGCTTATCTAATATGATTGAACCTATACCTGCTAAGGCTCATGCTTTCTTCTGAAAACTTGAAAAATAATAAATATTTGAATTTGAATTTTTTTTATTTATTCACATAGTACATATTTATAATACATCACGATCTTACAATGACTAATAGAACATAGCGTCTGTGTGTGGGAGCGGTTCTTTCAGTCCTTTTAGATGTATATTAAACTTATATAAACATAAATTCTCATTCATCTAATGCCATTACAGAAAATAACAGTTATTGGATACAATACAGTAGAAATAAAGCGAAAAGAAAAAAGAATCCACCAGAACACCCGAGCCATAAAAACAATAAAATGAATGAACTAACAATTAAAGACAAAGAGAAAATTCTTTACCCAAAATCTTTTGAGTACATCATTACCAAGTCAATTTTCATAAAACTAATGATGTTCATGTTGATATGATCAGCTAAAATACATGCATTTATCACAATAATGTCAGTTACACAAATTTATGTTTCCTAGATAAAAAGTATAAAGCATTCATATTATGTATATTATTTACTCTTATAATAATATAAATATATTTTGTTTTATTTGTTTTGTTTCAATAGGTACTTCCGGACTTTAGCCTCGAAAAATGGAATAGAATCAACATTTCTGGACGCCGAAGACCCCGTGAAATTTGTGGCAGCTATGAAACCAAACACAAAGGTATTTATAGAATTTCTTTTCTGTTGATGTTGTGGAACTCTATAATAAAAGAATAAAACACTGTTAAATGTTGTCAATTCCACTTTCTTTATTATTACAGCACTGGACCGCGGTTTCGTGGCTTCACCAGTCACATTTTCAACAGTACTAATACATTGTTTATAAAATAATGTTAAACTAATCTTCAAAAGTCGATAGTCACTCAAATCGATATTTATGGTATCGATTATAGCATCAATATCGAATGTAAATAAAGCTGCAATTTAGTTACTGATCTTAAATTAAGCCTACATTTCAATATCTTCTAGGTGTTTACTTTCATTAGTTATTCAAGTTAAGAACAATTCTCATTATATGTAGGCTTAATTTAAGATCAGTAACTTTAATTGTAGCTTTATTTACATTCGATATTGATGCTATAATCGATACCATAAATATCGATTTGTGACTATCGACTTTTGAAGATTAGTCAGGTTAGGTTAGTTTAGTTTTATTGTTAAGGTTAGTTTTATAATTGTTAGGTTAGTTTTATAAACAATGTATTAGTACTGTTGAAAATGTGACTGGTAAAGCCACGAAACCGCGGTCCAGTGCTGTAATAATAAAGAAGTGGAATTGACAACATCAAGTATTTTATTAAAAACACAAAGGTATTAAATTTAAAAATATAAACATTTGATGAAAAAATACAATAATTATTAACTTTTATGCTTTAGAACTAAAGTTCTTTATAAAAAAATTCTTGATTATTTCATTGATTACTGGTTTGTTACAGATTATCTGGCTGGAAAGCCCGACCAACCCCACACTGAAAATTTGGGACATCGAGAAAATAAGTCAACTAGCTAAGGAAAAATCGAAAGACATCATTGTGGTGGTTGATAACACGTTCTTAACGCCCTATTTCCAGGTAGTAATTGAATCGGTGAGATTAAAAAGGAAAACATTCCACTCTACCCAATTTTTGGGGAAACGAAAAAAACATCACAGTAACATAACTATTGTTCCAGTGTGAAAATGTACAATTGAAAAAGTGTTAATCAGAACTATGGTAACCGCACTGTAGAGTTTGTTTGAGTTTTTATTTAATAGTATTAACCTGGGAGGCAAATAAAACAGTTGGAATATTTTCCTTCTCAATCTCAACATACAAAAAGGAGGAAAAATCATAAAAACCCTGTGTTATATTAGAGTCTATATTACTGTATCAAATCAGAAAGTATGAACAATTTCATTGAAATATGGACTTATCAAGTCAATTATATACATATTTTATATAAATTGTAAGCCTTATTTATTGGGGTGAGGCCTCCCAAAACGATAGCCATAGTTTTCTTTATAATAATTTAAAAAAAAATCATGTTTAAAAGTTCCACTAAGTTGGAGATGTTTTTCAATTAACATATGCATAATTTTGCATTTAAGGCCGGCCTCCAGGTATTGTATTTCACACGATGAGTAATGCGAGGTTTTTTTGGGTAAGACTCTATGTATTCATTAATTTTAATCAAAATGTCATTTGGAAATTTGTGATGGTTACCATGTCTACCTCTCCCATCAATAGGTTGCTCACCTTTGGCTAGAGTCGTAGTTAAACGAAATAACACCTTGCTTGAAACTGAGTGCAAACTCAAGAAAGCCTTAAGGCATACTTCAACCCTGACAGTGTCTTTCATAGCATGATATTTAAAAGATGACATAAATTGTTTTGAATCAGGTCCTTTAGGTCAGTGCTATTGAACATCACAGCGCTCAATCAACCCCATTAAATAACTGTCCTGTTCGTTTTTGGGTCTGCCACTGTAAACAGTATTGATGATTTTTAGTTTCTGTTCCTCACTAAATTCACTAGTACACTTTTTCTTATAATTGCAATCAGGGCTAGTAGATTTTTGCTCTACTAATCTCCCAGAAGTTGTCACAAACTCTTTTCCACTGAGTCTTGCTAGCTTCATTTTGTTTACTGCATTTCCCACACCTCTCCTCTTCTTAGCTGGACTTTCTTCATCTGATAATTCAAACATGGTCTTTAAAATTGATTGAGATTAAAATCAACTAACTCAACTCAACAACTGGTACTACCACATCATAATAAACTTTGAAATATTCACATAGCCTAACTTGCTGTACAAATGCGTCTAAACATCTGGTGGCCATATAATGAACTACGATGCATTGAGGTTGAGAAGGGAAACATTCCTGGAATATTTTCCTTTTAAATCTCAGTCCCGATTCAACATGCTTGCTATAGCATCATATGTTCAGGAATGTTTGCTTTCTTTAGCTCAATAGATGCATTTAGATCTGGAAAACAAAATGGCTATTTCAACTCATTTTGTCAAAAAATTGAAATGTTTTCCTTTTTAATCTCACCGATTCAATTACATTCATGTATATTATATTTATTATTATTACTGTACTTTCAATATATATGTTTTCATTTATAATATTTATGAAAATAGACTAGCATGATAGTTGTTAAATCCACGATTTTACGTGTTTGTCACTTGAACACAAAATTGAATGTTAAAAAGTAAATAATAAATATGAACTTTATAAGTTAGTTCGAAGTTACTGACAATTGAACAATCTGACAAATTTACTTAAACAGAATTTATTAATTTCGAATTCCTTTAGGTGCTATTAATTTATACTGAAGACTTCCGCAAAGGTGATAGCAATTAAAGGAATTCGAAATTAATAAATTCTGTTTAAGTAAATTTGTCAGTTTGTTCAATTGTCAGTAACTTCGAACTAACTTGTGAGATACGAGCCGATATGGCCAAGTTAAAAATGAATGCTGCTGTGCAGAAAGGTCTCCATGGTCTAGTGGTTAAGGCGCCCGACCGGCAATTGGGAGGTCCGTGGTTCGATTCTCGGTGGTGACTGATATTTTTGTACAGTAGCATTCATCGATTTCCATCAGCTATTAAATACTGTTGTCAATATCCGCCATTGCGGAAGTCTTCAGTATAAACTGATAGCAATAAAGGAATTCGAAATTAATAAATTCTGTTTAAATAAACTTTATCTTGAAATTTGGTATCCATGACAAACTGAACGTTTCACTAGTAGTAAACTACAAATAAACTTTATACTCGTATATTCGTTAATTTTATGAATGGTGAATATTTTCTATTTATAGACAGAATAACAATGAAGTGAAGATGCAACAAACTCCAAAACTAGTTTTTTTTCGAAGTTTTTTTGAGGATGAAGCCCACATAGGTCTGAGACCTGTGCGTGGGTAATGAGTTGGATGATGGTGATTGATGAGTTGGACCTACAGTTTTAGGGGGGGTTTCGAACCACCGGGAATTGCTTCTACAGCAGAGAAGAGTGTCTTTTTTGCTGGCCAATCTAATCGGCCACCCTTACAAAGATGGCCCAGGAGAACGCAGCTTATCTCTATCTAATTGAACACAAACCTGCTACGGCTCACGGCTATCACTTTACTACTCTCTTCACAAATTTTGAATATGCCATATTACAATTATTAATTTGCTGAATATATACAACATGAAAGGAAATTCAAATTCCTTGATTTCTTGTTCCATGACGAACTGCGTTGTTAATATTAACTTTTTAAGTGAATTCAACGACTTGCAATCGTTGAAAGTGGCCTCTGAAAATGGATCTCCAAGATTCGAAAACGTTCGGCGTACAGATTAAGTAAATTCTACTTATTCTTAATGAAAATTTGACTGCAAGTCGTTGAATTCACTTGAAAAGTTGAAATTCAATTGATTTTGTTGTATTAATTTCATCTGTATCATGTATATTAGTAAAATGAAACAAATATATTTTATTGAGTGAAGTTTTCAGTGAATAGAATTTTTTCTTGTGAAAGAACCTCAAAGTTTGGGATAATGCAGCCAAGTTAAAATTTGTGAAAAGAGGCGTTTTGGACTCTTGTCTGTTGCTTCTTCGCATTCGTTGTAATTTTGTCTCACTAAATAGATACAAATTAAATAAATACATACTTTATTTATTTCTAGCTGGCCCAACGCGCGTTGCTGCATTCTCATAAAAATTCTCCTTGATTTTATTATTCGCCACCTCCCGCTGAGGTTACATTTAAAATTAGGAAAGAAGTTAGTCCTAGGGCTCTTCCAGCTGATCATAGAGGCTTCGTTGTTTTCTTAATCACCACCTCTGAATGAAGAAACATTTCAAATTTAAACCTCCTATGACTATAAGGGTAGAAGCTAGGTTTTTTATTTTATTATTCGCCACCTCCCGCTGAGGCTGCATTTCAAATTTCTAGCTGCATTGGTTAACAGATGTCATCAACCTGGCATAATTACATTTCTTCATACCCAGTCGTATGTTTCCTACATATTGCAAGGCTCCAACTGCACGGTAGCCTACATGCAAAGTGCAAAGTCTTTTGCTGTTCAAAGACAGCGTAAATAACGTCACTAAGGGACCTGCCATATGATTAAAAACTGTTGACTTCTATCACGCAGCTGTTCCTTTAAGCTGTTTGGCTGGTAAGTTCAGTAGGTTAGGTCTATAAAATGGTTTAATTAATAATAATTATTAGCTCCCCTATTGAAATTTATGGTCAGAAACCATCCCCAATATTCACACAACATATTCCCAAAGTTTCATGCCGATCTGTCAGGTAGTTTTGGAGTCTATAGGGAACACACATACATACATACATAAATACATACATACATACAGACAGACATTCATTTTTATATATAGAGATTATTATTATCTTCGTATGTCATTCATGTTTATTTCAGAAACCACTGGAGCTGGGAGCTGACATAGTTATGTATTCGGCCACCAAATATTTGAATGGTCACTCGGACGTTATAATGGGGGCGGTAACTTTAAACGACGATAAACTTAACGAGCAGCTACGCTACAATCAGAATAGTAAGTTTGAACACAAAATATAAGCGCTAACATTAAAAATAAGGTAACGATATACAGAGTGTATCGTAAAGTGTCACCAATGGTTGTTGGGCTTGTAGTTGTACTTAAGGAAATAAGTGCATATAAAAATAACTCCCGAAATGCTTAGTAGCATAATTAAAGATGGCGACTATAAAAATAACTCGCGAAATGCTTGTATTTATGAAATAAGTTCATATAAAAATAACTCACGAAATGCTTAGTAACATAATTAAAGATGGCGGAAGTTAGCATCCATCCCAATTACTCATTCATAACATTAATTTCTAGTGTCTTCATTTTACTTGTAAGTTGGTCAGGTTTTATGTAATATTACCTGAAAATCTAATAAAAAAAGTTGGAAGTCGCTAACTTCGGTTATTCTTAAGATAAGTAAGCAAAATGATCCAAAAACCACGTTTTTCATGTTAGAATTGGATAAACTAGATTGATGTACAAAATATCTGTAGTTTTTTCTGACCATACTTATATTGACATATAGGTGGGAATTTTGTTTTTTGAGAGTAGTCTACAGTATTTTACGTGCTCTACACAATTAAGAATTATTTATAATTTCTTGGATTTCTTGTTCCATAACGATCTGCGTTGTTAATATTAACTTTTTATTGTAAATTTAACGACTTGCAGTCAATTTTTATTGAAGTAAATAAAATATCTTCATCGAAATATAACACCAAAGTACAGTAAAACTGTTGAGGCAGATGTCATTACTTGTATATTCAAGGGTACACAACATTTAAGGGTACCTTATAAAACCTTTATTTGGTCTTTATGCATACGTTATAAACAGAAAATCTGATTTTTTCGTACGATGAATCCCACATAGGTCTGAGACCTGTGCGTGGGTAATGAATTGGATGATAGTGATTGATGAGTTGGACCAACAGTTTAATTAGGTGGGTTTCGAACCACCGGGGAAGTGATTTTACAGCAGAGAACAGTCTTTTTTGCTGGCCAATCCAATCGGTCAACGTTACCTAGGAGAGTTTCGTAGCTTATCTCTGATTGAACAGATACCTGCTAAGGCACTCGGCTTTCACTTCCCAGGGAAGTGAGAGAACTGAGAGAACAGTATTTTATGTGGTTTAACGCAATTTAGGCCCATTCTTTACTACAATATTTCATATTGTTTTATGCAATTTAAGGCTATTCTTCATTAGAAACTTAGAATTTTTTCCATTATAATGCCTGCGACTCTGGTAGCGCAGTTGGTTGGAGAGCTTGTCTGTGATAAGATAAGGCTCTGGCTGGCTTTGTTTCCTGCAGCCTTTGGCTCGAATCTTATTCAGCCATGGATGTTTCTCATCATTTACTTTAATCATATTCTTATTTTATTTTATTTCTGTCTCTTCTACAATAAGGTTAATCATAAGGATAATGAATTGCCTATACCTGATTTATTAATTGCATGGCTCTTTTTCTCTAGATTATTATTATTTTTTATTTCTTTCTTTATTCTCTAATATTGATCAATAATTATTATATAGTTACTCTTACATGTATATATTCTGTAGACTAGTATAGTATTATTTAATTTGTTTTGTACCACTACGGGTCTCATCAGACCCAGTGGAAATCATCAACTTGTAAATAAATAAATTTACCCATTAACCTCATTACTCACTCACAAGCCTCCAAACTCATGTGGACATTATGCGCAATATATATTTAAAAATTATACTGCTGAATTTTCAAGTATTTTCTTACAACTATTCAAGAGTAGCCATCAATATTTCATGTTATTTTACACAATTTAAGTCAATTTTTTAGTAGCAACTTTACATTTTCCCCATTATATTGTTGATTTTTCAGGCATTTTCGTGTTTTTCCTTACAGCTATTCAAGAGTAAACCACAATATTTAGAGTTATTCTACGCGATTTTGGGCATTATTTAGTAGAAACCTTGCATTTATTTTTTTTTAATTTCATCATTGACTTTTTTTTCCGTTAAAGTTATTCAAGAATAGCCTACAACATTGTATGTTGTTTTACATAATTTATGGTCATTCTTAAATAGAAACTTTGAATTCCATTTATTTCATATTACTCCATAGCAATATTGGGTTCATTAATTATAAACTGATATTTTTTTTCAATTTATCATTGACTTTTCAAGCCGTATCTCGTTCCTTTCTTACAGCTATTCAAGAGTAACCTACAATAATACTGTTACGGGTTCTATGTCTAAAATAATGCTGGCAACACTTAAATTCATCACTTTCACTTTATTAACACAAATAATCTTCAACTCACACTGTTCAGTAATTTCTTACAAAAAAATAAGCAATTAAAAACAGATAACACGATATTGTTCAACCGATAATGAGTTTTCAATAAACTGTACAAAAATCAATCACTAAATGTCAAAAGGCCGATCTAATATTAAATAATAACTGTACAATAAACTGTCCAATAATATTCGAAAAGAATCGTCGAGGAAGAACAATCAACTTACGTAGCACAAGTAATAGGTAAGAGAATTATCACTACAGACAATAAAAGTTCCTTAGATGGTTTGTAAAAGCGCCAACGGGATTGTACTGTCTGTATTAACGGGAACTGTCACTACTGCCACTTATCAACGTAGAACAATAACTGAACTACTTAACTGTCACACTTGTTTATCATGATGAATTTCAAAGACAAAACTGAACTCATTTACAAGAGTCCACCTCTATTTATATAAAATTTCATAATTGAGACATCTCTCGAATTTTCTGTCAACTTCTAAATAAATAAATTAAGAAACTAGCACTTTCCACAATATTCGATAAGACTCCATTAATCTCTAATCAAACAACTAGATAATTCTACTAATTACCAAGTAAACACATAATAGTAGTTTATGCAACGATTTTATTTTGACCCTTATTAAAGCACGAGTTAGATGTAAGTTATAACACGAGCGAATGCGAGTGTTATAAATATCTCACGAGTGCTTTAATGGCCAAATAAAATCATTGCATACACTATTTTATCTACGACCACTAGTATACATTTAATTAAAACAATTTCATTTTATCTGTGACTGTCAGAGATACTTAACCTCTCATCTCAAATACGAGAAGTTATAGTAGATTGTTAGGTTAGCAGCTTAGGTTAGCAGTTTGATCAAATCAGCTGATAGTTTCACAATATTGAATTACGATATAGATTCCATCAAAAATGCTTCTGATTGGTCCAGAACCCGTGTTATAATGTAGAACCTGTACTATAATGAGCTCTTTATACAACGGGTTTCAAAAAGCATTTCGAAAAGACAGCTGTTTTGGCATCAATTGTGAAACTGTAATGTATACATTATGACATGGTCGTAGATAAAAGTGTCAAAAGCAGAGTAATTAATGGCTTAAAGGTAAATATTTACATAGCAGATAACGCCAAGAACCATTGTCTCTTCTTTCTCTCCAATTTGCGATTTCATATCCACTACAATACTTTATATTGCTTTACACAATTCAGGGTCATTTTTAAAAAGAAACTTTGCATTTTTCCATTATATTATTCCATTTCATCCACTATTCCATTTATTTCATATTATTCCATTTTAATATTGGGTTAATTTATTAGTAACTTTGTAACTTTTCCATTTTATCATTGATTTTTCAAGCATTTTCTTGTTTTCCTTCCAGCCATTTAAGAGTAACCTACAATACTTTATAATGTTTTACACAATTCAGGGTCATCCATACAAACTTTGCATTTTCCATTTTATTATTGACTTTCCAAGTTTTATCTTTTTCTTTTCTTACAGCTGTTTAAGAGTAACCTACAATATTTTATACTGTTTTACACAATTTAGGGTCACTCTTTAAACTTTGCATTTTTCCATTTTATTATTGATTTTTTTTTTTTGAGGATGAAGCCCACATAGGTCTGAGACCTGTGCGTAGATAATGAGTTGAACCTACAGTTTTAAGTGAGTTCCGAACCACCGGGAAGTGATTAAGCCTAATATTGTTATTTTCTTACAGCTAATGGAATAATTCCGTCGCCATTTGACTGCTTCCTCGTCAACCGCAGTTTGAAAACGCTGCACATACGGATGGAGGAGCACATGAAGAACGGATTGGCTGTGGGCCGATTCCTAGAGACTCATCCTGATGTGCAGAGAGTGGTTCATCCAGGTAAATGGAGTGAAAAGTATTTCAAATTTCCTCCAGGGCCCCATTTTCCTCCCAGTACTCTGAAATTTAAAAGTTTTATTGAAAATGACATCAGCAATTCGATCAAGAGTAACCACTTTTCTGATGTTTAATTAAAAAAAAATAACAGTTGTTATATCTTTCCTTTTTGCCCATAACCTTTCTTTTCTTCTCCTTCTTCCTCCTAGGAAATATCTCATGGAGAAAATGACTGCATCTGTCCAACCCTAGAGCAACTGCATGAATCCACAAAAACATTCACCTTCTTTTTATATAATATTTTTTCATAGATTATTAAAAATTGTCTCATCACTCACCAAAATTCATCTAAGAAAACTTGTATAGAAACAACTATTTTAAATTATTTCTTCTTTTCCTCATCTATTACCATTATCATTATTATAATTAGTTTCTTTTACAATTCATAGTTTATAATTATTCTTTATTTTCATCTTAATTACATATCAGCTACTTTTATAATAAGCTCTTTTTATACTGTAACAAAAATAACTGCAACTAAATTCAGATAGAACAACTCTCTCTTAAACTTTACTGGTTAAGTGTCAAGAATGGACGAATCCTTGTCCAAACTTCGCCATTTCATGTAATTGCATCACTTAGATTGTCATTACTGTAGTTAATATCATTAATATCATACAAATGATATCATTGTACACAATTCTTTGCACTATAAAAATAGTATTTTCTGAGTTCACTACTCACTACTGTGTGATGTTGATAATTTTTTATTTTAACCATTCATATGCAAATTTTTAAATTTACATGAATAAAGAAATCTAATCTAATCTACTGTAAAATTATGAGAACTCCTCCCTAGTACCTGGGCAACCATAGTTACAATGGGTTTCCATTTCCACATATAGTACAGTCCCTCCTACAACTAATATCTTAAAATAATGAATGGATTTTACTTTTGTATAATTGGATTTTAGTTATTCTATTTTAATTTTTTTCATTTTTCGCATGACTTTCTCTAGAGGATGAAGCCCACATAGGTCTGAGACCTGTGCGTTGGCGATGAATTGGATGATGATGATTTATAAGTTGGACCTTCAGTTTTAGGTGGGTTCCGAACTACAAGGAAGTGATTTTACACTAGAGAACAGTCTTTTTTGATGGCCAATCCAATCGGTCACCCTTACAAAGAGCGTCCAGGAGTTTCGTAGCTTATCTCTGATTGAACAGATACCTGCTACGGCACTCGGCTATCACTTGTAAATTTATGTCTTGAATTTTATAAATAAATAATCTAAGAAAATTATATGCCAGTGGGAATCTATTATTGACCGAACGAAGAGAGGTTTCTGTTTCAAGACGACCGTTTTTCAATTGTCTGTCTGACTGTAACGCATTTATAGCTAAACGCGGGTACCAAATCCTACGAAATTTTGCGTGATTCTTCCTTTAAGGAATGCCCAGCAATGCATGTGTAAGAATTTTCAAAATTTTCTTGCATTTAAAGGATATTTAAATGAAAAAAGGAAAGGTACTCAGCCTTCTTCTATAGGAGACATATTATATTTAAAATAAGTTTCTCCATCATATGCAAATGCAATCATATTTCAACATAGCCCCCGGGCCCTCTTATTCATCTGGTTGAACCTTCATAAAAATATAAAATTTGTTTGAGAAACAAATTATTTCTAATATTTCAATTAAGTATAATAACAAGTGATTACTAAATAGAGGATAATCATACAAATTCAATTAATATTGTTCCATAAATTCATTCATCAGTCATTATCTGATTTGAGCAGTCAGCTCAAGAAGTGATAGCCACGAGCCGTAGCAGGTATCTGTTCAATTAGATAGATAAGCTGCGTTATCGTAGGTCCTGTTTGTAACGGTGACCGATTAGATTGGCCAGCAAAAAAGACACTGTTCTCTGCTGAAAACCACTTCCCGGTGGTTCGGAACCCACCTAAAACTATAGGTCCAACTCATAAATCACCATCATCCAACTCATTACCCACGCACAGGTCTCAGACCTATGTGGGCTTCATCCTCAAAAAAAAAGAAGCTGTTTCGCAGAAAACGCAGCCTTGTTGATATGACACAGAGTGACGTTTTTTGAAAAACACACATGAAATAGACTACACAAATTGAATCAAGGGTTAGGTCTGATGATTGTGTTCTATGGTGATATCATTGAGTACATGGAGTAAGTTCCTCTTTACAACCACCTTTATTCTTGGGCGTAAGGTCTACTGTTCAAAGAACTACTGTAACTATACCGAGAATAAGTATTTACAATATTACATTTCATAAGTTACATTTATACCGAAAATTACTAACAACATAGCAATATTACAAAAGTTTTCTCAGATGATTGTTCAATTCAATTCAATTTATTTACATCAAGTATAAACCACATATACAAGCATAGCTTGGCAGTATTTGACAAGACATGATTTTCAAACTGTTTGATTTGAATATAATAAAAGTTAGTTGGTCTTTAAAACACATATAACACCACTTTCAGGAAAAAGACTATATGCACTCCTCCATGCTGTAGGGGGCAGCACTTATTAAAGTTTGTTTCAATGTAAACTTAAAACGGTTAATATCAGGTATATTTCTTATTCCGGATGATAGCACATTATATATCTTCAGTCCGCTTCAGCCCCTCTCGAACGTAGTTGTTCTGTGCTGGGGGTACTGAAGCTGCGCTCTTTGCCTTGTACCATATTGATGATGTTCTCGACTGTGGTTCTCAATAATCCCTGCATTCTTCCTCATGAATATTGACAGTTCCAGAAAATACAGAGCAGGCACTGTGAGTAATCTGTACTTCCTGAATGCGCTCCTACAAGATTCCCATGGCCTGAGGTTGTCAATAATGCGAAGGGCTTTCTTTTGTTTCTTGAATACAGATTTCAAATAAGTCTTACCACTGCCCCAAAACATTACACTGTACTGAATTACCGGCATAAAATAGCCATGGCAGACACTCATCAAAGTGTGTGATCCTACTACTCTCCTCAGTATTTTCAATGAAAAAAGAATGCTGGAAAGCTTATTGAGAATATGATCCACTTGGTCTGTCCATCTGAGGCTGTTCATCATCCAAACTCCCAAAAAACAGGCACCTTTAATAGATTCACAATTCAATTGATTATTACTTTCATATTTATTTTTATTGGCAAATATTGTCCCTGGGTGGAAGACAATGACTCGAGCAATATTTTGTTTTGGGGGTTCTCTTATTTTTCCAATAGGCTTTCATAGTTTCTGAAAAAGCTTTTTTCCTTCTTGCGTCCACTTCGGCCGGAACTGCTTCTCTTTTGGCTGCTCTGTAAGTTTTCACTTGTCTACCTTGTGTCGGAATATGTTTCCATCCAAAATGTCAGTTTGTGTTAAGTTCACGTTCCATATTTCATATTTGTTATTGTTATTATTATTTAAATTGATTAAAATTGATTTTAGGTCTACCATCCTACCCTAGACACGACCTAGCACTGCGCCAAATGTCAGGATATGGAGGAATGGTGTCCTTTTACCATAAGTACGGCCTGCAGGAGAGCAAAAACTTCTTGAAAAAGCTCAAAGTATTCACACTCGCCGAAAGTTTAGGAGGCCACAAAAGTTTGGCTGAATTACCGTGAGTACAAGATTATGAATTGATGAATACATAAATTAATTTCTAATAAACATTGTAAAATCAAATCCATGATGTGAAATGGTGCATGACAGATGAGAGCTGTGTAAATACCACGCTTAAGGCTGTGCGCAGGGATTTTGGTCATCATTGTTTTCGAAAATTCTTGCATTGGATATTATTAGGGCTTTGAAATGTTATCTATTGCTGCGAGGAAAAGTTTTTCTCTTCAATTATTTTGTGAAATATGGGGGTTGAAAGTAGAATTTTTTGTTTTTGGGGGCAACTGATCTATTCTAAAAGTGATTCAGACAATGATAAATTTTCTATAGCTCAAAGCCATATTGAGGAATAAAATGACATAATTTTAATTTCAACCGAACAAATAGTTTTTTTTAAATAAAATGTTGAAAAACAGAAGTTTTTTTACGAATTTTTAGAGTCTATTTCGTAAAAAAACTAATTGTTTTATTGGATTAAAAAATATGTCATTTATTTCTCAAGGTGTCATAGTTAATATTAACTTTTTATAGTTATAGAAAGTTTAAAATCACTTGTAGGTGAGATCAATTGGCCTCGAAAACCGAAAAATTTCAACTATGAACCCTCATATTTTACAAAATAATTGATGAAAAACCTCTTCTCTCAGCAATAGATAACATTTCAAAGCCCTAATAATATCCAAAACAAGAAACTTAAAAAAAAAAATTATGACCCAAAACCCTGTGAACAGCCTCAACACCGAGTACTGGAATCTACACTGTGCAAGCACCGTTAGATTGATCTAATTTCAAATTTCACAAACTAAAGATCAGTTCTCTTGAATCTTTATGTAAAGTTCTCACATTTTTGTGTTGAAACTGTGAAAACCAATATTTATTCACGCCACCGTCATTTTAACGATACTGTAGGACATACTGTAGTTTTCATATAACTTGGCAGCAGTTGGGTTCAGATGTAGCAAGTCCTCCCATCTTCTACACGCTGCCAAGTTATATGAATACTACAGTACTTTTCAATGTCAACGTTAGCTAATTTATTACAATTTTCTCATTTTACTACCTATATTACCCACTGTTTCCTCTTTGTTCAATCACAAATCTCTTCATCATCATTTTCTTACTTGTAGCACATTTTTTCCATTCATAATTGTAATTATCACCACTGTCGTCCTCCTCCTCCTCCTCAACATCATCTTTCATCTCTCTAATCACCTCATCCCTATTCCCTTTAAACTTTGATTTACCAAGTGTTCTTTCTCCTTAGTTTTTATACTTATAAGTTGTTCTTCGTTTTTCTACTGTACTTGAGTTTATTATTTTTTGTACTATGTTGATGTGTTAAGGAGGCACAACTAATGAATTAATATTTTAGAGGACATAGAAGTTCGTTTTGAATGAACTGACAATTCATCAAATTGACAAACATATACAACATAATTATTAATTTCCTCAAACACTGAGGAATTAATTATATTAAAGAATTCTGCAGTAGCGGATATTGACAACAGCATTGAATAGCTGACGGAAATCGATGAGCGCTGCTACACAAAAATATCAGTCATCCCCAGGAATCGAACTGCGGACCTCCCAATTGCAGGTCGAGCGCCTTAACCACTAGACTACAGTGACGCTCTTTACAGCAGCGCTCATTTTAGACTTGGCCATATCAGCTCGTATATCACAAGTTAGTTTTGAAGAAACTGAAAATTTATCAAATTGACAAAACAGATTGTTCAATACAATACCTAGGGATTGGAGAGTTAAAAAGCCTAAAATAAAGGAGTTACACATGTGGATAAGGGACAAATTTTTCCACTCAATGACCTGGTTTAATTTTGTTATGCTTGTAGTCCTATATTCTATGATAATAATAGTAAATAAATAGTTTTTTTATAATATTTTCTGTGATATATGCGTACAATTTTATCTATGAGATTCTTTCAATTCAATTCATCTATAATAGACAATAATTTTTTTCACTTAAGTACTACTATGGAATTAAAGAAGTTCTGTTGATAAGACTCCTCGTCGGCGAGCAAGTTTTTACTTTTGTCGGCGTGTAGCACAAATTTATAATAATACTATATTTCTTTTTGTGTGTGTGAAATTGTATATAATATTATTGTATATTATTTGTATTCGGATTTTGTGCAATAAACGATTTGATTTGATAATTAACAGCACTTTGAGGAGTTTGAGATTAATAAATTTTGTTTGATAAATTTTTAATGTAAATCCACCTCAATGTTTTGGACAATATAATAGTCAAAATCTGAGAAGAGAATAGTTTGGACTTTGTCTGTTACATCTTCACATTCATTTATATAATTTATATTCATGTCTATAAATAAATTAATAATAGGGTACCTGTTGTTTCTATTGAATGTTTGTAAACAAATTAATGAATAAATTCATTTACATATTATTTTTTATTTATTTTCAGATGTATAATGACACATGCCTCTGTGCCACCGGAGCATAGAGCTCAGGTAGGCATAACTGACAATTTTATCAGACTGTCCGTCGGTCTTGAATCCATACCCGACTTACTGAACGACCTCGATCAAGCACTAAAATCAATGAGGAAATAACGAGAAAATTAATAAAAAAAATAAATTTTATCCCTAAAAACTGTTCTCTATTTGATTTTACAATAAATAGAAATATTTTGAACAATATATGTGTCTTCAATATCAGTGTTACGGCGCTTTCTAACTTGTAAAATTTTACTGCAACTTGATTTTTCTTATGCATCATCATTTTACTATAAGTCAATGCGTATGACTTTTATTGGTGAGGAGACCCTTACGGGTACTTCGTCGCTTGAGCCATGTTATTGAAAACATGGACCTACAATTTTAGGTGGGTTCCGAACCACCGGGAAGTGATTTTACAGCAGAGAACAGTCTTTTTTGCTGGCCACTCCAATCGGTCACCCTCACAAAGAAGGCTCAGGAGAGCATTGCTTATATCTATCTCATTGAACAGATAACTGCTACGGCTCATGGCTATCGCTTCCCGAAATCAAACTACTACAATTTTATGTCAAAAAAATGATAAATGTTTATGATTTCTCAATATTTAAAAAAAAATACGAAGAGTATTGCTGATATTATTGGGGATACCCGTAAGCAGACCGCGCTCACCAAGCATCAAAGGCCTCATGAATAATCAGGCCTCATAATTATCTGTCATTGGCTGAGTGTCATAAAAAACTGTAGAGGTATTGAATGTTATTTATGCATGACGCTTTAAGTGTCATTTCAATTTCTAAATATTGATTGGACACTAATGATAAATATGTATGTAGGAAAAGTACAAACATTGAAAAGAACGATATTCTCTAGAATAAAGATATAGTGGGTCATAACATAAAATCCTCTACACTATACTGTAATGTGATGATGCACATAGATGATAAATAAATTTTAGTATTTTTAAGAAGGAATTATGACATAAAAGTGCACACAGGAAATTCCACTTGGACATATATGAGAATAAATTTTTTTTTCACTTACCGTCTACAATTTTTTTCCAATTTTGGAATACTCTCACAGACAAATTATTGTAGTGAACGCTTCTTGACCAACATTCAGGTACTTGGTAATGGAATAAACTGCACCGATTGCTTAACTGTATCTATTAGCTGTGGTGTGCAGTAGTCTTCTAAGAAGATTTTTGCCAAATTTGAGAGCCTCACATTCGGACTCTCTGCAAAAAGTAGCATACACTGTATTATCTCCGAGCTGGTAATGGCTGAAAATAGAACAAAGGATGATAACATAAAAATAGAACAGGAAATATGTAAGATGGAAATTTAAAAGAATGTTTTGCCACAAGTAAGATATTTCTAGGATCTTTTCTACCAACAACTTTAACGGAAGGTAGTAAAATATCATGAATCAATCTATTTTCAACATTGTTTTTACATTTTACCTCCAAACTTTTAAATTAAAGAGATCTCACCTGGACTACGATGAAGCAATATAAAGAAAAGTAAGCAAAGTAAATTTTCCATTAAATAAAACAGGAAAAATATGAATATATAAAGTTTCAGGAGCCTACAATATTCGTTTCAAAAGCTATCTCATGGTCCGATACGATACCGAGGAGATTATCACTTGGTGGGTCACAATAGTAGTTTATTCGAAACAAAAAACTAGTTATATTGGTAGGAAATTCTACAACAAGCTACCGCAGTTTATAGTCTTGGAAATATCGAAATATTTAATAAACAACTGAAAAAATATTTAGATGGTTGAGCTTTTTATAGTGTATAAGAGTAGGATTGGCAATAATGACTCAATAAGTCGTTCAATCGCCCTCACTCTTATAAGTGAGTCGTTCATTTGAACTAGTTCAAAAATGAGTCATCAGCAATGCTCGTGCTCATTCACTACCATAGCTTGTTCAGAGCTCACTCGCTCACTGAGCACTCATACACACACAACAATAAACAGCCTTGTCGTATGTCTGGCGCCTCAATGTAAATAATTCTCAGAATCTGAGTCATCAGATTAATATTCCAGAGCACAGAGCTTATTCTATTTTCCAGAAGTAGTCAGTCAGTTGCTATCGGTTGGTACTTATAATAAATTACACAAAGCTCGTGGAGCTGAGAGAGTGAGTGAGCCAGCTGTTGTTGAAGTTAGTTCACTTCACAGTTCAAAATGCTTGTGGATTGGGGAGGTGAGTGCTCTTGTCTAGCAGTGCCTATAGCAGGCCGCTGCACTGCTCTGCTAATTCAAGGAGCGCTCACTAGATGTTGTGTTGACTGTATTCCGTGTAAACTCAACGCAGCTCAAAAGTGAACTAACTACTTTCTGAATTTGAACTACTAGTTCGTAGTTAATTTTAAAGAGTCAGTTACTTTGAACGACTCGCTCATTCTGGTCACATCTCTATATAAGAGTTACTTTCAGATCAAAATTGAGCCTCACCTCAACTAAGTTTAATTGTAATTATTGTGGTAACTAGTAAATAAGAATGGTAAAATTGTAGCCTACAAGTGTTGATCTGACTTGACTTGTCTTATGCTCCATAAGAGTTTTTTGGGGTTTTCAATCTTCAAAATACATTTACAAAAACAACGGCACGATTTTAAAAAAGCCCTGTTCTGTTCTTAATAATAACTATTAAATCTCTTACATACCGGTATATAAAATGCGATTTGTGTGTATGTATGTGTATGTTCCCAGTAAACTCCGAAACCGCTGACCCGATTTTTATGAAATTTTCAGGCACAATGTAGAATAGCCCCGAGATGGTTCCTGTGAAGTTCGATGGTTCAAAAGTCCTCGGTTCAAACATAATGTGGCTTGTGCTAGGCTCTTGGGAATTCACCGGGTACCGCTATTATAACTAAAATCCCGTTGCAACGCACGGGTGAACCGCTAGAAAGTTATATTAAAAACAATATTCCCGAACCCTATAATAAACATACGAACGCACAGACTTAATAAATTCACGAAGAACTAAATACCAAATTGACTCACCAGCTTTAGATTCGTTGGTGACCAAATACATGAGAGTAGTGATGCTAGATTCAACTGTTTGCTCATCTGGAGAACTGAGACATCTTGATACAGCAGCTACGCCTCCATTTGCAATAATATACTCTTTGCTTTCTGGATCTGAAAAAAGAACATTTATCTATAAAATAATCGAAGCATTTAACAGGATCTAATATATAAACGCCATGTGAGAGGCATCTGTAACGAAAACTGGTGAGTGGGGGAATGAAGGAGGAGAGGAAGGAGGAGAAGAAGAGAGTGAGAAGAAAAAAATTAAGAATAAGAAGGTGATGATGAAGAATAAAAAGAAAAAAATTGATCGTGTAGGAGGAGAAGAGAAAGAAGAAAAATAGGAAGAGGAGGAGGAGGAAGAAGAGGTAGGAGGAGTAGAAAGAGTAAGAGGAGGAGGAGAAAGAGTAAGAGGAGAGGAGGGGGAGAACCGGAGGGAGAAGAGGTGGAAGAGGAAGATGATGATGATGAGGAAGAAGAAGTGTAAAAGGAAGAGGAAGAAGAAGCAGAGGAAGAAGAAGGAGAGGTTGAAGAAGTAAAGGAAGAAGAAGTATAGGAAGATGAAGGAGAGGAAGATAATGATAAGGAAGAAGAAGGAGAGGAAGATTATGATTAGGAAGAAGAAGAGGAATAAAACGAGAAGGAGGAACAAGGAGATAAATAAGAAGATATGGAAGGAGGGTAATATCACGAAAAAGAAGATGATGAGAAAGTAGTGGAAGAAAAATAAGGTGTGGAGGGAACAGAAGACGATGAAGAGGAAGAAGGGGAGGAGGAAGAAGATAAGGTAGAAGTAGAGGAGGAAAAAGAGGACGGAGGATGATGAGGTGGAGGAAGAAGATGAGGTAGGAGAAAATGAAGTGAAAGAAGAATGATGATGATGATGAGGAGGAAGGAGATGATGAAGTAGGAGAAGAAGAAAAATATGAAGAAAAAAGAGTCTTCAAATCAAATTTCTTAATAGCTTCACGTTCTCGAAAACTAGATCCAATTGAATCAGGCAAACTCCTAGTACTTTATATGGTCTGTAAGTTCTAACAAGAATAATCCTATGGCCGTTATTAATGGGGATGCCCTTATGGCCCCTCGCCATCCTGGAAATCACTCACTACACTTTGAATAAACTACACTATGAATAAACTTTACTATTAAATGCGCACTACTCTAAGATACTAACCCAGGGCTATATTACAAAGTCCAACCGCTGCAAATCTCACCAATAGTGGATCATCGTCATTAAGAGTGTCCATAAAAACATTAAGAATGGAATTCTCTTTCAAGAATCCATAGTTGATTGGATCGTAAGCAAAATTTGCAAGATTGGCCAGAGTCTGCTGCTTCATTTCTGTGAAAAAAAAAGTTTAAAAAATGTTCTCAAATGTAAAATGTATTTTAAAATACTGAAATTTTTTTTTATAAGTAGCATAAATAAGTCACATACATCTGTTGTACGCTCATTTTAGTCAATGTCAGGTTAGGTTACCTAGCCTAACAATAGATGCTTTAAAAGTTAAAAGACATGAGTTCTTGCACAGAAAAAAGCAAATTTAAACTCAACTTTTTATACCGGTAGTAATTTCAACGCAACTTTTTATAGTCAATTGACTGCAAGTCGTTGAATTTACTTTAAAAAGTTAATATTAACAACACAGATCGTTATGAAACATGACATCCAAGAATCCAATTTAAACATAAACCTTCCAAGAACTCTCCTACAAGGAACAACATGAAAAAGTAATCATTTTTCACGTTTTTGAAGCACTAGTGCTTCAATACATACTACGAATTTATTGAGAATAGCCAATAGATCAGTAGCAGCAAACATTTCTGAACTCAGTTGATCAAGACGTTCTAAAAAATTAGGATTCAGAAAGTCAATAATGGTAATGGTTTTGAGATGAGTTCTCAACAACAATAATATAAACTGGATGTTAAATAGGATAAAAATTACCTTGAGAAGGTGTAGTATTAAATTCATGAACTAGTAACTTCAAAAACTCCTGTCGTTCCGGTTTATTTTTACTAGTTCTTTGCTTCAAAGATTTGAACGTGCTGAACATTTCTGTCAAAATATTTTCGTGCAGCAAATAAATTAAAACATCAATATTGAAAGCTGCATTAATAAGATTATTGGCACTTGTAGACGATAGTTTCAATTATGATTAGAACTTTCTCTTATAGTAATAAGGACACTTAAAATATGACAAAAACAAAAGAATTGGAACAAGCAGCCAACCACTATCTGACATAACCTCAAACATCAACATTCAACATCACGGCAAGCGGGTTGATGTCGATAGATAGCTCTCGATATGGATGTAAATCGATGTATATCGAGAACGACGATATCGATCTTTTTATTCTCTAGAGCTGGACTCAGTGGTTGATTCAAATCTGTTGAAATTTTATGCTATAAAAAACCTCTCATTGTTAATAATTGTATTTAATTTTATAATGAAAAATACAGAGTTACAAAGTTTTCAATAATTAATAATTTAGGCGTCATCTCTAATGATCAAACGTGTCATCTCTAATATTATTGCTAGTCAAATAGAAAAAACAAATTAAATTTCAATGCTTATTTTTGTTAATGAGACTAAAAATGAATAATTAATAACTTATCTCTCAAAACTCTAATGATATGACAATAAACACTGTTCGATAACCTACTATATAATGTAGATCAGATTTCGTCTTATATGTAGGCCTAGGCTACATTAAAACCATGTTTTTAAAATGTTATTTTACTATAAAACCCCTATTTTCTCTAAAGAATTACATTCAAGGGTGATATTTCTAATCTCTAATATTCTCGATGACTACCTACCACAAACTGTAACATAAGACCTTCAATAAAATTAAAAATATCCCTACACACCCATAAAATACAAGTGAAATGAAAGCGGAAAAATACAAAATTACCTAATTTACTGAGTTAAAAACACAAGGATGGGTTTAATAAAACAATGGGCCAATAGAATTGCCAGTAACTACGTCAATACGATAATTTCGTACCACTTCTTTGTCTGGTTAGGTTTATCCTTATTCTTTTTCTCTATTTTCCAATTATTATTCTCTGGTTTTTTGGCCTTTATTTGGCCTCTGGCAACAGACAGGTGAAATCAAAAAACTAGGCGCCAGCGAATGAGATAAGATGAAAGAAACGTAGAAACGGAAGAAGAATAAGAATAAGGAGAAGAAGAAGAAAATGAAGATGTGATTTGAACAGAGAAAGTAGACAAAGAGCAAGACAGAAAGAAAATGGAATAAAGAAAGATACACACTCAAAGTTTCATGACTTCTTTGTTCTATAAGCATGAATAGGTGGGGCATGACTCTACCACAATACAGCCTCATGGGTAGTTTGAAGAAGAAGGAGAAAAAGAAGACGAAGGAGAAGGAGGAGGGAATAATGGAGAAACGAAGTAAGAGCAAAAGAGATGGTATGAGAAAAGATGAAGTAGGAGAGTGTGAGAAAAAGAAAAAGAGCTTCCTTTATCTCCTTCTAATGCTCCTACTCCTCATCATTCTTCAACTTATTCTTTTTATCCTTCTTCTTTTTTCCCGCCAAGCCACCAAAAACTTTTCTTTTTCTTCTTCGTATTCAAGATACTCTACCTGGAAGCCTGGAGGGAAGATTCTTCCACACTTCCACAGTAGGAAGAAGAAAGGTTTGGGCTTTACTTCTCCGTCCTTGCTTCTCACTCTATATTTCTCTCAAACATTCTTCTTTTTTTTTATCGGTGAAAATAAATACTCATATTTATTGACAGTATTGCTTAAAATCAAAGCCATCCACTCATTGACCACACTAGTGTCGGGCTGATGTGGTCATCTCAGCCAAAAATGTGAATCTAGTTTCTGATTGGTACTTGAAGTTTCCTTAACTCAAGGAAGACTTGGAAAGCAATAATTTTACTTGAAAGGGTTTTCAAGTATTCCTTGAGTTACTGTTTATAAGCCTAAAGTTACGTTTATAATCACCAACTTTTCTCACCAAGAAGGGGGTCCTTTTTCAAAATTGCTTCCTTTAAACCAAGGCGAGTAAAGGGTTACGTAGAGTAAAGGTTCCTTTATTCTACTCGCCTTGCCTTTAAACAACATATTTACAATGAATACAGACACTATAGTATCTATAGTATAGATACTACAGATAGTATCTGTATTCATTGATATTTATTACCTTCCCCATCACCATTCTCTTCTTCGTTCTCCCTCCACTCTTTCTTTTACTTCTCCATCTTCTTCTTCTTCTTTTCTCCCTCTTTTACTTCCCCTTCACCTACTCCTCCTCCTACTTCTCCTTCTACTCCTCTTCTTACTCATCCTCCTCCCCCTGCTTCTCCTGTTCTTCCTCCTCCTCCTTCACCTTCTACTTTTTCCTCCTTCTTCTCCTACTCCTCCTTCTCCTCTTCCTCCTCCTTACCTTTGATCAATAACTCTATTTATTTATCTATTTATCTCCTACTTCTCTTCTACCTTGTCTTCCTTATTCTTTTTTTCTTTCTCCTCCTCCTCTTCTTTCTCCTTCTGCTCTTCATCATCCTCCTCCTCCTCCTTAACTTTGATCAATAAATCTATCTCTTCCTACTCCTCTTCTTCCTTCTTCTCCTATTCTTCCTTCTTCTTTTCCTCCTTCTCCTTAATTTTAGTCAATAAATCTATCTATCTCTTCCTACTTCTCTACATCCTTCTTCTCCTCTTCATCATCCTCCTCCTCCTTCTCCTTCTCCTTACTATTGATCAATAAATCCATCTATCTATCTCTTCCTCCACCTCCTTCGTCTCCTTCTCCTTACCTTTGATAAATAAATTGATCAATCTATCTATCTATTCCTCCTCTTCTTCCCCCACCTTCTCGTCCCCTCCTCCTTCTTCTCCTTTTCTTCACCATTGATAAATAAATTGATCTATCCATCTCCTCCTCCTTCTCTTCCTCCTCCTCCTCCTCTTCTTCCTACACCTCCTCTTCCTCCTCCATCCTTCCTCCCCCTATCCTCCTCTTCCTCTCCATCCTTCCTCCTCCTATCCTTCCTCATCATTATTCTCCTTCTCCTTATCCTCCTCCTCTTCTCCCTCCTCCACTTTCTCATCTTCCTCCTCCTCCTCCTCATCCTCTTTCTCTTCATCTTTCTCCTCCTCCCCCTTCTCCGCCACCCTCTCCACCAACTCCTCCCCCCTCCTTTTAATCCTCCCACAGTGTTCCTTATTCAACATACTCTACCTGGATGGGAAGGAAGGAACAAGGAAAAAGTCCACCACTCTCTTTAATAGGAAGAAGACAGGTCTTGCACTCTACATCTCAGTTACCTCTTCATCATCAAACTCTCTCTCTCTCACACATTCTTCTTCTTCTTCATCTACCTGCTTTGTTCCTCCCCTCCATCAATCCAACACCCTACCAACAACAACAACTTATCTACCTGAGCACAGCTAGCACAATATAATTCCATGAAATAACCACCATCACATGACCTCTCACTCATTGGAGTCTCCTTCTCTTTCGTCATTATTATAGGTTACAATAACTGGTTTCTTTTCTTTACGATGAGGAGGTGGTGGGAAGGAGGAGAAGGAGGAGCAGAAGATGAGCGGTCCCTCATGATGATGATGATGATGATGATGATGATGATGAGAACGGCCACAAGAAAAGGCGCCAATTTAAACCAGTCAGATTTAAATCTGAGAAGGAGGAGGAGGAGGAGGAAGAGAAGGAGGAGGAGAAGGAGGAGAAGGAGGAGAAGAAGGAGGAAGAAGAGAAGGAGGAGGAGGAGGAGAAGGAAGAAGAGAAGGAGGAGGAGGAGGAGAAGGAAGAGGAGGAGGAGGAGGAGGAGAAGGAGGAAGAAGAGAAGTAGGAGGAAGAAGAGAAGGAGGAGGAGGAGAAGTAGGAGAAGGAGGAGGAGGAGAAGTAGGAGGAAGAAGAGAAGGAGGAGAAGTAGGAGGAAGAAGAGAAGGAGGAGGAGGAGAAGGAGGAAGAAGAGAAGGAGGAGGAGGAGAAGTAGGAGAAGAAGGAGGAGAAGTAGGAGGAAGAAGAGAAGGAGGAGGAAGAAGAGAAGGGGGAGGAGGAGGAGTAGGAGGAGAAGGAGGAGAAGTAGGAGAAGGATGATGAGAATGGCCACAAGAAAAGGCGCCAATTTAAACCAGTTAGATTTTGTATGGATTTTTGTAGGTTTAAACAAAGACTATCCAGTATAATTTAAATTCTTTGACTCTCCTTTTCGAGGTCATCTAATGAGATATTGATAATCTTTATAAATAACTAGCTGGCCCGACGCGCGTTGCTGCGTTCTCATAAAAAACTCTCCTTGATTTTTTATTCGCCACCTCCCATTGAGATTACATTTTAAATTTCAACCTTTTAGGACTATTAGGGAAGAAGTTAGTCCTATTGCTCTTCCAGCTGATCTGAGAGGCCTCATTCGTTGTTTTCTTACTCACGACCTCTGAATGAACATTTCAAATTTAAACCACCTACAACTATTAGGGCGAAAACTAAGTTTTCAATTTTAT
This sequence comes from Conomelus anceps, assembly GCA_948455865.1. Classification (NCBI taxonomy): domain Eukaryota; kingdom Metazoa; phylum Arthropoda; class Insecta; order Hemiptera; family Delphacidae; genus Conomelus; species Conomelus anceps. Next base: position 5,918,881 of record OX418216.1, on the reverse strand, counting down.
GATTCGCCACCTCCCACTAAGGTTACATTTCGAATTTTAACCTTCTAGGACTATTAGGGAAAAAGTTAGTCCTAGGGCTCTTCCAGCCGATCATAGTTTCCTTCAGTTTTACGGTCCTTCGTTGTTTTAAAAACATGTGTTTAAAGATTTATTGGTTAAAGTCAGTATAATCCCGTATGCCCAAAATATTACCAGAGCACTGAGAAGCATGACCATTACAGATGATTGGCAAACATACGTTTACCGGTTTGATAGACAGACGTTGTTTTTAGAATGATGATTTGCAAAACACGCAAACAGCTTGTCCATCGAAACAGCGTGTACAGCAGATCGAAAAATTTCAAATTATTTTCCATATGATTAAAAGATCCCAGTAAGCTAGCTAGCCATGTACCCGTGCTTTGCATAGGCAAAACTTTAACCCCCTAAAAACACCCCTAAAATTGCGAATTTTGAAAAATCCTTTCTTATTGCACGGTGAAATCCTATAAGGATTGTTCATACGAAATTTCAAGTTCATAGGCCTAGTAGTTTTGGCTCTGCGTTGATGAGTGAGTCAGGGTATCATCCTTTTATAGATAGAGATAATAATAATAATAAACACTATGTAAGGTGAAATAAACAGAGTCCCGTACTTTAAATATTTGGGGGAAATTATTATTATTAATATTTCCCAATGGTTCTGAAAGATTTCCCAGTTAGGGAAACTACAAAAGATTAGAAAAGCTCTGGGACTTGTTCAACATGTTTACAATAAAAAATCCCTTCCACGTATGAATAAAATTCGACATTATAACGCAGTGATCAAGCCTGCAGCTCTATATGCTTGTGAGACTCTTTCTATGAATCGAAAAATGGAAATAGACGACATTAAAAAAGAAAAGAGAAAAATTATTAGGAAAATTACTGATCCAAGAAAAACAGAAGTATGAACTAGTGGAAGAATTCTCCAACATAGAATGTGACATGGAGAAAAGGCGTTTAAAATTCTATGGTCATGTTCTCAGACTCCCACAACACAGATTAACTAACCAACTGTTACAATATCTACTGACGCTAACCAGCCCAGGACCCTGGGTAGAAAATGTTAAAAAGGATCTAACTCAACTCAATACAAATAAACATTAACTTTTCAAGTGAATTAAACGACTTGCAGTCAAATTTTATTTAAAATAAGTAGTATTTCACTTACTTTGTAGGCCGAACGTTTTCGAGTTGTTGAAACCCATCTTCAAGGCCTACAAGGCCTACGTTTTCAACAACCCGAAAACGTTCGGCCTACAAAGTAAGTGAAATACTACTTATTTTAAATAAAATTTGACTGCAAGTCGTTTAATTCACTTGAAAAGTTAATATTAACAACGCAGTTCGTCATGGAACAAGAAATCCAGGAACAAATAAACAAGAAGTATTGAACAGAGAGATTTTCAGAAAAAAAGTAGATAAGTGGGAAATCCTCTCAGAGTTGCGCCCAAAACAGTACAGGCCATGATGAAATGAAGAAAGAAAGAAAAAATGTTCACAAAGAATAAAAGAGTACTGGGCAGAAAAGAAGAATAAACCCGAGAAATGAAATATCGTAGGCCTACATCACGAATCATACATTACTTAGCGTCTTCCTCTTCGGGAGTTCTATCGCCAATAATAATAATAAATAAATAAACTATAAATAATATTAATATTAATATAATTAATAATATTATTATTATTATAAATAATAATAATAATAATTATTATAATTATAAGATTGGATGTACATGTACATGAAAGAAATTTATTGAGAAAAACTTTTGGCTAGCATAATTAAAATCATATTTTTACATGCACAAAAGAAAACCATAGCCAAACCAAGTAAAATTATGGAAACTATCAGAAAAAGGAGAATAGCATTTTACTATTCACACCCATTTATTTAGAATGGATCCAAATTATTGAAACCAGCAAAATTGTTTCAATTAATTGTTTGTGATGTCAAAATAAAAAATTATTTGATTTGAAATTTGGTGCATCTACCTATCACACAGGGCGAGTAATTAAACTAGAAATAATTAATTGCATATTTTCAAATGCTCAAAACTCCTGAATCTCCTTCTTCTCCATCTCCACCGCCTCCTCCTCCTCCTCCTCCTCCTCCTCCTCCTCCCTTTTCCTTCTCCTCTTCGTCCTCCTCCTCCTCCTCCTCTTTCTAAATGGAAGTGAATTTTCCCAATTTAATTACATATTCTTGAAGGTCTCTTCAGGCACTATCATCCACCACATGAGCAATTTTAATTTTTGAAATATTTCGCAAAAAACCATGGACTATATTCAATTAATTTTCAATAAAATAAACAGTAGTAAATCCGAATTTGGCTAACTTACAGTCTAAAAAGGATATGCAAAAGTTGGATTATATTATGACAGAATTGCAAAATAGAGTAGGACTAAGAAATAAACTGAAAAATAATAACTTTTCATGTGAAATTTAACGACATGCAGTCAAATATTTGTTAAGAATAAGTATAATAACTCACTTAATCTGGCCGAGTACTTTCGAATTTTTGAGATTCGAAAGTACTCGGCCAGTTTAAGTGAGTTATTATACTTATTCTTAACAAATATTTGACTGCATGTCGTTAAATTTCACATGAAAAGTTAATATTAACAACGCAGTTCGTCATGGAACAAGAAATCCAGGAATGAAAAATAATGTTTTCCAAGACGAACCAAAAATTGAAGATTATGATTTTGAGAATCGGGTAGACTTGAAGCGTTTCATTATGATACAATGACCGACCTGGGAAACAAGACCGGTTATCCTACTGGCGGTTATGATGTGTGAAACTGTCCTATTCGAACAAAATTGAAATGAAGACTCCGATGAATGCTCCTATTTGTTCAATATCAAAGGAACAAATTTGATTTTATTTGCTGTAGATTGTTAATTTGTATAATAAAGTTCATGTGTATTTTTGAAAGAAATGAATTTTATTTTATTTGTTGTAGTAAGAGTGTCAATTTGTATAGTGAAGTTCATGTGAAATAAATTGTGTATTTTCAAAAGTAATAAATAATTTGATGATTTTTTTTGAGGATAAGGTCTGAGACCTGTGCGTGGGTAATGAGTTGGATGCTGGTGATTGATGAGTTAGACCTACAGTTTTAGTTGGGTTCCGAACCACCGGGAAGTGATTTTATAGCAGAGAACAGTGTCTTTTTTGCTGGCCTATCCAATCGGTCACCGTTACAAACAGGACCTTTGAGAACGCAGCTTATCTCTATCTGATTGAACAGATACCTGCTATACGGCTCGCAGCTATCACTTCCAAATTATTTTATGTATTATTTTCAAATACAGTACAAAATTAATAATTCATTGTAAGTTGGTCAATTTCTACACATAGACTTAACTTTTTTCTATTTTTCTATTTTTGTGCTATTGTTTAGTATGTTAACTGTTATAAGAAGTATCAGAGCACCGTGAGAAAGTCGCTAAGTTCGTGGACTTTTCTCTTGAACCAATAATTGCAGAATTGCTTGCCTTGTTCTGTTCTTAGATTAGAGAGAGAATGAGCGAGAAAAGAGAGAGTGGGAGAGGATAGAATGAGACTGTGTGAGAGAGAGAGAGTGGCAATGAGTGAGTGAGAACTAAGTAACTAGTGAAGAAAGTCATGAACTCGTTCTCAGTGCTTACTAGGTCAAAGTTCAAATAAAAGCAACGAAGTACATTTTTTTATAGATCCAGTTAGCGAGTCTCCTCGCAAGTGAAACTTTTCTACAATTTTTACTGTAGATTTATATGGATTTATTGGTGAGAAGTTGCGAGGGGGCGAAATTGGACCATCTATATAAATAAAATTAGAGTTTTGTCTGTACATTTATCAGAATTGTATATTTTTTGGTTATTTTTACGTTTTATACATTAAATAAGCCGAAAATAGTCTTATCTCACTTTCTGTCTGTCTGTCTGTCACGGCCGCAAAGGTATTTTTCGCGGCCTTCTCCTCAAAAACGAGAGCATCGATCGGGATTTTAGTTATTGAACAGTATTGAAAACATTATTGACAATGTCTTTAGCTATAAAAAACTAAATTAACTTTTTTTCAACAGAATAATAAACGTTTAAAAACCAAGTATTGTGCGATTTTGGATACATTTCTTCCAAGTTTTATTACCACATAAGAATAAGAACAAATCACGTAATTTATCATGATATATCAATCAGCTGTTCTCAAATATAAATGGTGGCCCTTCGCGGGGTTATTTACGCTGTCTGCAGACTTGTGTAGTCGGAGCATTGCAGTCTTTTAGGAAACATATGTCTGGTGATTTAAAGCTCATCTTATGTTTTATCAATTATTTCTTTGTTGAAAAAAAACAAAATTTTCTAATTTCAATTTATCAAAACAAAAATTAACATTTTAGGAAGGTGCGGTTTGTGCTAGGCTCTTGGGAATTCGCCAGGTAGCACTATTATTACCACATGAGAACAACAACAAATCACGTAATTCATGATGATTTATCAATCAGCTGTTCTCAAATATTCTCTCTGATAACTGTCACTGAGCTGTTTACGTCCTAAGTTGTTAACTAAGCTGCTAACAACTTCATGATCGTTGCTATCAAAAAAGCCGAAACATAATTAGTCGTATTTCTAAACATAATCCGTACGAAGGACGGGTAGCTGCTAGTATTAACTAAAGATTGAGATAGTGATAAGTTTATTAATAATAAGCGTGTAGCTTTTATTGGTGGGGAGACCCTTACGGGTAGTTCCAATTTTGTATGTATGTGTGCTAGTAGATGAATGTATCATTATATAGTCTCTTCAGTCGACTTCGACTGTAGGTAAATCTTCAGACCTCAATATATGCTTATCCTAAGAGCGCACTACGCAAACGAGGAGTGAGGTAGGTTGCGATTACTTTCCTCACTGAGCTGAGTTATATCTATGCCAAACCCACCGGGGTCTTTTGCTCTATAACCCCGCATTTCCTAAAAATTGTCATTGAACAGTAGATTCATAACCAAACCTAACCTAAGACCCGGTTAGGTTAGGTTGGAATCTACTGTTCAATGACAATTTTTAAGAAATGCGGGGTTTTTGTGCAGAAGACCCACCCATCGTAATAAATTCTGAAGCTCTATGCTCAACAGTCCTCTCCCACCTTTGCACAGAGTTTAGCTGCACAGGTGAGTGTGCACACTATCTAGCACACCTCTGAGCTACTACCTGCATCCAAGCCATCATTCGACAGAGGCGTTTGGGAAGCAACATAATTGATGTCGCCTTTTTTTGTAACTGAGTTGAATAAAGCTTAATTCACCTCAAGCCTCAAGATTTATAAAACTTCCATTTGAACCAAAGTGATTAGTGTCTTCCTATTACCTTGGTTTGCATCATGTTGGGGAACATGGTGGACCTTCGATTTTAGGTGGGTTCCAAACCACTGTTGATTTGGATAGAGAGAGAGAGAGACAATAATTTGGATTCCTGGATTTCTTGTTCCATAACGATCAGCGTTGTTGATATTAACTTTCTATTGTAAATTTAACGACTTGCAGTCAATTTCAGTTGTGAATAAATAATATTTCTAGACCTTGAAGATGAGTTTTCATGACTCGAAAACGTTTGGGCAAAAGTGAGTAGAAATATTATTTATTTACAATAATTAGAATTGATTGCAAGTCGGTAAATTTACAATAAAAGTTATAATAAAACAAAAGTAATAATGATAAAATAAAAGAAATAACGTTGGGCCTGACTACACAAACTTTAGTAACGATCAAAATTTTCATACACAAGTTTTATTTAGAAGGAGGGAAGTGTTGACTCAGATTCTTAGAGCATCCTAATAGAAACAATAATTATTATAAAACATAATGAATATTAAGACTTAAATTTGTCACAACCACATTAATTTCTTGAAATTAATGAGATACTAGTTTCGGTTGTTACAACATCATCAATCTCAATCTGAGATTTGATTGAGATTGATAACGGTGTAACAACCGAAACTAGTAGCTCACTGTTCTCAATAAATGTGGTTGTGACAACATCATGTGTTATTATTATTGATTATGGATATCTTCCACAATATCACCAACACTACAAAGAAAATTATACTTATAAATTAACTTTAATTATGAAAATTACTTATAAATTATAATTATAAAAAACTTCATATTTTCAATATTTTGGGAGAGACTTAGCTTACGACCTTCTATGCTATAAGCCATAACATAGTGCATAGTCAATTCATTCAATGAACTTGCAAAATTCAACCCAGACAAGCTCACAGCATCATGGAATCAAAGCAAAGGTTCGTCATAAGGAAGGAAAATAATGAATCCTGCAGTTCTTCGCTCGCTCACTCACTCTCTCACGTCTGCTTCTTCTTATTCATCATCATCTTCTCCTCCTCCTATTCCTCCTTCTCCTTCAAGTCCTGATCCCCCGGAAGATTGAAATAAGAAGGGGAAGACCGGTCTTTCAACTTTCATTCCATGACCCCTTCCACAAACTCCTCCAAAGTTCACTCATGAATCTCTTTCTTCATCATTATCCTTCTCTCTCCCTCTAATTTATCACAAACTACCTCTTAACCATACTATCGAGAGGAGCTTTCTCTTCTGTCTCTTTTCATCTTGTAAACTCTCTTTGTGTCCATTCCAGATTTAGAAAGCGACTCCTTTGTCCTATATATTATCTAAAACCGGGATATTGTATGCTTAATAGGTCAAAAAATTAATATTTTTTGTCTCTGAGACGAACATCACCTCTATTGAATCATTGAAAAGATGAAAATACTAGTATTGAGCTAAATTGAGTAAATACTCAACAATTAATGAAAAAGGTTTGAATTTTTCAACTTTCTTTATAGTGGCGATGGTAATATGGAAGTATTATGGAAGTACAAACGAAAGTACAAAGTAGCTTAATATTATACTAAACACGGAATGATACTATTGGAACTGCCTCTGATAGGCTGACTCTCATTGAATGTCTGTGATTGGTTGGAGTCCATCAAAAGTCACGCCCACTGGTGGGAGGAGCAACAAGCAAACATAAGTGTCAAAATCAGGAACCAAAACACATAGAAAGCAACAAAGAAAAACAAAACATAAGTAGGCTAAAATTAAAATTAAAAATTCGAAGCTCACTGAAATGTAGTCAAAGTCAACTGAGAAAAACACGGAAGTACCGTTATTAACATGGCCTACTAATACGGTGTAATTCTTGCCTATTAGATGCACTTTCTCCATCAAACAATGGTATTATTCTGTGTTTAGTGTATATAAAGCTACTCTGTACTTTGTTTCTAGTTTGTTTGGGATTGATAATGGTGTATCAACCCAAACTAGTATCTCACTGTTTTCAATAAATGTGGCTATGGCAACTTCAAGTCTTATTATTCATAATGAATAATATGGATATCTTCCACAATATCACCTCCACCACTACAAAGAAACTTAATATTCATCTCAATTTTTCAACAAAATATAAGTTTTCTCGTTATTTACATCAACCAACACTCGTACAATAAACTAACACACTATAACTTTAAGTTCACTTTAAGATTTTAACTTTATAACTTACTTTTGTTTTTAACAAACTATGTTTTCTCTTTGTTCATATCAATCTCCATCCGTACAACATTATATAACTCTATCTTCCTTCTTTCTAAAGATGTACTGTATCACCCTTTCACTTCTGTCCCTTTCAACTTGTTAACTGACTCTTTATAGGTCAAGTGTAGAGAGGGGACACCGTCCCTAACTTCGCCTTTTCATGCAAATGTATCACCAAGCTTTTTTCCTTTTTTTTCTATAATTTTCAGTCATAATTTCATGTTTGTATTTCGATAAACAGTTTATGAAATAAGTAACTGATAATGTTTTATGTAATAATACTTGGTGATTCCTATATATTGTATTTTATACTAGTAACTGTCCAATTTTTTTATATGAAGAAACCCATCAATCAATCAATCTTTCTTTTTCTCTTTCATTTATATTTCTCACTCTTTTCAATTATCATTATTTCTCATCAACATTATTCTCTTCTACTTGAACCGCAGAACTTTACGATCAAGGATCAACCAATAGTCTACACAACTCTGCAATTTTCAAGATCTTCCCATCATTCTCCTTCTCTCTCTTTCTACTCCTTGATTCTTCCCCTCTTTCTTAACCACTCCCTTCGTCTTTAACACTCTTTTCGTGCTCTCGAATTAGAAAAAAAAACAAAACAATAATGTCGAAACTCGTTTTGCCCTGTTGACTCACCTCACCACACTACACACACACGCTCGCCCTATCACAAACTCTCTCACTCTCATTCTGTCTCTCTCACTCTCGCTCACTCACTCACTCACTCGCTCTCTCTCTCTACGGTCCTTGATCTTCAAGTAACTCTCTACTTTCTCTTTCTCTCCATCATCATCTCTTGATGTTCACTTATATTATCCATCCAGGTGTCATCTTGAGAAGACAAAGATGTCTTATGAATCTCGAGTATTATAGAAAAAGGAGGAGGAGGAGGAGGAGAAAGAGGAGGTGGAGGTGGAGGTGGAGGAGGAGGAGGAGGAGGTGAAGGTGGAGGAGGAGGAGACGAAGGAGAAGGAGGAGGAGGAGGATGAGTAAGAGGAGAAAGAGGAGAAAAAGAAGAAGGAGGAGGAGGAGAAGGAGGAGAAAAAGGAGAAGGAGGAGAAAAAGGAGAAGGAGGAGGAGACGAAGGAAAAGGAGGAGAAGGAGACGAAGGAGAAGAAAAAGGAGGAGAAGGATGAGAAGGAGGAGAAAAGGGAGGAGAAGGAGGAAGAGGAGGAGGAGGAGAAGGAGAAGGAGGAGAAGAAGGAGAAGGAGGAGAAGAAGGAGAAGGAGGAGGAGAAGGAGGAGAAGGAGGAGGAAGAGGAGAAGGAGGAGGAGAAGGAGTAGGAGAAGGAGGGAGAGAAGGAGGAGGAGGAGAAGGTGGAGAAGGAGGAGGAGAAGAAGAAGAAAAAGAAGAAGGATAAAAATAAGAAGGAGAAATAGAAGAAGAAGAAAGAGGGAGAAAAAGAAGAAACAGAAGAAAAATATGAAGCAGAAAAGGAATAATACAAAAAGAAAGAACAAGAAGTTGATGAGCGAGGAGAGGAATAATAAGATTGTGAAGAAAATGAGGAAGAGGGACTTTATACTTATCACGAAATAAAGAAGAGAACGAAGGAGATGAGAAAGAAGAAGGAGAAGATGATTATAAAGAAAAAGGAAGGGAACAAGACGATGAGTCAGATAAAAATGATGAATAAGAAGAAGACGAAGAAAAAGAAATCGTGGAAGAAGATGAACAAAAATAAAAAGTAAAAGAATTATAATAAGTAGAAAATAACGAAGGGGAGGTGTAGGAGTAGGAGGAGGAGGAAGAAAAAGTAGATAATGAACAAAAAGAAAAAGTGAAAGAATAAGAAGAAAAAGGCGAAGGGGAGGAGTAGGATGAGGAAGAAGCGGTGGAGGATGAGGAGGTAGAAGTCGTGAAGAGGAGGATGAGGTAGGAAATGACGAAGAGGAGAAGAAAAAAGTAGAGTGAGAAAGAGATGAGCAAGAAGGGTTAAGGAGAAAGAGACGGATGAGGAGGAATCAGATTCAGAAGCTGATGAAGACGAATGAGGAAGAAGAGGAAGAACATTATGATTATAGAGGAAGACGAAGACGATGATAATGGATGTAGAAAAATGAAGATGAAGACAAAAAGGTGAGTTCAATGATGAATCTGGAAATCTCCAGCTATCTGCCTTTCCGGTGTAGCCGTTATTATTGATGTTGGCTGGAATCAGCGTTCTCCAGTTCTCCAGTATAATTACACCACAATTGCGTTGTGTTCCAGCCACATATATATATATATATATATATATATATATAGTACCATATACCGGAGGTATCTATATAGTGCTAGCAGTGGTTCCAGCACTTCATTCTTCCAGGTAGTTGTGTATATGAGTGGCTCCAGCCAAGGTCTCACTAATCTGTGAAATGTAGTAGGGCCTTGCTCCAGCACTCCAGCAAGCTCACTGGAACAATGGAAGTAACCGGAACGCTGTCAACACTCACATGAAAAATAAGAGCTATTAAAACTTTCTTCATACTCTTGACTTCTCATAAAACTGCTCCGTTCTGCAGTTGGCAAATCATTAACAGAAACAATAATTACTGCGGACTGCCTGCTTTGTTCAAGACACACTTGAACCCTTCACGCTTGTACAGTAGAATTTATTTTAATACAGTCAGAAAAAACCAGTAAAACTATAAACATAATAACAATTAAATAAATAGATCAAATAACTTTATCCGTAGCATGGGGCACTTTTGAGTGTGACCACATAATATAAACGAATCAAGACAAGAGAAATATTCACCAGATAACAATAAATATTGTAAATTATGATGTGGTTAGCTTTGTTGACCGAACGAAGAGAGATCTCTGTTTTAAGTCGACCGGATTGCATATGTCTGTCTGTCTGTAACGCATTTACGGCTAAACGCGTGGACCAAATTAAATGATATTTTGCATGGATCTTACATTAAGGAATACCCAGCGATGCATGTGTAAGGATTTTCGAAATTTGCTTGCATTTAAAGGATATTTGAAAGGCAAAAAAGTAAGGACTTCTATAGGAACATATGATTTTTAAAACGAGCTTCTGCATCATATTCAATTGGAATCAGATTCATAGATAGCCCTCAGGCCCTCTTATCAGCGGCGTCGACTTCATGGGAATATTGGGGGGGCAAAGTCCACCAGAAAGGTCTGTAGGGGGTGTCATCTGAAGAGAGGGGGCCTCCCAGAGTAATTATTGGGGGGGGGGGGGGCAGAAAGTGCCTTGCCCCCCTCCAAAGTCGGCGCCACTGCCTCTTATTCAACTGGTTGGGCCTTATCCATATGAATAAAGTTATCATTTATGGGAATAACATATTTGTTTGAGAGAAACAAATCACGTTATGGCGTGACAGCCGTTTCGCTCTGTTGTCTAGAGCATCGTCAGACGACCCACAGTACTGTTTGGTACAGTTTGGTACTGTGGGTCGTCTGACGATGCACTAGACAACAGAGCGAAACGGCCGTCACGCCATAACGTGAGTTAATTTCCATTCAAAAGTTGTTTTATTAAGTTTATATTACATATTAGTGGAAACAAGATGGATCTTCAACATCATACAGAAACAAATCATTTCTAACATTTCAATCAAGAAAATAACCAGTGATGACTAAGTAAATGATATACAATTTAATTAATATTGTTCCACAAACACATTCATCAGACATCTGAAATCTAATTTGAGAAATCAGCTATCTCACAAATAGACAACACATCCTTGTTGATGTGATACACAGTGATCTTTTGAGGAAAACAGACATGAACTAGACTATGCGAATTGAGTTTGAGTTTAATTTTGCGATGGTGATTGTCATTGAGTACATCGAGTATGTCACTCTGTGCAAGCACCCTTATCTTGGGCGTGATGTCTACTGTTCACAGAACTACTATTTTTATACTTAGAAAAAGGTATTTATAATTTTTTCATGCATATGTTGAAAGCAACGAACCCATAAGATCAATTGGTCTTATGTGTTCGCTGGTTGAAAAACATGGAGTGTAGCAACTTAGATAACATCGGTGATTCCCTGTTGTTGAACCATCAATGTTGTTTTTACGCTTTCTGTACCATTAGGCATTCTGCTTTACATTCAACTACAGAACTACAGATGTGTATGAAGCTACTTTATATGTAAAAACGAATGATATTAACCAAAATCTTGACGTACACGATTATAATACAAGAAGTCGAGGAGATTATCACTTGGTAAGTCACAATAGTAGCTTATTCAAACAAAAACCTAGTTATATTGGTAGGAAACTACAACAAGCTACCGCAGTTTTTAAAGAGTCTTGAAAATATAGAAATATTTAAAAAACAATTGAAAAAATATTTAGTTGATAAAGCTTTTTATAGTGTACAAGAGTTCCTTTCACATCAAAATTAAGCCTTACCCAAACTAATTGATATAGACTAGTAATTATGGTAACTAGTGTATAAGATTGTATAATTCCTGGATTTCTTGTTCCATGACGAACTGTTAATATTGTTAATATTACCTTTTCAAGGGTTTTAAAAACTCGAAAACGTTCGGCCTACAGAAGTAAGTGAAATACTACTTATTTTAATAAAAATTTGACTGCAAGTCGTTGAATTCACTTGAAAAGTTAATTGTATAATTGTTGATCTGACTTGTCTTATACTCCTTACTGGAGTCTCCAAGACGTAATCTACAAAAAAAAGAATTGAAAATTAATCTAACCATTGATAGTGCAGAATTAAAAGAGCAAATCTGTCGATGGCCATGGCCGGAACTTAAACTTTTCCACCCTGTGAACTTATAACATTACTGCTCTGATATGATATTCTATCGTGACCTTGTGGAATCAGCAGTATTGTTTACACCATCGTTTACATCAACTGCACACTGTATTCAGAGTCCGCCCTGAAAAATTCTTTGAAAAATTAATTTATATTATTGAACTCTAACATCTAAACCGATGGTGATAGCTGATCACCCATTTAGACCCAACTTAATTAACAAAAAAAAAAACACATTAATTTATAATCATTTCCTGCTCATTAGATGGTATTTAATCACTTAATATGCCTTTTGATAAATCAGTTCAAGGGCTAGTCTCTGATAATTTATTCGACGAACTTTGAACACTACAATAAATTGAAATAACTCTGCAAAAACACTTAGAAAACAAACAGGAATTTGAAAACCAAAAATAGATGACAGGGCAGATTTAAACATCTTGTCTCTGTTGCTCATGAACAGATAAATAACTTTTGTGGTACAAAAACGTTGAATGGACTTCAATATTTCAAAGCCCTCACTGCTACAAAACCCATAATAATAGATGACCTATAGAAATAAAAATAGTACTAATGAATAAAAGACGAAACTGTCACAACCACATTTATATTATTAAAACTTAGAGAAACTAGTTTCGGTTGTTACACCATTATCAATCTCAATCAAACTAGTTTCAAATCAGTTTGATTGAAATTGATAATGGTTTAACAACCGAAACTAGTTTCTCTCCAAGTTTTAATAAATGTGGTTGTGACAATTTCGTCTTTTATTCATTATGGATACCTTCCACAATATCACCTTCGCCACTACAAAGAAAAAAAATAGTACTGTATTGTTCTGTCATAAAAATATAGTACAGTAATAAAAATAGGTACAGGTAAAAACAGCTGTAAATAAAAACAGCGGTAAATAAAAACAGCTGTTTCATTTCAAAAATTGATTTTAGTATTACAGGACACTCTAGGCTTTGTCTTCTAGGAAAAAATACAAATTTTATACACTTAACCAGACTTTGTTGCCTATTAACTACCACCCTCTTCCATTAAGCCTCTCTTGAAGCTGCACACTCATTACAACCCCTATAATTAACCCCACAAACAAACAGTAATACTGAATACACGAGCTAACGTGTGTCACATTTTGAAAATCAAATTTCAACCCTTAAAATAATGCGGGTTTGTAAGAGCGTGGCATATATTAGCCACCCTCTGTTCAATTATTATTGTCAACCCCAGCAAAAAATAAATTCTCACCCTGAACACCCACTGAGTAGTGGTTTGAGACCACCCCTGTTGAGTTATACGCTGGAAATGAGAAGCTCGTGGATGAGGTAGAACGATGAGCTATTTATTTTCAAGTGAACTATTTTGTGAAATCGTTCATTCTGTTCATTCTCATTAATTAGTTCATTTTCAGGGATGTCATAGCCGTGACCCGTAGCAGGTATCTGTTCAATCAGAAAGAGATAAGCTGCGTTCTTCTGGGCACGCTTTGTAAGGGTCACCGATTAGATTGGCCTGCAAAAAGGACACTGTTCCCTGCTGTAAAATCACTTCCTGATGGTTCGGAACCCACCTAAAACTGTAGGTCCAGCTCATCAATCACCATCATCCAACTCATTGCCCACGCACAGGTCTCAGACCTATGTGGGGTTCATCCTCAAAAAAAGAACAAAATTAGTGACTTATCGCTCTTCTATAAAATGGAACTATTTGTAATTTTGAGTTTGTAATTTCTAGTTCAATGTTCAATAAGCTCAAAATGTGTAGTTCATGAGTAAGGTGAACGATTGAGCTGTTTATTTGAGTGAACTATTTCGTTTACAAGTTCATTTTAGTGAGCTATAACGTTTTTCAACCAGGATTTTATGTAAATCCTGCATAGAAACTATGAAGATAAAGTGGAATTTCTGCTGAAATTTCTGTTACACTTATCAAATTTATTTTAGAGAATGTAATAATTTACATGACCTATATTATTTAGTGAACTTTTTTCAACTTAGTCAATTTCAGTGAGCTGTAACATTTTTAAACCCATATTTATTGTAATTCTACATAGGAGCTAAAAAGGTAACGTTATTTACCTTATAGCTCTTCTTTTTCAAAAGCTATTTCTTCAACTTTTCAGTGAATCTTTTTCATTTTTCAAATGAAGTGAGCTGTAACACTTTTAGAACCATAATTCTATTTTAATAGGAGCTATAAAGGTAGCCTAAAGTTATCTACCTTATAGCTCTTCTTTTACAGAAGCTATTTCTTCAACTTTTCAACGAATCTTTTTCATTTTTCAATTTCAGTGAGCTGTAACACTTTTAAAACCATAATTATTTAAATTATACATAGGAGCTATTACAGGTGAAGTGGAATAAAGCGTTAAAGTGGAATAGAGTTTAAATTATAAATTTTTTTTTTTTAATTTAAATCGAACAAGAATAATCCAAAATCCAGCTGTATTCAAATCAATTTTATTTTTATTCAAGTATGTCTCATTTATAGCTTTGAAAAACGCAATAATTTTTTTTTGCAGTCTACTATTATTCAAAGCACTAATAACAACCAACACGATAACCTTCGAAAAAAAGAATTATAAATAGAAAAACACTGCCCTATGTCTTGGAGACCCCGGAGTATAAAGGCAAGTCAGAAACATGGGCTCAATTACCCTAGGGCTCCTAAATGAGGACTGCTTCCTTGACCATTTGATTTTGCAACCCTACATAATCTCCTCTTCTTTGGCAACATATAAAACATATTGCAACACTCCTCCAAACACTAGTCAAGTTGGACTTATGGAAATGGTTGAAAATTATAAATAAACATTGCCTGTTATCTATAGGATATGCTTACCCTTCGAACTTCCATCCGCCATCCCAAAATAGCCAATTGGCTATTATAGCAAAATAACCACTTGATGAGCCACAATAGTAGCTTATTCAAGCTAGTAGCTTTTTTCCTGACACTGTATTTCACTTTTATATAATGTTTTACTCACATATATTGGAGATGTTTGAGGAATGCATTTCACTTCTTTTCAGATTTTCAATTTTAATATTAGATTGTTCATTAAGTTTTTTGTCATGGAAAACATCACAGATTTAAAAGAGTCTTGAAAATATAGAAATATTAAAAAGATAATTGAATAAATATTCAGTTGATAAAGCTTTTTATAGTGTACAAGAGTTCCTTACACATCAAAATTAAGCCTCACCTCAACTAATTGATGTTATAACTATGGTAACTAGTGTATAAGATTGTATAATTGTTAATCTGACTTGTTTTATACTCCTTAACTGGAGTCTCCAAGACGTAATCTACAAAATAAATATTGATGGCAATAATTATTTCCAGCATCCAACTAACCCGCATATTTACAGCCCTTCGATGCTAGAGTTACTTGCCCTTAGATTCGCAGGGATATTCACACAACATTACAGTACTTTAGCCCTTCATAATAATTACATCATTCAAGTACTCTACTAGCCCTTCATTCTTTGTACAGGAGTTTGGTAAAGAACCTTCCTATTGTGTAGGAGTGAGGATTTCATCCCTTAGTGAATGATTCATCCCTGTTGAGAGACTCCGAGCATATGCTAGTAGTATAGGGTTGTAGAATAATAGCAGATATTATATAAGAGGGTGGTAATAGTGGTGTTGGGGGTGGTTTGCCACCCGCATGAGAATTATTCCTGATGATATTCCCAGTGATGCTATCAAACCATATTAGAACCTAGAAGAAAAATTATTTATTGCCATTTTTTCCATACAAAGTACAAAATAACATAATTACATTATTTGTACATCAATTTAACAATCAGCGAAATTAAACACATATAATACATTTCATGTTAAGCCTTGAAATGAAATGTTTCATGTTACACCTTTTATTACATTGCATGTTAGAAGAGTTACTTTATCCAAATAATTTTAATTTATTTAATAATTTAAAATTATTTATATTATTAATTTATTTATTGTTTTTATTGAAAAATAAACATTAATTTGTTCTATCGAAAAGCGCATTGATCATAATGTACTTGCAACACTCCATGTTGAAAATAAAATCTAATGTTTATAATATTGTTTTAAAGCACTTACATTTTAAAATTTACATACAGTTGTCTAATCTCTCTTATCCCTTTTTTCTTCTTCTCCACCACCTTCTTCTTCTTTTTCTTGTACATCTTCTTTTCTTTTTCTTCATCTTCTTGTTCTCCTCCTCCTCCACCTTCTTTTTCTTGTTCTTCTTCTTCTCCTTCTCCACAACCTTCTCCTTCTTCTCCTCCTCCTCCACCTATTTCTTCCTTTTCTTTTTCTTCATCTTCTTGTTCTTCTCCACCACCTCTTTCTACTTTTTCTTTTTCATCTTCTTCTCCTCCTCCACTTTCTTCTCCTTCTTCTTCTCCTCCTCCACCACCTTCTCTTTCTTCTCTTCCTCCTCCAACTATTTCTTCTTTTTTTCTTCTTATTCTTTATTTTCTTCTTCTACTTCTTCACCTTCTTCTCCTTCTTCTTCTCCTCCTCCTCCTCCTCCTCCTCTTCACGGTTTTCTTCTTCTTCTTCTTCTTCTTCTTCTTCTTCTTCTTCTTCTTCTTCTTCTTCTTCTTCAACATCTTATATTCTAAGCTCTAGAATATAAACACATTTTTTCACCTTTTTTATAGCTCCCCTTTTTCTTCTTCCACTCTTCTCCTTTCTTCTTATTATTATTTATTTATTTAAGAGATTTTAATCAATTGGGACACCGGGATGATCCTATTATTGTCCTAATAACAAAAAACAAAGTACAAAATTCAAAGATTACAAGAAAAATAGTTATGAATACCGTACCTGAAAATATAAAGAAGATAATGCAAAAATAATAGATGAACATGATCATAATAGATCTTCTACTTTTTCCAATTTTCTACCATTTCTTCTTTTCTTTTTCTAATACTAATTCTTCATCTTATTCTTTCTCTTCTCTTTCTTTTTCTTCATTCTCCATTGACTTCTCTTCTTCTATAAATCCTCTTCACATACTATAAATTCTTGTCTTGTTCCGAGCTCAAGAACACAAACATCTTTCCACCTTTTTACAACGTTTCTCTTCATCCTTCCACTCCTTCTTTCTCATTCTTCTTCTCTTCCACCTGTATTCCTCTTCATCTTCTTCTTAAATCAGAACTCCCGCCAAAACTCAAACAATGAGAGCTGATGCTAAAAGCGCGGGAACCAAGTTTAAAATACACACCTACTATAATAGTACACAATACACCTTTATATCTGTATATGTAGTAGCACACCTGTTCTTCTACCTGTTTGTGTGAGCAAGAGGAAACTTGGCAACAGCGCAACTGTATAACGGAATAGGGTGGTTTGAGAAGTTCCTTACCTGCCGCTTGGTTCAAGACTAGATCTTTTGAGATTCTGAGCCCTCGGTCGCTTTGGCATGAAGCAATGCAAGGCCCCACTAGGTGAACATGCAAGTGGTTCTGACTACAGTTTCGTTTTTATGAAGACTAGAAATGAATTATTATATTCATCGCATAGAAGCGTTATGCCTAGAGCCCGGATAATGGGCAAAATGCCTTGATTTCAGGAATAATGCCTATTTTGATCGGTTTTGTTTATTCTAGCTTACTATAAATTGCCTATTCTTGCTAAAACGCTGGTTTAAAAGAAAAACCAAACAGCATGAAAGAAGGTGTGCATAAATAGCTATTTGTGTAACTAGAGTGCAAAATGGGGGTTTTCTGCTCCGACAGAAACAGTTTTTTCGAAACAGAAAAAAGTTTCTCGAGTGCAGAAACAATACTTTGCGCTCGAATTACACATTAAATTTTTCCTACAGTAACGTATAAAGTAATTTAAACAGAACAAAACAGGACATACATAACCTGACAATTCCTCACATAACCTATCTCCAAATCAAATCGATTTCAACAACAACTACAACTGACTATTTTGTAGTTGAAGCAGAGTAGCCATCCTATTTTTGTATGCAGAATAGGGAACCTGCGTATCACATGCTCACCGTATTACATACAAATCTGGAGTGCGGAAAAGTACTTTCGCGCACTGGAATTTACTTTCCCACATTGGTGCAGGAATAGACTATTTTGCGTGTTACAGATAGTGCAAAAATAGGCACTTTTTCGGGTCAATGTAGGAAAAATTAATTATTTTCAACGTATTCTAGGAATAAAAATGATGATAATATAATGGTGAAGATAAAGGACTTTCCACTTTTGCATAGAATAGGCTCTTAAATTTAGCTATCATGATGCATATAGACATAATATAATATAGATATATACATAATTATGCATTGAGTTCAATTATGACAGCAATGATAATACTGTATTCTCAATGCAATAAAGATAAAGGCATTAATTTATCCTTCATCCAAATACATTATCACACATAATTGGTAAATTGGTAAATTTGTTTAAGCTACTCTGTACTTTAGTTTAAGTTTGTTTGAGATTGATAATGCTATAACAATCGAATCTAGTCAATTTTTTAAATCCACATTTTATTAAAAATAGTAAGATACTAGTTTAGGTTGTTATACCATTATCAATCCCAAACAAGCTAAAACTATAGTACAGAGAAGCTTAATAAACACAGAATAATACTATTTGCTGAGGGATAGGCTGACAGTTATTGATGTCTCTGAAATCGGATCTCAAAGATTCGAAAGCGCTCGGCCTACAGAGTAAGTAAATTTTACTTATTCTTAATGAATATTTGACTGCAAGTCGTTAAATTCACATAACAAGTTAGTTATTGATGGTTTATGATTGGCTGAAGGCCGTAACAAGTCACGCCCACTGGTGGGAGGAGCTGCAAACAAAAATAAGAATCAAATCAAGAACTTATAACCCTGAACATATAGAAAGTAACAGAGAACAGTACACAAGTAGGCTAGAATTGAATCATTTATATTAAAAATTGAAAATTCCTGCTCACTGAAATGCAGCCAAGGTCAAACAAGAAAGTCACAAGAGTGCTGTTATTAAAATGTATTATACCTTAAATGCCAATACCTTCAATTCAAAAACAAACATAATTTAAATGAAGATAGGGCTATAAACGTGTTTGTAAACAATAATCAATTAGACCAGGAAGATAACATTGCATTTCTAAGAGTTTTGTTGGATAGACGATTGACCTGAGCTCCATACATTGAGAAAATATGTTGTAAAATTTCATCTAGGGTATTTGTCCTGCGACAGCTTGCTAGATTGAATGACAAAAAGTTACTTTTTACAGCTTACCATGGGCTCTTGCTGTCACATATTAGGTATGCTATCTTAGTATGGGGTAATTCATCAAAACAAAATCTTGATAGGGTGTTTAAGATCCAAAAGAAAGCGGTTAGGTGTATAGAAAGAGTAAATAGATTAGATTCATGTAGGCCGTTGTTCAAGAGACTTGGTCTCCAAACTGTACCCTGCTTATATGTGTATGAAGCTACTTTATATGTAAAAACGAATGATATTAACCAAAATCTTGATGTACATGATTATAATACAAGAAGCCGAGGAGATTATAACTTGGTGAGTCACAATAGTAGCTTATTCAAACAAAAACCTAGTTATATTGGTATAGGAAATTCTACAACAAGCTACCGCAGTTTTTAAAGAGTCTTGAAAATATAGAAATATTTAAAAAACAATTGAAAAAATATTTAGTTGATAAAGCTTTTTATAGTGTACAAGAGTTCCTTCCACATAAAAATTAAGCCTCACCTCAACTAATTGAAGTAATTATGGTATCTAGTGTATAATATTGTTGATCTGACTTGTCTTATACTCCTTAACTGGAGTCTCCAAGACGTAATCTACAAAAAAAAAAAAAATGCATGCCAGAATTATGATGAAACCAAGTTAGTTAAATTCACTTGGTAAAAATAGATTTGTGAAGACAATTGAACATTTAAGAAGCTTTGAAGATAACTAGGTTGTTGAAAACCGATTCTAATTCTTGTTTATGGGAAACCTCCATTTTCCCTAAAGGGATTTTGAGTTCCAAATTGAGGTCCTGCTGTTAGTGTGATATAGCCGGTGTTATTATACAAAGTACAAAATTATCGATTTTTCTGAAAATTTCGAAAAATTCCAACTTGTTATTCATTTGAGGTACAAAGCTGCATTTTGTATCAAACTCTTGAAAATATATAAAGGCAAGAGTAAATTTTTTTAAAGGCAAGAGTAAATTTTTCTGCCCAAAGCTTAGTTTGGTCTCAAACTTGAAGAAAATGACTATGAGGTAAGAAACTTACAAAATGATGAATACTCGTATCTCGTTCTATCTACTCTTTTTTTCTTCTTTTTCTTTTTCTTCTTCTTCTCCTACCTCTTCCTCACAATATAGGCACCTCCAAAACGATGTCCTTATTCTTCACACAAAAATTACTCCTATAAACAACAAAAATAGTTTTAAAAATTGGAATTTCCAAAAGTATGCTTTTCTCCTTTTTCTTCTTCTTCTTCTTCTTCTTCTTCTTCTTCTTCTTCTTCTTCTTCTTCTTCCTCTTCTTCTTCTTCTTCTTCTTCTTCTTCTTCTTCTTCTTCTTCTTCTTCCTCTTCTTCTTCTTCTTCTTCCCCTTCTTTTCCTTCTTCTTCTTCTTTCTCTCACCATTGGCACATCAAAAACTATGCTTCTTTCCCCCCACAAAAATCCTTCCACTTTACAATAAAAATAGTTTCAAGAATTTGGAATTTCCAACAACTATTATTTTCTTTCTCCTCTTCTTCGTCACTTCTTCTTCTTCTTCTTCTTCTTCTTCTTCTTCTTCTTCTTCTTCTTCTTCTTCTTCTTCTTCTTCATCATCATCATCATCATCATCATAATCATATTCTTCTACTTTTCCCGCCTTTTTGGTTGTTCTTATTGTTGCCGAACTCCAACTGTTGAGAACAATGATGGAAGAAGGGCAGCACAGGTATGTGGAGAAGAAAAGGAAGAAAAATAAAAAGAAGAAGAATAGAGAGAGACAGGTTCAAGCAAAAGGAGCGAAAACAACAGCTCACGAGGTAACAGCATGAAAGGGAGGTAAGGCATTCTTTCTCGAAATTCCGAACCCTCCTCTACCTAGATGGCCAGGTGTTTTGCCGCTCTTTTGAGGAGGTTGAAATTTTGAAATGAGCCCTTTTGGGGTTGTTGGGGGGGGGGGGGACTGAGTTCCGAAAAAGGCACGATCATGCTTGAACTTGTGTGTATAGGTAGTTCAGGGCACAAGTCTTTTTCTTTCAGTTTGAAAGAAAGTTCAAATGTTCAAATCACCAACTTTAAAGATAACTTTCAGCACTTCTCATACTAGAAAACCTTAATAATTAAAATCATAAAAAGAAGTAAATCCTAATAAATTGTGAAACTTTAATGTAAAATCTTATACAAAACCTCCTCATTTAAACGTTCAAATCACCAACTTTAAAGATAGCTTTCAGCACTTCTCTTACTAGAAAACCTTAATACTTAAAATCATAAAAAGTAGTAAATCCTAATAAATTTTAAAAATTTTAATGAAAAATATTATACAAAACCTCCTTATTTAAAGTCAATAGTCAATAGTCAACTAGTCTGATAGTTTTATAGTTTTTTAGAATCCGTGATGTTTTCGATGATGAAATACTTGATGAACAATCTAATACCAAAACTGACACTGTTTCTATTAATTTTTTATATATGATTTTCACTCACTTATACTGCTGGAGGGTCTCATTTCGCTTCCAAAGAGAAGCTTCAGCTGAGAGAAGCTTGAGGCTGATGAAGCATCTCTCTAGAAGTGGAATGCATCTCTACAGTATCTCCAGTATAAATGAGTGAAAATCATATTTTTATATTAATTAGAAATACAATGTCAGTTTTGACATTAGCTTTTTAGACTTGTAAATCCAATATAATAAATCCTTTTTCAAAGCAAGATATAATTTTTGTATAAATCTTACGGTAGTACCGGTTACTGGCGGTAATAACGTTATCGTACAATGACCATGACGAACTTATATAAGGTGCTTGCACAGTGGAGCATCCGATACTCGATGATAGTCACCATGGTAAAATCATTTTGCGATGATGATTATCATCGAGTATTAAAAAAAATGTTTAAAAGATTATTTGAGACGTACTAGAGAAGAATCGATGAAAGAAATATTTGAAATAGTACTGAAGTTCCAACTCATCATTCACCATCATCTAACTCATTACCCAAGTACAGGTCTCGGACCTATGTGGGACTCATCTACCATCAAAAAAAAATTGTATCAATGCACGAAAACGTGCTCGCTAATGCTAACTTCACAATTTTTTTCAAAACAATACCGGCTTTTTTTAAAAGATTGACAGCACTGCTGGAGTTAAAAATCAATCCGTCATACTCTAACCATCATGAAATCATGATTTTATCACTCACCTGGTGGTTCGGAACCCACGTAAAACTGTAAATCTACCTACACATCATCATATGTATCATCGTTCTCCTCATTACCCACTCTAGTCTCAAACTCATTTGGGCTTCATCAGCGAGAAAAAATTATTTTCTCACCTCACCCATAACCATGACCCCAATTTTCAAAAGCTGGTTCAGTGGACCTCCAACAGTGTCTGGTGAAGCATGACAACAAAGCGAAATAGCTATCACACGAATAAGAAAGTAATAAATTTGCCAGTGAATTAGTTTAAACAATTTTATGTTTAAATACCAAGTAGAAAAGTGATACAATATGGGAGTGACAGCAAAGTGAGCCGTAGAAGGTATCTTTTCAGTCAGATAAGCTGCCTACTCCTGGGCCCTCTTTTAAGGGTGACCGATTGGATTGGCCAGCAAAAACGACTTGATTCTCTGCTATAAAATCACTTCCCGGTGGTTAGAAACTGTAGATCCAATTCATCAATCACCATCTTCCAACTCATTACCCACGCACAAATTTCAAACCTATATGGGCTTCATCCTTCAAATAAATGTTGAACTACAGCAAAAAATTAATCATTAAAATCGTTTTATGTACTGTTTAAAAATCAGTTGAAGTAAAAATCAGTTATAGCTAACTTCTTTAGTAACAAGTGGCATAATAATTAGCCTAACTACCTGTTCACATCCTTCTCCCCCCACCTGTTTTTTCACATCCTTTTACATCTAACGGAAAACTGAATTCAATGCATGACTGCTCTTTTACCACTCATTCTATCGTTCCCTCTCATTCTCTCCTTTATCAATCACTCACTTTCTCTCTTTCTCTTTTGCTGCCCATTTGAATATCACTTCCGGAACGCTCCTGTCCGTATGTCCGTCCATGCAATCTGTGTGAGAAATCTAGCTCGCTGCTCGCTTGAAATGTGTACGCTTGTCTATGTGTGTACGCAGTTATCCATCACTAATGGGGTTAATTTAGGGATTTTTACTGCAAAATGGGGAACTGTTGGTTGCGGGGACCTTATCTTGGGTGTGTGTAAAATAGTCTCGATAAGTAATGCAGATAGTCCAGTAGCCAGAGGTGTTGACAGTTGAAAAAATGAATTTTTTTCCAACTCTTTAAATTGAATTGAAGTCGTAAACAACTTTGTAGAGAAGAAAATGTCATTTTATAATATATTGATATCATGTCATTATATCTAATGATTAATGATACAGTCAAAATACAACTTATTGTAAAGAAATAACAGCTTTTAGCCCAAAACTGTCTGTTACTAAATTTTTATTTATTTTTAACAAACAGCGAAATAACAAATAACATTTGAAATAACAACCATCTGTTACAGCAGTTCAAAAATATTTATCCTAATTCCTGTGCTACTTGTTATATTGAAAAAAAAATTAAAATGCACTATTTTATGTTTTTTGACAATATTTCTCAAACTATGCATTTTTTCCAAAATTGTATGATTATCATTCTTAAAGAAGACTAAATTTTCAACAAAAAAAAACCAAGATTGATCCTCTGTGATAACTACCATGTGAGATACAACAGTTTAAAAATACAGGTTCCTTTTCAAGAAATGATATTGTTCAAATAAAAAAAAGAACCGACGTTGAGATCTAATACAGCTATGTGTTCCACAAACTGTCACCCTGCGTCACGTCTCTATCTGCGTCTGGAGACGTCAAACGTGAGTGTACTCACTTATGAGGTCATTTTCAAAAACGCAATACAAAACGAGGTACCGTCGAAAGTGGGGACATGTGCGAGTTCAACTGTAGCATTTACTGATTTGCATAAATAAGGGGGCTCGTCTGTAGTTTCCTGTTACAGCTTCCTCTTTTTATTCTTTTTTCTCTCTCTTTTGCTCTTCCTCTATTTGCCATTTCCTCCCATTTTTTTATTTCTAATGACCTGGTGCTGTTAGGAGTCACTACACTAGTAACGAGGTGAAGCTTGAAAAGCTGCCAACCTAACGCGTTTAATGACTTTTTACCTTTTTACCTTTTTATTTTTGAGCTTCGGTTACATTTTCAACTTATATTTCAATTGAACTTGTCTGCTAGCTAACAAACCAGCGTGTATAAATATTACAAGCCTTGTAAAAAAACTTGGGAAGTGATAGCCGCGAGCCGTAGCAGGTATCTGTTCAATCAGATAGATAAGCTGCGTTCTCGTAGGTCCTGTTTGTAACGGTGACCGATTAGAATGGCCAGCAAAAAAGACACTGTTCTCTGCTGAAAATCACTTCCCGGTGGTTCGGAACCCACCTAAAACTGTAGGTCCAACTCATAAATCACCATCACCCAACTCATTACCCACGCAAAGGTCTCACACCTATGTGGGCTTCATCCTCAAAAAAAAAATATATATATACTAAAAGTCTTATATTTCAATTGAACTTGTTTGCTAGCTAACAAGCCAGCGTGTTTAAATATTACAAGCCTTGTATAATAGCACTACAAGTCTTCTAACAACACTACAACCTTTGTAACTGCATGGTACAGTGTCAACAAGAATAAATCCAATAGTGACAGGTTGTAAGATTTCATCTTTTTTCAACAAACTACAAAATTGAAGTTCGTTGGCCACAAGCCTTGAATAAATTTCGAAAACAAGTGTTCAACCATTAATTTATAATAATTCAGTGAACAAGCTAATTCCATTTATGAGGTGAGAGCTGCACATTATTCTCCGAAAACAACTGACCAAAATCGTGTCAAGAAATTGAGGAAAAATGCATTTTTAATTAAGATGAGTTCCTAGAACAATTTCAGCCTAATTAAAAAATAAGGTGGTAACTAATTTTGCCAGTTCTAAGAACAGAATTCAGTTTCAAATTGTAATATTCATCGTCGTCTTACCTCAGAAAGCGGATTGACGTTAAGATTACGTTCATTTCAGTACTACTGCATAGAAATCAAGACATTTCTACTCTCTTCTGCGGTTTTAGAAAGAAAGAGAAGAAGATGAGGGAAAAGAAAAATGATTAGAAGTAGAAGAAGGAGGAGAGAAAGAAGAAGATGAAGAAAGAGAAGGAGGAGGAAAATGTGAAGAAGAAAGAGGAGGAGGAGAGAAAGAAGAAAAAATAGGAGAAGGAGAAGAAGATTAAGAAGTAGGAGGGAAGAGAGAGAGAGAAAAAAAGGAGGAGGAGGAGAGAATGAAAAAAGCAAGAGAAGGAGGAGGAGAAGAATCAAAAGATGAGGAAGAGGAGGAAGAAGAAAGAGGAAAAAGATAAAAAAGAAGGAGAAGAGGAAGAAGGAGTAGGAGAATGAGAAGAAGAAGAAAAAGGAGAAGAAGAAGAAAAGGAGAAGACAGAAGTAGAAGAAGAAGGAGGAGAAGATGAAGAAGAACAACAAAGAGGAGAGAAAGAACAAAGAGGAGGAGGGGAGAAAGAAGAAAGAAAAGGAGAAGAAGAAGAAGAAGATTAAGAAGTAGGATGAAAGAGAGAGAGAGAAGAAAAAGAAGGAGGAGGAGAGAATGAAAAAAAGCAAGAAAAGGAGGAGGAGAAGAAGAAAGAGAAGGACGCGAAGAAGAAGTAAGAGGACAAAGATAAGAAAAGAAGAAGAAGAGGAAGAAGGAGTAGGAGAATGAGAAGAAGAAGAACGTGAAGAAGACATGAGTAGAAGAAGAAGAAGAAGAAGAAGAAGAAGAAGAAGAAGGAGGAGGAGAAGATGAAGAAGACAAGAATAGAAGAAGCAGAAGAAGACGATGGTGATGAAGAAGTAGAAGTGTAAGAAAGGGGAGAGAAAGAAAACATAAAAGGTGTAGGATAATGAGAAGAAGAAAGAGAAGGACAAGAAGATGAATAAGTAGAAAAAGAGAGAAAGAAGAAATCGAAAGTCTAGGAGTATGAGAAGGAGGGGGATGAGGAGAAGAAAGATAAGGAGGAGATGGTGAAGAAGGACGAGAAGAAGAAGAAGAAGAAAGTGGTGAGAAAAAAGAAAAAGAATAAAGAGAAGGTAGGATAGTATAAAATATTTATTGTACAGTTGTTTCAAGGCTACAGCCGATTGAAACACAAAATACATTACAATGTTTTTAAATGAATGAATAATTCTACAACATCTGCGCAAGTAATAAACAAAAATTAAAATTAAAATAAAGAGAAAAAGAAAAAATAAATAAAATAGGAGATATAGGAGAATGAGAAGAAGGAGGAGGAGGAAGATAGGAGTGAAAGAAGTAGAAGAAGAGGGCAGGATTAGAAGAAGACAGGAATCGAAGAAGAAGAAGAAGGTGAAATAATACGTAACATTCATGGTCAGAGTATTTCACTTTACCTAGGCATTAAGACTCCCCTCTCTCTCATACAAGGAAAAATACTCTCCTCAACCCTGTCATTACCCTCCACTTTCTCTCTCCATGTTTGATTCTTTCCCATTTCTCACTGTTCTCCCTCTTTCTCTTTTATTCTCCTTCTTTCTCGCACCCAATCACTCTCTTTGGCTTCAGTCTGTTTTGGCTGAGAACGCTGAGATTAGGCATCGCGGTCTTTCCAGAGGAAGAACAAATTGAGGAAGAAGAAAAAGAAGAAGAACCGGTTATCTGCTGGTATGGACTCCCAACATTTTCCTTCATTCTCATCCATTTTCTCACTCATTCCATCATTCGATCTCTTTCACTCTTTCTCTCTCTTCTCCCTCACTCATACTCTCTTTCTCTTTGAAAACTAAGTTCTTTGTTTCATCAACAATATTTCTTCGGAGTGTAGAAAGTGCCAAAAGCTATTTTTGAAAAAGTTAGTTTGAAACTTCTCTCAAAGAGTCTGGATCACTTCTTTTTCACATTATAAGCCATATAGATATACATAGTAACATAGAAGATATACAATACATAGTAACATAGAAGATATACAATACATAGTAACATAGTTCAATCCACATCTACACAAGGTTAAGGCTGTGCGCAGGGTTTTTAGTCATAATTTTTTTCGTAGTTTCTTGTATTAGATGTTATCTATTGCTGTGAGAAGCTTTCTTTCAAATTATTTTGTGAAATATAGGGTTTCAAAGTTGAAAATTTTCGGTTTTTGGGGGACAATTGATCACCTAAGAGTGATTTAAGAATTTTGAGTAACTAAAGGTCATCTTGTGGAATAGAATGACATAATTTTTATTTTAATCCAACAAATAGATTTTTCAAAATAAGTTTTAGAAAATTTAAAATGTTTAGATTTTTGAGGAAATTGCTTGAACAGAGTAAAATATATGTCATTTCATTTCTCAAGGTGTCTTTTAGTTACACAAAATTTATCAACGTTTTTAAATCACTCATAGGTGAAGTCAATTGCCCCAAAAAACCGTAAATTTTCAACTTTGAAACCCCATATCTTATAAAATAATTGATGAAAGAAAGCTTCTCACAGCAATATAATAACATCCAATACAAGAAACTACGAAAAAATCAGTAGAAGGACGAATTTTTGTCCAGACATTAACCTTCTTACGTAAATGCTTCACATAAAATTAACCTCATTGTTAATATCCAAACTTTTTCTCATGTACAATCTACAGTGTTTTTAATAATATTCTTTTTAATTAGCCACAATGGGAATTTATTCTTGGATTTTTTGTTCCATGACGAACTGCGTTAATATTAACTTTTCAAGTGAATTCAACGACTTGCAGTCAAATTTTTATTAAAATAAGTAGTATTTCACTTGAAAAGGAAATTTATTAATTTACGTGAATAAAGTAATTCTATCTTACCTACAGGAACTCATTGATAAGTAACTAATCTATTAGCTTATTAATACAGTTGTACCAAAATATACTAGTAAATTAAATTAATAATATAAGCCTGTTAAGTACCAGCTGTTATTTAAAGATGTGCTTCGAACTACCGGGAAGTGATTTCACAGCAGAGAATAATTATATTATCGGTATTTATTTTTTCTTTCTTTCTGAGGATGAAGCCCACATAGGTCTTAGACCTGTGCGTGGGTAATGAGTTGGATGATGGTGATTGATGAGTTGGACCTACAGTTTTAGGTGGGTTCCGAACCATCGGGAAGTTTTTTTACAGCAGAGAACAGTGTCTTTTTTGCTGGCCAATCTAATCGGTCACCGTTACAAACAGGGCCTACGAGAACGCGGCTTTATTGAATGTATAAAGTATTTCTCTGTAAATTCTTTCTTTCTAATTCTCTAATAACTCGCTTTCTTTTCTTCTTCATCAGTGTCAGTAACAGACTGGAAATAAGACGAAGAAATAAGAGTATTCTACCATGAATATTGGAAATAACTTATAACACTACAGAACTGTGAAGGGTGCCTTTTCTCTTAGGGTAACATCAATGCCCTTCTTCGAACTCTTCTTACTTATTTTTCTTCTTCTTCTTCTACTCATGCCTTCTTCTTCTATTCCTGCTTCTTCTCCTTCTTTTTTTTCCTTCTTCGAACTGTAGATCCCAAATGGTCACAATAGAATAATGCCACGCCGTGTCCTTCTACACCCTACAACGCTTCAGAACTTTCAGCATTGTTATTCGCAGGCCCTTTGACTGGAAGATTCCTAGAAGGTTCTAGCCAAAATAGTACTTTAGCCAACTTTCTCCATTGTGTCTATCTTCCTTCTCGCTCTTTTCTCTCTATTCCACTCATTCTATTTTCATCTCTGTTATTGTCTGCTTTTTCAGTGATCTTCTACTACCTGCTGTTTCCCGCCCATTTGTGGAATTGAAGGTTGTAAATGGCATTTTGGAGGGAACTAGACCTGGGTCAACGATCTTTAGTTACTATACTGGGGTGTGATACAAAACTAATATTTTCATTTAAATTGTACGTTTTATTTTAAGATTACCACTTGAAGACTCCAATCGTGGAGTATAAGACAAATCAAGTCAGATTCAAGTTTAAAAAATCGTACAATCCAATATCAAAATTTCCAATACTTGGCGTCTAAATGATATAATTACAAATTGTCGAAGAAATTAATTTATCTATTGTGACAAAATTACAATGAATGTGAAGGAGCAACAGACTAAGTCCAAAACTATCTGTCAATCACACGCAGACTTCATCAGAAATCAAATGAAAAATTTCCTGATGCTCTAAATTATATCTAGAAGACCTCTATTGTAGATATTAGCAACAGCACTAAATTGGTTGACGGAAATCGATGAATGCCATTAAACAAAAATATTCAGGAAATTCAAAAATAATAAAAAGCTTCATAAAATATCCAAGAAATTTGAAAATAATGTGGTCATCAATCAAATGTGATGAATTGTAATGTATTCCAAAATAATTCCAGTTGATAGGCCGGTATGACAAATAAAGCATGGAATTAATATTCCCTAACATCAATACATTTGATATTCTCTGTCTGTGATACTATGTCAATGATACTATAATCCTTTAAGTTAATTTATATATTTATTTTTATAATACTTTTTCCTAATCTACAAATTGTTTTTAATTTGCTTTCATTTCTTGTTCTTATGTATAGGTATAATTTTTAAATTTTAATTAATCTCATTTGAATTTATTTATCGTAATTAGATAACCCATATTAGAATATTTCATACAGTGGAACCTTGATAAATCGAATCTCAAGGGGAACGGTAAAAATTCGATTTATCAAGGATTTCGATTTATTGAGGTTCGATTTATCAAGGTCCATCTTAAAATACTTCGATTTATAGAGGCTCAAAACACTTACCTTTTCAGAATCTTATCCAATAAGCATGTAACTTCGATTTACTAAGGTTCTCTTATTACAACTTCGATTTATAAAGGTCCGAAAACTGCAAAACTTCGATTAATAAAGGGTTTTCTGCCGATCCTTCGAATTATAGAGGTTAGTATTAAAGCTCAATAGATCCAAAAACTTCGATTTATCAAGGTAATATCCATGAAATCTTCGATTTATAAAGGTAAAATAACATGGTGGTAGGATAGCAAGTTCTAGGGGAATTGGAAAAATTCGATTTATCAAGGTTACCACTGTACAAATGTACATATCAATTACATACAATTACATTGTACATATCAATGTAAACTAGTAGGACATGTTGAGGTAAAAGGTTAAGAGTAAGAATGGCCTTAATGGCCAAGACTCTGCCTTTTTGTGTAATTCATCTCTCAGATCCAAGCTCTCTTCTTCTTTTCAACAATCACATCAATAATTTCTGCTGTACAATACCTTAAAATATATATTTGTTGTATTTATAATCTTTTCTATTCAAACCATTCAACCATTATGATTACTTTTCAAAAAAACTGTACTTGACTTCAACTAGGGTATCTGAGATTTGCTAAAATTAATAATACTTTTATCATTCTTGTACATTGTAAATTTACACAAATAAAGCCATCTGAATCTGAATCTGTTCAATCAGACAAAGATTAGCTACGAGCTCCTGGGTCCTCTTTGTAAGGGTGACCGATTAGATTGGCCAGCAAAAAAGACTGCTCTAAAATCACATCCCGGTGGTTTGCTGGAACCCATCTGAAACTGTAGGTCTGACTCATCAACCATCATCATCCAACTCATAACTTACTCAAGCACAGGCTTTAGACCTATGTGGGGTTGTGGGCTTCATCTTCAAGAAAAATTGCCTCTATACAAAGGTTTTAAATTAAGATATATGTAGAAACGTAGAAAGTTTTAAAACGAACTGATAAACAGACTTCGCACCTCTGAGTAGTATCTGAGCTGAAACATAAAAATATATGAAACAATACGTGATACATCAACGTAGAAAGCCCAATGATTCAGTTTTTCATCCATAAATTAAAGATTGATAAAAGCCGATAAGTGTCAACGCTGTGGTTTATGGAGCATTGTATCGAGATTGAGCGTTATGAGTTTGTCATAAAAATCTCATAAAAAATATGGGACTGCTTAAATCCGTCCAGCCTGTGAGTGCTGGATTTTATTATAATTATTTTATCGATTAAGTTCGAGTTTTGTGCTTTCTATTCCTAACATTTAAATTCTCATAATGTAGTATTCTGGGATTAAGTTTATAAATACATTATATTCTTGAATTTCTTGATCTGCAATGTTAATATTAACTTCTTACGATAATGATGTTGAAGATCCATCTTGTTTCCACTAATATGTAATATAAACTTAATAAAACAACATTTGAATGGAAATTAACTCACGTTATGGCGTGACGGCCGTTTCGCTCTGTTGTCTAAAGCACTGTGTGTACTGTGGGTCGTCTGACGATGCTCTAGACAACAGAGCGAAACGGCCGTCACGCCATAACGTGAGTTAATTTCCATTCAAAAGTTGTTTTATTAAGTTTATCTTAAGATAAATTTAACAACTTGCAGTCTATTTTAATAGAGAATAAATTAATATTTACTTCACGTAGGCTGTTGAACATGAATCGTCATGATTCGAAAACGTTTCAGCCTACGTGAGTGAAATTTATTTATTTTGATTAAAATTGACTGTGTCGTTAAATTTGTCATAAAAAGTTGAAAAATATTAATTTTTGTAATATATTCTGCACTGGAGTCCTTCACGTTCACAATACTTGTCAGCCGACGACATTTTGGTGGTTCGCCAACAATAGCAATTATTTTTACAAAGTCTGTTGAAAGTGATGTCTGTGAACATCAATATTTTTTTTTGTAGCGGCGATATTGTGGAAGATGTCCGTAATGAGTAATAAGACTTGAAGTTATCACATGTCCATTCATAAAAGTGTAAAAGCAGAGTAATTAATTGCTTAGAAGTAAACATTTACATAGCAGATAACACCTTTAAGCACAGCTCTACTCTTCTTTAGTTTCTCCATTTCTTTTTCGTCCATTTTAATCCTCGTCGCCAATTGTTATGTCTTAAATAGGTAATGAAATACTTCTGTATAATTCATCAACCATCTTGTATTGAAACTTATTACAGAATGACTTGTTATCAACAACATAAATTATAACTAATGCAAAATCATATGTATTCTAATCATCTGATATATGGCAACTTCTTTCTCTCAATTCTCACTACAACACATTAAAATTCATTAAAAACAGCGAGGTACCATAGTTTCGGTTGTTTCACCATTATAAATATCAAACTAAAGTACAGAGTAGCTTAATATAAAAACAGTACTAAACACAGAATGCTACTATTGGCTGAGGTAGCAAGTGCCTCTGATATGCTGACCTTCATTGAAGGCATGTGATTGGCTAAAGGCCATAACAAGTCACGCCCACTGGTGGGAGGAGCAACAAGCAAAAATAAGTGTCAAAATCAAGAACCAAAAACCGTGAACACATAGAAAGCAACAAAAAAGAACTGTACAAAAGGAGGCCAGAATTTAAAAAAATGATAAAATTAAAGCTCACTTCAAATACAGTCAAGGCCAACCGAAAAAAATATTGGTTTCATCATAACTCTGGCCTACATTTAAATGACAGTACTTTCGTGGTTTTCTCGGTTGACATTGACTGCATTCAAGTGAGCTTCAATTTTTAAATTTTTTAAATTCAAGTCTACTTGTGTACCCTATTGTTCTTGTTTGTTGCTGACTATGTGTTCACGGTTTTTGGTTCTTGATTTTAACACTTAGTTTTGCTTGTTGCTCCTCCCACCAGTGAGCGTGACTTGTTATAGAAAGGCTCAGAGCCCCACTATTTTCAAGAAGATTTCGACAAGTGGATATTTTGTATGTTTTTAAAATAAATAAAATTTAAATAAATATTTGTATAAATAAATATTAATATACAGTATAAATGAATA
This sequence comes from Conomelus anceps, assembly GCA_948455865.1. NCBI lineage: Eukaryota > Metazoa > Arthropoda > Insecta > Hemiptera > Delphacidae > Conomelus > Conomelus anceps. The sequence goes on along the minus strand of OX418216.1, from coordinate 5,885,402 downwards.
TTTATATATAGCCGCGAGTCGTAGCAGGTGTCTGTTCAATCAGATAGAGATAAGCTGCGTTCTCGTAGGACCTGTTTGTAACGGTGACCGATTAGACTGGCCAACAAAAAAGACACTGTTCTCTGCTGTAAATCACTTCCCGGTGGTTCGGAACCCACCTAAAACTGTAGGTTCAACTCATCAATCACCATCATCCAACTCATTACCCACGCACAGGTCTAAGACCTATGTGGGCTTCATCCTCAAAAAAAAAATTATAAATAATATTATATTTTGATGAGATTTCTTTGTTTCAAACCGTTCTCCACTTTGATTCTGAATAGGCTAGACATTAGTGTAGCAAACCTCAGAGTGAAGCCACAAGCACTGCAGTAGAAAATTGATGGTTTGTTTTTTTATTGCATTTTTTCCACCTACATCAAGAGCGTAATTCAAAGGGAAATGTGAATAAAGAACAGACAGATAATCTACGAGTATATCTCTCATTATCCATCTCCCTTTGTTCTTCTACTTGTTTCCTCTTCCAACTCCTCCCACTCCTTCTCCTCCTCTTCCCAATAGTCATTCTCCTCCTCCTTCTCCACCAATACCTCTTCTTCCTCCTTCACTACCAAGACCTCTTCCTCCTCCTTCTCCTCCACCTAGACGTCCTCCTCCACTGGTTATTCTTTTTTTTCATCGGTTCCCTCTATCTCCTCATCTTTCTATTTCTCCTTCATCATTCTTCTTCTTCATCAACTACTTCACCTTCTTTTTTGTTTTCATCTACTTCCCCACAATCTTCTTCTTCTTCTTCAACTCTTTCTTCTTCCTTGTTTTCATCTACTCCCTCACAATCTTCTTCTTCTTCTTCTTATTCATCACCATCTTCTTTCATGCATCCTTCTTCTTTTGCGTCTTCGCCACCTTTCTTTCATTCGTCTTATCCTCCTCCTCCCCCTTCTTTTCCTCCTTCTTTGCTTTATCTTTGTACTCCTCTTCCTCTTCTTCTCCACCACCTTCTTCTTCTTGTCCTCTTCAGTCTTTTCTTCATTTTTCCTTCTTCATCGTTCTTTCATGCTTTCTCCTTTTTCTTTGTCTTTTTCACCTTTTCGTCCTTCGTCTTATCCTTCTCCTCTTTCCACTTCTTCCACAATTTTCTTCTTCTTTTCCATCTTCTATCATACTTTATTTTCTTCGTCATCGTCTTCCCACCTTTTTCTTATTCGCCTTCTCCTGTTCTCTGTTATCTTTGTACTCCTCTTCTTTTTATTTCCTCCTCCTTCTTTGTTTCTCACTTTTACTTCATCACCACAGTCTCTTCTTTTTTTCTTCTTCTACTTCTTCTTCATTCTTCTTTCTTCGTTTAATCCTTTTTCATGCTCTTCTTCCACGCTTTTCCCTTTTCTTTGTCTTCTACACCTTATCTTCGTACTGTTCTTTACAACCTCGTTTTTTATCTCCCACCTCTCCTTTATCACCTTCTCTTTCTTCTTCTTCATCACCTTCCCTTTTCCAACGTCACTTTCTTCTCTTCATCTCACTAATCTTCCCCATGTTCATCTTCTTTCATGCTCTCTTCTTTTTTTTACTTCGTCAACTAAACCTTTCTCTTCATTGTCTCTTCCTTGATTACTCCTCCTTTGTTTCTTCATTTTCTCTTTCCACATCATCGATCCTTCTTCATTTTTTTTTCCATCTTCTTCCATCTCCCATCTCATTCCTCCCCTTCCACCGCCCCTTTTCCACAATCGCTATTCTACAATACCTCTCACAGAAGAGTCCAACAAAGAAAACAGAAACTGATCTAGAAAGAGACAGAAAGGACGCCGTAGAAATGACGCAGATAATGACGATGGCGTGTGTAGTAGGTGGAATGATAAAGAGTGAGAAGGAAGAGATAGAATGCGTGAGAAAGGAAGAAAATAACAACTATACAACAGTAATAACAACCATAGTAATAACACGACTGTGCCACATATAAAATATTATACCTGTATATACATCTGTGGGCCATGCTACATGTATAAAAATATAGAACGTATATATCTGCGGACTATGCTACATTAAGAATATTATATCTGTATATATCTGTGGACTATGCTACATACAGAATATTATACCTGTATATATAGACCGTATATATTATCTGAGAACTAAGCCAGTAATTATATAGCTAGAAGCGGGAGATTGGCGTGCTGTGATTGGTCAGTTTCTAAGTGACAGAGCGCTCTGGTGGCCAAAATCGGAACTACCTTGCAAACTGGTCCTGGAACAAGTTTTTGAATCTGTCTTTCTTTGTGTGTTCAGACGTCAGCGTAACAACAGTTCAAAAACGTCCGTTAGCGTAGGTTTTGAATATTCTGGCGGGACAAGATTTTCGAAAAGTTTTTCAGTTTATTTTGTAACCGTTTTCGGTGTGATTGCGTCTTGTTTTCAACGGACTACGAAGCCATTGGCAACTTGGATGAACTTATTACGAGGTAATTTCAAGAAATGTTTAGTGTTTGAGAGGAATTTGAACTTATTTATACAGGAATACTTCGTTTTTGAATTGATTTTGGACTTAGTTGAACTTATTCTGATTTATTTCAACATATATTTCTGGTGTTATATGAGAACTTGGATAAACTTAGTTATTTTAGCTGAATGCTTCGTTTATTTTAAAGGATTTTGGACTTGATTAAATGTGTATTTGATGGCGATTTTAGTAGGCGTAACCTACTTGAACTTTTTGAGCTTTTTCTATAGAAATATTCCATGTTTCGAAGTAATTTGAACTTAGATAAACTTCATCATTTCAAATGGTTTTCGTAGGACATGTTTTGAATTTGCAAAGAATAAATTTCACCTTTTGTTGCAAGCCGGATGTTGAATAAAAACGTGATTAAAGATGATGAATTTTACTTTTCTGTTTTAAATTCCAACGAGATTTAAATTGTTGAATTTTATCTGTCGTTTTGAATAATTAAAGGTGGCTCAAGTTCTGAAAGTTAGATCGGTTTATTCCAAAGAGATTCAGCTAGTTTTTAATCTACATTAGCATTGATTATGAATGTTTCACTTTTAGAAACCAAATATTTTTTTAGTCGGTTGAAAATCTCTTGAATTTTATACTTATTTTCAAATTTATTACAAAACATTTGTATCACGAAATGTTTTCAACGTGAATGTCTTAAATTTGAACATTTTCAACGTAGCTTTGAAACAACAATTTTATGAGATTTTCTAGATTGCGTCCGTTACTTTGAATACATACTTTAAGGTAACTTCATTTTTTGCGGAATTTCCCCTCTTCCTACCCAATCTACCGTAAATTTCCGATTAAGGGGTAGGTCATGACCCCTCTGGGACCACCCTCGGTTCAAAGATCTCTCAAGCTCTCAAAACTTGTTACGAAATATTCTCAAACAAAACTTTTTACGAGTAGTTTTTCCGTTTCCGCTTGATCGCGGTGTCGTGAGTGAAGTTAGGACATGTATTGGGGTTCGTGAGATCGAAATTCACGATGAACTCCGGGAGCCAATTCTACATGGAGCCAATTCTTACCGAGAGTCAATCACCGGAATCACAATCACCAAAATGAAAATGAGCGACTGGTACTTGGGACCAACATCCAGTGCTGACTTCGTGACCAAAATTGGTGATTCACATAATAATGCATTTGGGTGAGTTGTCAAAAATTTGGCTTTAACCATAGTTATTTATTAATTTTTATAGCATTGGATAAATTGTTTTTTTCTCTTATCTGAATAAGTAACAATTAATACAAGACCAGTACAAGACATACCGTGGATATTGGCTTTAGATGGAGGCGGATAAATCATTATTTTTTTCTTTTTAGGATGACGCCCACATAGGTTTGAGACTTATGCATGGGTAATACAGTTGGGTGATGATGATTGATAAGTTGGACCAACAGTTTTAGGTGGGTTCCGAACCACCAGGAAATGATTTTACAGCAAAGGACAGAGTTCTTTGCTGGCCGATTCCAATCGGTCACCCTTACAAATAGGGCCCAGGAGTTCGTAGCCTAGTTGTATCTGACTGAACAGATACGGTACCTGCTTTGGCTCACAGCTATCTCGTCCCTGAGTTTAGAACCCCCAAATCTTGAAGAATATGACACTCACAATTTATTATTCTGTCACTGGTGAAGATTTTTATTTATTTTTTTTATTTAGTGCTACAGCGAATAATATTTTTGAATAATGTTGAAAGTTGTTTGCCTGCATTAATTACAATCTATCATAGTTGCATATCAGAGTCAGTTTCAAGAAACCTGTATCATATTTCCATTGTTCTATTGTAGATTGTAGGTACTGCACTTCTACAGATTCGGATTGCATTGCTCTGAAATCTTCGTTAAATCTACGAAATCAACGTGATTATATATAGAGAATAAGTTATATAGATATAAAATCAACATAATATGAGTTCACGCTGTAGGCTGCAGTGCAATGCTACGAAGATCTACATTTTCACGTAACTTTCGTAACACTACGTAACTTAATTACGATCTATGGGTTGAAGCCAGTATCACACTCCTCAATCGGCTTCAACCGATCTATGATCACTTATTTTCGATGTAAAAGTTGATACTCCAGTTAAATCAAATCAACCACTCGTTTTTATTATTCCATTATAATTATCTGCAAACTTATGTTACGGTTACGGCCCTGGTTACGTACATTAAATTACCTAAATTACATCAAATGAAGATGGCGTGACAACCATTTTGACACATTTAACATATTTAGAGGGAGGGGGTGGTTACGGCCCCCTCCTGCAGTGACTTAGCCAAGATTTTGAAATGGGGGGGGGGGGGGGTCGAGCAACCTTGTGGTCCGGGGGTACTTACCCGGAAAATTTTTGAAAAATAGAGGCCCTAGAACTCTCCTGGCATTGAAAATTAATACCAACGTCAGTGCTTTGTCTTTCTAATATGTTAAGTTAATTGAATGAAAAATTAAAAGCTTTTGGTGGATATTTTGTCTTTTATTACTAAGTGGCTATGTGGTCAGTGGAGTACCGATAATGGAGCGAGTGGAGCAGTCGCTCCAGGGCGCAAGGCTCTGAGGGGCGCACCGTTCTTGAGAGAAAATTAACTTTTACTTACAAAAAAATGTATTACTATAATGTAGGCCAAAAGGGTGAAATGCAACACAATTTTAAAAAACCGTATGTAAACATCGCTGCGCATGACTAAAAGGAAAATTCATGTCAAATTTAAAATAAATCGGTTCATGCGTTCAGCCGTATATGCGTTACAACCAGACAGAATGCAAAACGGTCAAGTCAAAAGTAGCAAATAGTCGAAAGTAGCAAAGCCAAGACAATTTAAATTGGGTGGCAAAAGGTATAACAAATTCAAGTAATTGAATGAATACTTTGAATTTATTCTGAAAAAATAAATCCACAAGAAGTTCAATGGTTTTTATATTAAGAACAGGACTGAAATACTTCACTTTTGAATCCTATTTATATCCAAAAAAATTCATAAGGATGACTTGCAAAATGCGAAAAAATATCTGCAAATAAATTTATAGAAAAGTGAAAAAATCCAAAACAAGCTGTTTGGAAATTGATAAAAGCAGAATCTGGCCTGGCGAAAAATCATTAATGGGAGATTCGCATCTCTAACAAATACGGCATAGTTAGAGGCGGAAAAAAAGCCGCTGGTTCATTTTACTATATTAATATCAGCCCAATCGGGTGGTTGAGTGTAAGACTGATTTTTTTTGGGGGGGGGGGGGGGGGGGGGGGGGGGGGGCATCGTTAGACACTTCCGCTCCAGGGCGCTTAAAACCTCGGTACGCCACTGTATGTGGTTATAGTTAATTGCTGTAAAAAGATAGTAATGTTATAAATTTTATTAATCTAAGTACCGTAGTGTAGAATTCAGATGCTAACTCATCAATGCTGTAAGTTTCAATGACGTCTGAGGACTTAATTTTCATACTTGAATAAGTATTATGACAGATCGTGCACTTCTGCATTTTCATACCACACCATAGATAAGTTAGTAGTTAGTATATATAAATATGAATCTGAATAACCAATTATTGGCCTACTAACTTGTAATTTTAATAATAATAATAAATAAGGAACAGTATAGGAAAAATTTTACGTTCAATTTAATGGAAAATGTATAAAATTTTGGATCGGAAGGAGGGGTCCGGACCCCCATGACCCCTCCCCCCCCGTCACTGCCTCCTGCCACCCTTCCACCCTAAATGATGCTTCTGCTTTATCACTGGATCATTACAATACTACAGTGTCAGCATTCTGATAGTTCGTAAAATCTTGAATGTATTGAAAACCTGTATTTTTATATAAACCTTCCTTTGCATGTTCTTAAAATATTGAATGTATTGAAAACCTGTTTTTTATCTAAACCTTCCTTTGCATGTTACATATCCAATTGTATTCATTTCGTTTGGAATTTACAGTTTATAGATAGCCTAATTTGAAATCTCCTGAGAGCATGCTCGTATGATATGCATATTCGTGGGAAATTTATTCTGGGAAGAATTAGGAAATGAGTTAAAACTAGTGTTGGAAATTTATCAAAATAGTGAAGTTCCTCAAATTCTTATTTTATTTTTCACATCTAATTGCAGCAAAATTAAAAAATATCCCTATTGGAAAAGTCTTCTTTTTTTATTTTCTGAAATATTTTATAAATCTAGTGGGCCATCGAATATACCTTTTACTAACCCCCCCCCCCCCCCTCGTAATAGACAGACCAGAATAGCTCTAGCAAAACCCAACATCAAGACTATTACACTTTCACAGTTTTTATAGTATACTACTAAACAATATAGGAACAACAATACATACTAATCAATGCGTAAACATATACGTATACATGTAATTGTACTATATATCGGTGTATTTGATAACGTGAACGATATAGCATACCGGAAGTTCAACAAACATCCTTTACTGGTTCCTAATTTGATCGAAATTTTGGGAATCAAATTTTCGTTATCTCATTTCCGGTTCTGCAAGTCAGCTGTTCAAATAACTCGAGGAATATGACCTACTTTGGAATCCCATTTACTTTCTTTTTTTACTATGAACTACATAAGTATATATGTCTTATCTGTCATTATTAAGAGGGGAGGGATGACAAACGGGACGTAGGGCTCTTATCACACTGATTTTGAATTTTTTTTGCTGTGTTTATTCAGCATAGTGCAGAAAATGTTTTCTATGTAGCGTTGTGTAGGGCCCTTTACTATAAAAAATCAGGGCTTACCTTTTGAGGTCTTTATTTATTCACTATGTAAGTCACCCAGCAACCCCCCACCCAATCATGCAAAAAGACCATAACTCTCATAATGGAAATACTGCTGTAAAATTACTTCCCGGTGGTTCGGAAACCACCTCAAACTGAAAATCTAACTCATCAGTCTTCATAATTCAACTCAATAATCATTGTAATCCAACTCATATCCCACGCACATGTCTTAGACCTGTATGGGCATAATCCTAAAAAAAAATTGGGGCCCAAAATATAAGTTATATAAATAGGTCCCTGAAAGAAGGTAAATTTTGCGTGTATTTATGATACAAGTGAAGGAAGAACTAATTCTATTAAATTATCATAGTGCTATAAAAAACTATTTTTTTAGAATATGATAATTAGAGAAGGGCCGTGAGCCGTAGCTGGTGACTGGTAACTGTTCAATCAGATAAAGATAAGCAACAAACTCATGAGCCTTCTTTGTAAGAGTGAATGAATTGAATTCGCCAGCAAAAAAGACTGTTCTCTGCTGTAAAATCACTTCCCGGTGGTACAGAACCTACCTAAAACTGTAGGTCCAACTCATCAATCACCATCATCCTATTCATTACCCACGCTCAAGTCTCAGACCCAAGTGGGCTTCATCTTCAAAAAAAATATGCGTTGCAAATTATATTATTTTTTTTTTTTTTTTTTTTTTAGGATGAAGCCCACATAGGTCTGAGACCTGTGCGTGGATAATGAGTTGGATGCTGGTGATTTATGTGTTGTACCTACAGTTTTAGGTGGGTTCCGAACCACCGGGAAGTGATTTTCAGCAGAGAACAGTGTCTTTTTTGCTGGCCAATCTAATCGGTCACCGTTACAGCAGGACCTACGAGAACGCAGCTTATCTATCTGATTGAACAGATACCTGCTACGGCTCGCGGCTATTTACTTAAATACACATGGATATAATACAGTATACTACAAATAAAACATTTTTGTCTTTACTACCTTTGAAAACAGCATATACATTATAGCATACTGATTTAATAATTATATCATATATTATTAGACTGCACTGCGTTTAAAAAAAATATCAATTCATTTAGTTTACTGTTTTTATACTATTTGTTATATATTTATATTTATTAAAAGTACGACCCCGCACAGGTTTCTGAGGAGTGGCGAAAAATTTGTTTTTTCATACAAGCTTCAAATTACTTCGTTTGATTAGGCCTATGTGATTTGAAAAAATAATTTCTTTTTTATAATTTCATTCTTAGCATATTCATAATCTAATTCATATTCTATAATAATAGCATCCTTTATTTTTCAACTTATAGAATACTACACTAATGGAAATCTGGTAGACCTTGCCTAGTTGTAATTATTATTAGAAAAAGCATGATTTGCGCAAGCCATCTATCAGCCTTCTCAAATAGCGATTCTCCTTATAAGGCAAACACGTGCTCTCATAATTTTACTAGAATTAGACATCATCATCGTTATTTCGCAGAAATTAATCTGACGACTTTGTCTACAATCTTATTTCTTGTAATGATGTTGGAATAATAGACGAACAAGAAGGAAAAAGGAAAAATTATGTAGAAGTGGTGAGAGGAAAATGTAGGGGAAGGGGGAGAAGGAGGAGAAAAAGGAGAAGGAGAAAATTGAGAAAAAGAAAACTGCCTATCGAATAATGATTTTAGAATAGACGGATAAGAAAAAAAATGACGGAGAAGTAGTAGGGTAAGAAAAAGAAGATTGTAGATCCAGTAGGAGAAAGAGATCAAGGAGGAGGAGAAAATGGAGGGAAAGAAAATGGTCTATTAAATAATAATTGTAGAATAGATGGATTAGATAAAAAACAAAAAAAAAAAATGATGGAGAAGTAGTGGGGGGAAGAAGAAAAAGAAGGTTGTAGATGCAGTAGGAGAAAAAATTATGGAAGAAGAAAGAGAAGATTATGGAGGAGAAGGAAGAGAAGAAAATTGAGGAAAAGAAAACGGCCTATTGAATAATGATTGTAGAATAGACAGATAAGATTGTAATAAAATGATGTAGAAATAGTAGGGGAAGAGGAAAGTAGATTAAAAAAGAGGGGGAAAAGAAAATGGTGAGAAAGGATGGATGATGAAGATGGAGGGAAGAATAACAAAAGAAGTAGCAGTGGTAAAAGAAATATAGACGAAAATGAAGAATGAGAAGATGAAAGAGAAAAAGAGCAAATGGAGTAGCGGTAGTGAAAGAAGAAATAGACGAAAAAGGATGAGAAAATGAAGGAGAAAGAAAAACAAAAGAAGTAGCGGTTTTGAAAGAAAATAGACAAAAAAAGGTAGATAGATAGATAGATAGATAATTTGTCTTTATTGAGGCGAAGTTAGGACTCGCAGGTCGTAGATAAGAGGATGAAGGAGGAAAGAAGATTGAAAAAAGAATAAAATGATGAGGGGGAAGGACATGGTGAATGAGAAGAAGTGAAAGAAGATGAAGTAGAACAAGAAGAGGTAAATTAGAAAAAGAACAGGAAGAACTAAAAGAAGAGGTAGAAGAAGAAGCGGAAGAAGTAGTAGTAGAAGAAGAAGAAGCGGAAGAAGTAGTAGTAGAAGAAGAAGAAGAGGAAAAAGTAGAAATAGAGGAAGAAAAGGAAAATGTAGGAAATGAAGGCGAAAAAAGAAAAGATGAAGGGGAAGAAAATGGAGAAGACGAAGATGAAGGAAAAAAATGAGAGCTAAATAAAAATGTGAAGAGGAAGGTGATGAAGGAGAGGAAGAAGTAGAAGATAAGAAAGAAAAGGAAGGAAAAAAGAAAAGATGAAGGGGAAGAAGAAAATGGAGAAGAAGATGTTTATGATGAAGGAAAACATAAGAACCAAAGAAGTAGCAAAAATGGACGAGAAAGTAAAATAAAGATAAAGGAGAAAAAGAAAAATGTTTTAAAGAAGGGAAAGAATGTAAGGATGAAGAGAGTGAATATGGAAAATGAGGAGAGGAAGTAGAAGAAGATGAGGAAGAAGTAAAAAAAGAGGATAGGAGTGAGTCTTCTCCTTTTTTACTTCTTCTTTTTCTTCCTCATCTTCTTCTACTTCCTCTTCTCATTTTCCATATAGAAGTAGTAAGAAGAAGAAGATGGAGGAAGTATAACAAGAAGAAGAAGGAGAAGTATTACAAGAAGAAGAGGAAGAAGTATAACAAGAAGCAGAGGAAGAGGTTAAAGAAAAAGTAGAGAAGTAGAAAAACAAAAGAAGAGGAAGGCCATGAAGAAGAGTTAGAAGCAGAAGAAGAAAAGGAACAAGTAAAATAAGAATAGGAAAAATTTTAAGAATTTGAAGAATAAGAGAAGTAGAAAAAGAAGAGAAGTATAAGAAGAAGATAAACAGAAAAAAAGAGAAGGTGAAAAGAGGAAGAAGTAGAAGAGAAAAGAAGGAAGGAGAAGTAGAAAAGTAAGAGAAGTAGAAGAAGAGAAGCAGAAACAGAAGAGAAGTAGAAGAAGGAGAAGGTGAAGAAGAGAAGTAGAAGAGAAATAAATAAGTTTTTATCGTAAGAGTGATTCCCCTGGATAGACTTGATCCTTTTATTTCATCTGTGAGGGTTCCCCTACCAATAAAAGCCATTCATCATTATCACCTGTTCCTCTTTGAAAAACTTCTATTTTCTGCTCCTCCTTGTAATCCTTTATACCATGTGAACAATTCCATTCCTCACCTCAATCTTCCCGCGAAGCAGCCATATGTACAGTCCCATCCAAAACATCTACAATTCCACATATACATAACATTTATATCCTATATATCGTCTATATTTATCCAATGAATGGGCCAAAAAACTAGTTCGACCAGTCTGCGCTTACTTTTTGCCATGACTGTATACACTGCAAAAAAAAGAATCCGCCATTGAAATTGCTGGGAGTGTGTAGCCTATAGACACACCCGGACCTCAACCTTGTTATTAACGGTGGACTGATAATTTCTGCACTGACTGTACCTACCTGGGATATACTACCTGGGACTGTACCGAGATACGTTGCTCGTACTATGGAAGATCGTGGGAAGCTAGTGTCTGGTTCCTACACAAGGAGTTCTTTATATAGTTCCCACCTGTATAGTTACTATTTAGGGTCCTGTTTTGCAAAGTTATATTTTTTGTGTGGTATTACCATACTTATCAAACAGGAGTGTTATTTTGGTCTAACCTTAGGTTGGTGAAGGGGGGGGGGACGCAAGCGAAAAAAGCTGTTAGATTTCTTGAAAAAACTATCTAATTTGCTTGAATTTTGACTCAATTTTCCTTATTCTATTAAAAATCACAGGGACTTTAGGGTCCTGTTTTGCAAAGTTATATTTTTTGTGTGATACTTATCAAACAGGAATGTTATTTTGGTCTAACCTAGGTTGGGGGGGGGGGGGGGGCGCAAGCGAAAAAAGCTGTTAGATTTCTTGAAAAAACTAAATAAATAGCTTGAATTTTGACTCAATTATCCTTATTCTATTAAAAATCACAGGGCCATTGCTTCCTGCCGTCATAATATTGTGTCCATTTTATATTTGATTGTATATCTGTATAGGCTAGATATTAGTTACATATACTATATAATATGTAATATTTTTTTTCTACATAACTGCATTTATCCGTATCATTGTAATGTGTATTTTATATATAACTGTATATATGTATAGGCTAGATATTAGTTACATGTCCTGTAATATATATGTAGTATTATTTTGTTTTCTACATAACTGCATATATCTGTATCATTGTAAACCTTTGCGTTCCTCTCAGCGTAGTCTAGGTACAATAGGATATATGGTCTATAGGCTATAGCTATACTAATAACTACATTGACTGTAAAGAGATAGGTCTCTGTTACTGTAGCATTGGCGGATCCAAGGGGGGGCAAAGGGGGCAATTGCCCCCCCCCCCCGAGATCCAAGAGAAAAAGAAAAAAAACTGCATAAATCTAATAGAAACTAGGACGAAATTATGGAAGCAACAAAAATTGGCTGTTTCCAATTTGTGTAAAGCCATCCATGTTGCTTGTGCAGCACAGTTACTTTTAAAACATTTTAAAAAGTTGCAGCTTTTAGAATACTGTATCCTTGAACAAATAAATGGTTTTAGATAACTTCTTTTATTTGTAATACAATTTTTCACTCAAAATGCTTCATATTTTATCAAATCATTACCTTAATCATATTGATATATTTATATCTAAAAAAATATGCTCAATAATTATTTAGTAAATTGGATGAGAACTCATTTGAAATTTGATACGTAACAACTTGAAAACTTAATTTATAAGAAAAAATACAATGACATAAAAAGTATCAGGTAAAACGGTAAGGAATGTAAATTACCAATACAAATACAAATTTGTACATACATATTAATAAAACAGTGCTATCCATGACAACATTATGAGGGGCACCAAAAACTATGTCAAAATACACCATTTTCTATTGAAAAATCCAAAAAAAATTCGGGGGGTGGGCCCCCGGACGCCCCCGGTGTTTGCCCTCCCTCCCCCCCCCCGAAATCACCTCCTGGATCCGCCACTGTACTGTAGTTAACACCAAATTTGAACACCGAATGTGAATTTGTACCACCACCACCACATGACCACCACATCATCAGAAGCGAGGCGTCCAATGATTATAATTGGATCAGTCATTCTAGAAAGGGCACAAGCGCAAAAGTGTAAAATTATCAAAATTACTTTTTTGTATTTTGTCATTATATTATAACACAATAACAGTAATTGTTATTGAGTTAATTCGTTATTCCAATGAAGAGATTCTGTTCTATGTAATAATGTTAATAAATGCTTTTTTATCAATTTGGCATATCTTGGTGGGGGAGGGCGGGGCTCCCCAAATGACGCTCCTGTTCTTAAAACTTGAAAAAAAGGTTTTTCCGATCTGGATTTTCTCACTTCCCATCTCTCTCGCACACACACTTCTCAAACAATAATAAAGTTAAAACTCTTCCAACTTTAAATTACACTTTTTTAAGTTCTTTTGCATATTCTGTAATATATTTCGATAATGATCACAGACTTGTTTCCTGATTTATTATATTTGTTCAAGTCATTTCACAGTACCAATTTAATCAAAAATTTATATAGAGGTCCTTGATATTTCTTGTGTAAAAAACCGGAAAACTGCAAATTTCAGTCACCTTTGTTTCTTCTCTTTGCAGCTTTAAAACTGAAGATTTATAAATGCAAGAGTGCAACTCTTAAAAAACTTTTAAAATTACTTAAAAATAGATACTTCATAATTAAAGCATTGTTTTAGTTAAGTCTTCAATAGTATAGGATTGGATGGTGGTCAAATAAAAATAACTTTATGGGTATTAAGTATGAATAAAGACATTTCAGTAAATTAATATTAAAATAACTTGGTAAATTAAAAAACAAATTACAATAATTTCATCACCTCCATGTTGTCACACCAATACTCCAAGTATCGGGAAGTGATAACCATTGGTCGTAGCAGGTATCTGTTCAGTCAGATAAAGATAAGCTGCGATCTCTTGGGCCCTCTTTGTAAGGGTGACCGATTGATTGGTCAGAAAAATGCTTTGTTCTCTGCTGTAAAATCACTTCCTGGTGGTTCGGAACCCACCTTTAACTGTAGGTCCAACTCAACAATCACAATCACCCAATTCTTGGGCCCTCTTTGTGAGGGTGACCGATTGGATCGGAAAGCAAAAAATACGATGCATTACTATAAAATAACTTTCCAGTGGTTCGGAGCTCACCTTAAAATGTGTGTCCAACTCATCAATCACCATCATCCAACTCATTACCCACGCACAGGCAGGCATGTGGGGTTCATCATGAAAAATCAAAACGTGCACTTGAAAAAATTTAACGACTTGCAGTAAATTTTTAATTTTTAAATTTACAATAAAAAGCTAATATTAACAACGCAGATCGTTATGGAACAATGAATCCAAGAATGAAATAAAATTGTTTCAAACTGTTCCCTGGAACCCCATAGCTAAGCACTGGTGCATGGTAGTTATTGTTTAAAATATTCCAAACCACCCCTTTACTAAAATCAGATTCAGTCTCAATTCATCTCCATATTTATTTCCATGTCTATCCTCAATCGAAATCATAAATTTCCGGTTTCTCATGATGCAATTATTTTTTTGTTAACAAAGTACAGGAAACGGTCACGAAAGCATTTTTAGGTTTTGTTAGGTTGGCATTAGGTCACTACCGGATATCCTGATGTTTTATTCTGCCGGGAGCAGTCGTACCAACCCACAAAATTCCTAAGTTGGGGTGTACTGACATGCAATTAATACTATTGGAAGTAGTGTGTATAGTGTACAATAGTATTCAATGTATATAATATGGAAACAGTGAAACCCGAGGGTATTTTCTAGTGCCTCGGTAATCCCAAATAATAAACATCTACTTGCTGTTATCTGTCGAAGAAATTCTAGAGAATGAGGGATTGGAGAAGGAGGAGAGTAAGAGAAATGAAGAAGGAGATGAAGGAGAAGGTGCAGAGGTGGAGAAGAAGGTGCAGAGGTGGAGAAGAAGTGGAAGAAAAAAATACTTATTATGAGGTTATGATGAAGAGAAGGAGAAAAAGAAGACAAAGAAAAAGGAGAAGGAGAAGATGGAGAGGAAGAAAAACAGTGCAGGAGAAACTGGTGAAGTAACAAATTAATAATAAGACTTGAAGTTGTCACAACCACATCTATTGAAAAACAGTGAGATACTAGTTTCGGTTGTTGCAACATTATCAATCTCTATCAGAGTACGTTGTACTTTAGTTTTAGTTTGTTTGAGACTGATAATGGTGTAACATCGAAACTAGTATCTCACTGTTATCCAATAAATGTGGTTGTGACAATTTCAAGTGTTATTATTCATTATGGGTATCTTCCACGATATCGCCTTCGCCACTACAAAGAAAGTTGTAAGTAAAGAAGATGGAGGAGGAAAAGATGGAAAGTAGTAAATGGTGGAGGAGGAGGATGAGGAGGTAAAGAAGAGGAAGAAGAAGGAAGGAGAAGCCACACATATCACAATATTATGGTTCAACTTTCTGTTTTTGGTTGTTTTGATTAGTTTGTTCAAATCACACATACTTTTTAAAAGTTCTATATTTCTGTATTTGTTTTATGAATTGATTCTGTTTTTTTATTGTAGCAATTTTCTATTTTTAGAGCAATTTTATTGTTATAACAGTTTCTAAGTTATTAGAATACTACTAATATAAATAGTATCATATTTGCGGCTTCCATACACAAATATCCTTGAAATGAGTCTACACTCCAAATATATAATCACGAACTTGCTTGATTATTAATAATATTAATTTTGTTTCAAGTAATTTGCAAATGATAGCTATTTTAGTCTAGCTAACTGACTGCAAGTCGTTTAATTTACAACAAAATGTTAATATTAACAACGCAGATTGTTATAAAACAAGAAGTCCAAGAATCTAGCCATTTGATTTGTACTTTCCATAAACAAAAACTTTTGTTAGATTCCAAAGAAAGTTCTATACAAATCAAGACTTAATTCCATCACATGTAGGCCTATGTAGGTTTACTTGTTGAAAAATGTACTAAGCATGTTATCTTAGAAAAATGAATTTAAACTATGAGTTGAACAGTGTTACAATAAGCAGCCAAATTTAATTTATATAAATAACCTTTATTTATTTTATTCAGCATATTTTTGTACTAGCTTATATTACGTATTATCAATAGGAGCTGTATTTACTATTATTGCAAGATTTATCCATTGATATCCTCTTTTTACAGGAATATCACTTAATACAAAATGATTAAAAATTCAATTTATATCTATATGTGAACATCACCTTGTTCCCCCAACATTTCCTAGGATTATCAGGATTATTAGGATACCACGACGTTATTCAGACTACCCCGATCAGTGGCGTACCGAGGTTTCAAGCGCCCTGGAGCAGAAGTGGATGCCCCCCCCCCCCCAAAAGAAAAATAAAAACTCCGTCTCATACTCAACCACCCGATTGGGCTCTATTACTAACAATTTTCCATTGCCAATCATTTTTGTTGTATGTTGCCACTATTATCACTAAGACTATAACCATCTTAATTTTTCATCAAACAATATATTCAATTTGATTATTGTAAATTCACTTCAAAATTGAATAATGCTCAACTCGAGAAGTTGCTATCTTAAATTAATGACGAGCGAGGTCTACTGTTCACAGAACTACTAGTAATATTGTTTCAAAGAATGCCATGTGTTCGTGTTACTGCAGCCGGCTGAGATGTGAACAAGTTGTCAAAGTCTTCTCGGTGAATAGAGGATATTAACTTATGCAATATAATGGAAAACAGAATATAATAGCATATATTACATTATAGTAATACATTTTTTGTAAGTAAAAGACAATTTAAGTAAAACTCAAGAACGGTGCGCCCTCCGAGCCTTGCGCCCTGGAGCGACTGCTCCACTCGCTCCATTATCGGTACGCCACTGACCCCGATAGCTTGCTTATTTGTATCATGTACTTGCTTGAAAGTGTATCATTCATGTTACCTTGGTAAAATGAATTTTAGTTATGAGTTGAACAATATTACAGTAGGTAGCTAAAATATAAGAACATCTAAACATACACCACCTATAATTGTTAAAAATTAAACACAGCCTAAATATAAGTGCAACAACTGAAAATATAGAAAAATTATAATATTGTCAAAATTGAACATAGCCTGAATATAAGAGAAACAACTAAGCATGGAACAATTTTCAGATTAAAAGAACTGTTATAAAGTTGTTAGCAGCGATGAAATGGCGTGCATCTTTCGAATTGAGTAGTTGTAGTTAGAGATCTGTGTGAGGAGAATAATAAACAATAGGAAGGCCTTTCCAACAGCTTCTCTCGATACTTAAAACATCCTTGAACCCAAATTAAGTACAAGTTGTCGCTGTACGGAGTCCAATGGACTTAGATAGTCTTTGTTCGGGGTCTGTCACAAGTTTTAAGTATTTATGTTTGATGAATTTCGTAGTTTTGCGTTTAATTATCAATTCTCATTTAGCTTTATATCTCAAAAATAATCATGCTTTCGATAAATTCCACACTTTTGTTTTTAATTGAACATTTTATTCAGCTGTTTGTTTTCCGAATAACAATGTATTTAAGGAGAAAAATCTTGCAACATTGTCTTTTTATATGCTAAACTTTGTATATTTTTTCACTGATAATAAATGTATGTGTTATTTAATTGTTTGATAAATTTCACAGTTTTGTTTTTATGGGTTATTTTTCAAGCTATTTTTTCAGAATAGTTGCATTTTAAAAGAAAATGTTCTGTAACATAAGCTGAGTATTTTTATTCGCGAATCTTGGTTATAGTTTGTTTTTACTGATCATTGAAATAATTGTGGTTTATTTGTTTGATTAATTTCAGTTTAGTTTTTAATAAAATATTAATTTTTTCAGATATTTGTTTTAGAATAACTATGCTTTTAATTAGAAATGGTTTGTAACATTGGCTAAGTTTTTTATTTGCAAAACATGTAATTTTTGCTTCACTGATAATATTATAGTGTTATTTATTTCATTTTTTGTTTATAAATCTTACACAGTTTTGTTTTTAATTGAATATTTATTTTTCTTCAGCTACTGGTTTCAGAATAAATGTATTTGAGACAATTCTTGTAACAGTGGCTGCATTTTTTATTTTCTACACCTGACAGTTTTGTTTTTCCACTGATAATTGATATTGTATTATTTATT
This sequence comes from Conomelus anceps, assembly GCA_948455865.1. Taxonomy (NCBI): domain Eukaryota; kingdom Metazoa; phylum Arthropoda; class Insecta; order Hemiptera; family Delphacidae; genus Conomelus; species Conomelus anceps. The sequence goes on along the minus strand of OX418216.1, from coordinate 5,867,427 downwards.
CAAATTTTGCCATTTTTTTAGAATAACCATATATTGACAGGAAATTAATTTGTATTACAATAATCCTGTCTACAAATATTATAATCTATTTATTTGTCAAAATTGACAAAAAAATATTTCTACAAATGATATGTAGAAATCTTGTAAGATTTTGGAGTGGACACATTCTGAATATCTTTGATTAGTTAATATCAATTGGATGATTTCGATAGCTATTCATTTTAAGAAATAAGATTAAAAGTGATATAATGTCTTGGAAATATTAGTACAATATATCTCATATTTTATGAATTTGTATCAGTTGATATGTTCACTCTAAATTATGTAGAAAAATTATGTTGCAAAATAATTTTTACTGTTCATTATTTCAACTAAATGTGATATTTTGTTAAAGATTTGAATTTAATGATACACGAATGATTGCATATTTGTAATTGTAATTACAAAAATAAATTATGTAGGAAAAAATTATAGAATTATGTTGAATTTTGTAAATTATGTTAACTCTCCGTTCTTTACACTGGAAGTTATATTTTGTTGAAAATTCTATTTAATAATACACAAATGATTGCATATTTGTAATTATAAATAGCTCTCATAGTGATTTTAAGAAAGAATTTTAATAATAAATAAAAAGTTTACAAGCTGCATTTTCTCATAAATGATTGAAAGGAACAATTGAATCTCTAAAGCATTTCGAAGGTGGGCTTGAAATTTCCCAACATTGATTTATATTGCTTGCTTGTATTTTGTATAAAGTTTTGGAAAAATAAATTTCTTTGTAATACGTATGTTATTGTATGTTTAATGTAGGTTATATCATTTTGAAATAATAAATTCTAATATGCACTTTTTTACATTTTTATTTATGAAACACTGTAGGCAGTAAGTTGTTTAATATAAAATAAAATCGAATTATTTATTAGGCGGAGTTAATACTCTAGTCTTCTCTACCACAACCTAAATAAGAATAGAAACTAGCCTTTTTTGTTATATTAGTAATTTATTTGTAGTACACTGCCTACACTTACTGGTAAACGTGGTCAATTTCCAAGCTTTTCTCCAAAACTCATTAAAAACTCAAACTCATTATTCACTTGTAAGTTAACGTTAGAATTGGAGTTGAAAGAAGTGCTACAAGTTACAAACTGTTCTGTTACGTTGATAAAACATTAAATTTTATATGGAAATTTCCATCCTTTGTAACATTTTTCCAATCTTTGTAATATTTTTCCAACCTTGGAATTTTTTTTCCTTTTTTCCCAAAATTTGTAATATTTTTCCAACATTTGTAATATTTTTCTAACATTTGTAATATTTTTCCAACAAAGACTGGAGTAAAGGTCAGCTGTTTCATCATCAAACAATCGTCCAATCATTGTTGACTGAACACTCAACTTCATACCAGGAGCCACAACAAAGGAGAAAAAGAAGAAGAATATTCTCTGGAAATCAGCTAGCACTTGGTGGGTGTGTTTCTCGTTTCATGCATATTTGAAGACATGACTAGATCCACACTCATCCAGGGCTACTGTTAGTACTACTGTTAGAACTTCTGTTGGAACTTTTGAGAGCGGCACATCTTTCAAGGACAAATAACGGCTTCGGGATCTCTGATGGGCCCACATGTATTTTTTACCTGAAAGTAGACAAATCAACAGGTTGATGGGATTTGAAATGGTTGTCCTGTAGGTCCAACTCATCAATCACCATCATCCAACTCATTACCCACGCACAGGTCTCGGACCTATGTGGGCTTCATCCTTGAAAAAAAATTGCGTAGTCTATTTCATGTCAGTTTTTCACAAAAGGTCACTGTATCACATCAAGCTGTTTTCCATTTTCCAGACAGCTGATTGATCAAATCAGATCAGATTTCACACGTCTTATGAAAGAATCATAGAACAACATCAATTAAATTTGTATAATTATCATTTACTAAATAATCACTTTCTAAAGTTAATTGAAATTTTAGAAATTATTTGTTCTCAAAAAAATATGTTATTATTATTCATATGAATGACAACTTAATCCACATGAAGTATCAATCAGATGAATAAAGAGGTCTGTGGGCTATCTTGAAGCCCGATTACGAAATAAGCTTTTTAGTGAATCTGAATTTTTAGTCTGTTTTTATTCTACATACCAAGTAGGTAGTTGATGGTATTTCAAGGCCCACTACATCTTCAAATTAGTCCTGAATTAATAAATGAGTGGCATTTTCACAATAATAAAGCTCACTGGAGCTCAATAAACAGGTGAAATTGACATAGATTTTATCTAGTGGTGGAAGGTGTAGTATTGTATTTTTGAACATTAATTTACCAATTTAAAAGTATTTGAAGGGCCACTACATCTTCAAATTATCCCCTGGGCGTACTATTAGATAAAAAGATTTTTTCCAATAAGATAATTAACTGGAGTTCAATAAACTGGTGAAATTAACTTAAATCTTATAAATTAAGAGAAAGAGTAGTATAGTATTTTTTTCAAGATCATTGCACATAGTTAAAAGTATTTCAAGGCTCATTACATCTTTATAATACACCCACAGCTTTTTATAAAATATATTTATTATTCTGATAATTAAGCTTACGGTACAGGATTCCCATGAGCAGGAGAAATTGACTTAAATCTTCTATTTCGTTCGGAAGGGGGGGGGGGAGGTATAGTTTTTTTTCAACATAATTTTGCATAGTTGAAAGTATTTCAAGGTCTACTACATCATCATAACAGTCCCAAGACCTATTATTTAATAAATATAATTTTTATGGAGTACCGAATAAAATTATATCTCAATTATAGCCGTTGCCCGTTTACAAAACCCTGTAACTTCCTTAATATCAATGAAACAGCTAATTTTTGATAATCAACATGTAGGAAACTTTATTTCCTACAATAAAGGTAATGTGCTAAATTCAGTTATAATGCTTGGTTCAGGAGTTATAAGCGAAAAAACAAAATATTGTACAGTATTTCAATTATAGCCGTTGCCCGTTTTCACAACCTGTAACCGTTTTTTACTAATTGAAAAGGCAATTTTTTATAAACAACTTGTAAAAAATTTCATTTTCTACAAAATAGGTTATTTGCTAAATTTAGTTACGATGCGTAGTTCAGGAGTTATAAGAGAAAAATAAAATCTTGTATCCCGGCATGTGAAATAATCTGAGGTCCAGCCACATAGCACAGATCTAGCCGTGGACTATGCTAGATTAGAAAAGTGAACACTTGCACCATCTAGCGGCGTAATTGGAACTAAACCGGACATTGTTCCAGTTTTTTGTAAATATTACCGGTAACCTTTTCCTTCATTTTATCGCAAACATGCAAATAACAGAACTTTTAGAAAATAAAACATCATATTTTATGATGACCAAATTATGTACTCATTCGTATTAGGGCACAATAAATTACTCAAAAACTGAACAAACCGATTCACTGTGCCGATTGTTGAAACCTAAAGTGATATTGTTCTATAGTTTATTAGAAATTAATTATTTCCCAAAATTTTGTAGATTTATTTATTTGAAAGACAGTTACATTGAAAGCATACGGGATTAAACCCAACTTGTCATCTTGACACAACAGTTGATTTCAATACACTATTAAAATAGCCTGTATAAATGAATCATTTTACATTATTTTAAAATTAAAATACAGCATAAATGAAAAATAAGTGGAATCCATTGATGATTAACGAAGAAGATTTGAAATTAAAGAAATTCCAAGGTAACTTACACTACACCTTCAATGATAGTCCCTAGGCGTATCATTAAATAAATTGCATTTTTCAATCAATGCAGCGAACTGGAGCTCAATAAACAGTTGAAATTGACTTAGATCTTATATAATGGTGAGGGGGGGTGGTATTGTATTTTTTAGCATCATTTCACATAGTATTTCAAGACCCCCTTCATCTTTATAATAGTCCCAAGGCGAATTATTAAATAAATAGCATTTTGCAGGGTCTGCCGAATTGAATTTAATGCTACACCACTTCCACAAACTGTTAAAATAATCATTACCGTATATTTGTTATTATTTGTACGAAGTATATTGAAATAACCACAGTCATAATAGGTTTCTTGGATTTTAAACATCGGCCTTATTCATTTTGTTCCTTAAGGGATGAGTAATTCAAATATTATTTTGAATGAAAAAAATCCTATTCTCAATAATATATTTATTCATTGCTTTTATCTAATAATGTGGAATTGCAGAATAATGCTAGAAAAAAAGACTATATACTTTAACTAACCATCTCACCAATATAAAAGATTCAAGTCAATTTCACCTGAATCCAAGCTGTGTATTGTTGGAGAACTGCAATTTATTCAATAAAACGCCAAAAGCCTATTCTGGATATGTAGTGATCCTTGGTTCACATCCAACTATGTGGAATAACATAAGAAAAAGTACGGTACCACCACGATATAAGATTTAGGCAAATTTCGCCTGTTTATTGAGCTCCAATAAGTAAGTTTACGGTCTAATATTATTGGAAAATAGGTAGTTATTTATGTATTAAGAGCGTGAAGCGTGACTTTATCGCTCGAGTCAAAACATTTACTGCGCGACGCATAGCGGAGCGCAGTAATTTTGCGAGAGCGATAAAGAAGCTTCACGCGCGAATTGCATACAATATTTTCCTAAAACTGCAGTTCTGGATTCCAACACAATAAAAGCTTGTAGTTTGTAACATCACAGACAAACGCGGATTTGGTTAACGTTCGCCATTGTTGAGGTTATGTAAATTTCATGGATTCCGTGATCCACCAATGAGAAGGCAACAAAACCAAAACAGAAGCGTAAAGAAAACAGCTGGCGAGCGTAAAGTACTTTACCGCTTGCAGAGCAGTAAAGAGGTATTTTACAATTAGTTTTCAGTACGTAAAGAACTACTTTACGAGCAGTTGTAGGAAAACTCAATTTATTTATAATAATACGCCGTGAACCTTATTAAAAAGTGTAGTGGGCCTTGAAAAACTTTCAACTTTGAAATTATTTTGGAAAAAATACAATACTACTAGTGATGGCAAATTTTTTCAGAACATCGATGTTTCGATGTATCGATATATCGTACGCTTAACATCGATGGCATTGAAACATCGAGCTCAAAACATCGATGTTTTTGAAACATCGATGTTTTGGTAACATTACAAACTATTGCTATATTTACTACAGTATTAAGGTGGACTATTGAATGTGCCCCTAATTACACAGTAATTCCATTACCCATGCACAAGTCTCAGACTCATGTGGGCTTCTTCCTTAGATAAAAAAGATTATTCAAAAGATATTAACATTCAAAATTCTCAAAACCCTAGAAAATTATTGTATGGCACCACTGGTTTATAAAAGTGTGATTAGGGTTACATGAAACATGAAAGAATGGATCAGGTGTCATTGTGATGTAACGAACAGTTTTCATACAGTGTTGTTTCAATTTATTGAAAATTAAAATTCAGACAAAAGACATATTTTGTTAGAGACAAAATATGCTATTTACTTGTATCTTATTGTATCCAGGGCCGTAGTAAGACCGGTTTTCTCGGGTCATTTGCCCGGGACCCGGGCCGGAAAAGGCAAGTGAAGTAGTAAAAATTCTATTTCTACTACAAAAAAATTGGAATTTTTTCAAGAATTGATTCGTAAAAAGATGATGAGATGACAAAACGTGTTGCAACTCAAACATCGATGTATCTGGACTAGAACATCGATGGTAGAAAAACATCGGTCCTCAAACATCGATGTGAAACATCGATGTTTTTTGTACAAAACATCGATGTTTTCTTGCCATCACTAAATACTACCCCTTTCACCACTATAGAAGATTTAAGACAATTTCGCCTTTTTATTGAGCTCCAGAAAGATGAATTATTGGATAAATGAAATTTATTTAATAATACGCCTAGTGGCTATTATGAAGATGTACCTTGAAATACATCTAATTATGTGTAATTGTAAGATAATATTAGGAAAAATACTATACTACCCCACTCACCATTATAAAAGATTAAGGTCAATTTCTGCTCTAGGCTATATTGAGCTCTGCTGTATAGTATTGGAAAGTACTATATTTATTTAATAATACGCCGTGGATCGATTAACGATGTAGTAGGCCTTGAAAAAACTTTACACTTTGTGAAACTATGTTGAAAGTAGTACTACACTACCCCTCTCACCACTATATAATGATTTAAGTCAATTTCCCCTGCTTATTGAGCCCTAGTACGGTAAGCTTTATTATTGGAAAAATGTTATTTATTCAATAAAACGCTAAAGGCCTATTCTGAAGGTTAGTGATCCTTGAAACAGTTCCGACTATGTGGAATGATGTTGAAAAGAATTCAATACTACCTACCTTTCTCATCACTATATAAGATTCAAGACGATTTTGTTCCTGGATTTCTTGTTCCATGACGAACTGCGTTGTTAATATTAACTTGCTATGTGAATTTAACGACTTTCAGTCAAATATTCATTGAGAATAAGTCAAATTTACTTACTTTGTAGTCAAATATTCATTGAGAATAAGTCAAATTTACTTACTAATTTATTACTAATAGTAAGCGCTCGGCCTACAGAGTAAGTAAATTTGACTTATTCTCAATGAATATTTGACTACACGTAGTTAAATTCACATAACAAGTTAACAATTTTGTTGTTTAATGATCTCCAGTAATCTGTATTATTGGAAAAATGCTATTTATTCAATAGTACGCCTAAGGAGATGTAATGGGCCTTGAAATACTTTCATATACGTAAAATGATGTTACGAGTAAGATATAATGATGACACTACCCCTCTCAACAATATGTAAGATTTAGCAGTGCTTCATTTCTAAAATTTATTTTAGGTGTGGGACGCTCATTTATTCTTATAAACCATCCACCCTCTCTATTTTCTAATGAGGGTTAAACTTTCCCTCACTCCCCGTCCACCAAAGTTAACATCACGGTGCCAACTCTAAATTTCGTATAAACTTGTTTCGATTTGCACCAACCATTATGTATGAAACTTACAATAACCAAAACCAATATACTTCTTTTTTAATGAATGGGAAAGTAAAAACAAATAAAGTCATATTTACATTTTTATTTATATACAGTACAGTAGTACAGTAATACATATCAATACGTAAACAGAATGATGCTTTTGAATATTTTCTGAAAAACAAGTACGTCCAAGTGCTTATTGTCTATTTTTAATGACACAGCTTGAACTGTAATTTTTTATATTTTACATAAACATTTCGCCTATCTTAAAAACTGCAAAACAATTTCTATACCTTCAAAATAAGCCCACTTCTTGAAAAAGAAAGGACAACAGGCAGAAAAATAAAAAGCTTTAATAGCCTAATTATTAAATTAGAGCAATGAATCCGAACCTGAAATCACAAGTTCTCTTTTTACGTGATTTAGGTTTCGGTGGAGAGTATGAGTCATACATTCTATCACTGCAGATGGATTCTTTCAGCGCGCTAGCTGCCCACAAAATCTTTCAGCTCGTCTGCGTGAGGACAGTCTGAACACCTTTTCCTATCTAACACGGTTTCCCCACTAATGTGCTCTGCAGAATTAGCGAAAAACTGCTGCAGAAAGTGAGGATAGTGTGAACGCAGCCTTTAAGGCTTAATAAATAGCGAGATGAGACACCTTTGGAATCAGATTGGCGCAAACTGTGCGTTCCCTTGCGTTCCAGCACTCTTGGGAGGTAAGGGAATGCCGTTACCACTGAAATTTACCCCTGGATTTAGGCCAATTTCATTTTTTTATTGAGCTATACTATTGAAAAAATGCTGAACGCCGTGGTACTATAATGAAGATGCAGTAATCCTTGAAATACTTTTAGAGCCTGTTCACATGCACGGGGCGTTTTTTTGTGGAGCGTCTGTCGCGCAGCTGGTGTCGAAGCATTGTCTTATATGGGATTTTCGTGTTCTGTTCACACGGCACTTCGCGACGAATTTAGCTGCTCATCGGCTGCTGGCTTCGCCGCAGAAACTTGCCACAAAAAGTGGAGCGTCTGATGCCGAAAGGCTCAGTGCCATTAGAACTAAATGGCAGCTGCCGGTTGCTGTTCACACGCTTGCTACTTTTTCAGTTGCAAAACAGACGCGCGTAGACGCGCGGCTACGCGCCACTGATGCTTATCTCAACCAAAATTTAAATTTGGTGAAATTTCGGAAATTTGAATTTTTCAAATTGCCATCGTGTTCTATAAATGTTCAACACTGTTCATATCTTTTTGAATTTTTTTTCTATCAGCAAAATTACCCTTTTTATCAAGTATAAAAATGTCCTTCTTTAAAGACATTCAGAAAACAACAATTCAGTTAAGAAATTATAGTTTTGGGTGGGTTCACAATGTGAACAACTTCAAAAATTGTGAATGATATGGATAATGAATAAATAAACAAATATATATTAGTATTAACATGTTATTACTATCTAAAAAGAAGAGATGTATGAGAACGTTTATTTTTTTCAGTCCCACAGAATTATTTTTGTAAGTCTGGTACCTTTCAACTTTAATGAGCCCTACTAACTTATATTAATGGAGTCAAAGTAGCAGACAATGAACAAATTTCACAAATTAATAATACAGTAGCTTCCATTCTGGAGTGACCTTCATTCTATTCTAGACTATCCTAGTTCTAGTTATTTTATTGTTTCTTGAGAGAGTATGTATGTGTGTGGACTATATTGACACTTGTTCTCTAGAATTCCTGGAGTTGAATCAGGTGATAATGGCATGTTTGCGTCGTATAAAATTACAACATCAACAAACTAGTCAATTATAATCATATAAATCGTTATGATTCAAGAAGAAATATATAATAAACTGATAAAATATCAGTCTTGCCGACTGCCGAGTATTTTTTTTTTTTTAAATATAACTTACGGATATTATCACTCCCCCATCTTTTTGACCTGATCTTAGCCATAGCCAAGAAAAATTCTCTTTATCGAGATACAAAACTTCTTTAACAAACAATTGAACAAAATAAAAACAGAAAAAAAGCAGAAATGAAAAAATAGTTATTAAATAATAGCTATTAATCAGTAGAAGAGTGCAATGAAAGCAAAATTGTCTCTTAATTTTGAGGGTAACCCAAGATTTATCACATTTTTAAACCACTATAGTGTTTTTTATTCATTTGCGTTACGATAGGCCTATTTGTTTTTTTTCTTAATGAAGTAATACTACTCATGTCAATACAATTTATTTTGTGACAATGTACTTCTGATGTATTGTATTTTATTTTTAATTTGATGTTTGTGATGTATTTTTAATTTCAATTTGAGTTTGCTACGTTTGTAATTTACAATTATTCCTGCTGTAGAATAGACTTGCATTAAACCTAAAAATGGAATGAGCAAAAAAAAAAAATCTATAATAAAAATCCCTCTCTCTCTTACGATCCAGAGGGTGCAACCCCTGTCCAAACGGATGAGGTGAGCGAGGCGAGCTTGCCGGCTAGTAATCATAAAACTACCATAAAAATGGTTTTGGTTGCAAGCTGACGCGCGTTAGTCGCGCGTAGTGGAGCAACAGACGTGCGGCTGCTGCGCTACCGTCGCGCCACAGCTGCTCCACTAACGCGCGTTAGTGGAGCAGCTGTAGCGCCGCTAAAAGTTGCACGTGTGAACAGGGCCTAACCATGTGGAATGATGCTCAAAATAATACAAAACTACGTCCCTCACCACTATAAGAAATCTAAGCCAATTACACATGTTTATTTAGCTCCAATAAGCCATATTATTGAAAAAAATACACGGATTGTTTTAGGATGTAGTGCGCTTTGAAATACTCTCAAATACCTGAAATAAATTTGCAAAAAATATATAACTTCTGTATCCACTACATATGATTCAAGCCAATTTAGACTGTTTAATGTGCTCTAGTGAGCTGTATTATTGGAAAACTATCATTTATTTAATAATACGCACTGAAACAAACTTTCTAATAGGAAAACTCTCATGCTCTTTCATAAGGTTGTGAATACATGAATGTAAACTATATTTTCAAGTGAGTAAATATCACAATTTAAATAGAAATAGTGTTAGTTTTGATGCTAGATTTTTGTACAGTTTAATGCAAATAGCATATGTGTTGCCATTTATGACTTCATTTTATTGTGGCAAACTGAAGGGTGAAAAATTCGTAGGGGGAATTTTTCCAGTCATATTCAGAAGGAACATAAATTAAAATATTGAAAATTAAAAAAAAATGAATAGGTTGAATGAGAATTCGAAATTTATTTCTACATTTAAATACTAAATAGGCTGTAGGTAGCTCAATTTATAGCCTTTTTCAAAACCCTGCAACTTTCATAATATTATTTAAGAAACAGCTAATTTTTGATAATCAGCGTGTAGGAAAATTTATTTTCTACAACAAAGGTCATGTGCTAAATTCAGTTATGATGCTTTGTTCAGGAGTTATAAGCTAAAAACTTAAAATTTTGTATCTCAAAATAGCCGTTGCCCGTTTTTACAACCCTGTAACGTTTTTATTACTGATTGAACAGGTAAGATTTTATAACCAACGTGTAGGAAACTTTATTTTCTACAAAATAGATCTTCTTCAAATTCAGCTACGTTGCGTTATAAACGTTCAGGAGTTATAAACGTAAAACTAAATGTTATATCCCGGTTAGTGAAATAATAAGAGGTCCAAGCTTCCTGCTTCCTGGCACAAAACTATTAGCGTGGAACCTTTTAGCCGTGGACAACTGCTGGATTAGAAAAGTGAACACTTGCTCCATCTAGCGGCATAACTGGAACTAAACCAGACATTGATCCCATTTTTTGTAAATACTGACCTTATCGTTCATTTGACCGCAAAAACGCAAAGGACAAAACTTGTAGTAAATAAAACGGAGAACAAATTATATAATAACTCTTTTTCTTGTATTCATTCTTATTAGGCCACAATTTATCAAAACTGACCAACCCTGCATTCACAGTGCCGATTGCTGAAATCGAAAGTGACATACGGTATTGTTTTCGTTTTTTGAAACAACTGCTTTATTTCTTGTTATCTTGGGAAATTTTCAGCCAAATTCTGTAAAGAAAAAGATGCACAATAAATAATCACATACTTGAGAATCGTATATTTTTTTCAAACTATCAAAGTTCATCAATAACTGAACAAACTCTGGCCTGTATAAAGACGATGGATAAAATGAAAGGGACTTTTTGTTAGTTGTTATTTCAATATACTCCTTGTATACTGTACATCATTTTATCGCAAAAAAAACGTCAAAATATTTAGGTAGGTGAAATGAGTAATTGATAAATTATTCTACCTTGTCAACAATTTGTGGTAGTGGTGTAGCCTCAGCCCGGGCAATAATGTTATTTAATACGGTAATCCTCCATGGAACTATTATTACGATGTAGTAGGCTTTGAAATACTTCAAACTATGTTAAATTATGTTTAGAGAAATTAATATAATACTCTCCTGTCACCACTATATAGGATTTATACCAATTTCACCTGTTTATTTTGCTCCAGTATACTGTATTATTGGAAAAAAGCAATTTTTAAAAAAATAATACGTCCCCGAACTATTAATTAGCGTGGAACCTTTTAGCCGTGGACAACTGCTGGATTAGAAAAGTGAACACTTGCTCCATCTAGCGGCATAACTGGAACTAAACCAGACATTGATCCCATTTTAACTATTATGGAACTATTATGAAGATGCAGTGGGCCTTGAAATAACTTACTTTTCCTCTGTGCTATGATGTTGGAAAAATGCAATACTACACCCTCTCACCGCTATATAAGATTCAAGCCAATCTCATGTTCATTGAGCTACAGAGTAAGCTGCATTATTGGAAAAATGCAATTTATTCAATAATACGCCTAGGCACTATAAAGATGTACTATAGGCTTTGAAATACCGTACTTTAAACGATGTTGACTGATGTTGGAAATATGCAATTCTATTCCTCTTACTAATATACGGTGCATTCATTAAGTCGCGCATATCCAAATAATCGAGTCTGTAAATAGAAGGTTTTTTATATTAGTTCTAGTGGCTACCGAAGAGAGCACCACTGGTAATATAAACAACAGATGTTGTAAAGCCCATTGTGTGTACAGGTTACAACAGGTCTGCAGTATTGTTTAGATTACAATAAGGTAAACATCTACTTGTTTTCCCAAGAGCAACGAGTCTTCCTTCTTTAACAGTATATAATGCCACCAGATTTTTTCCTGTGGGGTTATTTTAAAGGAAGGCTTTATAAAAATAGGCCTCATACACTGAATAAACTGAAAATGAACATTAGAGCGGAGATTAACAATAGTGCAGGCATACTCCACAAAGTGTCAACAAACGTGGTAAAACGAATTCGTGGTGTAGCCTATTAATGAACAAGACAGCCAACTTGAACATATGTCATAAGACATAAAATGTTTGAAATAAGTTTATTAGTTATTGTATAAGTATATATGTTTATAAAAGTTTACAATAATAAATAAATAATACCAAATAAAATCATTACTTCACAACCTTTCTGATGTGCGTGACTTAATGAACGTACTGTATAAGATTCAAGTCAATTTTACCTGTTTATTGAGCACCAGTAAGCTATAGTATTGGAGAATTGCTATTTATTTTATAATACTGTATGCCTAGAGACTATTATGAAGATGTAGAGAGCTTTGAAATACTTTCAAATATGTGAAATGATGTTGAAAAAAATACAATGCTACCCCTCTCATCACTACATAAGATTTCACCTGTTTAGTTTGCTCCAAGCTGTATTATTGGAAAAATGCATTTTTTTCCAATTTTACGTCTATGTACTAATATGAAGAAGTAATAGACCTCAAAATACTTTTAAATTATGTGAAATGATGTTGTAAAAATACAGTACTCCCCTATCACCACTATACTATGGGATTATGGCCAATTTGACCTGTTTATTGAGCTACAATGTATTGCAATACATTGTATTGAGCTACATGTATTGTATTGTAATTCTACATTGTATTGTAATTGAGCTACAGTAAGCTGTATGTATTACTGGAAAAATGCTATTTTTCTAGTAATACGCATAGGGATTGTTATGAAGATGTAGTAGGCCTCAAAATACTTTCAAATATGTGAAATGATGTTGTAAAAATACAATACTTCCCTATAATATGGGGATCCCAATAATATCCCTATAATAAATCACCACTATAATATGGGATTTAGGCCAATTTCACCTGTTTATTGAGTTACAAAAGTATTACTGAAAAACATTTTTTTCAATATTACGCATAGAAAATTTTATGAAGATGTAGTGAGCTTGTGTGGAACAATGTTGAAAGTGATTCAATATTATCTCTCTCACCAATATATAAGATTTAGGCCGATTTCGCCTGTATATTAAGATCCAGTAAGCTGTATTATTGGAAAAATTCTATTTATTTAATAATACGCCTCAAGACTAGTTTTATGATGTAGTGGGCCTTGAAATAATTTTATAAATGTGCAACTATGTTGATAAAAATACTAACTACACCCTCTCAACAATATATAAGATTCAAGCCAATTTTACCTGTTTATTAAAATCCAGTGAACTGTAACTTATTATCGGAAAATGCTATTTATTCAATAATAGCTTAGAAACCGATGTAGTGGGTCTTGAAATACATGCATGTATTTTAATTTAGTATGTGTAATAATTTAGGAAAAAATACAGTAATACCCCTATTACCACTATATAAAGTTTAGGCCAATTTCGCCTGTTTATTGAGGTCGAGTTAGCTGTATTGTTTCAGAATAATACTATTTATTTCATAATACCCCTAGGGACTATGAAGATGTAGTGGACCTTAAATTATTACTTTTATATGCAACTTTAGTGATAAAAATACTATATTAGCCTTCTCAACACTATACAAGATAAAGTACAAGAAAATACAATACCACCCCTTTAACCACTGTATAATTTAGTAAATTTCATCTGTTTATTGAGCTCCAGTTAGCTTCATATGAATGCATTGACTACTTCAACAAAATAATCAACCAAAACGTAATAATTATTATTAATGGTGATGTGAACATCGAATTAAACCAAAATACTAACTTAGTAAATAAATATTCTCATCAAACGGATTTAGATCATTCTTAAATAAAACCACACCTTTTTCAAACGGCTCTCAATAATCTATAGGCCATATTTTTTACAAAAATACTTTATTTCCAGGTGACATTACAGTAATTGACTCAATAATTAAAATAACACTGTAACAGATCACTATTTAACAAGCATAAGTTTGGGTATGTGTGAAGACATCGAAACCGCTCAACCAATATGTATCACTAAGGAAACTTAGATAAGCAAGGCTCTCCTGGGCCCTTTCTATAAGGGTGACCGATTGGATTGGCCTGCAAAAAAGACTGTGTTCTCTGCTGTAAAATCACTTCCCGTTGGTTTGGAACCCACCTAAAACTGTAGGTACAACTCAATCACCATCATCCAACTCATTACCCACGCACAAGCCTCAGACCTATGTGGGCTTTATCCTAAAAATCTGAGACAACTGCAATGTGCTGGTCTAGCATTATCTAAGTCACAGCAGTCGTTTCATTGAATTGAGTCAGATATATTTTTCGAGATTATTCTATTCTTGAGAATCTTGGAACTTATCCTGTCTGTTGATTTTCTATATAGGGCTCTTTTCATTACGAAGTTGATATTAACAGAATTCTTATACATTATAATTGACAGACTTGTAACTTAAACGACATTCATAAGATTATTTTAAGTGAAGTAACAAAGACAATTTAGATGAAAATTGCTACAAATGTGTGGAAATTATTAAAAATCTATTTTAACTTTGTTTGTATTGGCGAAGGGCCGAAGGTTATATTGTGGAAGATATCCATGGTAAATAATAAGACGAAGTTTTCACAGCCATATTTATTGAAAACCGTGAGATACTAGTTTCGGTTGTTACACCCTTGTCAATCTCAATATTTCAAAGCTACATAGCATGAAATCCAACATCAAATTTCCCAACATTAGTAAAAGATTTTAATTTTAATCATGTGTACGTTGAATATGTCATATATTATACCCCATGGGTTGCGCCACCGTATAAAAGAAGAACATCTTTGGTTTTATTAAATCACATTCAATTTCTTATGCCCGTTTTTTCAGTCGTCGTTATAGGGAAGCGTTCAAAGGTATCTGTTCAATCAGATTAGATAAGCAACGCTCTCCTGGGCCTTCTTTGTAAGGGTGACTGATTGGATTGGCCAGCAAAAAATACCCTGTTTTCTGCTGTAAAATCACTTCCCGGTAGTTCGGAACCCTCCTAAAATAAGAAGATATGATTTGTAGGTCTACCATGTTTTCAATAACATGCCTCAAGCGGCAAAGTGGAACTGCCCCCAAGGGTCTCCCCACCAATAAAAGCCATACGCATTTACTTTAGTTGTTAAGTAAATCATTCAGTAGCCATTGATTCAATGAGGGGTGTATAACAGAATAACAGTCATCTTGAAAGACTGGGAAGTGCAGAATAGCGGATCGGCTTTTCTACGGACGACCAGTAGTGATGTAGTGTGGTGGGGAGGATAGCAGGATATAGTAGACCAATAGACTGTAATCACTAAACAGGGAAGGTAAACAAGGAAGAATCACCAAACAATTAATGAAGATAATTTATAGGCTATGACAATTTATATTGAAAGGGGACTCAGGGGTACTCCCCCGGAAAATGTTTGAAAAATAATCAGTTTGAAACCACATTGATGGGTAAAGTTTCTGTTTCCCCCTGAATCTGCGTTTATTTAGTGTGGCCTTGGTTTGGACCTCAGGACCTCACATAAACAAAACTATCAAGAAGCTACGAGCTACCAGTATATAACGTAGCAAGTTCCAACAGAATCTTCTTTTCAAGAGCTAGAGCACAGACGGACGGACGAACAGCGACATGATGAAACATAATCCATTTGAAACCACATTTATATGCGCATTGACGGTCAAGTTTCTGGGGGGGATGACCCATCCCCCTGGAACCGCGTTTGGACTACATTAGACTATATGAAGATGCTGTGACTCTAAGTTTCAACTCTGTTCAATTTCAACAAGGCCCTGTCGGGTCCTTGATAATCGAAAAATTGTCAAAACTTCGATTAGTTCAGGAGTTATAAGCAAAACATTCTAAAATGAATCATTAAAGTGTACATTGTCTATCTTTGATCGACTGTAATATTGGATGCAATTAATAAAATCAAAATTTGTTGCTATCATTCTACGCAGAATTCTATTTGGAATAAATTTTGTTATCAAGCCATTTTCGAAATTCGGCTTAGATCAGGAGTTATAGACGAAAAACCAAACGATAACCCATTTCTGATGACCCACACTGAGTACTGCTGACATTGACTGCTGAGTTCAAGTTCACATAACGGGAATGGTAAGATACGAAGCGGTACATGCCACGCTACCTAGCAGAAAAATCAAGAACTATCTCCACTTTCATTGCTTACGTTTACAATTTTGTCCGCTAGATGTCGTGCTAATCGTGAAATGTTCCTTTCTTGGTGTTCCGTTCCGTGCTCATGCAGTCGTGATGTTCAGTCACGAGCGCTCAAGACTGGAATTGGATGGGTGAGCAAGCATCTATGACTTGATGTTATACGCTTTATCCGGTGGTTTGGAACCCATGTAGCCATGTAGGTCCAGCATGTTCCTCATAACATGACTCAAACAGCTTACTACTCAAACTAAGTACTACTGCCTTTTTTCACAAAAAAAACTTAAATTTGCTGTCACCTTTTTTTGTAACCAGCTGCAGAAATAATGACAGGCTTGATTGATACCTTTTCTTGTTGCCAGATATCCTTTATCTCAGCAGCCAGGGGAAGATACTTGGAGATTTTCTCAGTGTATTCAGTTGTGGCAGCATTGTATGCCAACATCTAACACAACAGTTTCCCTGGTCTGCGTATTCATTAGGATTAGGCTATATCTGGCCTATTTTGTGCAATTGTCCTATATGTCAAAAGTGATCTGTCCCATTTCAATTTGTATGCACCATTTATAATTAATATTTTTTTTTAATTATTTAATTTTGTATTATTTCACAGCCTCAACACTGATTATGTTCACATTCGGCTAATTGGTAGGGAATGTGGACAGTACACACTTATTTTTTTTTTAATTATTATATTAGTTATTTTGTTATTGTCTGACAAGCTTCCATTTTTCTTTTTTTCACACAACGGTCTGAAAGTGTATCAGATCCGATGTGATAAACTTCCCCACACGTGTCTAGCATCACAGCTTTTTTGCATTGAGAGAAAGAGAGTCGATAATAGACTAATGTTTTAAGGCTGTGCGTAGGTGTTTTGGTCATTACTTTTTTCGAAGTTTCTTGCATTGAATTTTATTAGAGCTTTGAAATGTTATCTATAGCTGCGAGGAAAAATTACTTTATTTAATTATTTTGTGGAATATAGGGGTTCAAAAGTGTAATTTTTCGGTTTTTGGGGGCAATTGATCTTACCTATGAGTGATTTTAAACGTTTGATAAATTTTCCAAACTAAAAGACACCTTGTGGAATAAAATAATATACGTTTTTCATTTCAATCTAAGGGCTATAGCGCACTAGAGCGACCAGGACCGCGACCACGTCCAGTTGAAATTTGTGCGACCGCGACTGCGACCACGTCCAGTCTTATTTTGTGCGACTGATTGCTCAGCCCTTCTTGGTTTCATAGTGCATTTTGACTGCAAGATATTCCAATTGCAAAATGGATCTTGAGAAGATAGATGTGGTAGCACATGTGTATAGAAAATTCATTAAAGTTAAAAGAAAAAAGAGATACTGGGTACATCCTATGCTACAAGCTAGGTCTACTAGGGGGCAGTTCTCCACATTTTTTGGTGAACTACGGCAGTACAAGGAGAAATTTTTCAAGTATACAAGAATGTCTGTTGCCAGTTTTAAGGAATTGCTAAAACATATCACAGACGAAATCAGGGGCATAGATACATCAATGCGGTCTTGTATAGGATTTGAAGAGAAACTAATAGTCACTTTAAGGTAAGTTTACTTTATGTAGATACAAATTTGCCTTTTTTAAAAAAAGATTTCAAATTCTCATACTTTGAACTTTAGTTTACTTGAGTAGTAATGGAATAAATACGACATCCCTCAATGGAAATATTTTCTGCACTGACAATGTGACAATTATTTTATCATAGTATCAACGGAGTGGAGAGCACAACACAAACCATCTTGAACATCTGGTCGCCATCAGGCCGCACACACTGGTCGACAGTACGTGCGCTATGTCCCATATAAATGCATAACAGTGGTCGCAGAATTCTCTAGGTCGCTGCGACCAAAGGAAAAATTTCTGGACGCCGTGACCAGCTTGCTCGGTCGTGGTCGCGGAAGCCAAGTGCGCTATGGTCAATGCTTGGCTGTGCTAAAACTGGTCGCTCCTACTGGTCGCGGTCGTGGTCGTGGTCGCTCTAGTGCGCTATAGCCCTAACAAATAGGCTACTTTTTGTAATAATTCTTTGAAAAATTGTCATTTTTTACAGATTATTATTATTTTATTATTATTATTATTATAATTATTGTTATTATTATTATTTTTTTTTTTTCATCTGAGTTATAAACTCTAGCAGCCGGGGTAACTTGAGACCCAAGGCTACAGAGCCAGCACCAGGAGCAGAGACACAGGCTTATAATTTATTCCTCACCTACAGACTCAGAAATTTGCGTACAATGTTTGCTGTACCTAGCAGAGCTGCTTTCTGCATAATTCTCATGTGCCAGTTGTTCAAGCCCAGCTTTTCTTTTGCTTCTGTCCACTCCTTTGTTACGAGCCCATTTGTGGATATAACTGTGGATATTGGTACCACTTCAACATTTTCCAATCTGTATAATATATCTTTTAATTCAACAGAGAGTGGCTGATATTTTCTTTTCTTCTCAGCTATGGTACTTACTAGATTGTCATCTAGGGGCACTGCAACATCTATAATGTAGGCCTTCTTACACACTCTATCAAACAGCACAATATCTGGACGATTAGCTTCTACTGACCTGTCAGTTATGATGTCACTGTCCCACAGAAGCCTTGCTGTATCACTTCGCAGAACCTGGTCAGGCCTACACTTGTAATAAGGAGCCTCGTTATTTATGAGTCCATATCTTTTTGCCAGAGCCTGATGGACTACTTTTGGCAACATTGTTATGCCGCTTAAGATATTCAGTTCCAGCCAGTGCAGAGCAGCCACCACAGATGTGTTGAATTGACTCTGTTGTCCCTCTGCACAGGCGACAACGGCTGTCGACTGCCTGACTCATGATGAACCTCCTGTAAGACCGCGTTGCAATCACCTGGTCCTGAATAGCAAACAGAAACCCCTCAGTTTCACCAAACAGATTCCCAGTCTGTAGCCATTCTGTGGAACTCCTCTTATCAATAACCTCTGTACTAATTGCAGCAGCAAATCTTCCATGTTATTATTTTTATTATTATTATTATTATTATTATGTCTTGTTTACTCATGCCTGTTCACATCAAATAATAAATACGACTTGAAAAAAAATATTTTCTGGACCTCCATCAGTGGATTATTGAAATAATTTATTCTCCATTGTTTGTTGAGTCTTTCATTATACTTCCTCTAATTACTTTTTCAAGCGAAACATCGCGTGTTATCTCATTTTTCTGTTTTTTCTCAACTGGTTCATGAATTAGTTCATTTTTTTCAGTAAGGCAACAATGACTTCGATAATTAGAATATAATGAAGTGGGGTTTGTTTAGTTTTTTCAAGTAAATTGGACCACTTCTGATCTTGAAAGTCATATTGACCTAAGAGACTACTTTTATTGTCTATTTTAGCCAGTCTTCTTAAAAAAAAACTTTTGTTCAACGATTATGCCGATAATTAATTTTATAGACAATGCAAAATCCTTGGAATAATTTTTTTAATGATGAATTTAGCGACTTTTGCAGTCAATTTTAATAGAGAATAAATAAATATTCACTCATGTAGGCTGAAACATTTTCGAATCGTAACATTTCATTTTCAACAGCAACCTGGATCATTAGTGTTCTCTTTGTTGTCGTTTTTCGAAACGATTTGAAAACTTTTCAGCCTAAATGAGTAAATTAACTGCAAGTGGTTGAATTAAACATAAAACATAAAAGAACTTGGAATGAACTATAAAAATGTCTTCCAAATCACCCTGGATAAAGGCTATAATGCTAATTTTGGAGATGTATATAGTGGACCTTGAAATAACCTCAATTAGCTGAACTATCGTTGTTGAAAATACAATACCTTTCATATCTGCATTCAAGCAGAATTTACATGTAATATAGGAAGGATGATATTTATTTAATAATTTGTTTGAAAAAGTTTTTAAAATTTAGTAAGCCTTGATATACTTTAAATTGACCAAAATAATGTTGATAAAAATACAATACAAGTCTGCAATAGATAGGATTTAACCAGAATTCACATAAATATATTATATACTGCAATATTATTATAAGAAAGAAGCTGTTTATTTGATAAGTCGACTTGAAAATATTTTAAAGATGTAATGGGACTTGAATTACTCTCAATTACACAATTAAAAGTAGGTAGAAATACAATACTTCTCCTGCTTGCAATAGATCAAAATCAAAATCGACATCAAAATCAAAATTAAGCCTCACCCCAACTAATTGATATAGCAATTAAGGTAATACTAGTGTATAAGAGTATAATTTTTGATCTTGACTTAACTGGATGGAGTCTCCAAGACGTAATCTACAAAGAAAATAACAAAAAAGATGGGGTTTAATTATTTATAAATTTATTTGATTTATTTCATGTATGATTATTTTAGGTTGAACTGTATTAATTTGGAAGTTGACTTGAGAATATATTAAAGATGTAGTGGGAGCCAGTGGCGGATTTACGGGGGGGGGGGGGGCTTTCGGGCTGAAGCCCCCCCAAAACCTCCAAAAGATTTTTGGAAGTGTAAATTTTTTACCAATATAATCAGTTTGAAGCTCGTAAAACATGCATTAGCAAGAATTACCCAATTCCACTACTAAGTCTTCATTTGTATGAAATCCGTTTTAATACTGTATAATGTCTTAGTTACATTTACATTGCCTGCAAGCAATCAACTCACTATTCAGATTTTTGTACTTGCTGAATAGAAACAGTACTAGCTGAATAGAAAAAGTAGTGAAACATATAATTACAGTAATTGAATCACGACAGTACCAACTTTCTTTTAATAAAAAGTAATGAGGAATTACATTGACATATCAACCAATGTTTTTTTCAACATTCTATCACAGTGGTCGGTAAACCAGTGATCACCAGCTACTGTTATAGGTTATGGCGTGGGAAAATTCAAGATACAAACGCTTGCATTGGATTTACTTATATATAATATGGATCTAATACCATTTTAACTGATTTCTCAAAGAAATTATACAAAACTTTTCTGGGGGAGTAACTTCAGATACCATATTTCTAAGAGACTCTGCGTTACATTTTGTGAAGCACAGAAATGAATCAATCTTCCCAAATAGAAGCGATATATGGTCCAATTTATTTCTGTTGATTACATTGCATCAGATAAAAACTTTAGAAAAACATCTCTTTTTACAGTGTGGAATTCACACAATGTTAATCTATTGAAACTAGATGAAACATTAGTTAATTGAAAAATTTGTAACTAATAAAAGCTTCCACATTGATTTTCATTCTTAAAAATTTAATTATAGGACCGTAATACCGGAATAATACTATGTTCCTTGACAAACTGCTGAACACACCAGATTCAGCCATAATACAATCAAAATTTTCCAATATACTTTAAATTTAAAATTAATTTTATCGCTGATGCGGTTCAAAGCAAAGCACTAGTAAAGCTATTTTTTATTTCCCAATAATATGAATAGTTAATAATTCAGTACACCTCTACCCCCCCCCCCCCCCCGACAGTATAGCTACTAGCCACCCCCAAACATTTTTTCTGGATCCGCCACTGAGTGGGACTTCAAAAAAAAAAATTATTATACAATTAAAAGTAGGTGAAAATACATTTCTTTTCTTGATTGCTTTAGATGAAGTTTAAGCCAAATTCACATGTATATAGGTCTACTGTATGATTTATTATAGGGGGGGGAGCTATTTATTTAATAAATCGCCTTGAGAATATTTTGGAGGTGTAGTGGAGCTTGAAATACTCTCTATACCCTGAATAATATTGTTAAAAATACAATACCTCTCGCATCTGCATTAGATAGGATTCAAACCGAATTTACATGCATATAGGGCTGCTGTAGCAATATAATATAGGTAGGAAGCTATTTGTTTATTAATTTGTTTTAAGAATATTTTCAAGATGTAGTGGACCTTAAACTATTCTTATTCAACCTGAAAAATGTTAGTAAAAATACAATCATGAATAATAAGACGAAATTGTCACAACCACATTTATTACAAAATATTGAGAAACTAGTTTCAGTTGTTATACCATTATCAACCTCAATCAAACTAAACCTAAAGTACAGAGAAGCTTAATATATACTGAACATGGAATGATACTATTGGCTAAGCGAGAGAGAGGCTGACCTTCATCGAAGGTTGTGATTGGCTGACAAGTCACGCCCCCTGGTGGGAGGAGTAACAAGCAAAAATACGAGTCAAATCAATTATTAAAAACTGTGAACATTTAGAAAACAACAAAGAAAAATACGTAATAAGGCTAGAATTGAATCAAATTAAAACTAATAAATTAGAAGCTCACTGAAATGCAGTCAAGGTCAAATTAATATGAGCACAAGTTCAAGGCTGAAGAAAATGTTGAATTTCTGCATTTGGTTGGCAAAGGCAGCCAATTGAACGTTTTAGAAGCTTTGGATGTAACTAGGTTGGTAAAAAACGATTCCAATACTAGTTTAAATGACCAAATTTATTTATACAACTAACTTGGTTTCATCATAATTCCAGCCTACATTTAAAAACGGTTCTCTCGTGTATTTCTCGGTAGACCTTGACTGCATCCAGTGAGCTTCTAATTTTTTAGTTTTAATTTGATTCAATTCTAGCCTCATTTTGTTGAACTTAAAATAACGACAATAGTGAATTTTTACAAATACACAGTATTATTGCATGTTAAAAGAAACTCATCTAGTTTAAAATTAAGATTTGATTATCACAGCTATAACACAAGGAATCGTAAGAGGATTGATATTCCCTATGAAAGACTATCTAAACAGCTGAAAGTTATGACACACTTGGTATCAAAATGTACAATAAATTACCGATAAATTTAATATTGGAAACAGGAAAGTAATTTAAGACTAGGTTATTAAATTGGCTTGTAATTAATACTTATTATAGTGTTAATGAGTTCTTTGAAAGTGAAATAATTGTTGCTTAGAGATGTTCTCATTATTTTTGTATTTTTTATGTAATTGTTCAGGAGGCTCAGTTTGTGCAGTGAGCATTATGGTTTGTGCATTGATGATTAACTTGTATTGTTAACAGACTGTTAACTTACAAACGGATCGACTGTATGATATTCTAGGACTTGTATTTGTATTTGTTTTGTGTATACAGTTAATATTGCTATGAAACTATTTTATTTGTGATTTGATGTTGTCTATTGTTCAAGGAACTCAATGACAAAATTTTATTTATTTATTTATTGTAGCCCAATATTCATTTAGTTCCTTTTCGGCTTAATTCCTATCTAATGCAGACATGCGACGTATTCTACTTTTAAAAAATTATTCTGGGTAATTGAGAGTACCGTATTTGAGGTCCACTACATCTTCAGGGTACCTTCTAGATTATTTATTAAATAATAGGTAGCTTTTTCGGTATGATAAATTATATAGCAACCAAATGTTTGGCTTAAAATACGAACCAAATAGCTGTAAATACGGCTTAAATTGTATTCAATGCAGATAGCCTACTCATTAGAACATTAAAATTTGTAAATTATTATCACCACAATTTTAATGACTGATTTTTTAACATAAAATTTTTGTAGAAAATTCACTTACAGATCAATAATTAATTATGTACACTTTAATATTGCATGAATTTTTGCTTCAATAATGCATTATATACCCTCTATAGGCCTCTTTCATCAATTTAATTCATATTTATCAAACTCATATCGATTTTCACTCATGAGATTCATCACTATTGCTTCCAGTGATATTTAAACCCCTTTTAGTAATTGAGCAAGTGACCAAAAGTAAGGATTCCTGTTACTGAATGTATAAATGAAGTGAGGGCTCCAGTTGTGCTATGGATTTATGAAGTGATTTTCAAATTACTGCTATAAATAAAAAATACGAAAGGAACTAACAACTTTATCCTGTTGCCCCTTCTGTTTGAATTCATCACATAAAAGTTGATATGTTACAATTTTCTCTAAGGTTTTCTTCGAATATTGCTAGTATTGGGTACGGTCATATATCTATTACGAATGTGTGTTTTACAAGTTTATTGATCAACGTACTATCCGGTTTATTGTGTGGAACAGTCCTGTCAGTAATTATATCTCTTTTCAATATACCTTGACTTTGTTATTTTCCAATATATTTTATGGGCGATATTTGGAAAAAGGTGTATGAATGTCAACCAACTTGTATTTTATTGCCAACTCCTGGTGTATTATTCTTTACACATTATCATGTCTTCTTGTAAAAGGTGGTGATTGGTCGAGTGTTCGTGATGTTCAGTCACGACTGCTCAAGACTGCGCTTGGATGGGTGACCGTGCTTCAATCACTTGATGTTAAAAGCTTTATTATCACTTACCCGGTGGTTCGGAACCCACCTAAAATAGTAGGTCCACCATGTTCCCCGTAACATGGCACAAACGGCGAGGTGGAACTACCCGTAAGGGTCTCCCCACCATTAAAAGCCATACGCTTATTATTATTATCATCATGTCTTCTTGTGTAATCAGTTGGGGCGAGTGTTGAGCATACACTAGTGAATAATGTTCCTAGATCTTAAGACCCCAAAAAAAGCTGTTAGGTTTATGGAAAGAGTAAATAGATTAGATTCATTCAGGCCATTGTTCAAGAGACTTGGTCTTCTAATTCTACCCTGCTTATATTATGTGTATGAAGCTACTTTATATGTAAAAAAGAGTGATATTATCCAGAATCTTGACGAACACGATTATAACTCAAGTGATATTCATTTTCACTTTGCAAGTAGTATTTATTTCACTTGTTTTCATAACTAAGAACAATGAAAAAGAAAAAAGTTTTTTCTTCTCTGATTGTACTCTGTAGATAATATAATAATAGTGTATTCGTTATATTAAATAATATTTAATATATTATGGTATATTATAATTATTATGTTATAATTATATAATTCCCCAACAAATTTGATATAATTTATAATTAATATGGACACATTAGTTGAAATAATTATCTCTGATATTTTGTTTTTTCTTTTTTTTCTTTGTTTTGATTGAGATGTATAATTTTGCTGTATAAAATGTGATTCTATGCTTTTGTAGTGACTAATTAATTTTGTGTAAGTTGGTACAATGTGAATATTTATTCTTTTTTTTCTTTAATTGTACAGTATTTTGATCAAAACATTCTATTCTATTCTAATACAAGAAGCGGAGGAGATTATCACTAGGTGAGTAAATTATTTAAAAAAAGCCTGGTTATATTGGTAAGAAACTACAAAAAACTATCGCAGTTTTCAAAAAGTCTTGAAAATATAAAAATATTTAAAAAACAATTGAAAAAATATTCAGTTGATAAAGCTTTTTATAGTGTTCGAGATTTCCTTTCACATCAAAATCAAGCCCTATATAAAATTCATTGATATAGTAATAATTATAGTAACTAGTGTATAATATTGTAGATGTGATTTGTCTTATACTCCTTAACTGGAGTATCCAAGATGTAATCTACAAAAAAAGTCTATTGTTTTCTGTACCTAATTGCAGAGTCTACACAAATCTGTCTGTGTTAATGAATCTTTTAGTATATTATATTTTCTATAATATAAAGTGAAATTTCTAAACAGAATTTATTAATTTCAAATTCCTTTAATTGCTATTAGTTTATACTGAAGACTTTCGCAATGGCGGATATTGACAACAGTATTGAATAGCTGATGGAAATCGATGAATGCTACTGTACAAAAATATCAGTCACCACCGGGAATCGAACCACGGACCTCCCAATTGCCGGTCGGGCACCTTAGCCACTAGACCATGGAGACCTTTCTGCACAGCAGCATTCATTTTTAACTTGGCCATATCGGCTCGTATCTCACAAGTTAGTTTGAAGTGACTGACAATTGAATAAACTGACAAATATACATAAACAGAATTTATTAACTTCGAATTCCTTCAATTTCTATTAGGAATAGCTATTAATAGCTTATATTAGCTATTTGCTATTAATAGCTAATTGCTATTAAAGGAATTCGAAATTAATAAATTCTGTTTATGTATATTTGTCAGTTTATTCAATTGTCAGTCACTTCAAACTAACTTGTGAAATTTCTAGTTAAACTTGGTCATAACCTGAAATTTGGATTTTTTGTTTGAAAATTTGTAAAGAAAGCAGAGTAATGGGCTGTGCCTGTTGTATCTTAACTTGATTGTATTTTTTTTTAAATAAATACAGGAATAAATAATTCCGAGTATTAACTATTTTGTATTGTATTGCTGTCATGAATCCTTTTGTATCTATGATGAGATTTCCATTTGTTATCCAAGAATTAGATCTATGTGGGTGAAAAGAATTAGATCTTTTACATCTATGTGGGTGGGGTTTAGACTATTATATTATTTTATTATTATTATTATTAGAAGAGCAAAACTGTTCCAATTTAGGCTACATGAAAAACGAATCAAAAATTTTGTATAAAAACGATCACTTCAATATGTGCTGTCTTCATGAATTCAGAAATAACGTTTGCTCCAAAATGTGCTTTCTTTACGAAACGTAACGCTCCATTCACTTCACCATCTGCTAGCTTTTGGTAGGTAAGTCAGTCAGTCTTTACCAAACGTTGGAGCGAGAATAGTGTGAACGTTACTTATTCGGCAGGTGTGCTATTATCGTGCCGGTAAAACGTAATATTTCGATTTTTCAATTCAAATTTTCAACGACTTTTGTGAAAAATACATCGATTCGAGTAGAATCATAGAACATCTTAATTCAAAAAACAATTGTCTTCAGAACTTTGAATAGTTTTTTCAAATTCCACTTATTTTTATGAATCAAAATAGGGTTGAGAATATAAATTTACATTGTGATTTGAAAATCAATTTTCTTTAGAACTGAACTGTTTTTCAAATCTTCCGAATTGTTTATATCAAAAAAGGGGGAGAATAAAAATCCACTCATTTTTTGAACATCGCGAATTCTAAAAACATAAACAATTTCTTCCAAAAATTGGAATTGGTTTTCCAATTTAGTTTACATCAAAATAGGGGTAAGAATTTGCTCCTCTTTTATCAAAATATATCACTTCATAATCGAAAAGGATATCTCCCAATTTCGCGTCGGCAATCTAAAAAACTAATTTTAAAACTTTCGTCTACAATGTGAATTACCTGTGAATTTTAGGCCTCAATATTTATTGTATATGTGAACTAATTGACGATATTAATTTATTGTAGTCAGGTACGATATTTTGGTATTAAATTACCGTATTTGTTTTATGACTTTTGCAAGTGATATGAATATTTAGCTTTTAATGCTTTATACTGTGCGGAGTGTTTGGCAAATTCTATACAGTGATGAAAGTTCTTCAACATTTTCGACAAAGAGTGCTATTCAGAAGGTGACTCATGTGCAGGAAAGGTAAGTTCGTCTTTTTGAAACTTTTATTTTTAACCAGCTGGTGGGCCTGGGCCCACTTAAAAATATTGAACACGGTCTCTGTTTCAAGTCTGTTTTGCATTAATTTATACTATTTCTGTCTGGGCATTTACGGCTGAACGCGTGGACCAAATTCAATGAAATGTTGCATGAATCATCAATGGAATGCCCAGCCAAGAGTTTTCAAAATTTGCTTCCATTGAAAGGATATTCAAAGATGACTTGGTACTGTAGGCTAGCATAGAAATATAATATACAGTTAAAATAGTTCTATGTTGGTACCATGTGCAAAATAGATGTTAATATTTGTTTTTAATAATTTGAAAAAAAAAATTGTTTTTAATGAATATGCTGGTAGAGGTTTAGGTCTACTTAGAGATAGTTAACTGTAATTGAAAAATGCATTTTCAGCGTTTTTTAATTTGTTTCAATGCTCATTAAAACTAGTCACCAGGACTAACCATTAATTTTATTCTATATTCTTATGAAATAAATTCTACCAATGCTTGAGTCTTCCAATGATGACTCTAGCTCTCTACTCACTAATTATTTTCGTTTTTTAATGATACAAGTATAATTCTTCGACAAAGGGGGGGGGGGGGGTGGAATTCTTTGGTAGAATATGATAGCTAGATGAAGGTAGTAGATAGAGAGAAGGAAATGGTAGATTATGGCAATTAACAGAGAAGATGATAGATGATTATTGATAATAAAATAAATATTTAAAAGCGTATGGTTTTAGTGGGGAGATCCTTACGGTTAGTTCCACGTTTGAGCCATGTTATGGCGAAAATGCTGGACATGGAGAACATGAAGGACCTACTTTGAAACCTTTTAAAATGAATTTATAATAGAAGATGCAGCATTGGACACGTGGTTGACATTTTTTACAAGTTTGAATAGCTGTTAAAAGGAATTATGGACAAGCATTTTCCTCAAAAACATGCATAAATAATTTATAAGTTGGTTGTTTTGGAAGGGAGTGAAAATATTGATTATTTTTGGGAAGGGGAGCTCTGAGTAGGCCTATAGTAAGTCTATGCTGAACACCTGTTCTGGAATAAGACAACAGGGGTGTTGGATTCAACTCGATGCCTGTGTAAGAAATATGCCACGCACTTTGAAACCTTTGAAATGTATAAAAGTAAGATTTTTAATGATTTTAAAATGATTTGTTTTTCCCCCTTTAATAAGTAAGGAAAGACTCCAAACAATACCAAACTCTTATTCTATATACAATAATTCTTAAAAGGTTCAATTGGACATTCTTGTTGGAAGATTGTACGATTTCATTGAGACGTAATTTGAATGAGATAATAAAAATAGTAAATTAAAAGCAATTCAAATAATATGAGTTTTTTTTTGACAGATCCCTATTTGTTTGAACTAACATTTGTTTGAATTTTGAAGAACTTACTCAAATAAAATACCGATTGTTGACCGAACGAAGAGAAATCTCTTTTTTAAGTCGACCGTTTTGCATTTGTCTATCTATCTGTCTGTTTGTAACACATTTACGGCTAAAACGCATGAATCAAATTCAATGAAACTTTGCATGGATCTTCCTTCAAGGAATGCCCAGCGATTCATGTGTAAGAATTTTCGAAATTTACTTAAAGGATATTTGTAAGGGAAATGTGAGGCTCCTGGCATTCTTCTATAGGAACATATGATTTTTAAAATTAGCTTCTCCATCATATGCGATTGGAATCAGATCCATAGATAGCCCTTGGGCCCCCTTATTCATCTGGTTGAGCCGTTTTCATATGAATAGAGTTATCATTCATAAGAACAACATATTCGTTTGAGAGAAACAAACCATTTCTAGTATTTAAATAAAGTATAATAACAAGTGGTTACTTTGTAAATTCTACACAAATTTAATTAATATCTATAAAAATGAAATTAGAGTTTTGTCTTTACATTTATCAGAATTATATATTTCTTTGTTATTTTTACGTTTTATTCAATAAATAAGCCGAAAAAAGTCTTATCTGAATTTCTGTCTGTCTGTCACGGCCCCGAAGGCATTTTACGAGGACTTCTGAAAAACGAGAGCATCGATCGGGATTAAAGTTATTTATCATTATTGAAAACCTTTTTGACAATGTCTTTAGCTATAAAAAACTAAATTAACTTTTTTAACAGAATAATAAACGTTTAAAAACTAAGTGTTGTGCGATTTTGGATACATTTCTTCAAAGTTTTATTACCACATAAGAACAAATCACGCAATTTATCATGATATATCAATCTGCTGTTCTCAAATATTCTCTCTGATAACTGTCACTGAATTGTTTACGTTCTAAGCTGTTGACTAAGGTGCTAACAACTTTTATGATCGTTGCTATCAAAAAAGCCGAAACATATTAATTTAGTCTTATTTCTAAACATAATCCATACGAAGGACGGGTACAATAGCTAGTTGTTTTATAAACTCATTCGTCAGACATCTGAAATCTAATTTGAGCAATCAGCTGTCTCGCAAATAGAAAACACAGCCTTGTTGATGTGTTCTTATTGTAGAAAACACACATGAAATAGACTACGCGAATTGAATCAAGGGTTAGGTCTGATGACTGTGTTTAATTTTGCGATGGTGATTATCATTGAGAACATCGAGTATGTTGCTCTGTGCACGCACCCTTATTCTTGGGTGATAGGTCTACTGGTCACAAAACTATCAGAATAATAATTATAATGGGGTAACTCATCAAAACAAAATTGATAGGTGTTTGAGATCCATAAGAAAGCTGTTAGGTGTATGGAAAAAGTAAATATATTAAGACTCATGTAGGCTATTGTTCAAGAGAACATGGTCTCCTAACATTTTCAGTATGAATCCTCACATTCGATAACATAACCCACTATTACATTTCAACAAACTTCGGTGTGAACCCTCCCATTCAATCCCACAGTCCACCTCCACCTGCGGGCGCTTGTAACCGTGAGAAAACATGATATATATAGTACTAGCTGGCCCGACGCGCGTTGCTGCGTTCTCATAAAAAATTCTTGATTTTATTATTTGTCACCTCCCACTGAGTTTACATTTCAAATTTCAACCTTCTAGGACTATTAGGGAAGAAGTTAGTCCTAGGGCTCTTCCAGCTGATCAGAGAGGCCTCCTTCGTTGTTTTCTTACACAGTAAGACCTTACCACCTCTCAATCAACATTTCAAATTTAAACCTTCCACGACTATTAGGGTAGAAGCTAGGTTTTTTATTTTATTATTCGCCACCTCCTACTGAGAATACATTTCAAATTTCTAGCTGCATTGGTTAACAGATGTCATCAACCCGGCATAATTACATTTCATCATACCCAGTCATATGTTTCCTACATACTGCAAGGCTCTGACTGCACGGTATCCTACATGCAGTCTTTTGCTGTTCAAAGACAGCGTAAATAACGCCGCTAAGGGGCCTGCCATATGATTAAAAACTGTTGACTTCTATCAGCTGTTCCTTTAAGCTGTTTGGCCGGCAAGTTCAGTAGGTTAGGTGAATGATGATTTTGCAAAACACACAAACAGCTTGTCCATCGAAACAGCGTGTACAGCAGATAGAAAAATTTAAAATTATTTACCATATGATTAGAAGATCCCAGTAAGCTAGCTAGCCATGTACCCGTGCTTTGCATATGAAAAACTTTAACCCCCTAAAAACACCCCTAAAATTGCGAATTTTGAAAAATCCTTTCTTATTGCACGGTGAAATCCTATAAGGATTGTTCATACGAAATTTCAAGTTCATGGGCTTAGTAGTTTTGGCTCTGCGTTGATGAGTGAGTCAGGGTATCATCCTTTTATAGATAGAGATTTTTGTTCAATTTTGACTTGAAAAAGTTTGGAGGGCCAACTCTATTGAAATTTTTAAATAATGAAGTTTACAAATGAATAATTTAGCTCGCATTATAGCTTACAGGCATTACTGTTCTCTGTTTTCAAATAGATAAATTAACTTGTCTTGTAAGAACATCGAATACCGGGTATTTTAAAACTATCTTGAATAACAGACTTAAATGCAGTAGCGTTCTTTACAATCCAATCCAGCGTTACTTCGTTGATATAAAAAAGAAGTTGAACAATAAATTGAGATTAAAAGTTGAGTGAAAGTATAACAGTTATTCGACTATTTCCCGAATAATTAAAGTTAGAATGCCTTTTTTTGAAGGACGGCTTTCTTTTACTACCTGCTTCGAACTACTCACTCCAAGATGGAAGTACTTTGAAAAGTCGGCGCGATTGGGGGAGGATGAGGAGAATGAGGAGGAGGAGGAGGAGAAGAAAAAAGAAGTAAGAGGAGAAGATGATATTGGATGACGTTTAGGAGGAGGAAGAGGAGAATGAGGAGGAGGAGGAGGAGAAGGAGAAGGAGAAGAAGAAGAGATGGAAGAGGAGGAGGGGAAGAAAATAAAGAATGAGAAGAAAAAAGAAGATGTGGAGAGGAGGAAGAGGAAAAGAAGAAGGAGGTACTGGAGAAGAATAAAAAGAAGGAAAGGTTCAAGAGAAGAAGAAGAGAAAGGAGAAGCAGCTGAAGAAAAGAAGGAGTTGCAGGAGGAAGAGTAGGAGGACGAGAAGGAGACGACAGCAAGGAAAAGGAGGAGGAAGGAGAAAAGAAAAAAGACCAAGAAAAAGGATAAGAAGAATAGAAGCAGATGGATGAGAAATAGGAGGAGGTGCAGGAGGAGGTGCAGGAGCAAGTGGAAGAGGAGAAATTTAAGGAGGAGCAGGAAGAGGAGGAGAAGAATGAGAGGAAGAAGAAGCAGTAGGAGAAGGAGGACGAGTAGGAGAAGACGAGAAAAAGGAGGAGGTTGAGGAGGAGAAAGAAAATGAAGAAAAAGAATAAGGAGAAGAAAAGAAGCAGAAGAAGAAGGCGAGAAGGAGGAGGGAGGAAAAAGAAGAGGAGATGACCAAGGAGTAGGATAAGAAAGAGGAGGAAGTGAAGGAGGAGTAGGAGAAGAAGAAGAGGAGGAGGAGGAGGAGGAAGAACAGGGGGATGAGTAGGAGAAGAAGAAGAGAAGAGGAGAAGCAGAAAAAGAAGATAATAATAAGCATATGGCTTTTAATGGTGGGGAGACCCTTACGGGTAGTTCCACCTCGCCGTTTGAGCCATGTTACAGGGAACATGGTGGACCTACTATTTTAGGTGGCTTCCGAACCACCGGGTAAGTGATAACAAAGCTTGTAACATCAAGTCATTGAAGCACGGTCACCCATCCAAGCGCAGTTTTGAGCGGTCGTGACTGAACATCACGACCACTTGAACACCACACTCACCGCATGACCAATCACCACCCTAGAAAAAGAAGATATAGAGGAGGTACAGAAGGTGGTGAAAGGAGGATGAGTTGGAGGAGAAGGAGCAGATAAAGAGTAAGAAGAAGAAGCAGAAGAGGAGGTGTAAAAGGAGGAGGTGGAAGAGGAGAAGAAATAAGAAGCAGAAGAAGAGAAAAAAGAAGAGAATGGAGAAGAAGAAGGAGATGGTGGTGAAGGAGAAATTGGAGTTACAATTACTTCAAACTTATCGGAAGTTGGAAAGGATGTTGAACAGTCGTTAATTTCTCGAAGTAAACGCTCATTGGCTTGGATTACTTTCATCGATCGAATTGAAAGTTAAAATCGATCATTTTTTCACTAGTTTCACTTTGTCGAAATGCAACACTGTTCATGTTGACATTTTTGTGCCCCTGACCACAGATACACCATCGCTCCCAGTACTTAGTTGAATTACTTCAGGATTTAGGAGTAGTAGTCAACATCTTTATGCGTCTTTGAACATCATAAACTTAACATAAACTCATAAAAAACGGCATCATAAACTTTCAGAATTGAAGAAGAAAATCTATGTTCAAAGAAAATAATGAATTATAAGACTTGAAGGTGCCACAACCACATTTATTGAAAACCGCGAGTAACTAGTTTCGGTTGTTACACCATTATCAATCTCGAACCAACTCACAGAAAAAATGATCAAGTAACATAATGGATAAAAATTAAGACAAACTATGTATGATAAAACCAAAACAATTTATGATAAAAAAAAGCAATTTTTGTTGTATTGATGTTTTTTGGAAATAAATGTTTCTTCTATTCTATTTAAATGTTTCTTCTATTCTATTATAATAAAATTACTGTCAAGATCATAGTTGATTCAAAGTATACCAAAGTAGATGAAACGTAAAACGTACTAAATTATTCGAGGTAAATAATCATTCCTAAGACCAATACCTCACATGATTCACATATATATAATAATTCATTTTCGTGTGCAAAATTTTATATATTTAAAAATTTTTTCTCAATCACTGCTGCAATTAAATATGGAGGGATTATCTACTAACATGACTTCCAGTACAAAAATATTTCTCTTGGGAAACTTTATTTTATCATTTTTTTTAAATGGGAAATGAAACCCAATCAAAAAAGGAACTTTTTTATGATTGCAAGATTGAAATTATTTTATTATTATATCAATAGGAATGATATAAACAAATTGTGTGTATCAACTGAAATATATTTTATTCTAAACTTGTAAATTAAAATAAAAACAAATTAATATAAGAGAAGAAAAAGATGGGAACAATCGTGACCAAACATTGAACTATCTACAAAACAGAACATGACATGGGAGAATGGGGAAGAAGATGAGAGAAAAGAGCGATGAAGGGAGAAAGAAGAGGGGATGAATGGAAGTAGAAGAGAGACAGAGAATGATGTTGTGACAATGTTTGTGCGCTTGTCTGCACCAGTAGCCTGTAAAACAGTAATTGAGTCCTGTCTCCTGTCAACAGTAATGACTGCTCGTTGTGTCAGTAGTTGCTGTTATTATGAGCATCCTGAAAGTCTTCAATGTGGTTGCATTCTGTGGTTTCAAGGACATTTACTTTGCTCTGCTCTGTGGTCACCAAAGGCAAGAATTTTCAGATTTCAAGTGCAGTAGGATCGTGAAGAATAAAAAGGAGAAGAAAACGGTAGGAAGAAGGAGAAGGAGAAGGAAGAGAATAAAGGATGAAGAGGAGTAGGAGAAGGAGAAAAAGGAGGAGGTGGCGGAAGAGGAGGATGAGGTGGTGGAGGAGGAGGAGAAGAAGGAGATAAAAAAGAAAGAGGAGGACAAGATGAAGAAGAAGGAGGTTGGAGAAGGGGGGAAAGGAGGAGAAGGAGAAAAAGAAGGATGAGGTGACGGAGGGAAGTAGAAGGAGAAAAAGGAGGATGAGGTGGCAGAGGAGGAGGAGAAGAAATAGATAAAGAAGAAAGAGGAAGACAAGATGTAGAAGAAGGAGGAGGAGGAGAAGGGGAAGAAAGAGGAGGAGAAGGAGATGAAGAAGA
Organism: Conomelus anceps; assembly: GCA_948455865.1. NCBI lineage: Eukaryota > Metazoa > Arthropoda > Insecta > Hemiptera > Delphacidae > Conomelus > Conomelus anceps. Next base: position 5,832,200 of record OX418216.1, on the reverse strand, counting down.
AAGAGGAAGACAAGATTAAGGAGGAAGAGAAGGGGAAGAAGGAGGTGGAGGAGAAAAAGAAAAAGAGGAAGACAAGATGAAGAAAGAGGAGAAGGAGGAGGAGGAGGAGAAAGAGAAAAAGAAGGATGAGGTGACGTAGGAGGAGGAGGAGAAGGAGAAGAAGATGGAGGAGAAGGGGGAGAAGAAGGGGGAGAAGAAGAAGGAGAAGATTGGGGAGGATGAGAAGAAGAAGAAGAAGAAGATTGGGGAGGATGAGAAGAAGAAGAAGCAAATCACCTTCGAGCTCTGGGGGACAAGATATGAGAAATCAGGAAGAAGAAGAGGAGAAGAAAAATGTGAGATGAAGAAGAAAAAATAAGGAAAAAGATGGTAAAGGAGAAGAAAGAAGAAGACGGAATAAGGATAAGGAGGAGGTGGAAGAGGCATAGGAGGAGAGTGTGAAGGAGTAGTCGAGGAGGAAGAATAAGAGGAAGAGGAAGAAGAAAAAGAAGGGTCCGGGGCACGAGATATAATAAACCTTGGTGAAGAGGAGTAGGGAAGAAAAATGTAATGAAAAAGAAGAAGAAGAAGTGAGGGGGAAATAAAAGATTAGAAGAAAGAAGATAGAAGGCATTTATGTGTAATCATTCACCTCATTACCCACGAACAAGTCTCGGACTCATCATCAGCAATAAAAAAATAAAAAATAAAAATAATAATACTTTAATAATAAACGTATGGCTTTTATTAATGAGGAGACCCTTACCACCTCGCCGTCTGAGTCATTTTATGGGGAACATGGTGGATCTACTATTCTAGGTGAGTTCCGAACCACCGGGTAAGTGATAATAAAGCAATCCAATATCAAAACTTACAATGTGTTCCAATAAATTGAAATGCAGCGTCAGTTTTGACATTAGATTGTTGATCAAGAGTATTTTGCCCAGGAAAACATCACAGATGATAATAAAGCTTTTTATATCACGTCATCGAAGCACGGTCACCCATCCAAGCGCAGTCTTGAGCGTTTGTAACTGAACATTGCGATCACACAAACACCACGCTCAACGCGTGTTTGAAGAATGGTGCAGGAGAAGGAGAAAGAAGAAGAAGAATAAAAGAAAAAAGAACTATCTCAAATTGAGACGAAGGCCGCCACCGTATAACGTTCTATTTGATTAAATGTCCATTCGACTTGATCAAAATGGTGTCAAAGATTCATTGTTTGAGGAGGAAACGAAGCAGTTCTTAAGAATTTGTTATTTGGAGCAAACGAACAATAGGCTAATAATTGTGATGTTATAAAATGCTCCAATGAGTTCTGAGACTTTCTCAGGATTAAAATTATTGCTCAGTACCAATTCGATTTTCAAAGAGGCCAGTTGCAAATGGAGCATTATGGTTTGAAGAGGACAAAGAATTCTTGAATTTCCATAACGATTTGTGTTGTAAATATTAACTTTTTAGTATAGACAGGTATTTTTCTGTATTTTGTAAGGTCTAGTCTAGTCTATTATTTGTTATTAGGGTCTCCCAATTTTTTGTCTTAACTTTTTATGGTAAATTTAATGACTTGCAGTCAATTTTAATTGAGAATAAATTATATTTCTACTCAGTTCAGGACATCTTCAAAGATGATCCATTGCTGTGAAGAAAAATAATGTTTTTCTTTAATTATTTTTGAAAAATGGGGGTTCAAAGTTGAAATTTTTCTGTTTTTTTTGGGGGGCAATTGATCTCACTTATGAGTGATTTTAAACTTTTGATAAATTTTCTATAACTAAAAAAGGCAAGTGATAGCCGCGAGCCATAGCAGGTATCTGTTCAATCAGATAGATAAGCTGCGTTCTCGTAGGTCCTGTTTGTAACGGTGACCGATTAGAGTGGCCAGCAAAAAAGACACTGTTCTCTGCTGAAAATCACTTCCCGGTGGTTCGGAACCCATCTAAAAACTGTAGGTCCAACTCATAAATCACCATCATTCAACTCATTACCCACGCACAGGTCTCAGACCTATGTGGGCTTCATCCTCAAAAAAAAGAAAGACATCTTGAGAAATAAAGATACTTTTTTTAAACTCCGATCAAACAATATTAGTGTGATGTTGAAGATCCATCTTGTTTCCACTAATATATAATAAAAACTTAAAAAACACTTTTAAGTGGAAATTAACTGACGTTATGGCGTGATGGCCATTTCTCTCTGTTGTCAAGACGACCTTACAGTACCTTAGATTAAGATTTAACGCATGCCTTAAATCAGTGTACTGTAGGTCGTCTGACGATGCTCTTGACAACAGAGTGAAACGGCCGTCACGCCATAACGTCAGTTAATTTCCACTTAAAAATTTTTTTTTCAAGTTTTTATTGAATATCAATGTTTTTGAAATAAATTTTTCAAAATCTGTCAACAGTTCAGTTTTTCAAAAATTTATTTTAAAAAATCTATTTGAAAGATTGAAATAAAAATTGCGTCATTTTATTCCTCAATATGTGTTGGTTATAGAAAATTTATCAAAAGTTTAAAATCACTCATAAGTGAGATCAATTTCCCCCCAAAAACAGAAAAAATTCAACTTTGAACCCATATATTTCACAAAATAATTGAACAAAATAATTTTCCTCACAACAAAAGATACACATTTCAAACCCATAATAATATCTAATGCAAGAAACTTTAAAAAAATTATAATCAAAAACCCTGCGCATAGCCGGGTTAAGCATAGAGCCTCAGAATTAGTTTCGGTGGGCTTGTTATACATAAAGGTCTGTTATTTCAGTGAGGGAAGTAATCACAACCTACCTCACTCCTCGTTTGCGTAGTACGCTCTTTGGGCCAAAACATTGAGACTGAGTCACCTACAGTTGAAATCGGCTACTTTACTATACATTCATATCTTCTAGTGAAACATTAAATACTGTAAAACCAATAAATTACAGACAATTCTTCAAAAATCGATTTAATTCGTGATTGAAAAAAAATGAGACCAATTCCAGAAGGAACGTGACTGGAGAAATCAGAGAACAAAGTCGATCACAACAATAACTCCTTCATAAACTCTTCAATAACAGTTTTTTTATTATTAAAAGTAAGGAAAAGATGAATTGGGATTAAGTACGGGATCGATAATAAAATATCGATACTGTAGAGAAAATCGAGTTCAATAACTATCTAGCTAGTTAAAAACGGGATCGATAATAAAATATCGATACTGTGGAGACAATCGAGATCAATGGCTATCATTAGCAATTATTATTTTGATTCGATGATTGTTTAGGTTTACGACAAGAGAAGGATATTCTATATGGGAAGGAGAAGGAGGATGAAAAGAAGGAGAAGATAAAGAAGAAAAAGGAGAAGATTAAAAAGTGCTCTCTCCCAGTTGAAATACAATAAGACCCCCAATCATCATTTCCCATAATAATCATAGGACTATTATCCTATCCGATTCGTGAGTTATTTTTGAGGTTAGTTTGACCACGTTCTAGAAAGATCTGAACTTCGTTCTCGATCACTGATTAATCTGATCAAATTTTGATCTAACCACGATAAAACGGTACTCAGATTAACTTCAAAGATACGGTGATACTTGGAAATTTGATGGGTAGCTTATTATCTCATTATAATCTTCCATTCCTACGTGAAGAACTGACATAAAGTTCTATTCAATTATTTGCAAGGCCTACTTATTGAATTGTCTTTTCCGTTAGTGAATGAAATGTAACTAATAATCAGTAAACATGTTCTATGACATTGTACCAGATTATAAGTTGTACAGTCAGTGGCGTAACGTTTTCCAATTGGGCCCCCCCGCAACCGATTTTCCGGGCCCCTCTCCTCAAAATAAATATCCCCCCTCTCCCTTGTCTCCCCTCCCATAAAAACTAGCATGTTTTTTTTGCGCAGTTATAATTATGTAAGAGCAAAACACCTTTTTATCTATTAAATTTAAAAATTCAATCATGTTTCAAGGGGGGCTAGTCTAATGATTTTGGCTGTAGCCTACGGGCTCCTGAAGAATAGTTGAGTGTTGATTATGTTATAAATAATTATCTAATATTAAAACTGACACTGTCTTTCACTTTTATATATTGTTTTACTCACTTATATTAGAGATGCTCGAGGGATGCATTTCACTTCTGAAAAAAAGCTTTGTCAGCCTTTGTCACTTTTCAGAAGTGAAATGCATCCCTCAAGCATCTCCAATATAAGTGAGTAAAACAATAAAGTATTTAAAAGTGAAATACAGTGTAAGTTTTAATATTAGATTGTTCATTAAGTATTTCGTCATGGAAAACATCACAGATAAATAATTAATCTTGATACCTAGAAACCTTGAAATTGATGTCTTCCATAGGATCCACATTCACATCCTCCTTGTTAGCACCTTCGCTCCTTTTCCCAGAAAATGTGTTCTCTCAGAAATGGCTTCGTTTGCTGACACGGACACAGGTTAAAATTTGAAAAAAGGGCATTTTATCTTATTTTCCGCGAAATTACTAAATCAGGAAAAGAGAAAAAATTTAAGAAATTTATTCTTAAGAGGCAGAAGAGAGAAAACGTAAACTACAAAAACAGTACTTGATCATATTATAAGAAAAAAATTCAACTGAAACAATTGAACCAAAACTATTATTTATATACTTATTCTGTACAATAATCACGTAATTTATCCGATATATCAAGGGCATAAATATTCCTTCTGAACATTGTTTAAAAAAGTACTAGTCGATAAAAAATAGAAATAACTAAAACATGACTGTACAACATCACAATACCATAAACGCAGCATGTTGAAAAATAGAATAGCAATGAAAAAAAAATGGCACTCCAAATAATAAACTCACGATCACGAACTCAATTAATATACATACGGTTTACTCTAGGCCAATTTATCGGACACGTGTCTACATGCATCTAACTGGACGATTCAAAAGAGACTGAATTAAAAATACTGTATGAAGAAAAATATCTACTTTATTTCTACACAACTCCCCACTTTCCATTACATCACAATATAATGCTAATATACATTGAGGAATTCGATGGGAAAATAATATTAATTTCCTCTACTATTTGCACTTTGGAGACATGATTTGTAACAGTCTAGATAAGTTTGTTTGAAGAGTGTTTTGTCCTCGGTATGTCTCTCCATTTCCTGAAGTCACAACATCCTGCTTCTGAATTTTTTCACTAAAGCTATTTGCGAATTGATAAAGTAAACAAAAAACATTGACCTGACAATAATTAGCCAATTCATTCTTCTTCCTTCAGTAATTCTGTTTTATTTCTTTTGAAAAAAATATATATATCAGTCTGAGCACGGGCCATTTCTTGAAAAAATATATTTTTATTCCGGGCCCCCTTATAGCCCGGGCCCCCCCGCGCCGCGGGGTCTGCGGGGGTGTACGTTACGCCACTGTGTACAGTCTTATTAAACTGTAATGTAATGTAATTATTAAACTGTTAAATTGGGAGATTTAACTGTTATTCAGTGTTTACCAATAGTCAAATTATTGTGTGTTCTAACTGTTCTACTGCAGGGTAGAATTCTGAAAATTTCGGGTGGGGGTGGTAGGATTTTTAAGTGAAAAACTATTTGGGGGGGGGGGAGATGAGTAAGGGAAATATTTCCAAGTGAGAAAATATCACCATAGACGAACCATCAACCATTACTCCCTAATCTATGATATCACCTAAAAAGGTACTTATCCCGAAATATTTGTTCTATTTTTCTGTGTCGGTTAAGAATTTTGGAGGGAACAATACATCCCAAAATTCCGCCCTTCGATTCACCTCCGTTCTACCCTTATGGTGCTGTAGTGTTTGGTAGTTGCTCTATCATTATCTTCAAGAATTTGTATCACTCTTAAATAATACAGTTAAATACATTTCTCTGGCATCGCGCTATTACTTTAAATTCGCCTAATTAAAAACAATGTTAATACTCAATGGGCTATCAAACTATTTAAAATACTTGATATTAGCAATCTAGCAAAGACTATGACATAAAAATTATTAAATAAGAAAAAAAAACACGATTTCATAACTATTTTTAACCGATTATCAAAAAAAGCTATTTTTTATTTGCTACAGAGTCCTTCTGTTCTAAAGATAATGCTAAAAATAAAACTGGTGAAGGACCCCATTATTTTAGCACTCTTTTTTTCGAAAGTAACATAAAATGTCCTAGACGAAACCGTTAGGAGTGTCATCGGAAAGGTTTTTGTTTTTTGGTGCCATATTTTTTGTATGATCAAATCATCTCTATTCTCGAGAATAATGTAAAACACTAAGAATGAGCTTTAAAGAGTGTAAACAAACCGGATTCTATTTAGAACCATATTTTAATGTAATCGAATCTTCAAAAGCTTTTCCATGTCAGTCCGATCTGTAAGTAGCAATGTGGTCACCAGAAAACTGAGATATTGAATAGCCTACCAAATCCGGGATCCATAAAAAGTAACTTGACTTTTTTTTGATAAGGTAATAGTGACGATGACATTTGGTTGTTCAATAGAGCTTCAAGGATGTGTTTATAAACTACATTCTAATGATCACTTCAACCGAGAAAGGATAGGCTTGAAAGGATACAAAATAATCATTAGGGAAGTGATAGCCGCGAGCCGTAGCAGGTATCTGTTCAATCAGAGAGATAAGCTGCGTTCTCGTAGGTCCTGTTTGTAATGGTGACCGATTAGATTGGCCAGCAAAAAAGACTCTGATCTCTGCTGTAAAATCACTTCCCGGTGGTTCGGAACCCACCTAAAACTGTAGGTCCAACTCATCCATCATCCAACTCATTACCCACGCACAGGTCTCAGACCTATGTGGGCTTCATCCTCAAAAAAAACTATTTTTCCTTGGAAAGCTCAAAAAAGGTCGAGGTGTATTTGACATTGATGAGTCACTCCTGAAAATATATATTTTTCTTGCTGCTGAAACCTACATGAGTGAGAGACTTGTGCGTGGGTAATGAGATGAGTTATGATATCAGGAGTGGCTCCAGTAGGAAAGTTTGGAGGGTTAAAAATGGGACTTTTTTGGAAGATTGCCTCTCCTTCTAACCCCTTCCCCAGTGAATTTCCGATTTTGGGGGGCATGACCCCTTTGAGACCCCTCTGGAGCCGCCCTTGAATAATACAATTATGCTATGAATGGTGTGGACCTCAGTTTAAGGTGAATATTGATAAATTGGATAAAATTTGGTAAATTGAATTTTTTAGGGACTTGAATGTCAAAGAGATAAGAAAATATATAGGCCATAGATACTATTTAGTTGTAATATTAGTTGATTTTAGTGGCTCAACCATTATCGCGAGTTTAAATTGTATTTTATTATGAACTTGAATATCATGAAGTAATAAGAGCAATACTTTGAAAAAATAAAGACGGAGATAAAATCTCAACTCCACAGAATAATCTTTGACAAAAGACAATGTTTAGTGAAATAATAAACATAATATGTTTTAAAGCATACAGTCTCAATTTTAATAAACTGTAGTGAAAGGTTGTTACTAAATGCCGACAAAAGTGATGAGTTTTATTCCTTTTTTCCTATAATTTGAAAAGTTTTCAGGTTCGATTCCAAATAATGTTCAGTAAAAAACATGTGACATTAAGTTGTTTTATTGGTTTATAATATGTATTCACACGTATGATATAGCATCTACAGTATAATTATAATAAGAGAGAGAAGGTTGTGTGTGTGTGTGTGTCAGTCGTGCGAATTTCACAAAAACGGCAACGATTAGAACACTAAATTTGACACAAAGCTTCCTTTATACTCAATTCTGTGCACTTTGGAGTCCGATTTCTGCTTTTCTTTTTACATTTTTCAAAATTAATGTTTAAAATTCACTTATGGACACTGTTTTTAACTGTTTTTAGATACAGGAAACTCATAGAACAGCTGATAAATGATACGTCACTATGATGCAAATAACCCTTCATCACAAGTCGAAGCAACACATTAGTTTGTTCTGTATCAATATTGCAGCTTCAAATTCCTTTTTTGGGATTTTATTGCCATTGACGGTTAAAATCCATCTTTCATGAAATTTAAAAAAAAAAATCCAACTTGAATCCCATTGCAATATGGGTAAATACACTTGTATGGCAAACTTTAATGTTATTTCACTACATTTTATTAATTTATGATTAAATTTTTACGATAACGTTTTTGTTGTTTCTCTCCTCTAGAAAATAAACCATTAGTTCCCCTAATATTTCTATTTTCGCTACTCGTCCTTACTGAATCTGTTACAAAACCTTTACTTTTATTTTTTCTCCAGAAAATCATACAACCACATAACTAGATGTCAATTACACGTTTCTTCACTTCGGCCACCTTTAATATGATCATGTCTTCAGCAAGATGTTGCCCTTTGAAAGTGAAAAGCCACAATTTACGATTACAATCATTACGATTATGATTACGTTATGATTCTGAGGTGCCAACTATGGTTAAAACGAGATATAGATATATAACGCAAGCTATAATCGACACCCATTTGCCAGCTTCCGGCTACAGCGAAGAAACGTTGTAATAGAAATAATAATCATGGTGTTTTTTAGCGAGTAATTATGGTAATTCACTTTCAAGTGGGTAAATGTGGATTACGTCTATCATAGGCTGCCCACATGGAGTGCCAACACACTTGGAAAATCCTACACTTTTCTCCAATAAATTCAAATTACAGACATCAGATCAACCAAAGACATCGCATAAAATTGTAAGACTTTACTAGACGGTTCACTCCAGTACCATTCAATCAGATAGTTTTGGGAAATGATAGCCGCGAGCTGTATCAGGTATCTGTTCAATCAGATAGATAAGCTGCGTTCTCGTAGGTCCTGTTTGTAACGGTGACCGATTAGATTGGCCAGCAAAGAAGACACTGTTTTCTGCTGTGAAATTACTTCCCGGTGGTTCGAAACCCACCTAAAACTGTAGGTCCAGCTCATCAATCACCGTCATCCAACTCATTACCCAAGCACAGGTCTCAGACCTATGTGGGCTTCATCCTCAGAAAAAAAAGATAAAAAAACCATAGTCCTGATGAGTCAGTTTTTAGTTGTGATAGATAATAGAAGGTATAACACATGGTTTAGGTAGATTGCAGGGTATACCGGTGGTTCGGAACCAACATAAAATTTCAGGTCCACCGTGTCCCCCATAATTTGACTCGAACTGATAAAAACTGAGCCAGTAGCTAACGGCGCATCACACTGCTTCAACCCAGTCAATCACAGTTGATAAGAGGGTTTCCACTTATGGTTTTCTGAATATTTTCTCAATTTATTATTCTGTAATTTATTGAGGTTTAGTATGCAAATAAATGAATGAATAAAAGCTTAACTAAATGAGAAATTAGTGAGGATATACAAATTAAGAGGCTAGCTCTCTTGAAAACGCCCTAATAAACTTGTATTTGTAGTTAAAGTTTGACCGTTAAAGATACTTGTACTTTTAATTTATAGAGTTGTTGTAGTTTATTTAAATACGCCCCTGTAGTGAAGAGAACTATTTCCACTTGTCAAGTTCACGGGAGCTTTACCGGTAACTGGTCTAGCTTACTGATCTATTAAAATTTTTTAACGCCTATCAATTTTAATAGACCAATCAGGCACCACCGGTAACATTTACCTGTTACCGGTAAACCTCCCATGAACTCAACCAATGTTTCTCAAAGTTAAATTAGTCTTTTTCACCTCCAAATAGACAAAAAAAAAGAATTTATTTGAACAAAAGGGCAAAGAAAGAGTTAATTTAGAAAAAGAAGAAAGTCAAAGAGGTTTAAGAAAGAAAACTGACAACTACTTTATTTTCTCTCTCAACAGTGGACGAAATTCCTGTCAATTGATCTTTAACCAATCACTGTCACATCATGGAACAGATCTCTTTCACTCTTTCTTTTTCTTTCTCTTTCTTTCATACTCTCATACATTGTAAATTTACTTAAATAATCTTATTTTAATGTTTCTTCGTCTCTTCTATTTATTGCCTAACAATTCTCTTCACTTCTCTAGTTTTACTTCATTTTCTAAACTTTTCTTTCCCTCGTTTGGCTAAGAACTTCTCTCTGTATTTCCACTCTCTTAGCACACCGCAATCTTTTGTCGCGTAGACTATTCTCGATCCATAAATATCGATTTAACGGAATATCGATTATCGAGTTTATCGAATCGTGCCTGACGACAACTGAGCCAGTAGCTAACGGCGCATCCCACTGCTTTAATCCAATCAATCACAGTTGATAAATCGATCAGCAGTGGAAAAAATCTCGAACTTTCCTTTTCTTTCGAGAATTCTTCAGTTGTTAGTCACCGTTGCTTCACTTCTAACCTTGTCTTCTCACTGATTCTGAAACGGATTATGTCGAAAAGCACAGTGTCCAAGTCTAAGTGATGTTCAGACACTTATTGCGATAGAGCTCTCTTAGACTTTATACTAGCTAGACTTGAAAGCTTGCGCCAAATTTGGTGTGGTCACTCCTCGGGCCAAGCCCTATCTGTTTACCAAATATCAATCAAATCTGAGAGAATTTCATTTTTTGCTAAAAAAAACACCCAATGGTTTTTTGCAAAAATCTTCAAATTTTTAAAATTTCTTATACTGTGGTGGTTAATAGTGCTTGAAAAGAACTTCAAGAATAAGTAATCAAATTAGAAAAACTCCCACCCATTCAAGAGTTATGAGCATTTAAAAATATGTGATTATTCTTTCCAGATTATCTACTCGACCTGTGTGGTAGCTAGGCACGTCAAACTTGGTTTGGACACTCCTCGGGCCAAGCCCTATATGTGTACCAAATATCAACCTAATCAGAGAGAATTTTTTTTTGCCTAAAAAACACCTGATGATGGTCCACCCATGGTTTAGTCCATGGTTTTTTGCAGAACGCTTTAAATATTTAAAAATGCTCGTACTGTGGTGGTTGATAGTTCTTGAAAATATCTTCAAAAATATGTAATGAAATTGAAGAAATTCGCTCCCATTCAGGAGTTATGAGCATTTCAAAATATGTAATTACTTCTTTCTTTCAAGAGGAAAAAGAAGAGGAAGGATAGAATAGAATAATAATAAGAACAAAGCCAAGAATAAAAACAAGTGGAAGAAGAAGAAAAAGAGAACGAATAGCAAGAAGTGGAAGAGTGTCATAAACCATAAGGTTTGACAGCCTCCCCAAGCACAAAAATTTAAAATTATAAAATTTATTTTATCAATGGTTAAAGAACGCCATTTTGTGCTGACTGTGTGTGAAGAGACTGAGCAGCGAGAGTGGTGGAGCTATCCAGCCCCTCCCCCCCCCCCACCAGCCAGCGATTTTTATTTCATCTTTGACAATCAATCGTGTTTGTGCATTGCCTCCTGCTGACAAGGAAAATGGTCTGATATCGTTAGCACATTATTCTATATTTTAATCTGTATAATGTTTTATTACAATATTATTATGATAAAAAGGTGCAAAATTTCAAAGAGGCAAATCCTCAAGTAATTCATTTAAAATATTAAAAAAAGGACATGAAAGCATAGTATAATAATTATTACATATTTTAAAGACCGTCTGCTTTGAACACAAAGCACATACAATATTACAGTAATTTCTTGTTTTAACACTATATTAATAAATCATGTGTTATATTTTCAACTCTGTATGTCAATTTATTTGATAACCAGATAAATTAAAAAAAAAACATTGTTTCAAACAAATATTTTTGCTCTACCATCTACAGCAACATTTGTACATTTTCTTCCCATCTGGGAAGTGGTGGAGCCCCCAATTTTTAAATCATCAATTGATAATTTAATTTCATCATCGTATTCCAATGGATCGGAAACCACCTAAAACTGTAGGTCCAACTCATCAATCACCATCATCCAACTCATTACCCACGCACAGGCCTCAGACCTATGTGGGCTTCATCCTCAAAAAAAAAAAAAAAATTACAATACGTTACAAATGTTGGAGACGCATTTTCAGAATTGTATCCCCTACAAGAGGAAGAAGGAATAAGATGAAGATATAGAAACAGTAAAGTAAAGTAAATTCGTATGGCTTCTCGTGGTGGGGAGACCCTTACGGGTATAATAATAATAATAATAATAGAAACAGTGAGAAAATATGAACAAGTAGAAAAGAAAAAGAGTGCTTGAAAGTGTTGAAGCCCACACATAGAGATTGAAGTGGACATCCCAAACAAATTAATCCAACCACGCAATTGATGTTTATGAGCACTTTCACAATACTTTGAGCACAACAGACCAGAGCTGGAGTTGGAGTAGCGGCCAGTCAGCCATTTGGTAATGATTAATTGAATGATTTGATAAAATCTCGAGAGCTCTTCTAAACACTAAACATTACAAAACAACAAAACAGGATTCAGGATACACATTACCATTCCAGTTTTTTAACGGCTAGCAGTGTCGAAACTGGCTTTTGTCTCTTGTATTTTTATGTGTCTTGTTTGTTTTGTGGGCGATTTGATTGACAATTATCATTACTAGACGAAAGTGTGACCACATCTGAATTTGTGAGTCAGCGGATTTTTAGGGAACCTACATATTTCAGACATTAGAAGTTGTGAATAAGTATTAATATTCAAAATGTAAATTTCAAATTAATGCAATTATTTTGACATGTTGATCTATTTGCTACTCCTCTTGTAGATGGTCTAGAATTTTTAAAAATTTATGTAGTAATACACAAGTTTATGTAGCTCAAGAGGCTTAAACCCACACACAAGATAGAATGATTTTAATTTATTTTTATCAAAATGAAAACAAATTACTGTGAACTTTTCTCCCCTGAGACATATACCTGTGTGTGAGGAACGAGTTTGAGTTGGGGGAAACCAAAGAATTTAAAAAATGATACAATCTGTGATGCTTTCCATGACGACAAAGGTGATGAAGCTTCTCTTTAGAAGTGAAATGTATCCTCCAGTATCTTCAGTATAAGTGAGTGAAAATCATTTATTAAATAGAAATACAGTGTCAGTTTTGATATTAGAATGTTTATCAAGTATTTCGTCATGGAAAACTTCACAAGTATTTTTGAGTTCTCAATATTCATAATTAAACATTAGATTACAATAAAATTATTATTAATAATATAATATTACAACTGTCACTGTATTTTTATTTAAATTGATTTTACTCACATATTAATAGAATTATGATGAAAACATTATGAGACATAACATAGAATAACTACAGTAAGTATGCCCTCTAGCCTATAATCCATATTCATATTTCCCTGACTATTTCGAACAACCATAATTCAAATTTTGTTTGTAGACTCAAGTTTTCTACTAACTTTAAATGGTTATCATTTAAGATTATTATTTAACAATATTTATATTGAAAGTGTACATAAAAAGTCTGCAATTTTGACTTGCTGAGAAAGTTAATAAATTTTCGGAAGTAGGCTACAATAATTTTAAAAACAATTAATTTTCAGGTGTGACAATATTTTTTCGATATTTCCATAAATAATGTGGCATATGTATGATTAAACTATAAAGGATGTTTTATTCCCATACCCATACAATAAAATGCACGAATACAAGTAATTGTGCGATCGTACAAGATTTTAGTTCTACAAGTATTACATGGTAACTATGCTATTTCATTATAATGTTCCTAATTCTGTTTAGTTTCCAGACGAAGTGATGGAACTCATTCTATCATGGAAAATTCAATACAAAAACTTTGAAAAATAACATCTGTCAATTCCTCCCAAAAAACTAATTTTCTTCTCTTCTTTTTGTAAATTTAGTTCTACTTGTCGTAGGCTATATGCAGTTTTGTACTTGGGGGAAAAATTGTACATTTATTTATGTTGTTCTGGGACAAAATTGAATGTTATCATACAAATAATAAGATTATTTAACAATATTTATATTAAAAATCTACATAAAAAGTCTGCAATTTTGACTTGCTGAGAAAGTTAATAAATTTTCGGAAGTACAATAATTTTAAAAACAATTAATTTTCAGGTGTGACAATATTTTGGTCGATTTGAGAATAAGTTATATATTTTAGTCTTCTTCTGTATCCTTATTTCTTCTTCTTCTTCTTCTTATCCTTCTTCTTCTCCTCCTTCTTTCAATTTTCCTTCTCCTCATCATCTCCCTCCTCTTTCTTCTCTTTTTTTGTTATTATCTCTATTCTCTTCTAGTCTTCTCTACAGTGGCGTACCGATAATGGAGCGAGTGGAGCAGTCGCTCCAGGGCGCAAGGCTCTGAGGGGCGCACCGTTTTTGAGAGAAAATTGCCTTTTACTTACAAAAAATGTATTAATATAATGAAGGCCAAAAGGATAAAATGCAACACAATTTTAAAAAATCGTATGAGTATACATAGCTGCGCATTACTAAAAGGAACATTCATGTCAAATTTAAAAGAAATCGGTTCACGCATTTAGCCGTAAATGCGTAACAAACAGACAGAATGCAAAACGATTGAGTCAAAAGAAGCAAATAGTCGAAAGTAGCAAAGCCAAAACAATTTAAATTGGGTGACAAAAGGTATAGCAATTCCAAGTAATTGAATGAAGACTTTGAATTTATTCTGGAAAAATAAATCCACAAGAAGTTCAATGGCTTTTATATTAACAAGAACAGGACTGAAATACTTAGTTTGAATCCTATTTCCAAAATACAAGAAAATTTTTATAGGAATGACTTGCAAAATGATAAAAAAATAACTGCAAATAAATTTATAGAAAATTGAAAAAATCCAAAACAAGCTGTTTGGAAATATTGATAAAAGCAGAATCTGGCCTGGCGAAAAATCATTCATCGGTGATTCGCATCTCTGACAAATACGGCATAGTTAGAGGCGGGAAACCAGCTGATTCATTAAATGACCATTATATTAAATATCGGGAGACCGAGCTCCGCTCGGGGGGGGGGGAGGGGGTTAAATGTTTGGGGCAATTATGTGTATCTTGAAGATCGAAGATGATGCTGTGGGAAGGGGATAAACGAAGCGTTATGCTGTGAAGCGGTCCCACCTTATCTCTACATTTTCCATCATAAGCTAGTGCACAAGCAAATCAACAATAATGTTTATTCCAATTGGTAAAAATGTTCTTTTAGACACTACATATATGTATTTTGAGTAACAATCTGAATTTCGAGTTTACCAGCTCGTAGAACTGTAATTTTTCAAGATAGGTGGTGGTTGGGTTGATGGGATACCACTTTGTAACCCCTCACTCAAGAACGGCTTCTCACACCTTGTCTAATGGCTCATTGAAACGACCCAAATTCATACTTGTAACATTTAGCTTAATTTGTAATTCTTCTTGGAAGTGTAATGTAGGCTTTCTACTGTACTTGGAAAATGTCGATTTTTTAAGAACTTGGTAACTACTCAAAATAGAAATGCAAAGTTGGTCTCAAATTGTAGGTAATATCTTCCTCTTCCACATCATTGACATTAAAATCTAAAAAAAAATTTTCAAATTGAGCTATTATAATTAGCCAAATTTTCATGAGTTTTATAGTATTTTCGGCTTTCCGATCTTCCTAGCTTGCCTAGACCCAGAGTTATTGTACTAATTGTAATTAGAAAAGTTTTTTTTTCACCAAAGAAATAATGGCGTCATAAGCTGAGCTCTGACTTTCCAGTCATATGTTTCCTACATGACTGCAAGACTCAGACTACGACTACACGGTACGCGCGGAAGTTTTTGCGTTCCAGACAGCGTTAATAACGCCGTTAATGGGCCTACCATATGATTAAAAACTGTTTCTCTTTTATCAGCTGTTCCTTTGAGGATAGATTTCTCCTTTTTGTGTCCTTCAGCGAGTTTTTACACGAATGAGACCTAGTGCAATCGTATTTTTGCACCAAAAAGCTCCTATATTCGTAATTTTATCAAAATCGTTAGAGCCGTTTTTGAGATAGTGACTGGAAATACGTACATACATACAATTCCTTGCTCGTTTAATAGAATAAGAATATCAGCCCAATCGGGTGGTTGAGTGTGAGACTGATTTTTTTTTTAGGGGGGGGGGGGATCGTAATCGGGGGGGGATCGATCGCATCGTAAGACACTTCCGCTCCAGGGCGCTTAAAACCTCGGTACGCCACTGCTTCTCTATATCTCTTTTCTTCTCCATCTTCTTCCCCTCTTCTTCTTCTCCTTCTTCTTTGTATTTCTTCTTATTCTTCTTCTTCTTCTCTTCACCGTTCTTCATTTTCTCTTCTTCTTCAAGCATCTTATTCGAGAATAATTTATTGGAGCCAATTTTCAGAGATTGAATCATTTATTGAGATTTATGTTGGAAATTGAAGCATTCTTGATCTCAAATGCATCATTTTTTCAAACGCCATAACTTATTTCATGGGAATAAGGTGAATAAATTAAAAAAAATGTATTTAAAAAAAGGTGAATCACTTATAAAAAGTCGTGACTCAATGCGTGATCGGGACTATCAACTGCGTGATCACGCAATCACGGAATTCCGACAAAAAAAATCAGAAATATGGAAACTAGAAATTGGCCAAATTAAACATCATAATCTAAGCCAGTAAAAAGTCACGAAGATACAGCACCCTAATACCTAGTAATTTTGTTACCAAATTATACATTTAGGTTTCGCCGTAATTGCTTCCGTTTTTCTCGAAAACGAAATTTTTGATCGTTTTCGAATTTTTCAATCGAACACGTGTTCAAGATCTAAATCGGTTTGCATTGATCATTCAGAACTACTTTCACTAGGAGCTATTCTGAAGGTAGAAAAGGAGAGAGCTTTAGAGGAAAGATGGGAGAGAAAAGGAAGAACTATTGTTTTGCAACGATCTATATCGATAAATCGATTATAGATGGTCGATAAAGTACCGGATATGTTTCAGTTATACACTTGTAGAAATAATTTATCCATTTTGAGATGATTTGTATAATGTTATTCTGAGATACGAATAGTAGCCTAGTTAGAGACAGGAGCGGTCTTAGTTGAGGAGTTTTTAGAAGGTTGAAAATGGGATCTTGCTGACCTTTTTTGTGAGATTGCCCCTGCTTCATTCCCCTTCTCACGTAAATTTCCGATTTTGGCGGAACAAGACCCCCAGGACAACCCCCCCCCCTTAGAAACCGCCATTGGTAAAGGCAGGGGTGCCCACCCTCCCTAAGCCTCATGACGCACCCCCCCTAAATTTAGTACCAACCCCCCCCCCAAAACAAAATGCGAAAAAAGCCCCCCGTATTCTTTCTAAAACTAAAAGAAGATTTTTATAACTATTGAAAAAAATCAAACCCAGTCGATAATATACAAAATGTATGTATATTTCTTGAGATTCTTTACATAGGTAACATTTTTTTGTAAAGGTAAAGAAGAAATATCAATGAAATGAATATATGAACTTCTGCTCAATAAACTTAATTGCAAAATAGCTAAATAAGAATTTGAACGTAAATGGTTTTTAAACAATAAAATATTATTCCAAGTACACAATGTTCAATAAAAATGAAATACCTATACGTTTATGTTCGGTGTACCAATTACATTCAGGTTAAATAATTCTACAAAGTTGTTCCTTTAAAGGAAGTGAAAACAATGAGTTAATAACTTCATTTTTAAAACACAAAAATTCTAAATACCAAGTCGTTTATGGGACAGTAGTTAAACAACAGGTTATTTACTTAGTGTAGTATCTTGGTAGAATTTATGTATGGATGAAGTACATAAAAGGCACACATTTCATGTATAGTTATTTACAACACACAATCGAAAGAAGTGTCTCAAAAACAAAATAAAGACATAGTTATGAAAAATTACTGAGTTTTTAGTATTTAGTAAGTTTTTCAAAAGCAGGTCTTACTTATTAGTAAGCAGTTATCGTAAAATACATGAAAAACATCAACAGTTTGAAGTCAAACATTTTAAATTTGTAGGCTGTGACCATCTACAAGTTAGCTAGGCACCTTCTAAGCTTGTTAAATGTATCTCTCTAAACCCCACATAGAAATTTTTGTCTTTGGGATGAGGAAACAGAAAAGCTTTCAATTATTTCTTCGTTAGAAATAGACTCAAGTACATCTTTTTCTGCAGCTAGAACCATTAGATTGGACAACCATGAGTCTCCCATAGCTGATCTGAGTCTGTTTTTGATAATTTTAAATCGACTTATTGCTCTTTCTGCTGATTAACTAGTAACTGTTAAGGAAAGTAAAGTTGTATAAACCACTTTCAGAGCACTCGCTTAGCGTCTTGCTAAGTTTGAATAATAACTTCCAGCACAAATCCTAAACATAACTATTTTAGCTAATTCATATTCAATTGTATAATAATAATTATAAAAAATATATTTTCATTAATTGACATTATATCTGGTGACTTCTTAGTATATTTTTGAATGTTGTCACGTTAAACACGGTTTCAATCAACTTTACGACCCCCCCCAAAACGTTTTTTGGAACCCCCCCAAGAATTTCAATGACGCAGTCTGCGTCATAGCCCCCCCCTGTGGGCACCCCTGGTAAAGGTTAGAAACAGTCCTATTATACTCGATCGGTAGTCGATCAAAAAACAAGTGGTGAATTTTTTAATTTTTCAAGTGCTCTAAGGCTGTGAATTGTGGGAAGCGATAGCCGTGAGCCGTAGCAGGTATCTGTCCAATCAGATAGAGATAAGCTGCGTTCTCCTGAGCACTCTTTGTGAGGGTGACCGATTACATTGTCCAGCAAAAAAGACACTGTTCTCTGCTGTAAAATCACTTCCCGGTGGTTCGGAGCCAACCTAAAGCTGTAGGCCCAGCTCATCACTCACCATCATTCAACTCATTACCCACGCACAGGTCTCAGACCTATGTGGGCTTCGTCCTCTAAAAAAAGAAGAATAATAAGGCTGTGCGCAGGGTTTTTGTTAATATTTTTTTCGAAGTTTCTTGCATTGGATGTTATTAGGGCTTTAAAATGTGATCTATTGCTTTGATGAAATTTTTTTCTTCAATTATTTTGTGAAATATGGGGGTTCAAAGTAGAAGTTTTTCGGTTTTTGGGGGCAATTGATCGATAAAAGTAGTGATATTTTGAACATTTGAGAAATGTTCTATAGCTGACATGGAAGAATAAAATGATATAATTTGTAACAAATAGTTTTTTCAAAATATTTTTTTGAAAACTGATTTTTTTACAGATTTTTAGAAACTTATTTCGAAAAACTAATTGTTTCATTGGAGTAAAAAATGTAATTATATTTCTCAATGTGTCTTTTAGTAAGAGAAAATTTACAAAACGTTTAAAACCACTTGTAGGTGAGATCAATTGTCCCCCAAAACCGGAAAATTTGAGCTTTAAACACCCATATTTTACAAAATAAGTGATGTAAAAACGTTTCTCACAGCAATAGATGACATTTCAAAGCCCTAATAATATCCAATACAAGAAACTTCGAAAAAAATATAAAAAAAACCCTGCGCACAGCCTTATTATTCTTTTCTTTCTTTTGGAGAATGAAGCTCACATAGGTCTTAAACCTGTGCGTGGGTAATGAGTTGGATGATGGTGAGTGATGAGCTGGACCTACAGTTTTAGGTGGATTCCGAACCACCGGGAAGTGATTTTACAGCAGAGAACAGTGTATTTTTTGCCGGCCAATGTAATCGGTCACCCTTACAGAGAGTACCCAGGAGAACGCAGCTTATCTCTATCTGATTGAACAGATACCTGCTACGGCTCAAGGCTATCGCTTCCCACAATTCTGAAAAGCGAATCTTGGATATATTTTTATCTTAAATTGCAATTCATTTTTGTGTTTAATAAATGCCTAATTTGAATTTAAAAACTTTTTCCGGTAAGGGGGTTCTTAATAAATAAATAAAACGTGTTCAGCGTAAACGGACGATAACGGATCGCTCGTGTGGTCCCACTCCAGCATATAAAACCGAAATTTCAACTCAAATAAAATAGAAGTTGCACTCGTAAACTTGAACTAGTTTTTTGAGAACAGAAAAGTGAAAATCGATAAAATTGACTCTCAAGTCGCGGAATTGACATTCAAAACTGAAAGTTGAGAACTAGTTATCTGCACGAAAAACAGACGATAAAAACATTTCTTGTAATTATTAATCATGGTACGTGGTTATGATCACGAGACGTAAATTTTTTGACAGAAAATAAACAAGTTTTCAAGTTAAAACTTTTCAACTTCCAGATCTACTAAACATTTCTACTTGTTTTCTACTACTTTACTTGACTTTTTCATTTCAAGAGTTTTGATCTTTAGTTTAATTGGAATCAGATTTCTATAGAAACAAACAATTACCAGATTACCCCCTTACCAGATTAATATTGAGGTTCCTAAACATTGATGAATCTTCCAATCAATCCCATGTTAGTATTCGGTTAAAATCTGAAGATTGAAGCTGAATCTTAACTTGTCAACTGTAAGACAAGACTCAGAGATTGTAATACGACAAGACACTTTTTTTTTCTCAATGATGAAGCCTACATGGGTCTGAGACCTGTGTGTGAATGATGAATTGGATGATTGTTATCAATGTGTTGGAGCTACAGTTTTAGGTGGGTTCCGAACCACCGGGAAGTAGTTTTTAAAGTTGTTTTAGCTGGCTTATTCAATCGGTCCCCCTCACAAAGAGGACCCAAGAGTTTGTTGCTTGAATCTATCTGATTGAACAGATATCTGCTACGGCTCACGGCTATCACTCCCCTACATGGACAGTCAGCGTTTAAACTAAGTTCAATCTGATCTTAGTTTAGACTTGGAATGGTACCTATTTGTATTCTTTCTGTATGAGCTAAATTTTAGGTTCCAGAAGTAGGAATGTTGTTCAGACTGTGATGAGTAAACATGCCATCTCTAACCTATAAAAGGCAAGGTTATTGCACTACTGCATAATATGTATAGTATAGTATATTATACTGGTATGTTTAGTATGTTTTTTAGTATGTTATCAGTTGAAATTTTAATGGCCTGTAATAGCCATTTTAGCAAATATCTTAGGGATTAATACACTCTGTGATACTTTTTTGTGTGGTGAATTCATCTAGGTTTTTTTGTTTTATTTGTATCACTTGTAAATTATTTTTCAGTGTGTTATGTCTTTTAATTACAACCATGGTAGTATCTTCTAAGACTTATTCAGATTTGAAAAAAAAATAAAAAATGTGATGCACCTCTTAGCTTAGAACATAAATATAGAGGAAATAAAGGAAATGTATGCAAATATGTTGAGTTGACCCTTCTCAGAGGTGACTTTTTAAAAGCTCTGCAATATGACAGCTATGTAATTTTTATTTTGTCACATAAGTACATATGTTTCGCTATTAAATTAACAAATAAAGTAATAAATTCCGAAGAAAACTTAGCAAAATTAACTCCAATTTTCTACTTTTGGTTGTTTCAAGTGCATGACATTAGTTTTAATCCTTTTATTATTTGAAAAAACCAAAATTTAAACAATATTTTTTCTTAATTATGACTTTACCTCATGCAATATAAAGAATACTAGGGATAAAAAACAGGATTTGTCGTGAACATTGAAATGTGTTTCAATTGAATAACCTACCGTATATGAATATTTTCATTTGCAAGTATTTCTCTGAATATTTTGCGAAAGGCTTTTTACTTCTCCTCTAATACTTCCTCTATCCACAAGGTTTGAGATAAAGATTTTTGTTGTCAATAGTAGTAAGTTATTAAAAGTAAAATAGTAGTAGAGTAAAATTAAAAGGAAAAAAGTAGAATATTGTAATAGTAAAATACCAAAACGTAAAGGAGTGTAATTATTTGGACGTAACCTGAGACTATTCAACATTATAATAAGTTATATTTATATATAAAAATATATTTCATGAACTTACTGTTCTTAAACAGTCTGGTTAGAAACGGACACGCCCTTTTGCGAGTCTGAAAACCGCACAATTTTTCTCAAACTAGCCGGCAAGCTTGTGACAATCCGATTGGATGGTTACCGTTAACAATCAAAATCGATTAAATCGATACTCGCCCACATCGATCTATCGAAAGCGATTCGTCTTCCACTGTTATTATTGTTGCCAATTTTTATCGGCTACAGAAGCACAGATCACATATAAATCGAAAAGATATCGGCCAACATAATTGAACGCACCAAAGTGGACCACGACCAATTGGTCATAACTGTATTCTGAAAACGTTAATAGGTGCAACAATTTTGAAAGCTTAGTTAGGACTTCTATAACTCAACTCACTTGGTTGGATTCTATTGAATAAAAAACAAAACATGTAATTTTCTGATGTTGAAGATCCATCTTGTTTCCACTAATATGTAATATAAACTTGAAAAAAACACTTTAAATGGAAATTAACTCACGTTATGGCGTGACGGCCGTTTCGCTCTGTTGTCTAGAGCATCGTCAGACGACCCACAGTACACTGACTTAAGGTATGAGTTTTCGAATGAGAAAACTCATACCTTAAGTCAGTGTACTGTGGGTCGTCTGACGATGCTCTAGACAACAGAGCGAAACGGCCGTCACGCCATAACGTGAGTTAATTTCCATTTAAAAGTGTTTTTTTCAAGTTTATATTATGTAATTTTCATTTTTTACACTCTTTTTTATACGAAGAAGAGCTTCTTTGTCAGTTCCACTGCAGTTAATCCATCAAAACGGTATAATTGCTAACAAATATACCTGATTTGTCAACTAAAAATTCTCTAACAGGTAGATGTGAATGCTATTTTTTGTAGATTACGTCTTGAAGACTCCAGTTACTGAGTATAAGGCAAGACAGATCAACAAAATTATACAATCTTATACACTAGTTACCATAATTACTAGATCAATTAGTTGAGGTGAGGCTCAATTTTGATGTGAAAGGAACTGTTTATTTATTTATTCGTACATTTAACTAGAATACAGTCAATGTGAATACAACAGGCTATTGCCCAAAACTGCTTTTCACAAAATTTTAAAGTAGGATCAAAATCTTAGGTTAGGTCGTTGTTTCACTTGAAATTTCACCTTGAAGCATAATAATTATTCACAATCACAAGTCTTTTACAGAATATTAATTTTTCATTTCAAACTAAGCACTATCACACTCCGAAAAAGATAATTTGGAATTTTCACATTTTCAAGCCAAAAATCTTCACCAGTTTATACTTATAACCATAGTTACAACATAATGATTGAGAGAAGCCACAGTATTAAACACTATAAAAACTGTTAAAACTATTAAACACTGTTGAACACTATAAAAAGCTTTATCAACTAAATATCTTTTCAATTGTTTTTTAAATATTTCTATATTTTCAAGACTCTTTAAAAACTGTGGTAGCTTGTTGTAGAGTTTCCTACCAATATAACTAGGTATTTGTTTGAATAAGCTACTATTGTGACCTACCAAGTGATAATTTGGTGTTTCATCCAGCTGGAAAATGTGTTCCTATCTTCTGATTGGGAGGACAATCAATTCATGATGTCAAAGTAACAAATAATAACAAATAACTTCAGCTATTCAAACTGTAGCATCAGACATGTTGCTAATTGTGTGAAAGAATTCCTTTAACGCATAGATATCGTTGGGGCTTCTAATGGTGATCACATAGAAGATCTATGGAGAGTTTTCATCTTTTATTACTTTTTTCCTCGTACAAATGTTAAAACGTTTTGTAAGTATATACGTTTTGTAATTAAATCCGTTTAAAATATAGAAATTCTTCTGCTATCACCCGGTGTATTATGTTACATATCTCTGTATCAAAGTAGGCTGAATAAAACGAGAACAGGTTGCATAAGAAGAAATGAACCAAATGATGTCAAATTTAAAGTTACTGAAATTTTGTCCATGAACTGATTGGAAATTTTACAAAATTTAGTAGTAGTGTGTAGTTTAAAAAGCTTAATATTGGGAGATCTGACTAGTTACAGTCTACTTCATTCAAATATTTAAGTACTGATGATGACAAAAATAAGACAATTTCCTGTGAAATATAAAATATAGAAAACAAAACATACAACCGATTACAATAAGATTGTAACCTTATTGTTGGAAAAACATTTCCATCACATTTTAACTGAGTTCTCATGCATTTAAAGAATCTACAACTAGTTCACATTTAACCTAATTCCAGTTTTCTTCTTTTTTCCTTTTTTTTCTCTCCGCGAAAGATGATTAACAGAGAAATGGCAATTATGATTTATGTGGGTCTCTTCTTCAGCTGGCTGGCTATCCCACGATTTCTTTGTTTTCACTTCCATTCTTGGTGAATATTAATTTTTCACACAGCTCCTTTAACTTACTACATTTTCATAAAACTCACACACAAACGCATGCGCACACACAGAGGGAAAGATGTGAAGCTTGAAGGATGGGAAATTAACAAAATTAAAACTACTGTGGAAAATTTTATGCTCTCTCCTTTTTCTTTCCCTTTTTTTACACACCTCTTTCTTCTCTCATCCTCTTTTTCTTGTTCTTGTTCTTCTTCCTCTTCTTCCTCCTCCATCCTTCTCCTTTGAAGATTCCTCTTTATCTACCTCTTCCTTTTCTCCATTCTTCTTCTACTCTTTCTCAGTACTTCGTATTCTTTTTTGCTATAGCTCACATTTATACTTTTTTTCCTTGTTTCCTTCCTTTTTTATCATCTTCTTCTTCCTTTTCTTCTTCTTGCTCATCACCCTTTTCTTCTTCTTCACCTTCTCCTTCTTCATCACTCACTTCTTTTTCGTTTTCTTCTCTACTTAATCACCCACTCTTTTTTCTTCTTCTCGCACTCATATTTCTTCTTCTTCTTCTTCTCCCACTCATATTTCTTCTTCTTCTCCTCCTCCTTCTTCTTCTTCTTCTTCTTCTTCTTCTTCTTTTTCTTCTATTCCTTTTCACCTTCCCCCTTCTTCTTCTCCTTCGCTCTTTTTCTTCTCCTCCCTCTTCTGTCTTATCACACTCTCTCCATCAATCCGACCCACTTCTTCTTCTACTTCATGACCTCCTCCTTTTCTCTTCTTCTTCTCCTCCTCCTACGTTTTTCTTCTCCTCCTTTTTCTTCTTCTTCTCCTTCTCCTTCATCTTTCTTCTTCTTCTCCTCCTCCTCCTCTTTTTTCTTCTCCTCGTCCTTCTCCTTCTTCTTCTCCTCCTCCTTCTTCTTCTCCTTGTTCTTCATCTTTCTTCTTCTTCTCCTCCTCCTTTTTCTTCTCCTCCTCCTCCTTTTTCTTCTTCTCCTCGTCCTTCTTCTTCTTCTCCTCCTTCTTCTCCTTTTTCCTATTTTCCTTATTCTTCTTCTCACTACTTTTTCTTCCTCTTCTCCTCCTTCTTCTTCTTCTTCTTCTTCTTCTTCTTCTTCTTCCTTTGTCTTTCCCTTATTATATAACTCTTCCTATTCTTCATTCTCCCTCTTCTCGTCCTCCATCTTCTTCTCTTCCTTCTTTTTCTTTCTCCTTTGTCATTCCATCTTTATTCACCTCTTTCTACTATTTTTTCTCTCCACACTCCTTCACGCATTCTTGTTCTTCTATAGCTCACATTTATTCTCCTCCTCCTTTTTCTTCTTCTTCATCCTCCTGCTCCTTCTTTTTCTTCTCCATTTTCTTCTTCATCTTCATCCTCTTGCTCCTTCTACAAGCTATTCACACATCACGTTACTGACCTATTAAAGTGAGCATTACCTATGTCTAGCACTAGAAGGTGTGGACTGCAGTGTTAACGGTGGGATAATTTTCTAATAACACGACCTTGAAATTCTTTTTCTTTCTTTCAAAAGCAAGAGAAATCAAACAATTAGCCAATTAAGATTTTCCCTTAAGCAATTAACTATCTTTACATGTTGTAATCATTTCTTTTTTGAAAGTGAAAAAATCTCAGACGTTTAAAAACAGTAGCTATATTACTAAAATGGTGGTGTGTTGAACATGAGATATATATCTATCATATCCACCTACATATAGATAGATATATCTTCCATATCCATCTTTTTAATTATAATATATCTGTATATTTCAGCTAGAAAACTTTGAGTTTTTGCCAATTTTGATTGTGAGAGAGGAACATGGTGAAAAACAAGTATCAAAAAATTAAGACATAAAAAACAAAGGCAATTACAATATTATAATTTCTTTATTGAATGCTTGTATGCCTAGACTGACACATAAACCAAATGGAAATTGCAAATGGTATACGTATGGGAATATCAAAAAAGCTTTGCTTTTTCAAGAGACTTGTTCTAACTGTACCTTGCTTGTATGTGAATGAAGTTACTTTGTATATAAAAAAGAGTGGTATAAACAAAAATCTCAAAATACATGATTACAATACATGAAGCCGAGGAGATTATTTCTTGGTGAGTCATAGTAGTATTTTATTCGAACAAGAACCTAGTCATATTGGTAGGAAATTCCACGACAAGCTACCACAGTTTCTTGTCTTGGAAATACTTAAAAAAACTATTGAGAAAATTTTCAGCTGATAAAGCTTTCTATAGTGTACAAGAGTTCCTTTCCCATCAAAATTGATACTCAACTCAACTAATTTTAATTATAATTATTGTCTTGGTAATATTGAATATAATTCTGTGATGTTTTCATGACGAAGCACTTGAGCAATCTAATATCAAAATTGACACTGTATTTCTATTTAATATATGATTTTCACTCTCTTATACTGGAGATATTGGAGGAATGCATTTCACTTTTAAAGAGAAGCTTCAAATTAGCTTCAAAGAAGCTTCATTAGCCTCTCTTTGGAAGTGAAATGTATCTCTTCAGTATAAGTGAGTGAAAATCATGATTTAAATAGAAATACAGTGCCAGTTTTGATATTAGATTGTATTTAATTGTTGGTATGACATGTCTTGTCTTATAATCAACCAGAGTCTTCAAGAAAAGTCTCAAAAAAGTCTCTATGATCCAGATAAATAGGATATTCTAGGATTTCTATAATGATAAATATTATTCATTGTATATATTGTAATATATAATTTAAAATAAAATCAGGTCAAACGAAAAGTGAATCAAAAAGCAGAGTATTCTGGAAGACCTTGGCAACTTCTAGCCTGTGTAATACTGCAATAATTCTATTGCACAATAGTTGAAGCTAGAGTATAATGAATATTTCCAGAGTTCTTTGTTGCTTTAGAAATGAGTGTAAGGTGCCTAGGCCCGACTTTAATAACTGGTGAGTAAAGCGGCTCAGTGGAAGAACATCCTGGTCTTGCTGGCTTGCTGCTACGGTCTGATGACTCCCGGTTTCCGGAGGACTCTTGTGTTGTTGTTGGGGGGGGGGGGGGGGAGGAGTAGGTGGAAGAGGATTAGGTGGAGGAGGAAAAGGAAGAAGAGGTGTCTTTGTTCTAAGATTTCTGATCCAGACAATCTATGGATTAAAAGTAATGAAGATTTGGATCAACTTCTGTACTAATAAAATTATCGTTATTGAATACTAGAGCATCCTGTGCCTTGGAGGGAATTAGAAGAAAGCTCAGTATTTATGAGTCTCAAGGAAGACTCAAAAAACCCTTTCTCCAAGGGCAACTCAAGTCTCCCTTGAGTAGAGGAAGCCTTAAGGAAGGTTACTAAATCACAGGGCCACTTGAAGACATGACCCTTTCAACTAGATTTGACACTTCAAAAGGTATGATTCTTTTTGTAACTACGGAAAATGAAGTAATTTTGGTTTGAATTTTCTTCCAGTAAAATTAATAAGCTTCTAATATAAAAGTGCAGTTCTTCTGTCATAATTTTAACTATCACAATTATCAAAGGTGTTAAGTTAAATTAGTTAAAAAATTACATTATTGAAACACTTTACTCTATTAGTAAGCTGAAGGAGTTGGTAAAAATTTAAAATCATTAATAGACATACTTTCCCTTCTTAGTGGAACAATCATTTCAAATATACGGTATGACATTTTTATCTCTGAACAACGATTGTATTTTTCCTTAAGCCACTCGTTAAATGTTTGGGACACTCGCTTTACTCACGTCCTAACTTACATCTCACTTGTAGCTTGAAGGCAGTCATGATACAATCGTTGCATAAACTACTGACTACTATTGTAAATGTATGAATCCAATTTTGAATGACCAAATCTCAGAATATGAAGTATAACATACTTAAATACTAATCAAATAATTAATGAAGTATTAAATACTTCACAATCTGAATAAAACTACAAATGCATGAACCTTGCAAGAGAAATCAACAATTACATTCACTGTTACTTGACACCGGATAACTGAAGCTTCAAACTTGAAAAAACGTTCAACTGAAGGTGTCGGTTTAAGCAAAGGTCAAACAAGAAAACAGTGATGCAGACGAAGTCGGTTTTCTTTCTCCGGAGGCCAAAAAAAGAAGAAGAATAAAAAACTAGACCATCCTAGAGCTATTGAGTTCTTGCTTCAACACCTGAGAACCGCCTTTTGAGCAGAGTAAATACTTTGGAGGATCTTCGCGTTTCCTTCTTTTTCTGTCCTTTTTATTTGTTTACGGTTTTTATGAACCCCATCCGGGAATCCGCTTTGAAAACTGCAGGTCAGGACCTGTAGCCTATTTTCTTGTAATTAACCTGAATGTTTTCTAGGAGAAATAAACCAATACAACAGAGTATCCAAGGACCCGACAAATTTACATAAAATAAACCGATACAATGGAGTATCCAAGGACCCAACGAGCTCACATGAAATAACAATTATTATCATCATCAATTGTGCTGATAGGCAATGCACCATTCAACCAAAGTGCATACTAACCTCTACTAGCTTTGCTCCTTGCTATTCAACTGCTTCGGTTTATATAAACAGAATGTTCCCGAAATGCATATTGGCAGTTCTTGAAAAATGGTTTTGTTTCTTCCTCTTGTTCAACAGATATCATGATATATCATTGTATTTTTTTTTTCAATTTGTCGATATGTATTAATTAAAGGAAAGATTTCAACACAATAAAAAAATGGGATCGTAAACGATCTGTATTTTTTTTTAATTTGTCGATATGTATTGACTAAAGGAAAGATTTCAACACAATCAAAGAATGGGATCGTAAACGCTTGCACTGTAAAAAAATACAATGGTTAATTGAGCTAAGCAGCAACTTACGTACTATTTTTCAAACTCTCTTGTATTCGAAATTAATCAGCTGTCAAATGTTCTGATTTTCGCTAGCAAAACTAACCTAGAGCCTACAATCTGTTTTACATCATAATTATTATTCTTTCTTAGTAATGGCGAAGGTGATATTGTGGAAGGTATCCATAATGAAAAATAAGACGAAATTGTCACAACCACATTTATTAAAACTTCGAGAAACTAGTTTCGGTTGTTACACCATTATCAATCTCAATCAAACTGAAAAACTGAAGTACAGAGAAGCCTTATATATACTATACATGAAATGATACTATTGGCTAAGAGGGAAAGAGGCTGACCTTAATCGGACGTTGTGATTGGTTGTCAAGTCACGCCCCCTGGTGGGAGGAGTAACAAGCAAAAATACGAGTCAAATCAATAACTAAACAATGTGAACATCAAGAAAGTAACAAAAAATTTGTAATAAGGCTAGAATTTAATCAAATTAAAATTAAAAATTCTTTTAAAAATTAGAAGCTCACTGAAATGCAATCAAGGTCAACTGAGAAATACACATAAGAATTGCTTTTTTAAAAATAGGCTGGAATTATAATGAAACCAAGTTAGTTGTATTGAATTGGTTAAAATAAATTTGGTCATTTAAATTAGTTATGGAATCGTTTTTTACCAACTTAGTTATCTCCAAAGCTTCTAAAATGTTCAATTGTCTGCCTTTGCCAATCAAATGCAAAAATTCAACATTTTCTTCAGCCTTGAACTTGTGTCCATTATTAATAAGATGTTCTGCAAAATTTGAATCTCCTTTTTGGGTTTTCCAATCCCTGATATGTTCATTTAGAAGCTTTGGAGATAACTAAGTTGGTAAAAAACGATTCCATAACTAATTTAAATGACCAAATTTATTTTAACCAATTCAATACAACTAACTTGGTTTCATTATAATTCCAGCCTATTTTTAAAAAAGCAATTCTTATGTGTATTTCTCAGTTGACCTTGATTGCATTTCAGTGAGCTTCTAATTTTTAAAAGAATTTTTAATTTTAATTTGATTAAATTCTAGCCTTATTACAAATTTTTTGTTACTTTCTTGATGTTCACATTGTTTAGTTATTGATTTGACTCGTATTTTTGCTTGTTACTCCTCCCACCAGGGGGCGTGACTTGACAACCAATCACAACGTCCGATTAAGGTCAGCCTCTTTCCCTCTTAGCCAATAGTATCATTTCATGTATAGTATATATAAGGCTTCTCTGTACTTCAGTTTTTCAGTTTGATTGAGATTGATAATGGTGTAACAACCGAAACTAGTTTCTCGAAGTTTTAATAAATGTGGTTGTGACAATTTCGTCTTATTTTTCATTATAATTATTATTATTTCTCTATATATTATACATTACATTATTACATATATATTCGACCCCCAAAACTTCAAAATCAATAGCGAGCTCACTTGGACTGAGGAAGTTATATGGCAAGAGTAAAGAATCTTTCTTTTAAGCGCTCGGCCACAGACGGACGGACAACGGCACGATTTCTTTTAGGCCCTGTCGGGTCGTTAATAAATCGATACGATGGAGTATCAAAGATCCATACATTAATAAATCATTAATATCGTTGAATATTTAGAAGAAGTTGAAAAATTATTTATTTGTGTAACTAGTGCGCAAAGTGGCGGTTTTCTGCATCGAGAGAAACCGTTTTTTTCACGAGCCGAAGGCGAATGGAAAACGTTTCTCGAATGCAGAAACAATACTTTGTGCTCGTATTACACATTAAATTTTTCCTACAGTAATGTAAACAGAACAAAACAGGACATACATAACCTGACAATTCCTCACATAACCTATCTTCGAATCAAATCGATTTCAACAACAACTACAGCTGACTGTTTTTGTATAGCTGAAGCAGGGTAGCCAACCTATTTTTGAATGCAGAATAGGGAACCAGAGTATTACATGCTCACTATTTTGTGTTGTCAGGTTGCAAATCTGGAGTGCGGAAAAGTACTCTGTCGGACTGGAATTTACTTTCCCGCACTGGTGCAGGAATAGACTATTTTGCGTGCTACAGGTAGTGCAAAAATATGTACTTTTTCGGGTCACTTTAGGTAAAATAAATTTATTGTAGCTCAAAACTGTTAACAAAAAATCTTGCTACCGATATTTGAGGTTGAGGTTATAAGGTTAAAAGTGGTAGAGAAGACTTTATAGTCTTTATTCCAGCTAGTAAAAGTTTTTTCATTTCATTTTATTTG
The DNA here is from genome assembly GCA_948455865.1 of Conomelus anceps. Lineage (NCBI taxonomy): Eukaryota > Metazoa > Arthropoda > Insecta > Hemiptera > Delphacidae > Conomelus > Conomelus anceps. Next base: position 5,800,928 of record OX418216.1, on the reverse strand, counting down.
AAACACTGTTCTGCAAGTTCTTCTAGTCAAAAGACAAATTACACTATTACTTATAGCGATTACCATAGTGAACAATTAATTGAAACAATTTTGAACCATAGAAACAATATCAATTGTGCATCATATGTTTGCCTGCATTTGACATGAACCAATAGCACGATTTCAATAATGTACTGTCAGGTCTTTTTAATAAAAATTAAGCTCAACCAATTTAATGCTCTACACTCCAATTTTTTTCATATTTTTCTACATTTTTTTCTTTGAGTAAGTTACTAGGAGGCACTTGAATCATTCAAATTGGATGGGTGATCAAGTGGCTTCCTTCATGTTGACCCTGTTAATCAAAATATAATGTGTGATAAAAATTAAATTTCTACCAACTTTACGAAATTAAATGTAATTGTTAAACCAAAATTATTAAAAACTAATACAGTACCTAACGATGAGGTGGAACAACTTGGAAGCTAATCCTATTATTCAGCAAATATTATCAAATGGTAAGTCTTATTGGAAATAAGTGTCAGGAGATCCTTTGTGAGTTCTCAAAACCTTCACTTAAAAATCACAATTATTAATTAATTTATAACATAATGTAGTCTAAGACTCATCAAATTATAGTCTGAGAACATGAAAAACTCGGATTAAAATCTAGCAATGAACTCATCGAGATGACGTGAACCATAACAACTACAAGACGTGAATCGGATGTCACCTGAGATCATTTACCGTATACTCTGCTCTCTTTCACTCTCTCGCACTCACTCTCTCTCTCTCTCTCACTCTGGTTACCTAAGCGTGTCAGTAACAAATTTGGATTACGGCAAGGCTTAAAAGCCTCCTACTAGGCTAGCCTAGGCTTCTAGCTAACAGTCTGGCTAATTGTACCGTCAAATTCACTACAGTTAGAAACGGTTTTTAGGATCTCTTGCTCTTCTTTTTCTTCTTCCTCTTCTCCTCTTCCTTCTTCTTTTACGTTTGTCATCTACAGGACACTTTGTAGTTTTTTACCGATTCTCAGCGTAACTGAACGTTTTGCTAATCAAATTACGCTCTATCCTGCTGTACAGTCTGAGTAAACAACTGGATGATTGAACTGGACTAGCCGTAAAAAAGTGAGGATAAATGCAGGTTTATCCAATATGTGAACAATTGACGTAATTCTCAATTGATAATAAAAAATATATTCCAAAAAATAATTTTGTCATCCTCACATAATTATACAGAAAATTTCCAGTTGACAAAGTATTTCATTTTAGTGTAAAGCTAGGAAGCTAGTATTATTATTATCAATGTTGATGATGCTTACATGTGTCTGAAAACTTGTGCGTGGGTAAATGAGGTGAATGATGAGAAAAATCCATGGCTGAATGAGATTCGAACCCAAGGCTGCAGGAAATGAAGCCAGCCAGAGTCTTATCTTATCACAGACAAGCGCTTCAACCAACCAGTTAACTGAAGTTAACATCAAGTTATCTTGAAGTTTCAATCACTGAGGGCTTTATTTATGAACTTCAGTGTCTCTTGATTCCAGGGACTTTTGAAATACATTTAGAATAGTAATTTCAAGAATCTCTCGAGTCAAGAGAAACTGAAGGTTCATAAGTACGGCCCCAAATACTACCTGATAAAACAAATTGACAGTTCATAATTTCATTCTAGATGTCACTGATTATTATGCTAATGATATGGTTGATTATGATAATGAATGCTGCTGCAGTGAATGATAATAATGATGTTCTTGATGATGATGGGGATATGGGGATAATGACACTGATGATGATAATGATGTTGATGATGATAATGATGTTGATGATGATAATGATGTGGGTAATCATACTGATGATAATGATTTTTATGATGATCACTGATCACTGATTTTTATGATGATCACTTTTATGATGATTGACACTGTGTGCACTGATGTGTAGTTGCAGCAGCAGCCAGTAGTCAGTTAACTGTTGTCATTCGATTCTGATTCCGGTTGATCAGTGGCGGCTGCTGCTTGTGACTACGCGTGCGCCAGTGCCCCTAACGTTGATTCAGTCATGCTCAATTGCCTCCTCTCAACTGTCAAACCGATTAGGCCAGTCGCCTACCTGCTTCTCTTCTTCTTTTTCCCGTTCTCTTCCTTCTCAACCATCTCCTCCTGTTCATCATCCTCCTCATACTCCACCACTTCCTTCACCATCACCTCCTCCTCCACCACTATCACCCTTTTTTCTCCTTTTTCGTTTCCGTCTTCTCCAACTGCTCCTCATCCTTCCTCCCACCTTTTCTCATATTCCTTCTTTTTCTTCTCCTTCTTTTTCTTCTCCTTTATTTTTCTTATTCTCCTCCTCCTCATCCTCCACCACCTCTTCCTCCTAATTCTCCTCCTACGTCTTCTCTACTTCCTGGCTTTTTTATTCTCCTTCTTTTTCTCCACTTCATTTTTCTCTTAATTCTTCTTCTTCTCCTCCTCCTCCTCCTCCTCCTCTTCCTCCTCCTCCTCCTCTTCCTCCTCATCCTCCTCCTTCTCTTTATTTTCTTCTTCTTTATCACCTCCTCCTCCTTCACTTTCTCAATTTCCTTCTATTTCTTCTCCTTATTTTTCTTATTCTACCACCTCTTCCTCCTAATTCTCCTCCTCCGTCTTCTCTACTTTCTGTATTTTTTATTCTCCTTCTTTTTCTTCTCTTCATTTTTCTCTTAATTCTTCTTCTTCTCCTCCTCCTCCACCATCACCACCTCCTCTTCCTCCTCATCCTCCTCCTCCTTCTCTTTATTTTCTTCTTCTATATCACCTCCTCCTCCTCCACTTTCTCATTTTCCTTCTATTTATTCTCCTGCTCTTTTTCCTACTGTTTCTTTCCTCATTATTCTTCTTTTTCACCTCTTCCTCCTGGTCATAATTATCCTCCTCCTTCTCCTCCAATTCTTCATCTCTTCGTTCCTCTCTTTATTCTTTTCCTCTTAATTCTTCTTTTCTCCCTTTTCTCCTCCTCATTCTCTTTCTCCTTCACCTCTTCCTCCTCCTCCTCCTCCTCCTCCTCCTCCTCCTCCTCCTCCTCCTCCTCCTCCTCCTCCTCTTTCTCATTCTCCTTTGCTTTCTCTTCATTTCCCTCCTCATTCTTTTCTCATTCAATTGGAATCATTGTCCTAACATTGGATGAGTGATTTATTATCATATTATATTCTAATAAATTGGTACAAGTTATTGAAATTCCTTGTTTCAGGGTGATTAGTTGAAATAACAATTGGATTGTAAAAAAAGTTAGAAATTGAAAGATTCAAATTTATAGTTTTAAAATGAATTTTCTTGAAAGATTATTCTAATCTTTCATTCATAATATAGAGACAATTCAATATATCTAATATCTAAACTATATGACTACATCTGAACTACATTTTTTATAATCTTCAATATCTAAAGGTTTATCTGATGATTACCTTAACGAATGCTTCAATACTTTCAAATGATTCATTTATCAACGAATAATTCAAAGCCATAGATACTGCACTGAAATAAATGGGATGTGTATTACTAGAAGTTCTGTGAACAGTAGACCTCACGCCCAAGAATAAGGGTGTTTGCACAGGGGAACATACTCCATGTACTCAATGATAATCACCATCGCAAAATTGAACACAATCATGAGCTTGATTCAATTTGCGCATTCTATTTCATGTCTGTTTCTCACAAAAGTTCACTCCGTATCATATTAAAGGCTGTGTTTTCTATTTGCGCGACAGCTGAATGCTTAAATTAGATTTCACTGATTTCAGATGTCTGATGAATGAGTTTAGGCCTATAAAACAATATAATTGCATTTGTATATCATTTACTTAGTAATTACTTGTTATTATACTTAATTGAAATATCAGAAATGATTTCTCTCAAACAAATATGTTATTCTGATGAATGAAACTTTATTCATATGAATAAGGCTTAACAAGATGTATAAAGGGGGTCAAGGGCTATCTATGAATCTGATACCAATATGATGGAGAAGCTCATTTTAAAAATAATATGTTCCTCTAGTAGAAAGCCAGAGAGTCTTACTTTTTTCCTTTTAAATATCCTTTAAACGCAAGCAAATTTCGAAAAATCTTTAAATATACATCGCTGGGCATTCCTTAACGGAAGATCTATGCAAAATTTTATTGAATTTTGTCCACGCGTTTAGTCATAAACTCGTTACAGACACACAGACAGACAGATAGACATACAGATAGACATACAGATAGACATACAGATAGACATACAGATAGACATACAGATAGACATACAGATAGACATACATATAGACATACAGATAGACATACAGATAGACATACATATAGACATACAGATAGACATACAGATAGACATACATATAGACATACAGATAGACATACAGATAGACATACAGATAGACATACAGATAGACATACAGATAGATAATAGTTATTTATGTATTAAGAGCGTGAAGCGCGACTTTATCGCTCGAGCCAAAACATTTACTGCGCGACGCGTAGCGGAGCGCAGTAATTCTGCGAGAGCGATAAAGAAGCTTCACGCGCGAATTACATACAATATTTTTCCTAAAACTGCAGTTCTGGATTCCAACACAATAAAAGCTTGTAGTTTGTAACATCACAGACCATGCGCGGATTTGGTTAGAGTTAGCCATTGTTGAGGTTATGTGAATTTCATGGATTCCGTGATCCACCAATAAGAAGGCATCAAAATCAAAACAGAAGCATAAAGAAAACAGCTGGCGAGCGTTAAGTACTTTACCGCTTGCTGAGCAGTAAAGAGATATTTTACAATTAGTTTTCAGTACGTAAAGAACTACTTTATGAGCAGTGTTAGGAAAAATAATAATAAGCGTATGGCTTTTAATGGTGGGGAGACCCTTACGGGTAGATCCACCTCGCCGTTTGTGCCATGTTACGGGGAACAAGGTGGACCTACTATTTTAGGTGGGTTCCGAACCACCGGGTAAGTGATAATAAAGCTTGTAACATCAAGTCATTGAAGCACGGTCACCCATCCAAGCGCAGTCTTGAGCGGTCGTGACTGAACATCACGATCACTTTAACACCACGCTCACCGCATGACCAATCACCACCATTCATATGTAGACACAACCTGATGTATAAGGGCTATCTACGAATCTGATACCAATATGATGGAGAAACTCATTTAAAAAATCATATATGTTCCTATAGAAGAAGGTCTGAAAGCCTTACTTTTTCCTTTTAAATGCAAGCAAACTTCGAAAATCTTTAAATATACATCGCTGGGCATTCCTCAACGGAAGATCCATGCAAAATTACATTGAAGGTCCACGCGTTTAGTCATAAATTCGTTACAGACACACAGACAGACAAACAGACACACAGACAGACAGATAGACTTACAGATAGATAGAGACAGACAGATAGGTAGACAGACACACAGACAGAGACAGGCAGACAAATGCAAAACGGTCGACTTGAAACAGAGACCTCTCTTCGTTCGGTCAATTATTATTACGGGATTATTTCATATTTAGACTATCATCCATACTTTAAACTGGAACAGTAGAATAGAAGGTTGAAGAGCTTCTCCTAATCCTTAGTTTAAATCTGGCATGCGTGATATCATACCGGGCACACTAATGACGTTTCTCTTTATCCTTGCATGAAACTCAGAGGAGAAGGGGAGAGGTAATACTTTTGAGGAGAAGAGGAGAGGTAATACTTAAGAGTAGAAGAGGAGAGGAAATACTTTAGAGGAGAAGAGGAGAGGTAATACTTTACAGGTGAAGATGAGAGGTAATACTTTAGAGAAGAAAATGAGAAGTAACACTAGAAACTATCCCTACACTTGCACGAAATTTGTAGAAGAAGTAATACCAAAAACAATTTGAGTGAAAAGAGAAAATGAACTGAAGATAATGCTGCAGACAGCTCTGAGCCTCTGAGCTTGTTAGGTTACCAGTAATGACCGCTATGTGTATGATTTATGCCATCTTGATGCACTCTAGCATTGATCTAGGTTGGAGTTTCCTTCCTTCCCTACTGGCCTGGTTTCGAGTTGGAATTTCACTGTAACAACAAACGCAAAACAAAAGATTAAAGAAAAATGTGTTAAGAGAGACATAAGATATTTTTTTTGTAGATTACGTCTTGGAGAATGCAGTATAAGAGCGATCTGAGCGTTTCTATGGTGGGAGAGCGTTTCTATGGTGGCCCTCCTAATAAAAGTGAGGGTAGGGTCTGAAAGGGATAAGACAAGTCAGATCAACAATTATGAAATCTTATGCACTAGTTACCATAATTAATTAATAAAAATGTATTAAGGAAGACATAACATATATATATTTTTTTGTAGATTACGTCTTTGAGACTGCAGTATAGGAACGATCTGAGCGTTTCTATGGTGATAGAGCTGGTGGGAGAGCGTTTCTATGGTGGGAGAGCGTTTCTACGGTGGGAGAGCTGGTGGGATAGCGTTTCTATGGTGGCCCTCCTAATAAAAGTGAGGGTAGGGTCTGAAAGGGATAAGACAAGTCAGATCAACAATTATAAAATCTTATGCACTAGTAACAATAATTATTACTATATAAACTAGTTGGGTGAGGCTAAATTTTGATGTGAAAGAAACTCTTGTACACTATGAAAAGCTTCAACTGAATTATTTTTCAATTGTTTTTTAAATATTCCTTTATTTTCAAAACTCTTTAAAAACTGCGGTAGTTTGTTGTAGAGTTTCCTACCAATATAACTAGGTTTTTGTTTGAATAATACTATTGTGACTCACCAAGTGATAATCTCCTCGGCTTCTCGATTTATAATCGTGTTCGTCAAGATTTTGTTTTATATCACTTTTTTACATATAATGAAACTTCATACACTTTTAAGCAGAGTACAGTTGGGAGAGCAAGTCTCTTGTACAACGGCCACTTGAATCTAATCTACTTACTGTGAGAGGAAGAGAGGATAAAATACAAGAAAGATAATAGACAAGAGATTAAAAGGAAATGAATTGAAAGAAAGACAAAAAATTCAAGAGAGAGAGAGAGAGAGAGAGAGAGAGAGTGATAGGAGTGAGTGATTGAGGAGAAAATACAAGAAGAGACGTTGAAAGAACTTTCAGGAAGAAAATTTTAAATGAACGTTGTAGTAAACAAAATACAATTATAAATAGACTTTATAATAGATTTGGAATATCATAGACATTATTTTTTAATAAACTCCAGGTGATAGCCGTGAACCGTAGGAGGTATCTGTTCAATCAGATGGAGATATCTCCTGGGCTCTCTTTATAACGGTGACCGATTAGATTGGCCAACAAAAAAGACACTGTTCTCTGCTATAAAATTCCTTCCCGGTGGTTCGGAACCCACCTAAAACTGTAGAACCAGCTCATCAATCACAATCATCCAACTTGGACAGTCTCGATTACCAACGCACAGGTCTCAGACCTATGTGGGCTTCATCCTCGAAAAAAGGTAGGAGGGTTGGTGATTTACTGAAGGCTCATCAAAACTCCCATTTTGTTAACAATCTCTCCAACTGGAACCATCTTCCATTAAATCATGTTAAGTCACGAGCATTCGAGTCTGCTGTTGGATGGGTGAACGAGCAGCTTGATTTCCTCTTTTCCTATTAGATGCAGATATTTTTTATTCTATTAAGGCTGTGCGCAGTGTTTTTGTTTAAATTTTTTTTCGAAGTTTATTGCATTGGACGTTATTAGGGCTTTGAAATGTTATCTGTTGCTGTGAGAAATTTTTTTCCATCAATTATTTTCTGAAATATGGGAGTTCAAAGTTGAAATTTTTCGGTTTTGGGGGGAAATTGACGAGTGATTTTAAGGGGAAAATTGCACCGATGTGTGATTTTACTTTTGGTAAATTTTCTTAACCGTAACTTAAAGACGACTCAAGGAATAAAATTACATATTTTCTACTCTGATCAAGCAATCAACTTTTCCAAAATAATTTTTTTAAATCTGTAAAAAAATTTAGTTCTTCTTAACCAGTAACCGGTAGATGTTATCGGTGGCGTTTGATTGGTCCGATCTAATGTCTATGAATTTGGATAAACTATCAGACGCCTTAGTTTCCGGTAAAATTCCATTTACCGGTAAACGGTCATGAACTCAACCATTGGGAGCTAACCCCTTCACTCTCAATTTTTTTTCGATATTCGCGAAAACTTCCGATCTATTTGTCTTTGTCTTCTAGATTTTTCTTTCATTATTCGACTTATCCGGTACTTAGCTCATAAATAGTTCGATTCTTTCCCTTTCGCGAAATGATTATTACTTCCTTTACATCCGCAATACCCTCTAATTTCCGATTTCCTTTCCAGATTCTCAATAATAAACTATCATCGTTTCTGCTTTTTCTTAGAGAAAAGTGAATGCTAAAGATAATTATTGAAACTTCAGGTAGTATCGACTTCCTTTCCGAACTAAAAAAAAATTTGAATTGGTTTCCCTCAGTCTAAGACAAAGAAAGCAAAATTTGCAATCCTGGAACGTGGTAATCGATACATAAATTTATTGACAAGGATGCAAAAAATAATAATACACAGAAATAAGCAATCAGGGCAGGTCCATAATCCTTAACATCATTGTCAAAAGTGATTGATTGATTGAAAATTGAAATACTGTACCAGAGAAATTTGGCCAAATATATCAATAAGGTGACAATTTACATCCAGTGGTTGAGTTCAAGGGAGCCTTACCGGTAACAGGTAGATGTTAAAGGTGGCGTCTGATTGGTCAATTCCAATTTATCAACTTCGATGAATGTTAATAAACTATCAACGCCTTAGTTTCTGGTAAAACTGGGATAGTTTCTGGGATAATTATTAGTTGGACTCATGTGGGCATCCTCAGCAAAAAAAAAATATTGCTAACATCTTTAATTCATGGTCCTGAATTGAGACTTCCTTGAGGAAAACTTGAAAAACAATGACTGCAAGAGCTTTTAAAGTGTTCCTTGAGTTAACGGAAACCTCAAGGTAAGTTTATACAGGCCTATATACCCTAAATACTTTAAAACTAAATACTGGCCTTTCTTATCAAGAGGGCAATCACGAGTTGAATAGGCTCCTAAACATTTTTCCTGAGGCATCCTTCTCCTCCATATTCACCGTTTTCGTTGTCGCATTCTTCTTCTTCTTCTTCTTCTTCTTCTTCTTCTTCTTCTTCTTCTTCTTCTTCTCCTCCTACTTTTGCCTCTTCTTCTTCTCCTGTTTCTTCTTCTTCTTTTTCCCTTCTTTTCATTTGCATTTTCTTATTTTTTCCTTCTTTTTCTTCTGCTTTTTATTTTTGTTTATCTTCTTTTTCTTCTCATTCTGCCTCTTTCTCTTCTACTTCTGCCAATTCTTCTTCTTTTTATTATTATTTTTCTTCTTCCTCTTCTTCTTCTTCTTCTTCTTTCTCTTTTCCTCCTCTACCTCGGGGGCGATAAGCAGGGCACGCAACGCGTTTACCCTAGAGGGATAATTATTATTAGTGGGACCACGTGATATTTGTTTGTTCTTTGTAAATGGAATGCAGATACATAGGATGAAAGAAAACAAAGGAAATGAAGGGAAGGGGGAAAATACAAGGGCACGAACATGTTCCTCTTTAGAACAATCTTGAACTTCCGGTCGATGATCCAGTTAACAGTTTTTGCCCTCGAAAACAACACAGTTTACACATTTGGGAGTTTACAAGAGTACTGTGCCTTGTGTGGATAGACCTTCACCTTGATCTGATTTCAGGTTAAAATAAAAATTGTTATTTTGAATCTTCGTTGCTTCTATTCAAAGATTTTGAGATTCAGAATTTTTTGTAATACAATCCATATAGATACTTGGCGGCTATGGTGGCGCAGTTGGTTGGAGCGCTTGTCTGTAATTAGATAAGACTGGCTTTGTTTCTTACAGCCTTGGGTTTGAATCTCATTCAGTCATAGATGTTTTTCATCATGCACTCATTCATCTCACTACCCACGCAAAAGTCTTCAAATACATGTGGACATCATCCCCAATTAAAAAAAAAAACATCCATGTAGTTTTAAGGTCCAAAAAAGTTGTTTGGTGTATGGAGAGAGCAAATAGGTCAGATTCGCGTACGCTGCTATTCAAGATACTCTGTGCCGTATTTTTTCATGAAATTTCCTTCAGTGACTATTGACTCGAGGGACTCTCAAAATGTAATGTATTTATTTCAAGAGTTACTCTAGTCATGAGACACTGAAAAAGCGTTATAAATACGGCCGTTTGTCTTCTACGGTAGGGTACTTTTATGTAAAGGGTTCAATAAATTAAACTAATTGTGTACCTTGCTTAATTGTGTATGAAGTACATTATACGTAAAAAAGAGTAATATGAACAAAAATCTTGACGTACTAAAAAACATATTTAAAAAGATCTTGAAATCTTGAAAAAATCTTGACGTACATGATTATAATCCACGAAGACGAGGAGATTAACACTTGGAGAGTCACTATAGTAACTTATTCAAACAAAAATCTAGTTATATTGGTGGGAAACTCTGCAACAAGATACCGCAGTTTTTAAAGAGTGTTGGTTATTTTGAAAAGTTCATAAAATATATAATTAAGAAAATATTCAGCTGATGATAGCTATTTGTGTAACTAGAGTGCAAAATAGCGTTTTTCTGCATCGAGAGAAATAGTTTTTTGAGTGCAGAAACAATACTTTGCGCTTGTATTACACATTAAATTTTTCCTACAGTAATGTATAAAGTAATTTAAACAGAACAAAACAGGACATACATAACCTGACAATTCCTCACATAACCTATCTTCGAATCAAATATATTTCAACAACAACAACAACTACAACAACTATTTCACAGCTGAAGCAGAGTAGCCAACCTATTTTTGAATGCAGAATAGGGAACCTGTGTATTACATGCTCACTATTTTGTGTTGTTAGGTTGCAAATTTGGAGTGCGGAAAAGTACTTTTCCTACAGTGACCCGAAAAAGTGCCTATTTTTGCACTAAATGTAGCACGCAAAATAGTCTAGCACCAGACTATTAATAGTTTCCGCACCAGTGCGGGAAAGTTCTTTTCCTACAGTGACCCGAGAAAGTGCCTATTTTTGCACTAACTGTAGCACGCAAAACAGTCTATTCCTGCACCAGTGCGGGAAAGTAAATTACAGTGCGGGAATGAACTTTTCCGCACTCCAAATTTGCAACCTAACAACACAAAATAGTGAGCATGTAATACGCAGGTTCCCTATTCTGCATTCAAAAATAGGTTGGCTACTCTGCTTCAGCTGCGAAATTGTTGTTGTAGTTGTTGTTGTTGAAATTGATTTGATTCGAAGATAGGTTATGTGAGGAATTGTCAGGTTATGTATGTCCTGTTTTGTTCTCTTTAAATTACTTTATACATTACTGTAGGAAAAATGTAATTTGTAATACACGTGGAAAGTATTGTTTCTGCACTCGAGAAACTTTTTTCACTTGCCTTCAGCTCGTGAAAAAAACTGTTTCTCTCGATGCAGAAAAAACGCTATTTTGCACTCTAGTTACACAAATAGCTATTCCCGCACTGGAATTTACTTTCCCGCACTGGTGCAGGAATAGACTATTTTGCATGCTATAGTTAGTGCAAAAATAGGCACTTTTTCGGGTCACTGTAGGAAAAGCTTTTTATAGTGTCCAAGAGTTACTTCCAGAACAAAATTGAGCTTCATCTCAACTAATTAAAATTTAATTGTGGTAGGGTAGTGTTCCTTTGAGATCGAAATTGAGCCTCACCTCAGTTATTTAAAATTGTAATATTATGGTAACTAGTGAATAAGAACGGCCATATTTTATGTTCTATATAACTTGTATACAGAGTCATCGAATAAGAATACCCTTAATATTTATAAAATATCACTACTCCGACTAGAACGAACATATAGAATTACTTATGATCTTAAATCAAAGTTCAAAGTTGGGAGTTTTTTAAAAACCTTAATAAGTCTTGATATGTGCTCCATTACTTGCACAGCAAACATCTATTTAAATATATTAACGTCTATTTCGCACCACGTACGGTGGAGTATTTCTGGAGTTAAATTTTCCACAGCAGCAGTAATCCTTTCTGTGAGATGCACTACGTCACGAACCTTTTCACCATAAACAATGTTCTTAATGTATCCCCACAAGAAGAGTGAGGTCTGGGCTTCTTGACGGCCAAGAAATTGGGCCACCTCTACAAAACCAACTACTTGGAAACTTGGCATTCAGTGCTTTGCGTACGTTAATTTGGTAATGCGGCGGCGCCCCATCTTGAATTAAAATTAATTTTTAGTCCAACAAAAACTCCCAACCTTCACCTTTGTTTTAAGACCATAAACAATTATTCTATATGTTCGTTCTGTGTGATGATTAATCATAGTGATTTTTTATATATGGGTATTCTTTTACGATGACTCTGTATAACTAATATAATATTGTATATAACTTGTTCATCTACAAGTTACTTGTTCAACTTGATGTATAACTTGTTATTGTATATAACTTGTTTCATACTCCTCAACCGAGATGTAATCTTGAAAAAATATGGTATAAAATTTAAAGGAACAGAATGTCAGAAAAATAATATGATCTTGAAGCAATGAATTTCTACTTCTGCTTGCATATTTGATATAAAACACAACCTGAATTTTCACTCTTCTGCTTTGCTATACTTCTCAGGCAGCTTGCAAATCAGCACCCATAATAATATAATCTTCTATCCATAACGAAAACCGTGTAACTCTGAGAATATTATTATCATAAGAAAAACGGATACTGTAATAGCATAATGCTCAGCATTTTCATACTTTCACGCTCCTCATTGGTTATTCTATTTTTAAACGACAAATGGGCGGGATAAAGAGGTGGTGAAGAAAGGGAAGTAGAATAAGGGGGGAAATAACGAAGAACAAGAAGAAGAAGAAAATGAGAGATGTGGAATAAAAAAGATGAAGAAAAAGAATTCTTCCCATAATTCGATTTACGACCGACAAATGGGCAGGATAGAATGATAAAGAGGAATGGCGAAGAAGGAGAAGAAGAAGAGGGGGGAGAAGAAGAAGAGGGGGGAGAAGAAGAAGAAGAGGGGAAACAAGAAGATGAACAAGAAGAGAAAGAAGACGAAAAACAACAAAAAGGACAAGAACAATAAGTAGATAAAGAGGATGAATAAGAGGAGGAGTATAATTAGTAGTTTGAGTGAAGAAAAAGAAAGAGGAGAAGAAAAAAGCGGAAGAAGAAGACGAAAAAGGAGAAGAAGAAGAAGAAGAAGAAGAAGAAGAAGAAGAAGAAGAAGAAGAAGAAGAAGAAGAAGAAGAAGAAGAAGAAGAAGAAGAAGAAGAAGAAGAAGAAGAAGAAGAAGAAGAAGAAGAAGAAGAAGAAGAAGAAGAAGAAGAAGAAGAAGAAGAAGAAGAAGAAGAAGAAGAAGAAGAAGAAGAAGAAGAAGAAGAAGAAGAAGAAGAAGAAGAAGAAGAAGAAGAAGAAGAAGAAGAAGAAGAAGAAGAAGAAGAAGAAGAAGAAGAAGAAGAAGAAGAAGAAGAAGAAGAAGAAGAAGAAGAAGAAGAAGAAGAAGAAGAAGAAGAAGAAGAAGAAGAAGAAGAAGAAGAAGAAGAAGAAGAAGAAGAAGAAGAAGAAGAAGAAGAAGAAGAAGAAGAAGAAGAAGAAGAAGAAGAAGAAGAAGAAGAAGAAGAAGAAGAAGAAGAAGAAGAAGAAGAAGAAGAAGAAGAAGAAGAAGAAGAAGAAGAAGAAGAAGAAGAAGAAGAAGAAGAAGAAGAAGAAGAAGAAGAAGAAGAAGAAGAAGAAGAAGAAGAAGAAGAAGAAGAAGAAGAAGAAGAAGAAGAAGAAGAAGAAGAAGAAGAAGAAGAAGAAGAAGAAGAAGAAGAAGAAGAAGAAGAAGAAGAAGAAGAAGAAGAAGAAGAAGAAGAAGAAGAAGAAGAAGAATAAAAGGAAGAAGTATATGTGGAAGAAGAAGAAGAAGATGATGAAGAATAAGAAGGAGAATTAGAGGAAAAAGAAGAACGATTAGAGAAAGAAGAAAAAGAAGGAAAAGAAAAAGATGTTGAGGTGGAAGATGGGAAGATGATGAGGAGGTGAAAAAGGAGCAAGGAGGAGGAGGAGGACAAGAAGAAGAAGAAGACGGATATGTGAGGAGGAAGAGGAAGAAGAGGATGAGGAGGACGATGAAGGAGAAGGAAGAGGAGGAGGAGGAGGAGGAGAAGGAGAAAGACGATGAGGAGGAAGATGAAGGAGGAGAAGGAGGAGGGGCAGGTGGGGAAGGAGGAGGAGGATGAGGACGAGGAGGAGAAAAGAAGGAGGATGTGGAGGAAGATGAAGGAGGAGTAGAAGGAGATGATGAAGAGAAATAAAAAATATAAGAAGAAAAACTAGATGAATAAGAAACAAAAAAAAAAAGGTAAATCACGCGTGTCAAAATAAATCAAACTATGAAACCTTATTTCAAGTGCAAAAAGAAGGCATGAAATTGACATAGATATATGCGTATAAACATAGACATAATATGGTACAGTATCGGTAGCCTTGGGCGCCAAAAAATGACGTGAAGGTTAGACATTTTCGCGGGCTTTTTAGTGGTGACGATATTATTATTGAAAAGGCAGTGGGTGACTCAGCATTATAATATGGTTGATGTTACACTTTCGAATATCCTAACAAATGAGAGTTGTTTGGAAAGGAGCAAATGCAATGGAAGGCAATCTGTCTATTCCATCAGTGGGATGGGCATTTGCTCTGATGGATGTCACTCTCGATTCAAATGTGAGAAGTATTTTCCGTGTGTCATGCCCTGTGATGAGAATTCGTGATGTAGATCATTACTAGGAAATCTTTCATTTTAGGAACCTAGATCAAGTGGGCTTAGCATAATGGTTGAACAACCGAAACTAGTATCTCACTGTTTTCAATAAATGTCGTTGTGACAACTTCAAGTCGTATTGTTCATTATGGATATCTTCCATAATGTTACGGGTTCTATTAGCTAAAATAAGGCTGGCAACACTAAAGTTCACACTTGACCTTTATTAACACAAATTAGTCTATTTACACACACTAATTGCAAGTTCAATAAAGAAAAACAAATCAACAAATGACAAGCTAATACTTATTTTCAGTAATTATTTACAAGATTTAATGAATAATTAATTACAGGCTGATCAATAACGAAAGAAACTAGAGTCCAATAAACTGTACAATAATGTAGAAAGAAATGATAAAAAGAGCAACTAATCACTTACAAGAAACAGTCCAATTCGTTATTTGACAGTCCCAAATAATATCACTTAACACAACATCTTTAAACTATTAGTAAGCTGCATAAACATTAAACACTTGTCTCTGTACTTGACACTGTCTAAAGACTGAATAAAGCACTGTTTGCTCCACTGGCACTGGATTGTTTCTCTCACGAGATCTGTAATACAATCTGTCACACAGGTTTGTAAACATAACTGTCACGCAAGCTTTTGTAAAACTGACTGTCTGATTCATGTGGACTCCTTTATATAGCTGTTGTAGTTGTGTAATTCCAAGAATTGAAATCACTAGATGCATCGAGAAGGCCACGGAATGCTTGGAATATAGACCTCGATTGTTCAGGAAGAATGTAGAAATCTCAAGAAATCAATTGAGTGAGAAAGTTGCAGACTTGAATAATAAGAGTGACAAAGACATGTGAAAAGCAAGAGAACGCATATTGCGTTTCAAGTCACGTACGATCATGAATGGAATGATCTATTTAGAATAATGTAGTTCTATGTGCGTAAATAACTGCTTTGTTTGCTTTCGTAACAATAATATCACCTTCGCCACTACAAAGGAAATAAAATAGGCCCTAAACGTTATTAAATGTGAACAATGCTCCTTTTCCTCCTATTCTTTGTATTTTTCCAGAGTTACTAATGCCTTTAAAGTAATAGAAAATCTGATGGAAAGATAAATTTGAGGGGAAAAGAAAGCAAACGCAGCCAATAGACCATAACCATGATGTTGGAAAAACAAATATTGACTTCTGGTCACTTCGATTGACTTACGTAATACTCAGCAGCCAAAACGGAAGTAATCCTCAGTTCTTTTCCTCCTTCTTTTCTTCTCTTTCATCTTCCTTTTATCCTCAATTTTTTTCTCTTTTGTTGCTATTCTCCTCCATCTTTTTCACCCCGTCATTATATTTCTCTACCTCTTTGTTATATTTTCATTTTTTCTTTTCAACATTTTCTTTTCTACCTTTCTTATATTGCCCATCTCTTCGTATTGCATCTTGCATGAGAAGAACACACACGATTAGCCTATATTGTATGAGATGAAAACTAACATAAGCATAATGCTTGTGCGCTAGCAGAGTTTTTTTTTTTTTTTTTAGGATGAAGCCCACATAGGTCTGACACCTGTGCGTGGGTAATGAGTTCAATGATGGTGATTGATGAGTTGGACCTACAGTTTTAGGTGGGTTCAGAACCACCGGGAAGTTATTTTACAGCAGAGAACAGTGTCTTTTTTGCTGGCAAATCTAATCGGTCACCGTTACAAACAGGACCTACGAGAACGCAGCTTATCTCTATCTGATTGTACAGATACCTGCTACGCCTCGCGGATATCACTTCCCTAAAAAGTTGTCAAAGGTGTCTTTATATTTATATTTATGTTGTGTGAAAGAACGAGCAGCTCTTGATGTTCTGAATTGTAGGTGGATGACTTTTTAATGGAATTTGGAAAGGCAGAAATATACTTTGTGAGTCCGTAGAATGAAAAGAAGTCAGTAAAGTACAATAAAAATTCTAGATTCTAGGAGAATGAGAAAGAAAAAAGAAGAACAGTAAACTATTTAAAACATGATAAATTACAGTCAAAAAAGTACAAGAAAAATCTAGATAAAGGAAGAAAATTCTAGATTCTAGGAGAGTGAGAAAGAAAAAAGAACAGTAAACTAATTATTACAGGATAAATTACAGTCAAAAAAGTACAAAAAAATCTAGATTGAAAAAGAAAATTCTAGATTCTAGGAGATTGAGAAAGAAAAAACAAGAAGAGTAAACTAATTATTACAGGATAAAATTTAATATATCTGTTACATCACAGAAAATCTTAGTAATTCTTCATTTTCTAACTTATTCTTTCTTTTTCTTCTTCATCTACTTCCGTGCTATTCACCATCCTTCTCTATTTATTAAAATAGTAAAAGAAGAAAGGAGTTAGGGTGTTTGCTAAACATATTATTACAGGATAGATTTTATTATATCTGTTACGTCACATAAAACCTGAGTGATTCTTCATTCTCTAACTTTTTCTTTCTTTTTTCTCCTGTACTTTCATGCTATTTACCATCCTTTTCTATTTATTAAAACAATAACAAAAGGGAGGAGTTAGGGTGTTTGCACAATACACATTTGAGAATCCAATACTCTTGATGATAAATAATCACCATCACAAAATCAAACACATGCTGTTGTATGGTGTATGTCAGATTGAAGCGGCGTGAATACCACTATTTAATAACATGTGCATGATTTTATGATGGTGTTGAACATCGAATAGTTTTTTTTTTTTTGTTGATTATGTCTTGGAGACTCTAGTTAAGGAGTATAAGACAAGTCAGATCAACAATTATACACTAGATATCATAATTACTAAAAATCAATTAGTTGAAGTGAGGCTTAATTTTGATGTGAAAGGAACTCTTGTACACTATAAAAAGCTTCAACTAAATATTTTTTCAATTGCTGTTCAAATATTTCTATATTTTGAAGACTTTAAAAACTGCGGTAGCTTGTTGTAGTTTCCTACCAATTTTTCTTGGTTTTTGTTTGAATGAGCTACTATTGTGACTCACCAAGTGATAATCTCCTCGGCTTCTTGTATTATAATCGTGTACATCAAGATTTTGGTTAATATCACTTTTTTTACATATAAAGTAGCTTCATACACATTTAAGCAGGGTACAGTTAGGAGACCAAGTATCTTGAACAACGGCCTACATGAATCTAATCTATTTACTGTTTCCATACACCTAAAAGCTTTCTTTTGGATATTAAACTCCCTATCAAGGTTTTGTTTTGATGAATTAAATAACATTTTCAAACACCAAAACAATTTTTAATTGTGTCTATAGTAAGGAAATAAGGATCATTTTTAGGTGTTATTACCCCATACTAAGATAGCATACCTGATATGTTACATTAAAATACCATGGTAAGCTGTAAAAAGTAACTTTATCGTTTAATCTAGCAAGCTGTCGCAGGACAAATACCCCAAATGAAATTTCACAACTATTTTCTCAATGTATGGAGCAAACGTCAAACGTCAAATGGTCAAACGTCTATCCAACAAACTTCTAGAAATGCAATATTTTCTTCCTGCTCTAGTTGTTTATCGTTTACAAACACGTTTATATCCCTATCTCCATTTAAACTATGTTTGTTTTTGAATCGAAGGTATTGGCATTTTTTACTATTTTTTGTTAATTTAAACTGATTTAAGAATTGTACAATGGACTGCACACCTATATGGGCACTTATTTCTAAATTCATCTCATGGAATCGCAGAAAATGAATGATGTATCGTCTGCAAATAAGAGGGCTCTACTACTAATTAATTCTTTAGGTAAATGGTTGACATACAACAAAAAAAGCAATGGACCTAGTATTGGACCCTGAGGCACTCCAGCTTGGACCTCAATTTATTAGATTTGTTCTTTACTACACTATTCCCAACTACTGTAGCTAGTATACAGTAATTTTAAACACTCTTAAACTCTCCAGTGAAAGTGTAATGACGTCTGACAGCTTTTTGACGTCACTGACAAAGATATTTATTCCGAAATTATGGTCTTCTGATCAGTACAGAGGAGTAGCCGACGTTGTTTCGGACTATTAACTCTCGGTAGTACGACTGACTCTTCCGCAGTGTCCGACAGTAACAAAATCGATTAGTGTTCAAGATGAGAAAAACAGACACTTCTTCCTGACTACAAAACACCGGAATCAATATTGTGTAAGAGCAGAAGCTTACTTGTGCGTAGGTGTATAAAGAGAATGTATTCCTCCCGAAATTTTCAAACACCAAAAAATGTTTTTATTGTGTCTATAGTAAGAAAGTAAGAATCATTTTTAGGAGGTATTACCACTCAAGAATTTCTTAGTTGATAACCACCAAATTTCTGGTACGCCCCTGAAGACCTTAGATACAATAATTATTTTAAATTGTAGAAATATCCCGATTTTTGGTTACATATTTTACTCTGACATTCAGAACAATTTCAAGTTAATAAGAAATACATTTTTTCTTGCATAAGGCGGAACATGTTTCCGGATGATCTCGCTTGTCTCTTTTCAGCTCTGCCATTCAAATAATAAGCCAGATTAATGAATAATTCACTAGAGTCTGAATAGTATAGATATCTGTATCGAGTCGCGTGAACCGATTTCTTTCAAATTTGGCATCATGATTGTTCACTAAAAGGGAAGCGCAGTGATGTTCGATGTATGTGTAAGGATTTTCGAAATTTTGTTGCATTTAAAGCATAATATATAAGGAAAAAAGAGGAGAGGCCTTCTTCGATAGGAACATAAATATGTTTTTCAAAATAAGCTTCATATTCCATCATATAATTATGCATTTTGAATCAGATCCATAGATAGCCCTGGGGCCGTAACATCTGGTTGAGCCTTATTCATATTCGTTTGTTTCATTTTTAATATTTTAGTTAAGTATAATAAAAAGTTATAAGTAAGTAAATTATATACAAATTTAATCAATATTTATATAAATAAAATTAGAGTTTTGTCTGTACATTTATCAGAATTAAATATTTTTTGGTTATTTTTACGTTTTATACATTAAAGAAGCCGAAAAAAGTCTTATCTCAATTTCTGTCTGTCACGGCCCCGAAGGCATTTTACGCGGCCTTCTCCTAAAAATCGAGAGCATCGATCGGAATTTAAGTTATTTAACAGTATTGAAAACTATTTTGACAATGTCTTTAGCTATAAAAAATTCAACAGAATAATAAACATTCAAAAACCAAGTATTGAGCGATTTTGGATACATTTCTTCTAAGTTTTATTACCACGTTTTATTACCGAGAGCATCGATAGGGATTTAAGTTATTTAACAATATTGAAATTTTCAGGCACAATGTAGGATAGTCCCGAGATGGTTCCTGTGAAGGTTGGGAGTTCAAAAGTCCTCGCTGAAGGACACAAAAAGGAGAAATCTATCCTTAAAGGAACAGCTGAAAGAAATCAGCTGTTTTTAATCATATGGTGGGCTCTTTGCGGCGTTATTTACGCTGTCTGCAGACTTGTCGAAGCATTGCAGTCATGTAGGAAACATATGACTGGTGAATCAAAGCTCAGCTTATGTTTCATCCATTATTTCTTTGGTGAAAAAAAACAAAACTTCTCATTTCAATTTATCCAAACAAAAATTAACATTTTAGGAAGGTGCGGTTTGTGCTAGGCTCTTGGGAATTCGCCAGGTAGCACTATTATAACTAAAATACCGTTGCAACGCATGGGTAAACCTCTAGTTGTTTTATAAACTCATTCATCACACATCTGAAATCAAATTTTTTGTGCAATCAGCTGTCTCGCAAATAGAAAACACAGCCTTGTTGATGCGATACAGACTACGCTAATTGAATCAAGGGTTAGGTCTGATGATTGCATTTAATTTTGTAAAGGTGATTATCTTTGAGTGCAATGAGTATGTTCCTCTGTGCAAGCACCCTTATTCTTGGGCGTGAGGTCTACTGTTCACAGAACTACTAGTATTAGTTTAGTCTAAATAGTAAATGTAAAGCAAAAATCAGTTAAATTTCAACTATAATTTGTATGAAATCAATATTTTCAGACATGGAATCAGAAATATATGAAGAAGACAGGAAAATACAAGTATCGCGGAATTTTCATAAGTGCGTCGAAATTTGAGTTTTGTTGTTCCATTTTTTTTAAAAATAATCGATGAGAAAAAGTTTCTACAAGACAATAAAGAACATTTGAAATCAGTAAGAAGGTTTCTTTAACAAATTAGAAGAAAATGAGAAATCAATTCCTGGATTTCTTGTTCCATGAACTGCGTTGTTAATATTAACTTTTTATGTGAATTCAACGACTTGCAAATATTCATTAAAAATAAATAAAATTTACTTACTCTGTAGGCCAAGCGCTAAGATTCGAAAGATTTGAAATCAGTAAGAAGGTTTCTTTAACAAATTAGAAGAAAGTGAGAAATCAATTTAGATTAGAGTAGGCTGTATTGTCTATGGTTCAACTAATTTAGCATTGATGGAGAACTATTTGGATTAGAGAATATCATTATCTCTCGTTTTGGATACGGATTAAGAACAAAACTATCTCTTCCCATTCCATCCATTCATGTTCTTGGCCTAGCTGAACAGAAAAAAAGTAATGATGAAACAACTAGAACGCAAAAAATAAAAACAAATTCAAATAGAACAACTTGAACGCTAACCTGTCTACAGTTAGACATGATGTGTCTACGGCGTAGACAAATTAGACAGGTCTAAAAATCTAGCGATGTTTGACACAGTTGCAAGGATGTCTCGCTAATGTTGAGACAGATCACGCAATTCTGCAACAGAGTTGAGGCGAATAAAAACAAAAGAAGAACAGCAACTGGAATTGGGTCTTTTGGATGAAGAAGAAGAAGAAGATAAAGAGAAAATAATAGAATAATAATGGATGTGAGGTAGGAAGGTGCCTAGCTGAATTGTTTTATGTAGAAGTGGAACAATGAACTTCATAAATTTTAGTTACTGTTTTTCTTTGAAATGAATACAGGAGCTAATGACCGAAAATTTTATAATTGCCGTTTGTTATCAACAGAAATTTACGTTTGAGATTGGCAATGGTTTAGCATTCGAAAGTAGCATCTCACGGTTTTCAATAAATGTGGTTGTGACAACGACAAGTCCTATTATTCATTATGGATATATTCCACAACAGAGGCGGCTTCCCCATTTGGGCGCTCGGACGACGCCCTCCCAGATAAATAATAAAAGTAAAAATTTAATTTAATATAAAAATGAGCATTATAATATTCTGTGATGAATACTCTTTTCTATGCAGTCTAAATATTATTTCATCCATAAGTGAATGAATGAAGACTTGTGCGTGGGTAATGAGGTGAATGATTACACATAGATGCCAGATGGAGGAGCGGGATTCGAACCCACGACCGCTTAAACGACAGCAAGCTGAAGTTGTGCGACACCCCAACCAACTGCCCTAAGCAGCCCGCCAAGACTGAATAAGTTGATAGCTCATGGCTCGGGTGAATTGGATTCCGTCCAACTACATGGTCTTACTACATGAATGTCTAAATCGTTTTATAAAGCTAATCCCTTAATAATTCCATTATACACTAGATTTCAATCGGATTAATTGAATGCATTATTTGGGGAATGTTTTGTTAGAGAATTCCTCTACTTGTGTTTGTGGTCTTTATATAAAATTTGTTCTCTTGAGCTCCTAATACATGAATGTCTAAATCGTATTATAAAGCTGATTCCGTAATAATTAACACACTAGATTTGAATCGGATTAATAATTGAGTGCATAATTTGGGGAATGTTTTGTTTGAGAATTTTTCTACTTGTTTATTTGGTCTTCATGAAATTCGTCTCTTGAGGTCTTACTACATGTCTAAATCGTTTTATAAAGCTAATCCCGTAATAATTCCATTATACACTAGATTTCAATCGGATTAATTGAGTGCATTATTTGGGGAATGTTTTGTCTGAGAATTCCTCTACTTCTGTTGGTGGTCTTTATATAAAATTTGGTCACTTGAGGTCCTACTACATGAATGTCTAAACCGTATTATAAAGCTAATTCCGTAATAATTCCATTATACACTAGATTTGATCCACAATATCACCTTCGCCACACCACTATAATGATAGCTTTTTATCATAGTTGAAAATCCAAGGCAACTAGTGGGCTTATCTTGTTTTGGCCTTCAGCGTAGACCTTCAATGAAGATCAGCGTAACTTGGTGTCATCATCATTCTCGTCAACATTTTGATGCACTTTAGTGCATTTCTTGGTTGACCTTGACTGCATTTCAGTGAGCTTCAATTTTTTAAATTTTAAAATGTTGTAATTTTAGTCTACTTGTGTTTTGTTTTTGTTTGTTTCTTTTTATGTGTTCACGGTTTTTGGTTCTTGATTAAGACACATATTTTTGATAGTTGCTCCTCCCACCAGTGGGCGTGACTTGTTATGGCCCTCAGTCAATCACAGACCTTCAATGAAGGTCAGCCTATCATAGGCACTTTCTCCCTCAGCCTATAGTATCATTCTGTGTTTAGTATATATCAAGCTACTCTGTACTTTTGTTTTAGTTTGTCTGAGATTGATAATGGTGTAACAACCGAAACTATTTTCAATAAATGTGGCTGTGACAACTTCAATTCTTATTATCCATTATAGATGTCTATCACAATATTACCTTCGTCACTATAATGATAGGTTTTTATCGTAGGGGGAAATCCAATGCAAATCTTGGGTGCGCTACGATCTACAAAAGACATATACGAGTGACTGAATCAGTATTTCTTTTGGAGATTAGGCCACGTCGACTGACTCATCCATCACGATTCATTAAGATACTATTTAGACCTATCGAGGATTTGTTCCTCTTCAAGTACAATACCGGTACTTCTATAAGGAAATGGAAAATGTGTGACAGAATAATTTCCCACAGATGTCATCATATTCTCGTGAAGATGAACGATAACTAAACGCGCACTCCATCTATACTCGATGATGACCTCGTTTTTTTAATTCATAAAAATACAATAACTGTGTTTTCATTTCTGTAACACAAAGCTACTGTTATACAAAGAAAGCCACCACTATTACTATAAACTCCAAATATACTATATATACATCAGAAGTTCAAGCAGCGTTTCTATGGTAACGTATTTCGTGGCATAACTAATGAAACTAATTAAAAGGACACGCTGTTGAATCCGCTATCTTTGTGGCTTGCTCAATATGGACAGTGCATGTCAGTTTGCAGGCTGCTAAGAATATTGTTCCAAAGGTTCAGTAGAGAATTTTTTTAAAGTTCTTCAAGTAGGATCGTTTGAATCCTAGGAAAAACTTGAAAAAAGTGTATTGTGCTTTTTTACGGTGCAGAAATGTTGACTAAGGGTGCTTTTACAGTGGAGCATCAATGCTCGATCATAATTACCCCTCCTTTATAGAACAAATGCTGTGGAATGACAATTAGCGTGAATACCACCGTTTGAAAGCTTGTGTTTCATTTTGTTATGGTTATAATATTTTCCAAAATTGGATGCACCACCGTGAAAGCACCATGAGATTTTTTTTGTAGATTACGTCTTGGAGACTCCAGTTGAGAAGTATAAGACAAGTCAGATCAACAATTTTCTATATTATTCTATGTTTCCTCCAAGTGTTTTAATTCTATTATTCATTTTTTTTTATTACATCAATTCATGGCATCTTTGTTGGATCCTATGATGCTCCTGTATGCGGACATAATTTCACAATGAAATTATTTGCATACAGTATTATTTCTGCAGATATTTTTTATTTTTTGTAACATTTTATTTCTTTTACATGATAGTTAAGTTGATTCAAGTATTTTTTTTCTTTGTAACTTCTTGGTTTCTCTCCTAATAATTGATTGTTTTATAATGATTATTATTTTCTATCATGTATAATTTTTTTCCTGTGCATTTTTTTTTATTTCGCTTGTTTGTATTTGCGGAAATAAAGATTATTATTATATATATAAAAATGAATGTCTGTCTGTATGTATGTTCCCTATAGACTTCAAAACTACTTGACAGATCGGCATGAAACTTTGGGAATATGTTGTGTGAATATTGGGGATGGTTTCTGACCGTAAATTTTAATAGGGGGGCTAATAATTATCATTAATTAATCAATTTTACAGACCTAACCTACTGAACTTGCCGGCCAAGCAGCTTAAAGGTACAGCTGATAGAAGTCAACAGTTTTTAATCATATGGCAGGCCACTTAGCGGCGTTATTTACGCTGTCTGGAACTCAAAGACTTTGCATGTAGGATACTGTTCAGTCGGAGCCTTGCAGTATGTAGGAAACATATGACTGGGTATGATGAAATGTAATTATGCCGGGTTGATGACATTTGTTAACCAATGCAGCTAGAAATTTGAAATGTATTCTCAGTAGGAGTTGGCGAATAATAAAATAAAAAACCTAGCTTCTACCCTAATAGTCGTGGGAGGTTTAAATTTGTAATGTTCATTGAGAGGTGGTGAGTAAGGTCTTACTGTGTAAGAAAACAACGAAGGAGGCCTCTCTGATCAGCTGGAAGAGCTCTAGGACTAGCTTCTTCCCTAATAGTACTAGAAGGTTCAAATTTGAAATCAAGCATTTTTATGAGAACGCAGCAACGCGCGTCGGGCCAGCTAGTATTATTTATACAATCTTATTCGAGGGAAGTGATAGCCGAGTGCCGTAGCAGGTATCTGTTCAATCAGATAGATAAGCAACGCTGGTAGTGCCCTCTTTGTAAGGGTGACCGAATGGATTGACCAGTGAAAAATACTTTGTTATCAGCTGTAAAACTACTTCCTGTTGGTTCGGAACCCACCTAAAATTGTAGGTCCACCATGTTTTCAATAACATGGCTCAAGCGAAGAAGTGGAATACCCGTAAGGGTCTCTCTAACAATAAAAGCCCTAATTAAGATAATATATGATAATATAGAAATAGGACCTAGTGAACCCAAGGAAAAACTAAAAAAAGTATGTTGTGTTCTTGTATAGGGGAGCGATAGCCGTGAGCCGTAGCAAGTATCTGTTCAATCAGATAGATAGCCTAAGCTTAATAGGACCTCATTTACTTATAAATTTTGATAGCGTACTTTTTTTTATTTGTAGATTACGTCTTGGAGACTCCAATTAGGAATATAAGACAAGTCAGATCAACAATTATACTCTTATACACTAGTTACCATAATTATTACTATATCAATTAGTTGGGGTGAGGCTTAATTTTGATTTGAAAGGAACTCTTGTACACTATGAAAAGATTTGTTAACTAAATATTTTTTCAATTGTTTTTTAAACATTACTTTATTTTCAATACTCTTTGAAAGCTTATTGTAGAGTTTCCTACCAATATAACTAGGTTTTTGTTTGAAAAAGCTACTATATTGTGGCTCACCAAGTGATATTCTCCTCGGCTTCTTGTATTTTAATCATGTACGTCAAGATTTTGGTTAATATTATTCGTTTTTACATTATAAAGTAGCTTCATACACATATAAGCAGGGTACAGTTAGAAGTCCAAGTCTCTTGAACAACGGCCTACATAAATCTAATCTATTTACTCTTTCTATACACCTAACCGCTTTCTTTTGGATCTTAAACACCCTATTAAGGTTTTGTTTTGATGAATTACCCCGTACTAAGATAGCATATCTAATATGTGACAGTAAGAGCTCATGGTAAGCTGTAAAAAGTAACTTTTTGTCATTCAATCTAGCAAGCTGTCGTAGGACAAATACCCCAGATGAAATTTTACAACATATTTTCTCAATGTATGGAGTAGCTTGTACTTGATCGGTGGAGCTTGAAAAACTCGATGTTAATCAACACAGCAACACTCTTGTATGACAGATTGGAGAGTGTGAATGCCACCATTCTACAGCATGTGTTTGATTTTGCGATGGTCATTATGATTCAGTATAAAATGCTCCACCGTATAAGTACCCTGTGAGTCGGCTTGTAGTATCAAGTTAGCTTGCAAACTAGCCCAATGTATCTGACACCAATTAATAGTGGTTAACGCGTAAGGGTGTACCCGTTGTAACAAACATAAAATAATACAACTTTTTTGAAGATAGCATCTCGAAGGCTCCGGTCATGGAGTAAAAGACAAGTCAAGTCATCTCAACAATTATATACAATATTATCAATCTTATTCACTAGTTACTTCAATTACAATTTCAATTAGTTGAGGTGTGGCTCAATTGTGAACAAAAAGTAACTCTTGTACGCCGTTAAAAGCTTTATGACCTAAATATTTTCTCAATTGTTTTTTAAATACTTCAATATCTCCCTTTAGAAACTGCGGTAGCTTACCGTAAAATTTGCTACCAATATAAGTAGGTGTTTGTTGGAATAAGCTTCTGTGACTCATCAAGTGGCTAATCTCCCCGGCTTCGTGTATTATTATCAATGAATATTTTATTATACTAGTAGTTTATGCAACGATTTTATTTTGACCCTTATTAAAGCACGAGTTAGATGTAAGTTATAAATATCTCACGAGTGCTTTAATGGCCAAATAAAATCGTTGCATACACTATTTTATCTACGACCACTAGTATACATTTAATTAAAACAATTTCATTTTACCTGTGACTGTCAGAGATACCTAACCTCTCATCTCAAATACAAGAAGTTATAGTAGATTGTTAGGTTAGCAGTTTGATCAAATCAGCTGATAGTTTCACAATATTGAATTACGATATTGATTCCATCAAAAATGCTTCTGATTGGTCCAGAACCCGTGTTATAATGTAGAACCTGTACTATAATGAGCTCTTTATACAACGGGTTTCAAAAAGCATTTCGAAAAGACAGCTGTTTTGGCATCAATTGTGAAACTGTAATGTATACATTATGACATGGTCGTAGATAAAATACTTATTAATATAACTTATCGATACCTTATTGAAAAATGATTGTCAAAAATGATTCTTTATTTATTTTGCTGAACAAGTAGGTCTCTGGAGGACCCAGGGCGAGAAGTGAATACGAGGGGTCTCTTTCCACAAGTGGCCTTTTTAAAGTTTTTTTGGGCGCCCTGATGCAAAATATAAATTCAAAGTCCTTTTTGACAAGAGTGTGGCTTTCTTCAAGTTTTTCTTGGTGTCGGAGCTCTTTGTTGCAATTATGAGCCCTTTGGGGGCCCTATACGGTCTAGGAACGCAGGGTAGGGTCTCAGCAATCCAACAGGCCGTGCTCAAGCTTAAAATATCTTAATTTTAAACAAAATAAACCTTATCAGACAACATTAATCACTAGTAGGATATAACATGACGCAACTCCAAGATAAAAATAATTTATAGAACACCTACAACATTGCAACAAATCCATTGTTCGTCTCCAGCCTGCCACTCGGAATGTACAACATCATGTTGTCAGTCTATTACAACATGACATGGTGTTAGCTACTGCACTAAACTCGCCAGATTTAGGTTTGCTTCTTCTTAAAACCGGACGGATATTGCTTTCCTGTGCAAACCGTTGCATGTAGAGGAAGTGTGGAATTCTCGAATATCACTCTCTGAACATCTTAGTTGTTGTGAATTGGTTGCAGACTTGTAGATATCATGAAAATGTTCTTAACATAAACATCAACATAATTTGAATGATGTTTGGTTTCGGGTGACGGAAAAAACCAACATCCCAGCTGTTGAATGCGCTGATTCAGTTGACGTACTAGGAGTATTTTTTATGACAGATTGACTTGGACCTCACATGTTGATAGAACAGTGACGTAGATAGAGGGTTGGGGGTGGGGGTGGGTGAACAATGATGTAATGGAGAGGGGTAGGCTCCAGGCAATATTATATTGTAGTGAGAATTGAGAGAAAGAAGTCGTTCTCGGTGTTATCTGCTTTGTAAATGTTTACTTCTAAGCAATTAATTACTCTGCTTTTGACACTCTTATGGTGTCTACTTTTTACTTTGTAGAATGTTCTAGTTGTTTGATTAGACATTAATGGAATCTTATCGAATATTGTGGAAAGTGCGAGTTTCCTTATTTATTTATTTATTTAGAAGATGATAGAAAAATCCAGAGATATTTCAATTATGGAAAATTATATAAACAGAGGGAGACTTTTGTAAATTAGTTCAGTCTTGTTTGAAATTCGTCGTGATAAACAAGTTGTGTCAGTTCTATATATTGTGCCTATATAGTGATAATTCTTTCTCTGTACCTATAGTGATAATTCTTTTTCATATTTAATTAAGTAGTGAACTACTAAATAGTTTTTATTGTATTACGGACTAGTGCTACGTAAGTTAATTGTTCTTTTTCGACGTTTCTTTTTTAATATTATTGGACAGTTTATTGTTCAGTTATTATTTAATATTAGATCGGCTTTTTAACATTTAGTGATTGATTTTTGTACAGTTTATTGAAATCTCTTTATTAGTTGAACAATATCGATTTATCTGTTTTCAATTGCTTATTTTTATGTAAGACATTACTGATCAGTGAGTGTTGTGATTATTAGTGTAAATAAAGTGCAAGTGATAAATTTAAGTGTTGCCAGCGTTATTTTAGACATAGAACCCGTAACAATATTTCTATTCTATTCTACCATGTGAAAATGTTCTGAACATAGACATCAACATAATTTGAATGATGTTTGGTTTCGGGTGATGGAAGAAACCAACATCCCAGCTGTTGAATTGCTCTGATTCAGTTGACGTCCTAGAAGTAAAAATTTGCATGACAGGCTGATTGGTGGACTTTACACGTTGATAGAACAGTGATGTAACTACAGGGGGGGGAGGGGTGACCAATTGTGTAATGAAGAGGGGTAGGCTTCAGGCACTATTTAGTATACACCAGGAGTACTCTCACAGTAAATAGTTCAATAATATAATGTATACTGTATCCCAAAGGGTGATTAGGGGTTGCTCCCCTGAAAACTTTTTTAAGTAATCCTTTTAAATCATATTTTAAGCGATTCTAGACACGAATTCACCCATTTTAGCATTATTCTAACCCAAACTGTGAGTCATAATATCATCTGTTTTTTAATAGATAAGTGTCTGAATACATAAGTAATTACATAACAATAATTGAGGAAGCTTATGAAATAAAAAGAAAAGAATATCCTATACATAGCCTAATAATAAGAAAATTTTTAAGCATATAAAAAAAGAATATAGTGATAATAGTAAACTAGGAAAAAAATAGTGTATTATGGTATAGTGATAATGATAAAGTGGGAAAAAAACACGAACTGTAAACACAGAAACACAAAAATGTAACTAAATGTATATGAGCACCTTAGCAGCTTAAGAAACAATTTCAGGAGACTACTTTTACAATATTTAGTTGGTACATACTTGATCAATGATCCGTATGTACTCTTAATACCAGCCATTAGGCTGTGAAGTAGGCAATAATAATAATAATAAAAGTGGGCAAACAAGAAGAAGTCCAAAAAATGAACCATCTTCACTCAGCGTCTTCCACTTTGGGAGCTTCACGTCTAATAATAATAATAGTAATAATAATAATAATAATAATATGTGGTAAAATGACTTTGTAATGACAAGAGGAAAGATAATAAAATAAAGATAATAAAAGATTCAAAGCTAGGGACAATCAATAAGACAATTAACTCTTATGGAAATGCATCTAGTCTAGTCAGTTGTATTAAATACAACTGTTTGGATTGTCTTTTCAATGAATTCAGTTTCACGTTGGTACATTGATTTTTCAAATATTTTTATTTACCAATGAAATGCGCTCAAATATATTTATTCTATGTATAATTTATTGCATTTTTTTGTACAAACAAATGTTTAAAAAATTGTTTTGATTTTTTATTCAAGATTATATTGGACGTTGATTAAAACATTTTCCCCATTGAAGTACAGCTAAGACCAAAAATGATTTTATGTTTTTGAATGAATTTATCGAATCATTATAAGATATTTTTTTCTCCAAAAATGGAATGTATGACATATTTTTTAATGAATAAAATAATAAATGAATAAATAATATGCAATTTAATCTAGTAATTAAACTTACTCCTTTGACCGTGGTAATTAAATTCTGAATTTGACTATTATTCATTATTTTATATAGATTTATATCAATAATTCATCTAGATTATTAGTGTTTATTTCCATTATACTTCTTAGTTAATATCCTTGAATTGTCATTGTACTTTAAAGTGAAATTCCTTGTGAAAAAACCTAACATTCGGATTTCTTCAGTGTTGAAAATTTGTAAATAGGGCAGTTGTGAGCGATGGCTTCATATTTGCTTCATTGATAAATGAATAATTATATTTCTAAAACACACAGAATAGTTCTTTAACATACATCCTAGTTTGAAATTCAATTTATTTGTACAATACATAATCAATACACAATAGTTAATAGTAAATAGTTAATAGTAGTTTTGTTAAAAAAAAAGAATTCATCTATCTTGAGCTATATACTTAACCGTCTAATATTACATTTGATTTGTTTTGGAATGTAGCATTGAAATTCTAGGTTTTATGAATTGTACATCGAAGGTTCCAAGTCGCGTGTTGCTAAAAAGTATGGAATTCAATTGTTTGAAGCCATGTCAGTGTGTGCTTGTGTGTGAACGCCCCACACACTTAGCATGCATTGTAGTATCAACTATTAAAATCACCTTTCTCCAGTTTGTTGCCGCTTATTATATTATGCAGCGGTGAAAGGCCATGTCCCCTTTTATTTGACTCATTGTTTAAGCAAAAAACTTTCAATGGAAAAGTTTTAGCTAAACTTGCGTCCAAAATTAGTAATTATTTTTCTAGTTGAGTGAACACAATTGAAAAGTCATTGAACGTGTGAGTATGAGTTTGATAACACAAA
The DNA here is from genome assembly GCA_948455865.1 of Conomelus anceps. Taxonomy (NCBI): domain Eukaryota; kingdom Metazoa; phylum Arthropoda; class Insecta; order Hemiptera; family Delphacidae; genus Conomelus; species Conomelus anceps. Next base: position 5,769,270 of record OX418216.1, on the reverse strand, counting down.
AAAAATTGTTAATGAAAGTGATGATGATGCGATTGATATAATGGGAATTAATTTCTGTTTACATTCACATGAGCGAAGGATGAGTAGAAAAACAAAAAGAAGGAAAATGTGAGTAATATGAGAGAGAAAAAGACAAAGAAAACGAAGGAGATGAAGTGATTGATATATGTGGATAATCTCTAATTATATTTTGATGTAGCCTAACACCTCAAAGCTTAATCTCATTAACTTTAATGCAGAAACAGGTGCAAGAGACACCTACGGCCGAAATCGGCTATAGCACTATACATACATACACAATTGTTTAAGCCTTCAAAGCATTATTGCATTTGCATTCAACTAATTTTAATTAATTTATAATCATTCTGGATGTTTCAGGCTTACCAACTTAGATGATGCCAATGTCTGGGGATAGACGCATAGAGTTGGCGAAAACTTTGGATTTTTATCATCTAATATGCTACTGGTACCACTGACTGTCCTCATCACCTTTCTCGGCTTTGTGTCTCCTCAAGGTTAGTTATTAATTTATTTACTTATTATTTATTTAGCTGTTATCAGTTGTGCTGATAGGCATGCGCACCAATTTTAATTGTGAATATATAATATTTCTACTCACTTTTTGGCCAAACGTTTTCGAGTCATGGGGACTTATCTTTGAAGTTGAGGCCTTTGAAGTTGATTCTCCATGACTCGAAAACGTTTGGCCAAAAAGTGAGTAGAAATATTATTCATTCACAATTAAAATTGACTGCAAGTCGTCGAATTTACAATAAAAAGTTAATATTAACAACGCAGATCGTTATGGAACAGGAAATCTACGATTATTAAATTAGTATAGTACATTATAATTTATTGTAGTTTATATATACGCTATTGAAGTACTGTTTTAGTCAATCATTTAAATTTAATCAGTAACCCATCATCAATTCCTTTTTCGGAATTAACCAAGTTTTGCTTGGTTTCCGTGCTTCACTTTTTAAGCACCCGATTATTCCATTTCCATTTCCATTATATTTCCATTTCGATTATTCCATTGATAGAGGAAATCACAAATTTCAGAACGTAAAAAGCATCAACCGCCAAAACATCAATACCCTTGACTTGAAGAAAACTACCCTTAAGGAAAACGTCAAGAGCATTCATTAAATACTTTTCAAGTAGCCCTTGAGTTATAAGGAAGGTTTGTAAATACTGGCCTCGATACTTGCAACATTTTTAAGCCTCAATTATTCCATTTCAGAACGTAAAAAGCATCCACAGCCTTAGGCACTGGATTTGCTAAGCACCCAATACCCTTGACTTGAAGAAAACTACCCTCAAGGAAAACGTGAATAGCATTCATTTAATACTTTTCAAGTAGCCCTTGAGTTATAAGGAAGGTTTGTAAATACTGGCCTCGATACTTGCAACATTTTTAAGCCTCAATTATTCCATTTCAGAACGTAAAAAGCATCCACAGCCTTAGGCACTGTGGATACGGTAAGCAACAAATACCCTTGACTTTTAAGTGATATTTTAATTGAAAAAAAAATTACTAGTAGGATCTGTCCACTGCCTCAGATATAAATCTAAACCACAGTCCACATTAGAATACTGGTCACGATTCTCAACTAGCCCAGTCTTCAATTAGCATATAACCGTATTGAAGGCTGACTTTCATAAGATTGCTATTATGTAGTTGCACTGCTTTCTGTATCGTATCACACCCACACTATTCTAGAACAGAACATCAAAAGGAATGTCGCAACGAATGTAACTAAAAGGGAGAAGGTAATAAAATCTGCGTATTTATCGCCGTTTATTTAGAATGTGCAGCGCTGTAGGAAACTAGAAGAGTTCCTGACAGTTCTAAAACATAGGCGTTGGTTTTCTGTTGCGATTAAAATCACGCTGAAAACGTGACCGCCCCGAGATGAAACAGTAACCGGTTATTTCTTGGTAACTGTTACTTCTGAACGAAGGTGACGTAACAGTGATTTTTTAATCAATGTATATTCGATTTGGTTGCCATTTTAATATATTCGAAACACGTATGTGGAGCGAGTTTAATATGTGTGAAGCGGCGTATAAAAGGTAGAAAGAGAGTGTGTGTGTATGAGAGAGAGAGAGAGAGAGAGAGAGAGAGAGAGAGAGAGAGAGAGAAAGAGAGAATGGGTGAGAGATTTAGGAAAAGAGAGAGGGTGAGAGATTTAGGAAGAGAGAGAGAGAATAATTAGAGAGTGGAAAAGAAAGAGTGTGATAGTGTGTTTTAGAGGGAGGAGAAAAAGAAGTTCAAGAAGAAGAGGAGGAAGATGAGGAAGAGTAGAGGTAGTATAGAAAGAGGACGAGCAGGAGGGAAAGGGGAAGTAAAAGGAGAAGGAGGGAAATGAGGAGAAGGAGGGAAAGGAAGAAAAGAGGATGAGGAGGATGATGAAGAAAGAAAAGAAAGGAGAAGGGAAGAAGGGGAAAGAGATGGAACAAGAAAAGGACTAGGAGGAGGAAAAGACGAAGAAAGAGAAGAAAAAGACAGGACAATATGAAGAAGGCAGGAGAAGTAGAGAAGAAGAAAATGATGTAGAACAGGAAGAAGAGCAGAAGAAAAAAAAGAAGAAAGTGAAGAAGGAGAAGGAGAAAAAAGGACTGACAGCTGTGTCAGAAGGAGGAGGAGGAATAGGAAGAGAAGGAGAAGGAGGATAAGAAAGAGGAGGATGAGGAAGAGGAGGCTGAGGAAGAGGAGGAGAAGGAGGATGAGGATGAGGAAGATGCGTTGGAAGGTGAGGAGGAGGAGAAGAGGAAGTACAAGAAATTAATGTAGAAGGAATCGGAACGAGAAAAATGATTAAAAGTAGGAGGAGTAGGAGAAGGAAGTAGAAGATGAAGGAGAAAAAGAAGAAGAAATGGAAGAAAAAGGACTGAGGAGGAGGATGAGGAAGAGGTGTAGTAGCAGTGTAGAAGAAGAAGAAGAAGAAGAAGAAGAAGAAGAAGAAAGTGGTGAAAAAGAAGAACAAAAAGAAGGAGGTGAAAAAGGAGAAAAAGAACAGAAAGAAGGAGGTGAAAAAGGAGAAAAATAAGATCAAAAAGTTGAAAAATAATAAAAAAGAGGAAAAATAAAAGAGAAAGAAAGGATTTGAGCAGGAGAAGTAGAAGACCAAGAAGAGTAAAGCAGTTAGGGCGAGAATGCAAAAGAGAGATTTATGTATGCGGTAACCATGGGCTAACGAATAGGTCACTGGTGCAAGGTTGTAACGCCCTTAACTCGTATTAAACTTAATAGTAAAGTAAATAAGTTGTGTTTATTCTCGGGACTTGGATTGCGTACCGCTACTTGAAATTCAAACAATAAATAATGTTAGACTTGTTTTGTTTTAATTAAATTCAATTATAGCTTTATAATGACTGCTGGTAGCATATCATATGTTTTCAGCCTGGGGCTGCTCTCGTAATTGCACTTTCTTTAATTAGCTTGGTCTTATTTTTATTCTAAAGACAGTGGCATAACTAGTGGGCCAGTCCATGTGGGTGGGGGGGGGGGGGGATGACCAATGACCAAACTGCGACAGCTTACTTAATTAAATGAAAAAACGATTGACCTGGACTCCATAAATTGAGAAAATATGTTCTAAAATTTCATCTGGGGTATTTTACCTGCGACAGCGTGCTAGACAAAAAGTCACTTCTTACAGCTTACCATGGGCTCTTACTGTCACATATTGAGTATGCTATCTTAGTATGGGGTAATTCATCAAAACAAAACCTTTATAGGGCTTCAAGATCCAAAAAAAAAAGCTGTAAGGTGTATGGAAATAGTAAATAGATTTGATTCATGTAGGCCGTTGTTCAAGAGATTTTGTCTCCTAACTGTACTCTGCTTGTATGTGTATACTACTACTACTTTATATGTAAAAAAGAGTGATGTTAACCAAAATCTTGACGTACACGATTATAATACAAGAAGCCGAGGAGATTATCACTTGTTGATTCACAATAGTAACTTATTCAAACTGAAACCTAGTAATATTGGTAGGAAACTATGCAGTTTTTAAAGTTTTGTAACGGTGACCGATCAGATTGGCCAGCAAAAAAGACACTGTTTTCTGCTGAAAATCACTTCCCGGTGGCTCGGAACCCACCTAAAACTGTAGGTCCAACTCATCAATCACCATCATCCACCATCATTACCCACGCACAGGTATCAGACCTATGTGGGTTTCATCCTAAAAAACAGAGTCTTGAAAATATAGAAATCCAACCGTTGAAATACTACACCCTCACACGTTCCATTCACTCTTCCCTCATTAATTTTAGCAATAATTATTTCAATCACAGTAGCTATTAATCTCTTTGTCGCTTCAGGTGAAATCTCATGTGAAATAGAAATGAATGCGTTCTAATTAAGTAATTAATCGTGTTTAATTGAGCAATTAATCCAACACGGTTTTAATTATAACACCATTCTGCCACGTGAATTAACAGCTACAAGCTCAATGTGTCCAAGTTTCTTTAAAAGTTTATTGAAATTAGATTATTTTCTATCTACATTGCCATTCTTATTTCAAATTATTTTGTATTTATCTGATTCTATTACTATTAATTACATTTATTTATTTTATGATGTTGAAGATCCATTTTGTTTCCACTAGTATATAATAAAAACTTAATAAACACATAAATTCATGTGCTTAACAGTGAAACGATCGTCACGCCATAAAGTGAATCATAATTTCCTCTTAAAAGAGATATTTAAGTTTTTATGATTTATTTTGTTGATTTAAGGGTTTTAAGCCTATATTTTCTTACTAGTTTGTTTATCTTTTTAATTCTATCTTTTTTGTTGATCTGGGTCACAAATCCTTTCAACAGTATATAACTCGACTAAAAATAGCTACATGTTTCACTTTGATGTAGAATTCAATAATTTGTCTTTTGAGGAAGTTGTTCAAGAATGATCAATATATTTGTGCCTTCTCATACAGACATTGAACTCACTTGAAATAGTATTTTCAATTAATCCACATACACAAAGACTAATTCTATTAATTAGTGTAATAATTTATCCTACGTATCTTATCTCATAAATATTCTCAAAACAAAACTCTAGCAAACCCAAGCCTTTAATAATCTAAATAAAAGAATTAATTATTTTGTAAAATCCACAGTTTTGACAACATTTCAAGCAGGGATTACTCCTCAGGGAAAGTTCACTGAAAACTACCACAACTCAATGGATTTTCTAGGATGATCGTATTCAAATTCATAAGCATAATAAATATTCATGATGGACTGTATTGAAAAATATGACTGGCTAATAAATTAATGCAAGTAGGCCTAATGCAATATATCAAAAAAGGAGAATACTATTAGAGTTGAGTAGTTTCAGTAGACGTGGGTGGATTTCATTCCCATTCATTCGTTTTATTCATTCATTATAGTTCTAATTCTAAATAAAAACTCTCCATGGTGGGCTCGATGCAAAATGTGACACTAGACCACAAGGCTATTGCATGTAAGAAAGTATAGAATATTGGAGTGACTGAAAGAGAATATTATTTTGTGTCAGAGTATAAAAAGAGAAGTAATAAAAGAAAAGAAAGAGAAGAAAAGATTAGTAAAAAGAAAAGAGTAGTAGAAAAAGAGAAGACTGTCGTGACTTGGTAAGCTTGTGGCTAAGTCGTGAGATCTGACGTCTACAGTAATTTGTATGGACACATTCTGAATTTATGTTGCCTCAAATTACTGAGCAGAAAGAAGCTTCTATGCTTCACTGTGCTCAAATGAATGGAAGAACACGATATACAGGAGTCAAAACAAACATTTGGGGTGCTTGCACAGTGGAGCATTCAATAATCGATGATAATCACCATCGCAAAATCAAACACATGCTGTGGAAGGGCGTGTGACAGATTGGAAATGTACGATAATTGAAATTAATGGATGAGGAAGTGACAGCCGTGAGCCGTAGCAGGTATCTGTTCAATAAAATTATTTATTTATTCATTCATTAACTAAAATACAGGCAATGTGAATCCAACAGGCTATTGCCCAAAACTGCTTGTCAAAAAATTAGATGAGCAATGCTCTCCTGGGCTCTATCTGTAAGGGTGACCGATTGGATTGGCCAGCAAAAAAGACTCTTCTCTTTAGGCTGAAGGCTGAAGGCTGTAAGATCACTTCCCGGTGGTTCAGAACCGACCTAAAATTGTAGGTCCAACTCATCAATCACATTTATCCAACTCATTACCCACGCAGGTCTCAGACTTATGTGGGCTTCACCTCAAAAAAAATTAAGTTCTTTCTCATAGTTTATAATATTTTCCAATAGTTTATTAGAGCAGACATATCGAACCTTGAAATCGAGAAAATCAACTATTTTACAACACTAGATAACATTGTGATATATCTGATAGTTTTAGCTGTATTTCACATCAGCTCTCTTTTTATCTCTATTATCTCTATTAACTTTCGTTCTAGATTTCTTAATAGGAGTATTAAATCTCCCGTACGTATTGGAGAATTAAATTATTTTGTTTCTTACAACTTTTTATTGCAGTAAACCAAAGTTTTTTTTATCATTTTCTGGAGATGTTCCCCATGTCGCCTGAGGATTTCCCATCGATAATCGATATCTATACTACTACAACTAGTGTTTACTAGTTATACTACACTAGTTGTAGTAGTATAGATATCGATGGGATTTCCCTACCCTCCCCCACCACACTCCCAACAGCATCAAGACATAATGTGGGCTTCATCCTTCCAAAAAAAAATTCTTCTATCATTTTTTGAGAAAGTACCCCTTGCCAAGAAACTCTTCACCCCCCCCCCCCACAAACATCAATTATTAGACAATGCATGACGTAGAAGAGTAGAGTAGAGGAAGAATGCCGGATATAGCGATGATATCGTTACAACCGATCCCGTCTAGCCGAGCACCAACTAAATCCAAGCACTGTTGCTAAATCATTGTCGCAAAAACCAGTCAAACGTAACAGCCAATAGCACACTGATCGTTAAAATAACAAGAGCATGATGATAATTACAGGTCTTGCTCGATTCGAGCACGAGTTAATTTCATCTTTGTCTGCTTTTTCTTTCTTCTCACTTTTTTTTACAAACGTGCAACAAAAGATCGACTTTTAAAAGACGCCCTCAGGCGGGGAAAGCATGGTGACGCTATTTGGGGCCAAATCTCAATCAACTGGTGCAATTTTTCACGGTTGGTAACACTGGAGGAGATGCAGTACTATGTACCGGTGCAAACAGAACAGAAACACAGGATTAGTGAGTTTTTGTGAAACACACAAATTAGATCGACCTCACTATCGATTGTGGTAGTGTATAGTCTAATTCATTTCTATGTCTCACAAACCCCCGGTTGCACAAAAAATGTCTTATCATTATGAAGGTTCATTATTCGTCCCACTTTTATACCAAGCTTCTATGTGAAAGCATATAATATGATTATCCCCTTATACATGGTAGCATTCAGATTATTACATATCTTGAATGGTGGAGCACGCACCTAGTTTAAAATATATAAAATGGGGTCATTTGCACTATAAACCCGCATTTCTTAAAAATTGTCATTGAACAGCAGATTCCTAACCCAACCTAACCTAATCTAAGACCCGGTTAGGTTAGGTTAGCAATAATAAATAATTTAGAAATAAGTGCCCATATAGGTGTGCAGTCTATTTTCCAATTCTTAAATCAGTTGAAATAAACAATAAATAGTAAAAAATGCCAATACCTTCAATTCAAAAACAGACATAATTCAAATGGAGATAGGGCTGTAAACGTGTTTGTAAACGTTAATCAACTAGACCAGGAAGAAAACATTGCACTTCTTGGAGTTTTGTTGGATAGACGATTGACCTCGGCTCCATACATTGAGAAAATATTTTGTAAAATTTCATCTAGGGTATTTGCCCGGCGACAGCTCGCTAGATTGAATGACAAAAAGTTACTTTTTACAGCTTACCATGGGCTCTTACTGTCACATATTAGGTATGCTATCTTAGTATGGGGTAATTCATCAAAACAAAATCTTGATAGGGTGTTCAAGATCCAAAAGAAAGCAGTTAGGTGTATAGAAAGAGTAAATAGATTAGATTCATGTAGGCCGTTGTTCAAGAGACTTGGTCTCCTAACTGTACCCTGCTTATATGTGTTTGAAGCTACATTATATGTTAAAACGAATAATATTAACCAAAATCTTGATGTACATGATTATAATACAAGAAGCCGAGGAGATTATCACTTGGTGAGTCACAATAGTAGCTTATTCAAACAGAAACCTAGTTATATTGGCAGGAAACTCTACAACAAGCTACCGCAGTTTTTAAAGAGTCTTGTAAATATAGAAATATTTAAAAAACAATTGAAAAAATATTTAGTTGATAAAGCTTTTTATAGTGTACAAGAGTTCCTTTCAAAACAAAATTAAGCCTCGCCTCAACTAATTGATATAGTAATTATGGTATCTAGTGTATAATATTGTTGATCTGACTTGTCTTATACTCCTTAACTGGAGTCTCCAAGACGTAATCTACAAAAAAATCTACTTTTCAATCATACTTTTTTTTAATGCCGGGTTATAGTGCAAAAGACCCAAAAGTGGTACCATCGTCATCTTGCTAAGCTGCCATGTGAAAGCATATTATTATACCTATATACATGCTAGAATTCGTATGATCTATACATTATCTTGAATGGTGGAGCACATACCTAGTATAAAATGTATAAAAATGGTACCATCATTCTCACACAACCGCCATCTTGTTATAAATCAACAAAACCTGAAATAAAGCTTATATTAATAGTCAATACTATTCACGAATACATGTATTTTATTACGGTATTCTAAAAGCTAATTAACTCTTCAAATCATATAATAATATGATTTATTCACATTATTCAATTCGTAACGAATCATCTTCTTTTTTATATACTATTTTTCATGCTCAGCTGATCTTGAATTTTGAAATTTTTAGTTTTTTTTTGTATATTACGTCTTGGAGACTCCAGTATAAGACAAATCAGATCAACAATTTTTTTTGAGGATGAAGCCCACGTAGGTCTGAGACCTGTGCGTGAGCAATGAGTTGGATGATGGTGATTGATGAGCTGGACCTACAGCCTCAAGTATACAGTTTTAGGTTGGTTCCGAACCACCAAGAAGTGATTTTACAGCAGAGAACAGTATCTTTTTGCTGGCCAATCTAATCGGTCACCCTTACAAAGAGTGCCCAGGAGAACGCAGCTTATCTCTTATCTGATTGAACAGATACCTGCCACGGCTCACGGCAATCACTTCCGTTATACAATCTTATACAGTAGAAACAATTAATCTGGGCGCACGGCCGTTTGGTAGTCAGCCATGGCGAGGGGAGTGTTTATCGCTCATTTCTGAAAACATGTGGCCCGTGCGACGCTGCAGATGTCTTCAAGGTCAACTAGTCAACTTTTACTAGTCAGCTAGTAGTGAAACCAGAGCCACGCGCCCAGACTAATTGTTTCTACTGTACACTAGTTACAATAATTTATTTCTATATCAGTTAGTTGAGGTGAGGCTTAAATTTTGACTCCGTTAGCTGCATTGTAATCTAGCTATCATTGCTCGAATAACAGAAACCTTTCATACCCAATAATAGATCACTTTTATTCTTAATTATGTGATGAATAGTCAAAATCATAGTAGCCTGCTATAAAAGCCGAACAGATGATGGATGATAGGACATAACCGGGGGAAAGAGTCACATTGAACTGGTGAAATTTTTCACGACTGTTTATACTGAGAATTTATTTATCTATCTATTTATTACAAAACTCAACAAAGTAAAGATTCAACAGGCACAGCCCACTACTGCTTTCTCTACAAATTTTCAAATATAAATTTTCCTTTTTGTGAGAGGAGATACAGTTTTATTCAATAGAAACGCAGGTTTGGTGAGTTTCTATGAAACACACAGATGTATCTGACCCCACTATCCGATTCTGGTTGTATAGACCAATTTATTTCTGTGTTTCACTGAATGCATTGGATTGATACATTTTTTACGGCTGGCAACACTGGATCTGTTAGAGGAATGCAGTGCTATTAAACAGAAATTTTCAGTTGAAAATTCTCCTTTTTGTGAGAGGAGATGCAGTTTTATTCAATATAAACGCAGGCTTGGTGAGTATTTGTGAAGCACACAATTGTATTCGACCCAACTATCGATTCAAGCTGTATAGTCTAATTTATTCATGTGTTTCACTAAGAGTCACATTGGATTGATGCAATTTTTACGGCTGGATTTGTTAGAGGAAATCCAGAACTATCAAACAGAAACGCAGGCTTGGTGACTTTTTTTGAAACACACAAATGAGTTGGACCCCACTATCGATTCTAGATGTGAAGTCTAATTCATTTCTGTGTTCCACAAAGAGTCACCGTGCGTTTCTATTCTTGCGCCAGAACATGGAGTTGCTGAGACGTGAGTGAAGTTTGGTAAATCTTGTGGTATCTGGACCGGTGAGCACTTACAGAACACATCATGCGGTCCATTTCCGTACAACGCAAACAGAGCTTGACCACCACCACAGCTCTCCAATCTTGGTTTATTGGATTTATTCTTATTCCTCTTCATCATCCTCCTTCATCACCACCTCCTCCACCTCATCATACTCCTCTACCACATCCTCCTCCTCCTCCACCACTCCCTCCTGACAGTATTAATGTTATTATAAAACATGTGATTTAAAAAAAAATATCAAACAAATTCCGATAATCTCTATACTGATGGTCCATCGTTTTCAAGAACAACTAATTCATTCTGCTCTACGTTCTACTCCGTATTCAGTCAAGATAAATAAATAAATCCTGCCACTGAGAACCAATGCACTAGAAATATTTATTTATCTATTCTTTTATTTAGTTATTTACATACAAAAGCTGACAGGACAACCAATTAAGAGCCTTAATGAAATAGAATAAAAAACAAATATTTTAAAATGTTCAAAAAGATGCGGTCTTATTTTCAAGATCCACAAAATGGAAGTTAATTTTATAATAAATAAATACATAATTTTATTGATACTTCACTCTTCTGCAAAATCTTATCAAATATTCATTTGTGGATTGTACTTGTAAATTATAGTTTGTCACTAAACAGGTCCCACATCAACTGCTGTCAGTTAACTGTAGTCACATCTCTAGTCTCCTATCTTTACATGACTTGTTTGAACTCATTTTCCTAGCCAATTTTTGGGATTAAGTAAAATGTTTAATGAAACATTTATTGTAATTGTCACTTTAAGACTATTAAATTTCATAATAATTTATTAATACCAGAATACCAATCCAAGCTATATCCTGAGGTTAATCTGGTGTTTCGGAACCAACCTAAAACTTTGGGTCAAACTCATCAATCACCATCATCCAACTAATTACCCACGCACAGATCTTGAACATTTGTGGGCTTTATCCTAAAAAAACAAACTATAGTTACATCTCTATTATACTCGCAACTTGTACTTTGTTATGAACAGGCTGCTGAGGTCAGTTAACTATAGCCATATCTCTAGTTAACTAAGTTTGTCAGTTAACTAGGACTCTGCAGAGGATCTGCAGAGCATTGCTCTCTTGGCTAGAAGAAGGTGAAAGTGAGATATCCTGTCGGTAGTTAACGTCTGTTTCCTCCCAATTCTTGAAACCATCTCAGAGTAGATCTCTCCAGAATCTTTCATTCTATTCTAATCTAACTAACCTAATAATTCATGAAAACTCCATCTTTCTCCACTGAAATAGTTGGAAGTTAAACTTTATCTATTCTCGAGTGGGAATAAGCAATCTGATATAAAAACTGACACAGTATTTCCATTTAAATATTGATGTTTACTCACTTTACTGAAGAAATGCATTTTGCTTCTAAGGAAGAGCTTCATCACCCTGCCACCAGGGGTCGTATTTTGTTGAGGTTAGGTTGAGCGGCCATTATACAATTGAAAATTGCATTAGATTTGAATTGTATTTGGTCATTGAGTAGGTCTAAGTTAATTCTGTCTTGTCTATGGAATATTTGTTTATAATATTTCGAATATTCATATTGTTGTTGGATATTTCATATTCTTCCAGTGTATTCTAACAAAATTATAGTGAAGCGATCGTTTCGCTCTATTGTATAAGCATCTTCGGAAACGGCTGACAGTGAACATAATATACTGTGACTGTAACTTCACTATAAGCAGTGTCTGAGATGATAATTAGAACAATTTCTTTCTTTCTGTATAATAGCCTATTGATCAGTTTTAAGTTTAGACCATGTTTATCGACAGAATTCAAATGAGATTTAAAGAAACGTGTGCGGTTAACCACAAGAATCACTCGTATTTTCATTACAAAGGCTATTTTAAAGTCAAGGATTTTTAAGATACATCGTGATTCACATTTATTTTTAGATAAAATATTTGTTTATGTTTCAATTATCATTTTTAAAATAGCCTATTATTATGATTGTTTCTCTCTTTTTCGACCAAGTATCCACAACCATTTATACTGTAAATACATCAACAACTCAGTTCAGATAACTTCTGTAGAAGAATTCATGTTGTCACCTTCTCATAATATTTAAAAAACAATAATTGAAAAAATATTTAGTTGATAATGCTTTTTTGTAGTGTACAAGAGTTCCCTCCTTTCATATCAAAATTAACCCTCACCTTAACTAATTGAAATTGTAATTGTGGTAACTTCATGTTGGCACTTTCTCATATTTTAAAACCACTGAAAAATATTTAGTTAAAGCTTTTTATAGAGTAAAAGAGCTCCTTTCAAATCAAATTTGAGCCTCAGCTCAACTAATTGAAATTGTAATTGCGGTAACTTCATGTTGGCACCTCCTCATAATATTTAAAAAAACAACTGAAATAGCTATTTGTGTAACTAGAGTGCAAAATAGCGTTTTTCTGCATCGAGAGAAACAGCTTTTTTCACGAGCCGAAGGCGAGTGAAAAAAGTTTCTCGAGTGCAGAAACAATACTTTGCACTCGTATTGCAAATTAAATTTTTCCTACAGTAATGTATAAATCAATTTAAACAGAACAAAACAGGGCATACATAACCTGAAAATTCCTCACATAACCTATCTTCGAATCAAATCGATTTCAACAACAACTAAAACAACTATTTCGCAGCTGAAGCAGAGTAGCCAACCTATTTTTGAATGTAGAATAGGGAACCTGCATATTACATGCTCACTATATTGTGTTGTTAGATTGCAAATCTGGAGTGCGGAAAAGTACTTTCCCGCACTGGAATTTACTTTCCCGCACTGGTGCAGGAATAGACTATTTTGCGTGCTACAGTTAGTGCAAAAATAGGCACGTTTTCGGGTCACTGTAGGAAAAAATATTTAGTTAAAGCGTTTTATAGTGTACAAGAGCTCCTTACATAGCATAATTTAGCCTCACTTCAACTAAATGAGATTTTAAATGTGGTAACTACATCTTGGCACCTTTTCATAATATTTTTGAAACAATGGAAAAATATTTAGTTGATAAAGCTTTTTATAGTGTACAAGAGTTCTTTTCACATAAAAAATCATTGAACTAATCACCAACTAATAGAAATTATAATTGCGGTAGCTAGTGAATAAGAATAGTAATATTGTATATAATTGTTCATCTCACTTGACTTGTCTTATAGCCTACTACTTAACCGGAGTCTTCAAGACGTACTCTTCAAAAGAACGGACAATATTCATAATAATTTAATTTACTTGTCCTATGACTTCCTAATACTAATTACTATGAAATCGTAATTGACTCAACTCTACCAGGGTATGACAGTTAAATAGACGATTTATTTATTTCAACAAAGCACACAACAAACAGAAATTATAAAATGCAATACAACTTTTGTATTACAAGTCTTATAATACTATGATCTTATAATCCTTTTAAACGCTTCCTAAATCACTAGGGCTATTGAGAACACTATTCAAAAATAATCCATCATCCACTAGAAGGCAAATTAGTAACGCTTGTCAGAGCTTGGTCACGATTTGGCCAGAACGTTGAAGACTATATCTATATATTTCTAGATAGTATATATCAGATATTGTATATTCAACGACAGTATAATTATATAGGTATGTATAATATTGTAAATATCACCAATCACTCCTCCACTTAGAAGATCAAAACACCCTACAAATCATTCCCTTTTTTTTCTTTAAACCTGTATGTAAATCAATATATTTCTAGTTTTTTTGCATCATTATTTTAGTGGGCGTGGCTTGACTACAAATCTTCATCAGATTTCTTTTTTCAATTGGCTCTCAAATCCCTTGGAGCGTTCCTTCTGATAAAAATCGCGTAATTCAGTTTTCGTGGCCGGTTTATAAACAGGATTGCTCCTCGTTAGGGTTGGGATATGGGTTTTGATTGATGTTACGGTACTTGAGGCTAGTTTAGCGTTGTGGAATATGGTCTAATTATTTTTAAACATTCTGTTGCGTAGTATTTGAATTCATTAGTTATCTAAGTTGAAATTATGTAGAGAAGCTCTTTGATTTGATATGCTGTAGCAGGTTGTAACATATAACAACTTGCAACCATGGTAACCTGCTCTTGTTAAAATTATTATGTAATTCTAATTATTACACACCAGCTCATTAATAATAATAATAAGCGTATGGCTTTTAATGGTGGGGAGACCCTTACGGGTAGTTCCACCTCGCCGTTTGAGCCATGTTACGGGGAACATGGTGGACCTACTATTTTAGGTGGGTTCCGAACCACCGGGTAAGTGATATAAAGCTTGTAACATCAATTCATTGAAGCACGGTCACCCATCCAAGCGCAGTCTTGAGCGGTCGTGACTGAACATCACGATCACTTGAACACCACGCTCACCGCATGACCAATCACCACCCGGCACCAGCTCATTTTATTGATTTTAGAGTGAAGTGATCCAGTAAATCTATTTTTTTTGTGTGAATTAACCTCAATGCTTTATTAGACAATAATATAATTATAACATAATAATTGTTCAAAATTTGTGAACAGAGCAGTTATATAGTATATTACATCTTCACATTCTGTGATGACAAAATACTTGAAGGAAAATCGAATATCAAAACTGACAATTTATTTCTATTCAAATTATAACTTTTACTCACTTATAAATACTGACAAAGCTTCTCTTTAGGATTAAAATACACCCTCCAGTGTCTTCAGTATTAGTGAGTAAAAATTACAATTTAAATAGAAATACAGTGTCAGTTTTGATATTAGATTCTTCACATTCATTGTAATTTTGTCACAATAAACAAATATTCGTGGACTGATGTATGGGCAAGAGCAATCCCATGTTTTATAGTATTCTATATTAATAAATTAAAATCCAATATTCTTAGTTTTTTTTTAAATCATTTATTCCTCATAGAAAAAAAAAATTATAAAATACAATACAAGAAAATAAACATAAAACACTGTCATATAAAAATGATTTATCTACGACCATGTCATAATGTATACATTACAGTTTCACAATTGATGCCAAAACAGCTGTCTTTTTGAAATGCTTTTTGAAACCCGTTGTATAAAGAGCTCATTATAGTACAGGTTCTACATTATAACACGGGTTCTGGACCAATCAGAAGCATTTTTGATGGAATCAATATCGTAATTCAATATTGTGAAACTATCAGCTGATTTGATCAAACTGCTACACCAGCTGCTTTAACCTAACAATCTACTATAACTTCTCGTATTTGAGATGAGAGGTTAGGTATCTCTGACAGTCACAGGTTAAGATGAAATTGTTTTAATTAAATGTATACTAGTGGTCGTAGATAAAATAGTGTATGCAACGATTTTATTTGGCCATTAAAGCACTCGAGTTATAACTTACATCTAACTCGTGCCTTAATAAGGGTCAAAATAAAATCGTTGCATAAACGACTATTATATGATTCTATCCAATACAGCCCAGCTAATACGCCCCTGACTTGTAAACAGAAATTTCGAGAGGGGTCCAAAATTGGGATTTTGGGTTGGGTTGTAGTACTCATGAGCCTTCTCCTTACTATATTTGCTTATAAGCCCCCTCTCCTTTTGAGACTTACCTTGTGCATCAGGTGTCTGTGTAGGCATACTCAGGATCCCACAAATTCTGAAAAGAAAATAGTGTATCAGTTCTGTGTTCAGTGAATATCAGATAGCCTACACTACCTTACATTGAACTATTTTCCAAATTTTTATCGCAAAAAACAACTTTTGTTCACATCTTTTCAAAGATAATGTTCTTTTGAGAACAAAATACACGAAAACTCTTATTGAATTTAACTGTTTTTCAAATCGAGTTTAGTACAAATATTTTTTGAACTTTTCAATTATTTTTGATACAATGCTAGTAATGAAAGTCATAACAAAAAAGTCACAATAAAACAAGCAATAAAAATCAATATAACTAAAAGACAACAAAACAAGAAAAACAATACAAAGACAAGAAAAGACATCAGTAAACCACAAATTAACATTGGATCACAGATAGTATATACCAATACTTATAAAATAGTTGAACATGACATAAATAAAAATATGTAAAATAAAATTAATAATGAATAGAATATGAAATTAATCTTGATAATAGAGTCGATTTAGAAAGTTAGGGATAGAATGGGCATGGAAATATTATTATTACTGATAATATAATGATTATTAGGCTATAATAATTTTGATTGGTGGACAAAAATTGTTACAAATAAATAGCCATAGACACTTGTTTTGTAGAAGCTTCAGCTTCAATGATAACTTTCTGAGTATAGTTTTCAATTTCATTGAATTTTAAACATATATTTAATTTTTTACATAATTTATATCGTTTTTCATTTCACATAAGTAAATTGATGTAGGCTTGTAGGCCCAAAAAAAATATATTTATTCTTGGATTTCCTGTTCCATAACGATCTGCGTTTTTAATATTAACTTTTTATTGTAAATTTAACGACTTGCAGACCAAAAAGTACAAATACAGTACAAATATTATTTATCCACTATTAATATTGACGGCAAGTCGTTAGATTTACAATAAAAAGTTAATTTTTATTAATTCTATGCTAAGGAAAGGATTAATTCTGATGAAAAAAAATTCCAGTAAATTCTATGGTATTCATCTTGTCAATCCATTAATTCATAATAATTACACAGTCTATTGCTCACACCCAATGAAACCTTTACTTCACCTAAAATATAAATTATTCGAAATATTTCATCACCATTTTTATGCATTTCCAATCCATAAATCTTCCTTCAGTAACAAATAAAAACAAAACTATTCTTCTCAGCTTTCAACATCTCCATTCAACGATTTTGAAATCTCTAGCAATAAAACTATATTGAGAGCAGAGTATTATATTCAAGGAAATTGAGTCGTTGAAATTTTATTACCTGAACTGTATTTGTTGTGCGTGGAGCTGAACAGAGAAGAAAAGAGAGGAAAAAAGATTGGGTTGAAAGAAACAAATAAAGAAAAATTAGGTGAATTCACTGTGTCAGTGGGAGACAAAATTATTAAGTTATTTGTTTCAAATTTTTATCTCTATAATTTTAGGAATCAGGTTAAAGTACTTGGAGGTGTGCTAGTGGTAGTACTAAATTTTTAAGAGTTTTTCCACACCTATTTATCTTTTTTTTTCAATTTTATGAATAATTCTCAGTTTTGTTTTTCAAAAATTATTATTATTGGCATGAGAAATTGGGTTTATTATCTGTTATTATATTATTATTATTATTATACCCTATAAATACAGTGTTTGTTCTCATTCTATATTATCTTAAAAGAAAGAGAGAGTATTTTATGCTTTTATTCTACATTTTTAAGAAAAACAGAACAATTAATTCTTATTATTTGTTGTTGCTGTTTTTTATTTTATGGATAATTTCGCGCATCATTTTTTTTAGTAAAATTGGCAGATTCATTTTCTGTATTTCTTGTATTCGATGAAAATCTAAGTTTGTTTTCACTTTTTTTAGCCTCTTAAATCGTCCACCTTACAGATTTAATCCTCAGTTTTTCTCTATTTTATCAAACCTTTGAATATCAATCTAAATCCAGTTTCCAGTTGTTACAATCTCTCTATTTATACGTTTTTTATATTTCTCTAACAAATTCTCACTAATAATTTAGAGTAACTCGATACAGAGAATATTGGAGTAATATTTTCAATTGATTGATTGGCATTGAAAAGATCAGTTAATGAAATTAATGACAAAACACAATTTGATGTTTTAATATAATTTATAACTGTTACTAGTACCTACCTAGACTAATGATCACTGATCAGTCTTTCTCTAACCTAAAATAATTATTGAAGTTATTTTACTGGGGGAATCTCACTAGATTCTCCTTGTTTAACTTAAATTTATATACAACAATAAACTAATATATTTTATTGTATAATCATAACTAATAACATTGTATTAATTCAATACAATTTGATGTCCATAAAATGTTAATAGTGTATATACAAAAACGAATTAAAATTACGGTTTACACGAGCTAGAACTGTTGATAAATATTTCTTTTGTTTATTCGGTTAGGGTGCAAATCTAAGGTAACTGATTGGATTGACCAGCAAAAAATACTCTGTTCTCTGCTGTAAAATCACTTCCCGGTGGTTCGGAACCCACCTAAAACTGTAGGTTCATTCAATACATTTCGACAAAAACCTTCACAAATTAAGTAGTTTTCATTTTCCGAATTGAATTCAAACTTGCACTCATAACAGAGAGATGTATCCTGCACCGCTGCCATCTTGATCCCATGTTAAATTTTTTCGTAAACACCTTGTATACCTTTTTTAGGGAAGTGATACGGACCTCACCTAGGTCAATCTCATCAATGACCATCATCCAATTCATTACTCACGCACAGGTCTCAGACCTATGGGGGCTTCATCTTCCGAGAAAAATCTCTGACTGACTTCCACTGTCGTAGTCACTGATGGGAGGGGGGAGGGTTCCGGGAGGGTTTACAATCCCCCCCTTGAGCCGGTAAAAGAGGCCCAAAAAACGAGTAAGAAGGCCTCAATAAATAAAACGGTAATATTGGTTAATGAGGGCTGCTTATTACCCAAGTTTAGTCCTCTAGATGCCCTTTAAAAGCTCAAGTAACCCTAGAGGACCTCTGGTCTTCGGGTCCGTTTTTTCTGCCACTGCAGTCATGTCAGTAAATATTCAAGTGGGCTGCATCTAGAATATTTCATATTTTATCGTTCTACACCACGGTTCCCCTTATTGCGGCATCGGGCCTTGAACCCCCACCCCCCCCCCCCCCCAATATCACAGTTTGGGGTCTCTAGGGACACCTCTCCTTAAGAGACCCTAGAGGCCCTCAGGCGCCTGATATATTAAAATATTTCAAATTACAACGCAACTTCACTGGGAATATAATTATTTAGTATCAGTGAGAGCAAGAATTTTATGAGAGTTCACAATACAAGACTCCAAAAACAGAATTTATTAATTTTGAATTCTTCAAAGTGCTATTTATTTACACTGAACAATCCCGCCATGGTGGATATTGACAACAGCATTGAATAGCTGATGAAAATTGATGAATGCTACTGTACAAAAATATCAGTCACCACCGGGCATCGTACCGCGGACCTTCCCGGTGGTGACTGATATTTTTTGTACAGCAGCAATTATCGATTTCCATCAGCTATTCAATGCTGTTGTAATTTCCGCTTTGCAGAATTCTTCAGTATAGATTAATAGCACTTAGAAGAATTCGAAATTAATAAATTCTGTTTCTGTATATTTGTCAGATTGTTAAATTTTCAGTTCTTTAAACTAACTTACAAGATTCCGATTGAAGTCTATGAAAATAAAACAAATTAATAGTATGAATAGTTTTTCAAAATCTTTAGATTCTTATAAAGTTTAATAACTCAGAGATGCAACACAGGAGGTCTCAATTTCAGTGCAGTACTCAGTATCAATACAAATTATCGTTAAATTATCATTCTTCTTGTAAGTTGTAAATTCCTCTGTAATTGACATAATTGTGGCAAACTAGCTGCTCTAATCTTATCCAAGATGTGTGTGTAAGCATAGACGAACCATCTTACTATCCCTGATCAATGGTGTAAGGTAGATAAGATAGAGATGGAGAGAGATAGAGTGAGAAAGAACGATAATTGAGAGAGCTAGCCGTATACCGAAGAGGAGAACCGTTTCATTTACTGTTTTTAGGTTCCAGCGCGTGCTTCCATCTATCTTCTGTCATCTTTTATCATCTTCTATCATCTGTCATACACGCTTCTTTTTCTTTCTATCTTCCACACAATTCATCTTAAAAATAATATCATCTCTGCTAGACAGGCAGTGTTCTAGTTCAGTCAAGTCATCCTCATTCTTTTAATCTACCAATCCTCCTTCTCTTCTTCTTCCTCCATCTTCTTCCTCTTCTTGGATTATCTTTATTAGCCCGAAAAAGTCGGTATATATTTTCCCTTTTTTTTTTGTAAATATTACAAAAACTAATCTTTTCATTCACTTCCTAGATTTAAATTATTGATTTAATTTTAGTTTGACGACTAGAGTAGACTTGAAGACGAGAGATGACTTGATGTCTAGAGTAGTTCCAGAGAGCACTATACTGTATATTATGGTTTATCCTATCACACATTGAATTTTCTAATAAATCTCCAATCACTAATTCAGAAGGTTTTGTCCTCTTCAGCCTTCTGGTAATTTCTTGATTATCAAGCAGCTGAGTTGCCTCTGGGTTGACATGGTGGTGAAGTCTGGATTCATGACGGGCAAGACCCATCTCGCTAGATACATAAATGGAATGTGTAGATCCCTGTGCAAGTCACTGTTTCTGAAGTACCAAGGTGAATTAACCATGTTCCTAAATACGTTATTTTGAAATAAATACTCTCAGATTAATACTTTATTTTGTATAAATGATCTGGAAAACCATATGAAATCCTTATTCCTGTTGATAAAACATCAAATTGCTCTAATAGTTATTTTTTCATATATCAAGACTAAAATGCAATTAAATGTCAATACAAAACTTGTGATGATTAGCTAATAATGGTTTTTTCATGATACTTAACTGGAGAATACAAATATTATTTGCAATATTTTAGTTTCTAGTGAATTTCTAGATTTTAGTTTTTAGTTCACAGTTTCTATTAACGACTGTAAGCTAATTTTAAAAGATTTGGATTCACCAGTCTAAATTTTGTGAAGGATGCAATTCATGTCTGAAAAACTTGTTGTTTTTTCGCGTTTCGATTAAATTAATTATGCCTAGATGGATCATCAAATGAACGAACAATATTACATACATGTTATTGTATGAAAAATGATATTTTACATAGATTACTGGACCAAAATCTCCATCCATATAAATCCCAGCTCCTCTTCTCCGTATTAAATAGATCACCTTTTAAAATTGAAAGTAAATCTAGTTGCGAAATCGAAAATCAAATGTCAGTTACAAAATAAATCGAAAACACCGCTAACAGTAATAAAATTGCAGATATACTTCTTGCAACAAGAAAGTACCCAGTTTCTTGACAAGATCGGACCAAGTACTTCAAGGTTACTATCTCACTTATTTCTTTCCCTCTGACTCTCTTCCTCACACTCTCTCTTATTTCTTGATCTCTCTTTTTTTTCTTCTCTCTTTCTCTCTTATTTGATTCTCACTCACTTCCTCTCACCCAATCAATTCATTCCACAATTTTTCGCAAATCTGGTATTTCCAACATAATCTAGTAGCCTTCTCTCAACTAGCTTAACTATATAGCTATAGTGATCTAGCTTTAGCTACATATAGCTACTGATCACTAATCGATAACAGTAATATCCACCAACTGTAGTACAGGCTTCCCGTTGTATATATATATATATATAGCAGAATTATTAATTATGATACCAGCAATGTGATACAAGTTACCCTCTGTATATAGATATATAATACAGATGCAGGATACAGTACTAGAGGTTTAGGGGTGGGGGGAGTGTTATATACAGGGGATATCGACTGGGTGTGGTCCCCCATTTTCGAGATCAAAGCAATCACGATTCTCCGATTGACCAGTTTGTTCGTGACTTGCTGTTTCTGGCCACTATATTATATATGTTCTGTATATCTATACACCTATCCTTTCATGTATCTGTTCTGTACTGTTCTATATCTATGTATATCAGTGCTGGCAACTGTATAGTAAGGTTGACTGCACTGAGGCCCTATACTTAATAGGCCTTCTTGTGAACACAACAAGGCCTGAGAGCCGATTCTGCACGATTTTTGCCGAAGCTGAAGTAATAGTTTAAAGAAAGGGTCTTGCGCCAGGACGCGTGTCAAGCCCTGGGCGGTGTGTGGACTCAGACAAAGAGGAAGAAGCAAAAAAGGAGAAGAAGATGATGATGAGGAGGAGGAGGAGGAAGAGTAGGAGGAGAGAAGAAGTAAGAGTTGATGGAGGAGGTGGAGGGGTAGAGCGATGAGGAGTAGGATGAGAAGGAAAAGGATGAGAAGGAAAAGGATGAAGAAGAAGAAATGTAGAGGGAGGAGAAGGAGGAGGAAGAGAAGGAAGAGGAGGAGTAGGATGAGGAGCAGGATGAGAAGGAGAAGGATGAGGAAGAAAAGATAGAGGAAGGAGAAGGATGGGAAAGAGGAGAAGGAGGAGGATGAGGATGAGGAAGAAGAGTTGTAGATGGAGGAGAAGGATGAGAATGAGGAGAATGAGGAAGAAGAGATGTAGAGGGAGGAGAAGGATGAGAAGGAGGAGGAGGAGGATGAGGAGCAGGATGAGAAGGAGAAGGATGAGGATGAGGAAGAAGAGATGTAGAGGGAACAGAAAAGGGAGAAGAATGAGGAGGAGGAGGAAGAGTAGGAGAACGAGGATGAGGAAGAAGAGATGTAGAGGTAGGAGAAGGAGGAGGAGGACTGAAGGAGGAAGAGGAGGAGGAAAAGGAGAAGAAAAAGAAGGATGAAGAAGATAAGAAGAAAATGAGTCGAACAAGGAGAGACGATAAATATTAACTTGACAGCTACATTCAATGGCGTAGCCAGGATTAGATTTCGGGGGGGGGGGGGGGGGGGGGGGGGGCTCACCAAGGGGGGGGGGTGTGGGCAGTGGCTTAGCCAGAACTTGCATTTATTTGTGTGTTTTAATCTATAAAATCCCGATTTTATGAACTTTGGGTGCGTTTAGGATAGTGGGTTATACTGAATTTTAACTTCAAAACTAAATTTTCTACAAGATGAGTTTATTCAAAAAGGTGATTTATCAATAATTAACAAAGTTAATCCACTTCAAACTTGAAAATTGCATTTTATTTAATGTAATAAATAAATAATTATGTTAGTCACAGTTTTCTAACATGTTTTATTCGATTTCGTAGCTCATTTTAAATCAAAATTATCCATTCGAGCACCTAACAAGTTTCTATATGAGTAAATATTGAGGAAAAATTTGAAAAATGCATTAATCTGACTATAACTGTAGCTATATTCCATTACACAAACAGGGTTTCTGTAATCTGTTCGTTATAATACAGCAAAACAGATAGAACCCTTCGGCTTTAATAAGTCCTTATCTATTAGTTATTTGAGAATTTTTTATTTATGAAATTTCGGGGGGGGGGGGGGCCTGGGCCCCATTGGCCCCCCCTGGATACGCCATTGGCTACATTGTCTCCACAAATATGGGGCTATATGATTAGGATAGAGAGCCCTTTTATAGAAGAATCATATTTCTAACGTCTATTTATTTCCACTACGTAATATAGATTTGTCTATCATGTCTCGAACGTTCAAAGAAAGAGGAAATTTCAATTCCCGAGTTTGTGTCTCTTGAAATGTCTGAAACTGAAGGAACTTTCATAAGTACGGCCCTACATTTTTAAACATGATAGAAATTTCAATCATGGCCTTATTGACCCTGCTGTTTGCCTATTAAAAATGGCAACGATCATTTTGTGGGCTGCAATTGTATAAATGCATAAATAAATGATTTATTCCTCGAAAATGACATGACTAACACACCTCAAATTTCAAATCATCATACATTTTTTTTTAAATCCACTACAAAAGAATGTCCGAAAATTAAATAAATGATTAAAAAAATATTGACGGAATTAACACATTCCACATTTCAAAAATCATCATGCAATTTTGAGAAAAGTTCGCTATATAAAAATGACCAGGACATAAATAAGTGTAGAAAAAATATTTGTCTATGTATATAATAATAATAGCATAGAATTCAACAATATAAATTAATGAGATATTGCTGAAGATGGAAAATGAATGCAAATGAAGCAAGCCAAAATAAAAGAAGAATAACCGTATGGAGAAGAATAACGATTTTTTTTTTTGTAGATTACGTCTTAGAGACTCCAGTTAAGGAGTATAAGACAAGTCAGATCAACAATTATACACAAGATACCATAATTACTATATCAGTTAGTTGAGATGAGGCTTAATTTTGATGTGAAAGGAACTCTTGTACACTAAAGAAACTCTATCAACTAAATATTTTTTCAATTGTTTTTTAAATATTTTTTTATTTTCAAGACTCTTTAAAAACTGCGGTAGCTTGTTGTAGAATATCCTACCAATATAACTAGGTTTTTGTTTGAATAAGCTACTATTATGACTCACCAAGTGATAATCTCCTCGGCTTCTTGTATTATAATCATGTACATCAAGGTTTTGCTTAATATCTTTTGTTTTTACATATAAAGTAGCTTCATACACATATAAGCAGGGTACAGTTAGGAGACCAAGTCTCTTGAACAACGGCCTACATGAATCTAATCTATTTACTCTTTCTATACACCTAACCGCGTCTTTTGGATCTTAAACACCCTATCAAGATTTTGTTTTGATGAATTACCCCATACTAAGATAGCATACCTAATATGTGACAGTAAGAGCCCATGGTAAGCTGTAAAAAGTAACTTTAGTTAAAGTGAGGAAAGTGAGGCGGCGAATGAATTCAATGAAAAGTGAAGAGGCGAATCCGGTGGTTGGGAACTGTAGGTCCAGCTCATCAATCGCCATCATCCAACTTATTACCCACGCACAGGTCTCAAACCTATGTGGGCTTCATTCTAAAAAAAATCGCAATTACTCCATTATTTGTCACGAGAACTTGCATTCATGCATAGAATATCGAACAAAAAATTGTAATTATAAAGTTGTTTTTGTAAAATATGTAATTTTATCCCTCAAGGTGTCTTTTTGTTATAGAAAATTTATCATGAGTTTAAAATAACCCGTAGAAGAGATTAATTGCCGCCAAAACCGAAAATTTTCAAGATTGAGCCCCCATATTTCACAAAATAATTGAAGAAAACGTGAACATAACCTATGCTTACAAATATTTGGACTCTTGTAAATAAATTTTGTAATAGAGACAGTTTTGGGCTGAAAGCCTGTTGTTTCTTTACAATAATTTGTATTTTGACTGTATCAATAAATGAGAATGAATGAAAAAAAAATAAAGAAAACAATTTCTCCTCACAGCAATAGATAACATTTCGAAGCCGTAATAGTATCCAATACAAGAAACCTCGAAAAAAATTATGACCAAAAACCCTGCGCACAGCCTTAAGCCCCGTGTATAAGACAAGTAAGATCAACAATTAATTATTATATAGGCTCCATACAATATCAACAATCTTATACACTAGTTACCGTAATTACAATATCAATTTGTTCAACTCTATTGTTGAATTTTTGCATTTGTTGTATTTTTATTTCAATAAATATGAATGGGAATATAAAGATAAATAAATAAATTAAATGAAAAATGAAGGAGACATAACAAAGAAGAAAATGATGAAATAGTTGCAAAAGAAAAATAATTATTCTTCAAAGCATAAACAAGGAACAGAGGATAATATAGGGAAGAAATAACAAAGAGAAGAACAATAGGGAAGTGATAGCCGAGTGCCGTAGGTATCTGTTCAATCAGAGATAAGCTACGAAACTCTTGGGCGCTCTTTGTAAGGATGACCGATTGGATTGACCATCAAAAAAGACTGTTCTCTGCTGTAAAATCACTTCCCCGTGGTTCGGAACTCACCTAAAACTGTAGGTCCAACTCATCAATCACAATCATCCAATTCATTACCCACGCACAGGTCTCAGACCTATGTGGGCTTCATCCTCCGAGAAAAAACTGTACTGTTGCATTTGTTGTATTTTTATTTCAATGAATGTGAATGGGAATATAAATGGATAAACTAAATGAAAAATGAAGGAGGAATAGCAAAAAGGAAAATGATAAAACAGTTGCCAAAGGAAAATAATTATTCTTCAAAGCCTAAACAAAAAAAATCACCTCAGTGAATTTCGTATTACGCATTACAGACTCAGATAATAGTTTGAGCAGACCTTCCTTAACTGACCATTATGAATTGAGCCATCAGCCAGTAATTGCTTTACCTGGCATTTGACTACATGAAGGCCTGAAACCATAAACAACGATTATCTCTGATACATAATTCCCAACTCCACCATAATGCCTACCTTTAACCTCCCATTAGATAAAGCAATCTAGAACTGGGCATTAGTTGTAGTCGTTATATGGAAGGCCGCAGGACTTTCCTTGGAATTTACTTGGTTTTATATGATTATATGCTAGTATATATACGATAAACATAGGTGTAATACAAGGCTACAGCTGCATATATGTGTGATATACATAGGTATAATAAAATACTAAACTGGATAAAATATGTGTGATATGTATAGGTATAATACGAGGCTACAACTGGATATATGTGCGATATACATAGGTATAATACAAGTGTACAACTGGATATATGTGCGATATACATAGGTATAATACAAGGGCATAACTGGAGTACATGTTGTTAAGGATCAGTTACTAAATGACCAATATGGAAATCTACTTTCCATATCCATATTTTAATGGTAACATATGTTTTGCATACAACTAAAGTTCACAAACTTTACCTAGTTACTCAAAAGACAGTTATTTGTAGCTTTAAATAATAATTATATAGTTTACCATGTAAGGATTGAATTTGACTGATATTTACTTATTCGTTGCCTAGTCTTCAAGATGAGGTTATTTTTTTAAATCTATTAAATGTTGTTTTTTAGAGCTCGATTATCAAGCCTCAGGTTGTTGATTTTGTATGCACTTTTAGTGATAATAACAGATCAAATAAACATGATATAACCTCTGACCCTAAAGATAACCATAAAAAGTCACTGCTGTATTCAATTTGCATAGTTTTATGTAATAAACTGGATTCAGTTGTATGTGTAGCAAGATTGGGAATGTGGTTCATATTTTGTGATGGTGAGGAAATGAGGGCAAAATTGGATAATGTTAGTAGGTGAGGTTTAATGATAACTAAAAATAGTCATTACGCAGCAAAAGCTGAGGGAATTTCAGAATATACTAAGAACTTACATTTCAAGTAAGTGTTGATATCCAATAAAAAAGCTTAACATTATCAAATTCAATATCATTATCATAACATTATCAATATAGTCAATATAGTACTGTAGTTTGAAAATCTATCAGTGAAAAAATGGAAAGAACTTTTGAGAATGTGATTAAAAATGATGGGATATCAACATGAAAATTTGGGGAATGTCAATATAGTCTGAAAAATGATCTATATTCTATTTTTTACAGTGCTCACTTGGTATTGGCGTAATAATGATAAAGTTGGCCTATCTTTCGCCTCACAAAAATTTTAAAATGAAAGTTGATATTTTACAAAAAAATAATAGACGAAACAAGTCTGACGTCTGACACCCCATGAAGGCTCCACTAAGTTCAAAGTGAGAAATAAGTTAAATACACTGATTTTACAGGACAGAACAGAGTCTTTTTTGCTGGCCAACTCAATCGGTCACCCTTACAAAGAGCGCCCAGGAGTTTCGTAGCTTTTCTCCGATTGGGTTGGCCAGCAAAAAAGACTCTCTTCTCTGCTGTAAAGTCAGTTCCCGGTGGTTCGGAACCCACCGATTTGTAACAGTGTTTTTTCCTTATTGAACGTCTTTCTCACTTTGAACTTAGTGACGCTTTTATGAGGAGTCATACTACAACCCACGAAATTCAATGACAGTTAACAATTACAAATTAACAATGAAATATTTATTTATTGATACAGTCAAAATACAACTTATTTCAAACAGTCTTTTAGCCCAAAACTGTCTCAATTATAAATTTTTATAAGAGTCCAAATATTTGTAAGCACAAGTTATGTTTATGTTTTGTTTGAAATATAACTTGAATCTTCTCGAAAACACAATTACCAAGTTCAATTTAAACGATGGGGTCATTTTATTCCCAGTTCAAAATTTGGGGCCAAGCTTGTATGAAAAAAATCTTCAATCTTCTTTGATTGGTTCTATTTAATACTTTCCGAGATATTTCTAGATTTTTTAAATTGAATCACTGAAATTTAGACTACATTATCTTTATACAGATCAAGTTCCATGGCCAATACAATTGGTCTACTTCTTTTTGAGATAGAAGAAAAAGGATAGGTTCTCAGGCCTTCGTATTAAGTGGTTCGGAGCCCACCTAAAACTAAAAATCCACTATTGATAACTCAATCACTCGCCTCAATAATGCCACACACAAGTCTCAGACTCATGAGGGCTTCATCAGCAAGAGAAAAAAAACATTGTAGTTTTTGTTAATAAATATTTCTGGAAATGAAATGAGAAATGTCTTCTTTTTTTTGAAGGATGAAGCCCACATAGATCTGAAACGTGTGCGTGAGTAATGAGTTGGATGATGGTGATTGATGAGTTGGACCTACAGTTTTAGGTGGGTTTTGAACCACCGGGAAGTGATTTTACAGCAGAGAACAGTATCTTTTTTGCTGGCCAATCTCAATCGGTCACCATTACGAACAGGACCTACGAGAACGCAGCATATCTCTCTGATGAGTTTGACCTACAGTTTTAGGTGGGTTTTGAACCACCGGGAAGTGATTTTACAGCAGAGAACAGTGTCTTTTTTGCTGGCCAATCTTAATCGGTCATCGTTACGAACAGGACCTACGAGAACGCAGCATATCTCTCTGATGAGTTTGACCTACAGTTTTAGGTGGGTTTTGAACCACCGGGAAGTGATTTTACAGCAGAGAACAGTGTCTTTTTTGCTGGCCAATCTTAATCGGTCATCGTTACGAACAGGACCTACGAGAACGCAGCATATCTCTCTGATGAGTTTGACCTACAGTTTTAGGTGGGTTTTGAACCACCGGGAAGTGATTTTACAGCAGAGAACAGTGTCTTTTTTGCTGGCCAATCTTAATCGGTCATCGTTACGAACAGGACCTACGAGAACGCAGCATATCTCTCTGATGAGTTTGACCTACAGTTTTAGGTGGGTTTTGAACCACCGGGAAGTGATTTTACAGCAGAGAACAGTGTCTTTTTTGCTGGCCAATCTTAATCGGTCATCGTTACGAACAGGACCTACGAGAACGCAGCATATCTCTCTGATGAGTTTGACCTACAGTTTTAGGTGGGTTTTGAACCACCGGGAAGTGATTTTACAGCAGAGAACAGTGTCTTTTTTGCTGGCCAATCTTAATCGGTCATCGTTACGAACAGGACCTACGAGAACGCAGCATATCTCTCTGATGAGTTTGACCTACAGTTTTAGGTGGGTTTTGAACCACCGGGAAGTGATTTTACAGCAGAGAACAGTGTCTTTTTTGCTGGCCAATCTTAATCGGTCATCGTTACGAACAGGACCTACGAGAACGCAGCATATCTCTCTGATGAGTTTGACCTACAGTTTTAGGTGGGTTTTGAACCACCGGGAAGTGATTTTACAGCAGAGAACAGTGTCTTTTTTGCTGGCCAATCTTAATCGGTCACCATTACGAACAGGACCTACGAGAACGCAGCATATCTCTCTGATGAGTTTGACCTACAGTTTTAGGTGGGTTCCGAACCACCGGGAAGTGATTTTACAGCAGAGAACAGTGTCTTTTTTGCTGGCCAATCTAATCGATCACCCTTACAAATCTTTATTGTGATGCTTAGACATGATAAAACGTTTTTAATTCAGGGTAATATCAAGTTTATGAACAATATTTTAGTATTTTTCGCATTTTTCTGTGGAATTCTTGATCATTACCTCACCGAAATTCGATATAAGGAATGTGAACTCAATAACTATTGCTAGCTAACAACTCAGAAAACTTTTTCAACTAAACAATTCCAAAAGCTAATTGCATAGGCTGCAAGTCACGAGTTGGCAAGCCAGTTATCTATTTTCAGTTTACTTTGAACAATAAGAAGAAAGTTCTTTCAGTAATAACAAGCAGCAGATAATTTCCAATAACTGCTATCAAGATGGGAGGAACAATATTGGTTTCTACTGATCAATCATCTTCTTCTTTTTTCTCTTCATCTCATTCTTCTCCTTCTACTTATTTATTTTTCTTCTTCTTATCCACTATTTACTCCCACTTATTGTATTTTCCATTCTACTTCTTCTTCTTCGTCTTCTTCATCCTATTCTCTTTTCTCGTCTCCTGTCCTCTTCTTTTTCTTCTTCTTCATCATCATCTTATTCTTCTACTTCTTTTTCTTCTTCTTATCTATTATTTTCTAAGACTTGTCCTCTTTTCCCTTCTACTTCTCCTTAACCTTATACTTCTCCTCAACCTTATACTTCTTCTTCATCTCTTTTCTCGTCTTCTGTCTTCTTCTTTTTCTCCTTCTTCATCATCATCTTCTTCTTTTTCTTCTTCTTATCCTCTATTTTCTCCCACTTATCCATTTTCTCTTTTTACTTTTCCTTATCGCCCTAGTCTTTATTTATTCTCCCTCCTTGTTTTTTTTCTTCTTCTTTTTCTTTTTCTTCTTCTTCTTCTTCTTTTTCTTCTTCTTCTTCTTCTTCTTCTTCTTCTTTTTCTTCTTCTTCTTCTTCTTCTTCTTCTTCTTTTACCATCTCTTCTCCCTCCGTTCTCTCTCATGTACTTTTCTATCTTCAATTCGTCTCTTCCCTCATCTTCTTCCATTTATTTCTTCAATCTACTCTGTTTCTTCTTCCTCTTATTCCACCAAGTTTTTCTCTTCTTATTCTTCTTCTTCTTCTTCTTCTTCATTTTCTTCTTGTTCTTGTTCCTGTTCTTCTTCTTCTTCTTCTTCTTCCTCTTTTTCTTCTTTTCTCCTCTCCTCCTTTTTCTCTCTCCTCTTTTTCTATATTTGTTCTTTATTTTCCTCCTTCTTCTTCTCCTCCTCCTCCTCTTTTCTCCTTCTACCTCTCCTCCAACTTCTTGTACCATTTCTTCTTTTTCATCTTCTACCTCTCCTCCTACTTCTCTTTCTTCTTCTTTTCCATATTCTCCTTCTTCTTCTTCTTCATTTTCTGATTGATCTTAGCTTCTTAGCAGCTAACATTCGTTTATTTACCGCAATTCTGCAGATCAATCTTCTTCTTCTTCTTTTTCTTTGCTGATCAATCTTCTTCTTTTACTTCTCCACTCTTCGTCATCTCCTCCTTCTTCTTCTTCTTCTTCATTCTCTGATTAATCTCAGCTTCTTGGCTGCTAGCTACCACTAGTTTATCAGCCGCAATTTTGATTGGCCAAATCCAGTCAGTCAGCCAATACCGTTCCTGCAATAATTCTCAAACTACTGCAATCTTCCAATCACAATTTATATTTTCAATTATCGATTATGCTGTAATTCGAAAATTGGCCCCTTCACGTTTTATGTACAGTGCTTGTTGGCTGTTTATAACTGTAGAATAATGTATTATGCAATAAACCAATAAAATAGCGAGTAAAAAATATCTATAATTATGTAGGTACATTTTCATCTTTATAGTACATCAAAAGTTGAACCTAAATTGATGATATTTCTCTCCTTTTATCTATTTTGGTATTTCTTAGTATAATAATTGAGTCTAAAGTACAAATCAGATTAAACTCCTCCCCCATGTAAATATGGAATCTGTATTCATCAATATTTTTTTATGGAGGATGAAGCCCACATAGGTCTGACACCTGTGCGTGGGTAATGAGTTGGATGATGGTGATTGATGAGTAGGACCTACACTTTTAGGTGGGTTCCGAACCACCGGGAAGTGATTTAACAGCAGAGAACAGTGTCTTTTTTGCTGGCCAGTCTAATTGGTCACCGTTACAAACAGGACCTACGAGAACGCAGCTTATCTCTATCTGATTGAACAGATACCTGCTACGGCTCGCGGTTGAAGTACAAATCACATTATAAACTGCTCTCCCATGTAATTAATTTGGGAATCTGTACTCACAGATAATTCACAGTATAACTGATAAATCTAGATATTGATTTGATAAAAATTGATAAATTTAAATTGACACTAGTTAAGAAAGAAAAAGAAGAAATTTTTGTAGATTATCCTTGCGTATTGGTTGCTCCACTTTGTGAGCACCCTCAAAAATGAAGCTATTCAATTCTGAACGTCCTATTCTGTATTATGTTAGCGTTGATCTCTTTGAAAAAAAGCGTGTAGAAAATAAAACATATTTTATCCACTATGCTGCTCTCAATCTTCAATGTATCTCACTCCAACATCGATAGAAGATCCAGAGCATTCTAGTACAACCACAAAAATGTCAAGGATTATAAAACAGGACTCATATTATTCAGTTGTAACAAAGGTAGCACTTGGCCTACTCAATCCATTTTCTTCTTCTACTTCTTCACCTCTTGGTTTCTCCTTGTTCTTCTTATCCTCCCCCTTCACGTGTTTCTTCTTTTCCTTCTCCTCTTCCTCCTTCTTCTCATCCTTAACTCACTCCTCTTCCTTCTGCTCCTCCTCCTTCTACTCCTCCTCCTTCTACTCCTCCTCCTCCTACTATTCCTTTTCCTACTCCTCCTCCTCCTCTTGTCCCTCCTTCTCCTTCTTTTTCTTGTCCCACTCCTTCTTTTTCTTCTTAATTTGCTCCTCGTTTACCTTCTCCTCCTCCTCCTCTTCTTTATCCTTCTTCTATTTCCACCTCCTCCTTATTGTTCGTCTTCTTATTTTTTCCCTCCTCGTCCATCTTTTCCTTCTCCTTCTACTTCTCCTTCTTCTTCTACTTCTCCTTCTCCTTATCCTTCTTCTCCTCTCCCTCCTCCTCCTCAACCTCATCCTCCTCGTTCTCCAACACCCCCTTCTCCTTCTTTTTCTCCTCCTCCTCCTCCTCCTCCTATTTCTTCACATCCTTAACTTCCTCCAACTCCTCCTTCTCCTCATCCTAAACTTCCTCCAACTCCTCCTCCTCCTCATCCTAATCTTCCTCCTCCTCCTCATCCTTATCCTAGTCCTCCTCCTTTTACTCCATTTCCTCCTTCCACTCCATTTCCTCCTCCTCCTCATCCTAATCTTCCTCCTCCTCATCCTTATCCTAGTCCTCCTCCTTTTACTCCATTTCCTCCTTCCACTCCATTTCCTCCTTCTCCTCTTTTTCCTCCTCTTTTTTTTCTTCTGCTCTTTCTTCTTCTTCAAGTCCCACTCCTTTTTCTTCTTCTTTTGCTTCTCGTTTTCCTTCTTCTCCTCCTCCTCCTCCTTCACCTCATTATCCTTTTTCTTATTTTTTCATCATCCTCCTCCTTATCCTTTGTCTTCTAATTTTTTCCTCCTCCTTCATCTTCTTCTTCTTCTCCTCCTCCTCCTATTTCTCCTCATCCTTAACTTCCTCCAACTCCTCCGTCTTCTCATCCTGAACTTCCTCCTCTTTCTCATCCTTCTCCTACTCCTCCTTCTCTTCCTAGTCCTCCACCTTCCACTCCATTCTCCCTCTTCCCTCCCCTTCATCCACTCCTCTTTTTCCTCCTCTTCTTCGTCTGCTCCTTCTTCTTCTGCTCTTTCTTCTCTTTTTCTTCTTCTTTTGCTCCTTGTTTTCCTTCTCCTCCTCCTCCTCCTCCTCCTCCACCTCCTTGTCCTTTTTCTTCTTTTTTCGTCCTCCTTCTTATCCTTCATCTTTTTTTTCCTCCTCCTACTTATCCTTCATTTTCTTCTTTTTTCCGCTCCTCCTTCATCACCCTATTCTTCTTCTCCACCTCCTCCTCCATCACCACCCCCTTCATCGTAACCTCCTCTTCCTTTTCCTCCTAATCTGGATCACATCCCACAAGCCGACATCTTGAAAGGCGTCTTGATATTAGCAATTCTACAACAGTATTACCACGTACTTGTAGGCGTCAATACATTCGTTGAATACGATTCCTGGTAAAAGTGAGTTATACAACTCAGTTCAACTTCACTTCAGTGAAATAAACATAGATATAGAAGGCCCATATGTAACCTATATACAGTTTTACAGCGGTAATGGTAAAACATATAAATATAGAAGGGCCATACAAAATAAAATATGAAGACTCAATACAGTGATAGATTGGTAACGGCAAAATATATAGATATAGAAGAGCCATACAAAATAAAATATGAAGGCAATATACAGTAATAGATTGGTAATGGTATAATATATAGATACAGGAGACACGAATACAATGAAATATGAAAGCTATATACAGTAATAGATTGGTAATAGGAGTGCCATTATTGTCAGTCTATCCTGGTAGTAAATTCATCTTTCAAATCTATCAGTTGTTGCGGTGGTCTATGAAAGTGGTCTACGGTTGTCCAGTGGTTAGAGGTTTAACCAGCTGACACATCTGGATATTTGAAAGTTGATGATCGACATTCCAACTTTTATTGTTCTGTTAAGAGATCAAGGAGGCTGAGTTATTGTATGGCAAGCAGCCCACTCGCTCTTATCACTCAAATATTGCTTTCTCTAGTCGCTTTCATTCTTGAAATTATTGTAATTGAAATTTTCAATAGATTTGAACTGTTTTCTCATTGAATAAGTTGGTTCTCCATTGTCTATATGGAATTTCAATATTTCATATTGTTGCAGTGTATTTAATTTGTGGCTTTTTTGAAAAGTGTGTGTAATTCAATCAGTTGGGATGTTTTTGGTCATTTGGTCATGTGTTTTGTCATTCTATCTTGTTTAAGGTGTTTGAATATTTCATATTGTTTTCACAGTGTATTTAGTTTGTGGCTTTTTTGGAATGTGTGTAGAATTTCCAAGTCAGTTTAGATATTCTGGTGTGAATGTCTAGTGTTGATTAAGTGATCTGCAAATGCTGAATCAGAGCTGGAATGTAGTGCTCTGATGTGTTCTTTGTATCTTGAACTGAATGATATGCCTGCTTGTATCTTTCCTATGTAGTATTTGGGGCATGTGTTGCATTTCTAGGAGTTATGTTGGATAGACGATTGACCTGGACTCCATACATTGAGAAAATATGTAGTAAAATTTCATCTGGGGTATTTGTCCTGCGACAGCTCGCTAGATTGAATGACAAAAGTTACTTTTTACAGCTTACCATGGGCTCTTACTGTCACATATTAGGTATGCTATCTTAGTATGGGGTAATTCATCAAAACAAAATCTTGATAGGGTGTTTAAGATCCAAAAGAAAGCGGTTAGGTGTATAGAAAGAGTAAATAGATTAGATTCATGTAGGCCGTTGTTCAAGAGACTTGGTCTCCTAACTGTACCCTGCTTATATGTGTATGAAGCTACTTTATATGTAAAAACGAATGATATTAACCAAAATCTTGATGTACATGATTATAATACAAGAAGCCGAGGAGATTATCACTTGGTGAGTCACAATAGTAGCTTATTCAAACAAAAACCTAGTTATATTGGTAGGAAATTCTACAACAAGCTACCGCAGTTTTTGAAGAGTCTTGAAAATGTAGAAATATTTAAAAAACAATTGAAGAAATATTTAGTTGATAAAGCTTTTTATAGTGTACAAGAGTTCCTTTCACATCAAAATTAAGCCTCACCTCAATTACTTGAAGTAATTATGGTATCTAGTGTATAATATTGTTGATCTGACTTGTCTTATACTCCTTAACTGGAGTCTCCAAGACGTAATCTACAAAAAAAAAAAAAAAATTTAAGCTTATTCTCAAATGCAACACATGCCCCAAATACCACATAAGAAAAACAGGCAGATCATTCAACATACAATACAAAGAACAGTGTATTTAATTTGTGTATTTTTCTTTGAAAAGTGTGTAGAATTTAGTCAGTTTGAATGTTTTTGTGTAAATGTCCAGTGTTGATTAAGTTGTCTACAAGTATTCAATCAGAGTTGAAATGTAGTGCATTGTTATGTTCTTTGTATCGTGTGTTGAATGATCTGATTGTTTGTCCAATGTAATATTTGGGGCATTGGAGTTGATATACTTCCGGATTTTGTGCATCTTTGGTTTGTTAAACACATGTTCATATTGCACTGTTATAGTATCTGAAGATGCTCGTACATTGGAGTGGAACGACTGTCATAAATAAATTAATTGTTTATTTCTACTTTAAATCTTAGCTTAGTTGTAAAACGTTTTATTAAAATAGTTGAACATTTTAAGTAAACCTCATAGACAAGGATTCTCAATAAGATTCTCACCTTGATAAGACAAGACATCAACTCGATTTGAAATATTAAGTTGAAAAATGTTTCATTGAATTACCGGGGAAGTTCACTGTACTACTTTTTTTAAATATTAAACGTAAATTGCACTCTTGGCTTGTCAACAATTCCTTTTAAGCAGTCCATAAAATTTTTGATGTAGGTTAAATTGTGATAACATTTTTATTGTATTTAACTACTAAGTACCTTTTTATGTCTACTGTTGAAGTATGGTGCTATCAACATCATCACCTTTCACTTCATCCACTTCACATTCCTTCCATTCCATTGATCACTTCCATCTGGGCTTTAAACATTTCTGTAGAGTTGCCTCTGTAAGTAAATACTGTTTTGTAAAGAACTGTTTTTAAATATCATCAATAAAAATTTAACAGGCTGAACACTCCGCATAAAAAACATGGATTGAATGTTGTTGTTTTTTTGTAGATTACGTCTTGGAGACTCCAGTTAAGGAGTATAAGACAAGTCAGATTAACAATTATAAAATCTTATACACTAGTTAACATAATTTATTACTATATCAATTAGTTCAGGTTTGGCTTAATTTTAATGCGAAACTCTTTTAAACTATAAAAAGCTTTATCAAGTAAATATTTTTTAATTGTTTTCTAAATATATTTCTATATTTCAAGACTCTTTAAAAACTGCGGTAGCTTGTAGAGTTTCCTACCAATATAACTGGGAATTGTTTGAATAAGCTACTATTGTGACTGACCAAGTGATATATCCTCGGTTTCTTGTATTATAATCATGTACGTCAAGATTTTGTTTAATATCATTCGTTTCTACATATAAAGTAGCTTCATACACATATAAGCAGGGTACAGTTAGGAGACCAAGTCTCTTGAATAACGGCCTACATGAATCTAATCTATTTATTCTTTCTATACACCTAACCGCTTTCTTTTTGGATCTTAAACACCCTATCAAGATTTTGTTTTGATGATTTACCCCATACTAAGATAGCATACCTAACATGTGACAGTAAGAGCTCATTGTAAGCTGTAAAAAGTAACTTTTTGTCATTCAATTTAGCGAGCTGTCGTAGGACAAATACCCCAGATGAAATTCACAACATATTTTCTCAATGTATGGAGCCCAGGTCTGCTCATAGCTACAATATTAACAGAATCAAATTCAAAGGATTAAGTGCTATATATTTTTTGGAAACCACAATTTCGTGGCAGCGTAAGTCGGGTAACATGTAGAGGAGATAAAAATTAGATAATCAAAGTTAATAGGATTAGTGAATTATTGAAATAAACATGCTTTCTCAATGAGTGACGCGAATAGTGAGTTTCAACAGTAAAAAAGAGGGCGTAGAGAAGATGAGGAATTTGAAAATAAATTTCGAATATGAACAACTTTTATTGTTTTGTAAAGAACTACAATAATATTAAAATTTTGAGGAAACCTAAATCAAATCAAATTCATCCTATTTTCAAATTTAGAGATATTTAATATTATAAAATATCACTGACATTGAATAAAAAATTAATGGACCACAAGATAAAATAAGGGGAGCATAATAGAACAATACCAAAAGAGACGAGAAATCAGATGGAGATTATCTAAGAATTTTTGAGCCCTCTTTGTAAGGGTGACCGATTGGATAGGCCAGCGAAAAAGACTGTTTTCTGCTGTAGAATCACTTCCTAGTGATTCGGAACCTATCAACAACTCCAACTCATCAATTACTCACGCACAGGTATCAGACCTCTGTGGGTTTTATCCTCAAATAAGTAATGATGATAATAATAATATCTAGAATAATTTGTTTCATAAATAAGAAAATTAAAAAATTAACATGTTGGTTTTGATGGAACTGACAATTTATCAAACTGTGGAACATGAGTTATTAATTTCAAATTCCTCAAGGGATCAGTTTTTTTATATCACATCCTGGAGATTCCAATAAAGGAGTATAAGACAAGTCTGATCAACAATATTATACAATCTTATACTCTTATACACTAGTTACCATAATTATTACTATATCAATTAGTTGATGTGAGTCACTATTTTGATGTGAAAGGAACTATTGTACACTATAAACAGCTTTATCAACTAAATATTTTCTCAATTACTTTTTAAATATTTTTATATTTCGAAGACACTTTAAAAACTGCGGTAGCTTGTTGTAGAGTTTCCTATCAATAGAACTAGGTTTTTGTTTGAATAAGCTACTATTCATAATGTAAATTATAAGCTACTATCACAACGTCATAATCTCCTAATGCTTCTTGTATTATAACTAGTATAACTAATAGCACCTGGAAAATTCGAAATTAATAAATTAACTTAGAAAATTAGCATCAATAGAAATGAATAAATTGCAAGATGAAATGAAGGGGACATTATAAAAGAGTGGAAAAAGAAGAGAAATAATATCTAGTAATATTTTTTTGCAAAAAATAGATCAAACGAATAAAAAAAATGGACTTAAAAATTCAACTATGACAAATAATACGTTCTACACTAACCACAAAGCAATTTTTATTTTTCTGGCAACTCAATCATGGAAGACTGTTTCCAATAACTCGTTGAATTACTTATTACTTCTTATTTCATCAAAATAAGTTATATCACCTACTTATTTTCACCAAAATCCTCTCCTATTATTCGTGGATTACTGTCATAACTAACTAGTTATGTTATTCACACTTCGCAAGTATTTATTGCCCAATTTTTGACCACAGTTTATTATCACATTACATCTGAAATATTTTCGTCAAGAAGATATTACTTTTTGTAAATCTCTTTCTCGATTTCATAATAATACAAAAATAACTCCCCATCTTGAGTTATGTAATAACAGAGCATGATGGTTGGTACACGACAGAACCAGAGTGCTGTAAAGAACATTAGATACACAAAAAAACTTTAAATTATAATTAAATTAATGATAATGGTATGAACTATGAAGATGTCTGATGTTATGAGAAAGAATAAAAGATTGTGATTTTGGGAATTTGAAACGTGATCAACTGTATTTCTTACTGGTTGAATTACGAAATGTGCGCTAAAAAAGAACTATTTTAATTTTGTTGTTGTATCACGAAATAAAGAAAATTTGATAACTGTTTTCCAAGAAGATGAGATAATTAAAAGTGTTAGTTCTGTTATGTCATCTGAAATTCTTTGTTATTTTATGCCATACTTTGCATAATTGTATTATCTTCTTGCGTCTTCAAAACAAATTGAATTCCTTAATTCGTTCAATGATACTGTATTTTATTTTTGTTTCAAATGAAACATTCTGGATATTGAACTCGTTTAATTGATATGTAGTTTGTGTTATAATAATAATAATAATAATAATAATAATAATAATAATAATAATAATAAAATTAATTCATTAATTTTAGTTGTAATAAAATCTTAATAGATTCGGACTCAATATGAAGTTTTGTAAAATTGCAGCATTTTGTTTAGAAAGCTTGTTATTTCTTTATTTGTATTTATTTGGCCTAGATGAACGATTCATGAAAATATAAAGAAATATTCAAGTATTATATTATATACTTGACACGTATTCATATGACAATATTGACATATATAGTAGCATACATTCTTTCAGCTCATCAAATTTTTTTCTCGAAACTTATTTTAATTTAGTGAGTAATATTATTTCTGTTTTTTTATAATAATTAGGTACTAATTTTTGAAATTATTTTTGTGTAAGACTTTATGACACAAGATAATGTTGAAATTATTTCTTGTTGAAATTATATTCTTATCATGAATTTAAACGTCAAGAATTGTATAGCATTTTTCAATCTCGTTTTGTAGGCCAACTAATAATAAGCTTTGTTGTATAGAAATCAAACTTTCAAAGGAATGTTAATTTTTTATTTTGAAAATGTTGTATTAATTTTGTATTTATTTTATAATAACCTTAACCATAACCTTCATTTTCCCTATTCTTCTTTTCCCTAATTTCTTCTTTTCCCTAATTTCTTATTTTCTCTAATTTCTTCTTTTTTGTAATTTGTATTATATAATTGATTTCCATTTTGTAATTTTGTAATTTATATTATGTTGGCACCTGCTAAAAAACCCACTAGGTTTAGCGGGATCTTTATTTGGAACTTGTAAATAAATAAATGATTGATTGATTGATATGAAACATGTTTAGTTTGGGTTTTTGGTCATAATATTTTTTCGAAGTTTCTTGAATTGAAAATTGTTAGGGCTCTAAAATGTTATCTATTGCTTAGAGAAAAAATTTTTATTCAATATTTTTGTGATATATGGGCGTTAAATTTGAAATTTTTAGGCTTTTGATAAATTTTCTGTAACTGAAAGACACCTTGAAAAATAAAATGAATATTTTTTTCTCAAACCAAGCAATTATTTATTTTAAATACATTTCTAAGAATTTGTAAAAATGTCAATGTCGAAAACAATATTTTTAAAATAGATTGAAATTAGATTGAAATTGAAAATACGACATTTTATTCCTCAAGGTGTCTTTTAGTTGTGGAAATTTCATCGAAAGTTTGAAATCACACAGGTGAGATCAATTGCCCCCCAAAACCGAAAAATTGCAACTATGAGCCCCCATATTTCACAAAATAATTGAACAAAAATAATTTTCCTCCACAGTAATAAATACAATTTTAAAGCCATAATAATATTCAATTCAATTCAACTTCCAAAACAATTATGACCAAATCCCTGCGCACAGTCTTAAGCCGCGTGTCCACCAACCGAACATGTCTGCCGAACATTGTTGGCTAATACAAAAAACGGGCAAACATTAAACATATGGGTCACCGAACATGTTCGTGAGTTCAATTGAAATGTTCGGTCTTTGAGCGAACAGTGACGACCGATCACAATGTTCGAGAAGGCGTCCACACCAAACCAACTCCAAAAAATGTTCGGCGACATCAGCTGATTCCAGCGAACACTGTTCGCCGAGCATGTTCGGTTGGTGGAGACGCAGCTTTAAAGAATTATTCATTAATTTATATGATAATTATATTTTTGTATAATATTTATATTATATTATATTATATTATATATTATATTTTGTATGATATAATTTTTGATAATTGTATTTTTGTCTTTCAAACGTATTATAATTTTATAGAAAAATCCACTATTGGCAACTTCCACTAAATGAAACTGCGTTCGAATTTTACTCTAGACATCTTCACAGAAGTTTTTTTACTTGTTATTACTGACATTCTCTCACTATACAGACATCTTCCTAATAATATTGCTAAAAATGAACTATGAAATTAAAGAAATATTCATTCTTACAAAACAATATTTCATACTCTATTGCCATTCTAAAAAGTGTACCCTAAAGAAAGTAAAATAATAATAATTACAATTTTCTGAGATTCACAGACATAATACATGTGGAGTATGGAACTAAAGTTCTCAACCTATAATTTTACTTCGAGTACTACTTTATTAAATTTAACGCTACATGACAGCACTTTGAAAGCATTGTCCTTTGAATTCAATTACAGATTATGCAACAACAATAATTTTGACTCTCCAACATTTTCTATTCTCTTTCTTATTCTCTCTCTCATCCTCAAATAAAGTAATTTTATCTTATTTTATCCTCTCTCTCTCTCTCATCCTATCACTCTCTCTCTCCTCCTTTCTCACTTTCTCTCTCATCCTCTACCTATCATCTTCATCTATTCTATCTATTCTATCTATTCTATCTATTCTATCTATTCTATCTATTCTATCTATTCTATCTATTCTATCTATTCTATCTATTCTATCTATTCTATCTATTCTATCTATTCTATCTATTCTATCTATTCTATCTATTCTATCTATTCTATCTATTCTATCTATTCTATCTATTCTATCTATTCTATCCGTTCTGTCTGTCTGTCTATCTATCTATCTATCTATCTATCTATCTATCTATCTATCTATCTATCTATCTATCTATCTATCTATCTATCTATCTATCGATCTATCTATCTATCTATCTTTCTATCTATCTATCTATCTATCTATCTATCTATTTATCTATCACTTTTTCTCTCGCTCACTCTCTCTTCATCTTCCCACTCCCTCACTCTTTCAAAATCTCTCTCTTCCTCTTTTATCTCTTCCACTCCTTTATTTCCATTTCACTTTGTTTTATTGTTGTCCTCCTTGTTGAAATAATAGGCACTCAATTTATGACTGAAGTTACTGTGAGCTGTGCTATTCACTTGTATTTCCATACTTTCATCAATTCATTTCACATTTGATTGATGAATTTCTATTGTTTCTTACTTTCTCTACTATTATTAATTTTATTGATGAAGATGTTGTCTAAATTACTGTATTTATCAAAATAAAAGATTATAATGACTCTTCTGTGCTTATTCAATATGTGTTTTTTACAAACATAATTAAACAAGAAATGAATAGAGTAATAACTAATTTAAAAAATGTTCACTCATTGAATAATTATGAAAATTACTAGCAACAATTTTAAAAATAACATATTAAAATTCTCCAATACAATTTCTATGATTGGTTGCAATGCAATGTTAGCTTATATATCCAATATGCGAGTAGCTACTAAAATCTCCTTTTGCCAAACTTGGCTTTACCATAATTATTCTGAGACTATGCTTAAACATTATGTTCACTATATACTTATTTATATGTATATACTTATTTATATACCTCCCTATGTTATACACTTATGTATATACATATAGTACCATAGCCGATTACGACTGTAGTTAACTTTGGTCACCTAGCCATATTTATTGAAATGTACACCCAGTCAGAGAGACAATACGGGAGCACAAGCTGAGAAGCTGAGATTGTCTTCAAGCAGCGGGGGAGGCATGGAGCCTGTTTTGTTGTAGTCCAAAGAGCGTACTGCACAAAAGAGGAGTGAGGTGGTTTGTGATTGCTTCCCTCACTATGCTTACGGTTTTATATCAGTAAGCCGACCGAAATAAAGTCTGAAGCTCTGTGCTTGATATTCCACTCTCACAAATAAACAGGGTGTGGCTGCATAGATGAGTGCATATACTATCTAGTACACCACTGAGCTACCTCCTGCGTTCAAGCCATCATTTGACGGAGACGTGGAAAGCAACACCATTGATGTAGTCTTTTTTGGAGTTGAGATGAAAAAAACGCAGTTCAAAACAAGTCACAATAAGGCAAATTATTTATAATACTTTATAGACCCACCTACTGTATACCTATTTATATACCTACCTACTTTATACATACCTAATGTACCAAAAACACTTTCCTACTACATATTTCAAAATCACATTACAAATCACGTACTACCAAAAACTCTTGTAGAAGAATAATGATGCAGCTATCAAAATTTGTAAACAATTTTAAAATAACACATGATTTTCAAAGAAAAAATCACCTCACTTTGATTCTGAAGGACGTCTTAACCTTTCACAATAAAAAAATAAACGCTTAATCTCCTTTTTACCACTTCTTCTTTCTCTTCTTCATCTTTGTCTTCTACTGTTTGATTTTTTTCACTGCGGTTCACTTGGAGTTACACACTTCAATGTGTTCTAAATTGCCTGCTCCATGTGCAAGTGGTTACTAAATCTCAAGGTTCTATTACAACATTTAAAACGGGCGTTTATCATTTCTAAATATGCATTTCTGCTCAGTACTCCTCACTCATGTACAGTATATTATGCAATCTAATATCTAAACTGACACTGTAATTCTATTTCATATATGATTTTCACTCACTTATACTGGAGATACAGGAGATATGCGTTTCACTTCTAAAGAAAAGCTTCATCAGCCTCTTCTCTTTAGAAGTGAAATGCATCCCTCCAGTAGAAGTGAGTGAAAATCATATATTAGATAGAAATAAAGTGTCAGTTTTGATATTAGATTGTCCATCAAGTATTTCGTCATGGAAAACATCACAGAGCATATTATGCTTATGTGTATTGTAAGAAGATATTTACTATTATGTTGTAACCGTTTTAGAAAGGCCGTTATAGTGTTTGTAAGAGAGCAACTAGGTTCAGGATCAACATGAATTAGATTTGAGTGCTTATCTTATTGTATCACGAATTTGGAATAAATAAGGATCAGTATC
The DNA here is from genome assembly GCA_948455865.1 of Conomelus anceps. Classification (NCBI taxonomy): domain Eukaryota; kingdom Metazoa; phylum Arthropoda; class Insecta; order Hemiptera; family Delphacidae; genus Conomelus; species Conomelus anceps. Next base: position 5,724,691 of record OX418216.1, on the reverse strand, counting down.
ACGTATCAGTGAGAATATCAAGTACATGAACTTAAGAATGTAATCTTCTTTTATTCGGATTTCTGGCCGATTTATTTATTTTTCTATTCTTGCCAATTTTACTCTTGTCCAAAAAACTTCTTAAAACTGATGTATTCGACCAAATTCGAGTACGTTCCTCTGCGCGAGAACCATAATTATTCCTGAGCTTGAAGTCCTCTATTCACACTCATTTATACCCTTCATTCAGTGGCGTAGCCAGGGGGGGGGGGCCCAGCCCCCCCGAAATTTCAGAAATAAAACATTCTCAGATAACTAATAGATAAGGACTTATTAAAGCCGAAGGGTTCTATCTGTTTTGTAGTATTATAACGAACAGAATACAGAAACCCTGATTGTGTAAACTGTGACTACCATAATTATTTATTTATTACAGTAAATAGAACGCAATTTTTCAAGTTTGAAGTGGATTAACTTTGTAAATTATTGATAAATCACCTTTTTGAATAAACTCATCTTGTAGAAAATTTAGTTTTGGAGTTAAAATTCAGTATAACCCACTTGCCTAAATGCACCCAAAGTTCATGAAATCGGGATTTTATAAATGAAAACACACAAATAAATGCAAGCGTATAAAATCAGTGTGCTATGATCAAAAGATTCCGATTTCATGAACTTTGGGTTGGGTGCGTTGAAGGCTAATGACATAAATTATATGAAACTTATAAAAAGGTATGCTTTCTTCATGTATATTTGAGTTGTATTTTTATAAACTTGAAATGCAATTTATTATCATTGTATTAATTTTGAGATTCAGTACATGAGTTAAGTATGGTTAGTTCCAATTCAAGGGTTTTGACGCAAAACAGTCACAGATATTAGTACATCAAACCTTATCATTTCAAACCTGGCCACCTAGGTTCTTGGGTAGTAATTTTTTAAAAAATTCATTTGAACTTTAGAACCCAACAAAGTTGTCTAGATTAGCTTTTTACACCAATAAATTTAAAAAAAATCCGGACCCTCCTATACCCCAGACCCCCCCTTGGTGAGCCCCCCCCCCCCCGAAATCTAATCCTAGCTACGCCACTGCCTTCATTTATACTCTTCTCAATTGCTTTATATTTTTTCTTTCCAATATTCCTTATACCTCTATACTTTACCTATGTTGTGATATAATCATTAATGCAATCTCCAATGAAAGGTAGGTAAGACCTGAACAACAAAACATAGTAGTTTCTTTCACGTTTTTTTTTTTGTTTTTCGATTCTTGTTTTGTAACCGACCAACAACGTTTTTGCTTCTCTATCAGGTGTTACAGTATTACGGTAACTGGTTACGAAAAAAGGAAGGAATTCTCAGTTAAAAGCTCAGACACAAAAGTCGTGACCTATGCACGCGTGCACTCAGACTACAGCTGACTGGACAGCCACATCACTCCTTATGTCTGCTGCTACTATTGGGGCGCAATCAGTGGCGTGAAAGGGTGTAAGGGAGTAGGAGAGAGAGAAAGAGAGAGAGTGTGTGTGAGAGAAAGAGAGTGAGAATGAGAGAGAGAGAGAGAGCGATAGAGTCTGTGAGAGAGAAAGACAAAAGTAGAGAATGTGTGAGAGAGAATGACACAGTGAGAGAGAGAGAGGAATTAAGAGATTGATTGATTGATTTCTTTATTCATGCAAATAATAGTTGGACAGTTACTAGTATAAAATACAATATATAGGCATCACCAAGTATTATTACATAAAACATTATCAGTTACTTATTACATAAACTTTTAACTATATACAAACGTGAAATTATTACTGAAAATGATATTAATATGATATACAGAAAAAAAAAGGAAAAAAGCTTGGTGATACATTTGTATGAAAAGGCGAAGTTAGGGACGGTGTCCCTCTCTTACACTTAACCTATAAATTCTACCTGATAGTGTCTACACATTATGAAATTAAATAAATTTTAATAATATTAAAAAAATAAAATAAAATAGAATAATAATAAAATAAAATAGAATGAACTAATAAAGGAAAAAAAAAACTTATAACTAACAGGGTTTTGCCAAAATTTCCCACGCCATCACTCTAGGGCTGAACAACCATAGACATCCGCTCAAGAAAATGCTTCCTCAGTGAAGAAGCAAAACCTGTCCGGCTCTCCAAATTCCTTATTGCAGTTGGGAGTGAATTCCATATTCGACAACCACTTACAACAAATGATTTGTTGTAAATTGCTGTACGGTGGTTTGGAATTCTTAAAGTTCTACCACCTCCTCTTGTGGTTGTTACACTATTGGCTCTTCCATCTGCTACAAATTTAAAATTATTTTTGAAATATTTCGGATTACCATATTTCAATATGTCATTTACCAGTTTTGATATCCGAATAAGTCTTTGTTCCGGTAGTTTGAGGGTAGAGCTTTGTATATAATAATGAGTTATATGCTCATGTCTTTGAAGTGAGTAAACAAAGCGAAAACAGTAATTTAAGCTGCGTTGTAATCTTTCACTTAGAGAAACAGTCATGTCATTGATAACAGCATTGCAATATGAAAAGTATGGAAAGATGAGAGATCTCACCAACAAAAGTCGGATATGTCTAGGAAGAGAATCTTGCATCTTTTTCAAAGAATGCATAGCAGCAAATACCTTTTTACAAGTTCCACTAACATGCTCTGTCCAGTCAAGAGTGTTTGTCATGGTTATACCTAAGTTTTTTACAGAGTCATAGTAAGGCACTAACTGTCCATCAACATGTATTTTAGGAACTGAGTTGAAGTCAATTTGATTGATGAGTCTTGAATATCCTACTATGATTGCTTGAGTCTTATTAGGATTGAGTTTCAGACCATTCCTCTTTGTCCAATCAGTTATTCTTGCAACATCATCATTAATGATTCCTATAGTCTCGTTCAGTTTAGTAACAGGGCAACTAAGGTAGATCTGTAGATCATCAGCATAAGTATGGTACTTGCAAGACTGAATTGAGGAAGGGATGTCATTTGCATAGAGAGTAAAAAGAAGTGGGCCTAGAATGGAACCTTGTGGTACTCCCTGTAAAACATTTCTTGATTCAGACCTGATTTCCCCGACTGCAACGCATTGTTCTCTATCACTGAGGTATGAACAAAACCACAAGATTGCTTGTTGACTAAATCCCAGAAGGTGAAGCTTAGCAAATAGTATATCATGATTGACTGTGTCAAAAGCTTTGGAAAAATCAAAAGAGAGAGAGAGAGAGAGAGAGAGAAGGAGAGTGAGTTAGAGTGAGAGAGTTTGGAAGAAGGAGTGAGTGAGAAAGAGGAATTGAGTGAGTTAGTGATGGAATGAGAGAGTGATTAATTGAGAGAAAGAGTGGAAAAAAGGGAGAAAAAATGACAGAGTGTGCAAGAAACAGTGGTGTATTGTTCTTGAGGTTAGAGTGCAGTTTCAACGGCGATTTTGGGCTCTGACTTCCTATCAACTTACTATCGACTATTGGGTCAATGTGCATGGAGAGATGGTGAGGAAGAATGAAAGATGAGAAGAGAAGAAGAGGAAGAAGAAGAAGACGAAGGGAAGAAGAATGTTGGATGAGAAGAGAAGGAGAAGAAAAAGACTGGAGAAGAAGAAGAACAGGGAGAAGAACAAAAACAAGAACTAGAAGAAGAACAAGAACAACAACAACAACAACAAGAACAAAGGTGATAAAAAACAAGAAGAAGAACAAGAAACAAGAACAAGAACAACAATAACAATAACAACAACAACAACAACAGCAAGAAAGAGAAATAAAAGAAGGAATGGATGATTAGGAGCAGGAGGAGGAGTTGCAGGTGGAGGAGTAGCAGGAGGTGGAGGAAGAGGATTTGGTGGAGAAGGAGGAGGAAGAGAAGAAGGAGGAAGAGGAGCTGTAGAATTAGAAGCAGAATCTGTAGGTGATAAGGCAATAGAAATCAGTGGCTATGATAAAAAAGGAGAAAAAAGAGGAGAAAATTAGGACAAAGGCCTACAAAGATTAGAGAAGCTAATATTAAAACTGACACTGTATTTCACTTTTAATTAATGTTTTACTCACATATATTGGAGATGCTTGAGGAATGCATTTCACTTCTGAAAAGAAGCTTCGTCAGCCTCTTCGTCAGCTTCTTTTCAGAAGTGAAATGCATTCCTCAAGCATCTCCAATATATGTGAGTAAATCATTATTCAAAAGTGAAATACAATGTCAGTTTTAATATTAGATTGTTCATTAAGTATTTCGTCATGGAAAACATCACAGATTGGAGAAGCGGTTGAGAAGCGGTTGGAGGAAGGAATAATGAAGAAGGAAGTAGGGAAAATGCAACAATGGTTATGGGAAATGGTAAATGGGAGGAAAAATGAGGGTAGCAGGCAATGAGTGAGAGGAAACAAAGAAAATTATGATGGAAAAGATGTGTGAGGAGAAGAAGAAGATAAGGTAGAACAAGTAAAAGAAAGAAGATGGATTTGGAAATTAAAAATATGAGTAAAATAAGAAGGATAATATGGGAAGAATGATGCGATAAAGAAGGAAATGAGGAGAATGAAGGAAAACTTGGAAAAGGGAAAAAGAAAAGAAGAAGAAAAAAGAAGAAGGACAAGATGAAAAAATGTATAAGTGATCAATGCTGTACCAAGAGCTGTTGCTCTGATAAAACACTTTCACTTCTGCAGAAGTGGCTGCCAGCCTTTGTAGGTACAGCGGTGAGAGGGCAAAGGTCAAGCCAAAGTGGCATACGCCCCAAGAACAAAAAGAAGAAGAAGAAGAGAAGGACAACGGTGAGTAGGAGAAGGAAGGAAGGAATTGTGTAGAGAAAGATAATACTGAGTGCTTCATGTCTAAGCTATAAAACCTTATACGATCAAACAGTAATTGGTCAGTTTGATATCCTATTGTTTGAACTGCAGCTTTTATAAATATCAATTGAAACCATGAAGCATGGATTATTAAAGAAATAAAGCTCAAATAATAATTGGGAGGAAATAATTGAAGAAATAAAACGTGGATAATTGGGAAGAAATGATTTGAGAAATAAAGCCTGGGTAATTGGGACGAAATAATAATTTTTGGATTGATGGATTTCATTTAGAAACTCATAAAATTAGTGATAAAATTCGTGTGCAATTTATAGAGAAAGGAATATTTAAAAACGATTTTATAGTAATTTCATTAATTTGTTCAAACTAATAATAATTATAATGTTTTTCAAATGATCATTTTCTATTTTATTGATTCACATACAGCAGCTAATAGTACAAAAGTGCCTACCGTGAAAAAACAAAATAATCTGCATCTTATTCGTTCATCTATTTATTTTTTAATAGCTTTTTATAAATTTGCTCTTATATAAATTAGAGTATATTATTATTGACCATTTAAAATGATTTAAATGAGACCAATTGAATGTTAAATACAAAAAGCTATTGCCAACAACTGTTTTTTTTTTCACAAAATATCAACCAAAGAATCCTCGAACATATAATTATATCTACTCAAGTAGATCAGATTAGATTATTATCTGCAATGTGTGGTACATATTGAATAGAACTGACTTTCTCTACTTTATACCAAAGAGGGTGGAATTAGGACGCAGTCGGTCCTCTCTTACCCACAACCCTTGTGTACTGTGTACTAAATGTAGATTTTTAATGATGTTTTGTAGTTTTGATCGAAATCTCTTTAAAACTATTATTAGGCCTACTAGTCTAAATTGATGTCGATTGAATTACTTCCGGTGGTTCGGAACCCAACTAAAATTGTAGGTTCAACATACTCGAGGTGGAACCCCGCAGGGGTCTCCCCACCAATAAATGGCATAAGATTATTATTGATTTTTCAACGTAGATTCATGAGTTATGATTTAGATTTATGATTTATGATTCAGATTCACATTTATAATGAAGACTGACTAATGTGCACTGAATGAAGATTTAAGATTCATGTTAATATAACTTACATTGAATTCAATGTAACAGATACCACATTTAAGAGCTCTTTTATACAAGGCTTGACAAAAGATATACCGACCATTTGGTACTAGAGACCAAAATGGAATTAGCTCACAGAGCTGGACACTCTGACATTTAAGTTGGATAAATTCAAATTACCAGCTGAGTTATGACGTAGTTACTAGCACTCAACTCATTGTACTGGCGCAAATAGAAACGCAGGCTTGGTGACGTGACCTTTTGTGGAACATTGAATTGAATTAGACCTCACTCTTACTTCTATTTGCACAGTGCAAAGTTCTTTTTATATATTTGAAAGTCTGTCATTCTCAGAAATTTCAATGTAATTTTTTGTTCACATATTTTTTAAATTCTTATTATTTATTTTATTTCTTTAATTATTATTATTTCTTAATTATTCTTATTTCTAAACATTTTAATTATTTCTTATATTCTTATTATTTATTTTATTTCTATATTTTTTATTTCTTTAAATTCATAGTTCCATTGTAGTTATATTCATTAGCTATTTCTTTGAAATTTATAATCATTTTTATGTCATCATACACAATCAATCAATCATTTATTTACAAGTTCCAAATAAAGATCCCGTTAAACCTTGTAGGGTTTTCAGCAGGTGTCAACATAAAATAAATAATATAAACTTAATAAAACAACTTTTGAATGGAAATTAACTCATGTTATGGCGTGACGGCCGTTTCGCTCTGTTGTCTAGAGCATCGTTAGACGACCCACAGTACACTCCACAGTGTACTGTGGGTCGTCTGACAATGCTCTAGACAACAGAGCGAAACGGCCGTCACGCCATAACGTGAGTTAATTTCCATTCAAAAGTTGTTTTATTAAGTTTATATTACATATTAGTGGAAACAAGATGGATCTTCAACATCATAAAATAAATATTACAAGATTACAAAATGGAAATCAATTATAATACAAATGACAAAAAATAAGAAATGGAAAAGAAGAATAGGGAAAATGAAGGTTATGTGGGGAATTGAAGATTAGTCTATAATCTATTTCAATCTATTTGTAATCTATAATCTATTTGTAGTGTGTGTAAATAAAACTAAATGAATCTAATGAAGTAAGAAAAAAGTGTAATAAATAAATCACTATAAAAATAATTGGTCTCCCTGATGCGGCGGCGGTGTAACACAATTATTTGTTAAGACTATATGATAATTTATAAAATTATGTATATTATAATAATTTTTCTATTATTCACTTTTTCCATAATATTATTATATGATAATATAATAATATATATAACTATATTATCATACATTTCTTTAAATTCATATTATGCATTTTATTCAAATTCGTTTTTTATTTCTTCAATATTTTTATATTATAATACTAATTTTTTCCATTTATAGTATTAGTTTATTGTATTTTTTTCGGTCATCAGTTAATATTTTTATTTCTACCTTACTTTTCTGGTATTACACTATTTCTTCAAACTCTTAGTATCTATTGCATTTCAACTCATTTGTTATTTTTCCAATATATTATCATGCTATTTCTTTACATTTATAGTATCCATTTAAAATCATTTGTTATTTCTTTGGTACTTTCATTTTATTTTCATATTATCATGCTATTTCATTTAATTCATAGCATCCATTGTATTCAAATTCATGTTTTATTTCTTCAAATATTTCTATTTATGTAAATAATTCATAGAAGCCATTGTATCTGAATACATTTGTTATTCCTTCGATATTTTTATTTTATTTTCATATTATCATACACTGCTTCTTTAAAATGTCATAATAATAGTATTAAATCAGTTCTGAAATCTGCTAAATTTGTCTAAAATAGCAATCTATAACATTCCTAGATTCCTTAAATAATACACCTAAAATCTATAAAAATTTCTAAATGTTGTTAATGAATTACGAAAACTAATGCAAGAATGTAACCTTGGATGGTGACCTAAGATAAACGGATAAATGAAAATTCCCAGTAACTAATTAACCTTAACATTGAAATGGTTTTGTTCGCAAAAGATTGTTGAACTCAAAGCCGGTTGATTTATTATGAGAAACCTTTCTTGAGGAGCCTTGCTTAGCATACAATAGAGATGTCCAGAGGCCTCTTCGTAAAAACACACACACACTAAGATTGGAATGTACTTTTAATTACTTGTACTTACTCTCTATTTAATGTGTTTAGTCCACCATGGCTTGGTGTATCTTGTATGTTACAGAAATGGATGGGGGAAACAAGTTTTCAGAGGATTTTTTTAAAGTGTTCCCATTTAATTTACTACATTCTAATATTGAGTGCCGATGCAGGTATCTGTTCAATCAGAGATAAGCTATACGAAACTCCTGGACGCTCTTTGTAAGGGTGACCGATTGGATTGGCCAGCAAAAAAGACTCCGATCTCTGCTGTAAAATCACTTCCCGGTGGTTCGGAGCCCACTTAAAACTGTAGGTCCAACTCATCAATCACCATCATCCAATTCATTACCCACGCACAGGTCTCAAACCTGGTGGGCTTCATCCACCGAAAAAATTTAAGAAGAAATTAAGAGAAATATCTCATGAAAGAAAATGTGAAATAAATAAAGTTCTATTATGATGTTGATGTTGATCTTGTTTCCACTAATAATAATAACACTTTAATAAACACTTTTAATTGTTTAAGTTTTAGGCCGTCACGCCATAACGTAAGTCACAATTTCAACTTGAAAGTGTCTTTTAAAGTTCTATTCTATTATATGAAGAAGTCTATATCTGGCTCTCATTGTTTTATGAAACATTTCATCATACAATGATGATGAAAACTATATATGAATGAAATAGCCATTGATATTGATTGATTTGTCATTGAATGACCTTTTTTAGACTCTTCAGTCAGTCCACAGTATATCGTGAAATATTTAAGGTTTCAAACTTTTCAATTGAATAAATCTAAAAGTGTGCAGTTTTCTATGCTCAAAAGAGGACCCTCCCTTTGCCCTGCGACAGCTCGCTAGATTAAATTACAAAATGTTACTTATTACAGCTTACTATGGGCTCTTACTGTCACATATTAGGTTTGCTATCTTAGTAAGGGGTAACTCATGAAAAACCTTGATAGGGTGTTTGAGATCCAAGGTTTATGGAAAGAGTAGATAGATTAGATTCAAGTAGGTCGTTCAATAGACTTGGTCTCCTAACTGTACCCTGCTTATATGTGTATAAAGCTACTTTATGTGTAAAAAAGAGTGATACAAACCAAAATCTTGACATACACGATTATAATACAAGAAGCTGAGGGGATTATCACTTAGTGAGTTACAATAGTAGTTTATGAAAACCCTACTTAAATTGGTAGGAAATCCTACAACAATCTACCTCAGTTTTTAGTCTTGAAAATATAGAAATATTTAGAAAACATTTGAAAAAATATTTAGTTGATAAATCTTTTTATAGTGTGCAAGAGTATCTTTCAGATCAAAACCAAGCCTCACCTCAATTGGTATTGCAATTATAGTGAATAAGATTGGTAATATTTTATGTACATAATTTTTGATCTGACTTGTCATACACTTGCTAACTGGAGTCTTTAAGACGTAATCTTTAGAAAACTGAATTTTTTTTGAAATGGATAATTTTCTACCACATAATTGATTTCATCGAGAATGCAATATACTAGTCAAGACCGAGAAAAAATTCATAAATTGAATGAAAAAAACGACCAAAAAAACAATAAATTCAATAAACGGATTGGAAGAAAATTATAATTCAATATTGTCCAATTTTTTATTCTACCACATCAACCGCATTCAGTAAGTGGGTCATAAGAACAAAATGTGCATTTCTGATTTCATCTGCTCCATCTTCAGTAGGCTACGTGATTCTTGTGATGGAGATGTGTATAACATAGATATATATATATATAAATTCTGATATAGAGCTACTTTGACCACTGGAGCAGTATGATTTAGGAGGCATTGGTCAGAACAATGAGACCGAAGTGTTCCATGTGGGTTGTCAAGCGAAAACGTCTTCTTCTCCTGTCTTCTTCTTCTTCTTCTTCATCTTCTTCTCTCGTTGAGGTCTAGAAATCTAATGCATGAGATGCACTTCTACCAAGAAAAGGCATGTAAAAGACCTTTAAAATATTGTCTAGAAGTAGGAAAATTACTAATAGGTAAATGTAGAATCTTTATCTACAGCTAAGTTATAAAGTATACATAATAGGTTAGAAAGCGATGTGAATACAGCTTACTTTGGTCCATGGATCATCAGTGTAGTGTTAAAATAAAGCTATTTTAACACTGCTGTCACTTTTCAGTATAGATCTAACCAATCAGAACTCAGGATTTCTTCAAAACAGTGTCAAAATGAATGTTATATTCTAGTTATATGAATAATAAGACTTGAGTTGTCAAAACCACATTTATTGAAAATTGTGAGATAGTAGTTTCGGTTGTTACAGCTCAAGCAAACTAAAAATAAAGTGCAGAGTAGCTTAATAAATACTAGACACAGAATGATACTATTGGCTGAGAGTGAAAGTGCCTCTCATAGGCTGACTTTCACTGAAGGTCTGTGATTGACTGAAGGCCCTAACAAGTCACGCCTACTGGTGGGAGGAGCGACGAGCAAAAATGAATGTCAGAATCAGGAACCAAAGTTTTAGTTATATCAGCTGAATGAAACATTTTGGAATCAATTTGTATTTCAATTCACAACTGGACAACAAAAAACATTATAATATTAAAACTGACACTGTATTTCACTTTTAAATAATATTTTTCTCACATGTATTGGAGATGCTTGAGGAATGCATTTCACTTCTGAAAAGAAGCTTCGTCAGTCTTTTCAGAAGTGAAATGCATTCCTCAAGCATCTCCAATATATGTGAGTAAAACATTATTAAAAGTGAAATACAGTGTCAGTTTTAATATTAGATTGTTCATTAAGTATCTCGTCATGGAAAACATCACAGAAAAATCATTAATTGTAGGTTATGTTAGTGTGGGTAGCCTAAGTTATTCGATTGATTGGTAAATAAATCATAATAATAGATAAATCGATAATTATAAATCAAAGAAGTTAGATGGTGCATATGCCTATTAGCACAACTGGTAATAATATAGTATTATTTTATGTAAACTAGTCAGGTCCTTGGGTAGTCCGTTGTATCGGTTTTTTTTTATGTAAATTGGTCGGTTCCTTCGACTCCGTTGTATCCGTTTAAAACTCATGAATTATTTTAACATAAAGTGAAAAAATACGGAGAAAAAAGAAGTACAAAATAGTTGAATCTAGAACAAAACTATGACATAACTATTCCATAAACTCAACTAATAACATGACATAAAAGTTATCTAAAATATCTAGTGCAATAATCTCCGTTTAAAATGCGGGAACTGCAGTTAAATTACAAGCTTCATTCGTGACAGAGTAACATAAAAAAATCCAAGCTCTAGAACTGATGATGTTCCAATAATAATTATTAGTTAGGACTTCAGATTCCTGGACTCAAATTACGAATTATCATGCAAATCTTAATAATTCCTACGGTTTTCATTCGGTATTTTGTTAATTATTAAGTCAGATTGCAATCTGTTGCTGTGACCCACTAACATAGTAGTAATTATTATTTCAGGAACTGTTCTTTATGCCTTTTTTTCATTGTCAATACGTGAGAAACGTCTGAATGTTCTAGAATATTCTGTTTTTGAGCTAATTTTTTGCTTTCAATGAAACCAATTGCCTAAACATACACATCAGAGAATTCCTATCCACATCACTAAGATTACAGTCGTAGCGTTTAAAGTTAAAATAACCATGAATACTGTTTTCAGATTTGAAAGAGCTCGTTTGTTAAAATAAATACATTTTATTTCTTTTATAATGTAATTAATCATAAGAATTTTAATTATTGAATTTCGGAATTCAAGTAGTCAAAGTTTATTAGTAATCTTCCCAGTTTCTTATAAATAAGTTATACATTTTGTAAGAAACATTATTGTTCTTTGATGAAAATATCATAAGACCACCAAGGATAGTTCGATTTTTATAATTTTTCTCAATCTCTTCTTTCTCTCTCACACATACACACGTTCATTCTCTCACTCTCGCAGGGTTCGCCCAGGTTTGTTGTAGTAATTGGCTTGGGGTGCGCATTGAGCGTACATCCTGTCAGACATGCAACTGAAAGTCCTGGAAGGTCCTGGGTTCGGTCTACGGCATCAAGTGGAATTAAAACAACAAAAAAGTGAAAGAAAAGCAGAAGAAGAAGTGAGGTATTCGGTAACAAAAGGCCACACCACAGGCTACCGGCCAACCTGTCATTTTGAATATGAATCAGAAAACTATGTCTAATTTCTGCTGGAATTGACCTTGATGGTGCGCTCAGTGGAAATAAAGGTAAAAAAAAATATTGTTCAGAAGGTTTCCTCTATATAGATATATGTGCTGTCGATTACCTTTTGGATAGAATTGAAAGAACTAAATTCAGAACCCTAAAGTGTATCATGTCTAGATTTAATCGGATTTAATCTAGATTTAGATTTATTATCTAGATTTAGATTTATTATCTAGATTTAATCTAGATTTTTCATCTAGATTTAATCTAGATTTACTCTCACTCCTAGGAACTTTTATCTGTATAGTCTTCCTCGTGTTCAAAGATAATCACGCTCATAAACATTTCGCACTAATCCTACATTATAACTTCTGAACAAACAATATTCACTGCATTCCCAGATTCAACAATTTATATGGAAAAATATAATTAAGATATCTCCTTCCCAAATTAATCAATAGCTCACCAATTAATATTCGTGCTATACTAGGGAAGGCATTTTCCATTACATCATTACACATAATATACAAACTTAGTAAATCTGGTTAAAAAAAATTTGCTAAATCATATTAAATTCTGGATTTTATTACATTCTTAAAACCTTGTTTTACATTTTTGATTTATTTTATTAATTCTAGCATTCAGACGGTTGCTACTTTTACTTTTTTAATGTTTTGTTTTCCATTGCTCATAAAAACCTAGTTAACAAAGGTGGTTCGGAAACCCACCTAAAACTGTAGGTCCAACTCATAAATCACAATAATCCAACTTATTACCCACGCACCGGTCTCAGACCTATGTGGGCTTCATCCTCAAAAAAAAAAAAAAATTGTGTTACACCCTGACGCCGCATCACAGCGACCAATTATTTTTATTGTAAATTATTTATTACGCTTTTTTCTTCTTTAGATTAATTTTCTTTTTCTTCATACACACTAGACTAATCTTCAATTTCCACCATAACCTTCATTTTCCCTATTCTTTTTTTTCATAATTTCTTCTTTTTTGTAATTTGCTTTATATAATTGATTTCCATTTTGTAATCTTGTAATATTTATATTATCTTGGCACCTTCTGAAAAACCCTCAAGGTTTAGCAGGACCTTTATTTAGAACTTGTAAATAAATAAATGATTGATTGATATGTATTATATACCACTGATAAAAACTGAATGTAGACAGCTGTTGACATTTTGAAAGAAACTTCTATATAAGATACTAGCTATTGTGCCCGTCCTTCGTACGGATTATGTTTAGAAATAAGACTAAATATGATTCGGCTTTTTTGATAGTAACGATCATGAAGTTGTTAGCAGCTTAGGCCCCATTCAGACGATACAGTTTTTTTGCGGTACAGTTTTTTTTACTGTACGGTGTCAACTGTACTGTGATGTTCACACGGTCCGGCTTTGCTGCTTATTGCTGTGCTCTCCTCCTTCTTTAATTGCGCTTCCAGTTCAGTTTTATTTACTCCAGTCCAGGATTTTTTTTATTTGTGTGAGATTTTTTAAATAAGTTTCTTACTGAAGGTTTCTCTTAAATTTTGATCATGTACGCAAATTCTGGTTTCAATATTCCACACATTTTTCTCTCTTTATTTTTATATTAATCTTAAGTCTTGTCCCACAAGGCAGGTCTCTCATATATTAGAGAAATTAAATTTTCACAATTAATATCTTCCACGTCTGGACACTGGAATTCACTAATAAAAAGATCAATGCTGAAGAATATCAAAGAAGAAGATCAATGCTGACGATCTGAAGACTGCTTCCAGCATAATAAGCGTATCGTTTGAACATATCCATTACCGGTACAATACATGTGCAACCGGATACGGATAGTTATTTTGCGGTACAGCTGATTTTAGCGATACAGTTTTCGAAGACAAAACCGAATGTAGAAATCGGCTAGAACAGCTTTTTTACTGGATCCAGTCGAAACAGTATTGTGTGAACATACAATATGAAATTTACATGCAAACGAAAGCACTGCAAAATAACTGATACAGCAAATTTACTGTACCGCACAAGAACTGTATCGTGTGAACGGGCCCTTAGTAAACAACTTAGAATGTAAACAATTCAGTGAGAGGCATCGGAGAGAATATTTTTTGAGAACAGCTGATTGATATATCATGATAAATTACGTGATTTTTTCTTACATGGTAATAATAGTGCTACCTGGCGAATTCCCAAGAGCCTGGCACAAACCGCACTTTCCTAAAATGTTAATTTTTGTTTTGATAAATTGAAATTAGAAAATTTTGTTTTTTTTCAACAAAGAAATAATTGATAAAACATAAGATGAGCTTTAATTCACCAGACATACGTTTCCTAAAAGACTGCAATGCTCCGACTACACAAGTCTGCAGACAGCGTAAATAACGCCGCGAAGGGCCCACCATTTATATTTGAGAACAGCTGATTGATATATCATGATAAATTACGTGATTTGTTCTTATTCTTATGTGGTAATAAAACTTGGAAGAAATGTATCCAAAATCGCACAATACTTGGTTTTTAAACGTTTATTATTCTGTTGAAAAAAAAGTTAATTTAGTTTTTTATAGCTAAAGACATTGTCAATAATGTTTTCAATACTGTTCAATAACTAAAATCCCGATCGATGCTCTCGTTTTTGAGGAGAAGGCCGCGTAAAATGTATCCAAAATCGCACAGTACTTGGTTTTTAAACGTTTATTACTCTGTTAAAAAAAAAGTTAATTTAGTTTTTTATAGCTAAAGACATTGTCAATTATGTTTTCAATACTGTTCAATAACTAAAATCCCGATCGATGCTCTCGTTTTTGAGGAGAAGGCCGCGAAAAATACCTTTGCGGCCGTGACAGACAGACAGACAGACAGACAGACAGAAAGTGAGATAAGACTATTTTCGGCTTATTTAATGTATAAAACGTAAAAATAACCAAAAAAATATACAATTCTGATAAATGTACAGACAAAACTCTAATTTTATTTATATAGATTGCAGCTGGAATCAAAGTGTTGTCTTAATTAATTAATCTATTAATTTACCAGTTTACATTTACCAATGTACTTTCAATTTCTATTTGTATTTTTGAAGTCTCTCATGAAACTCACTTCTTTGATTCTTGTATTCTTATTCTTATTCATCATTCAATTAATTTTTTTTTTTTGCTTATTGCATATTTTCTTTTTACTTCACAATAGATTCACTTTTGTATTCTACTCTTTACTTTTCTTCTTCAATCATTTCTTTTCTCCATATAAAAATATCATTGAATTTTTAAACATCAGAAACCATGTGTTGTCTTAGTAGAATATTTTATTTCAGATATATTTTTAATTTTTCAATATATTTGCAATCTGTATTCTTACTGTTCACTACATGTTTCTTTCCACAGTTATTAAAGATTATCTTTTGTCTTTACAAATGTTCCCTTCTAAATAGCTTATACTTCTTTAAACCCTTGTATTTTGAATCATAATTTCATTTGGCGGCTCTGATAACGCAGTTTGGTAGGAGCGCTTGCCTGTGATAAGACAAGCTCTTCTGGCTGACTTAGTTTCCTGCAGCCCTGGGCTCGAATGTCATTCAGTCATGGATGTTTCTCATAATTCACCTCATTACCCACGCACAAGTCTCCGGACTCATGTGGGCATCATCCGCAATAAAAAAAAATATTCTTTCATTTTTCCCCCATAGAATGCCTTCGTTGAATAAAATATGCTCTTCTGTCTTAGTTGATGCTCCTTTTATACAATTTCCTTCTTCAATTTCACTTAATATCACTTAATATCATTCTTAATTCAATTTTCACTTGAATCAATTTCTTAGTTAGCACTCCTAGTATTCCTAGTACCTAGTTTCCTTGTTTTTTCTAGTTATTACTCTTTTAAATCCATTCTATTCTTCACCAAGGTACGCCCACCATTTTATTCCCACCATTTTGTTCACCACCAACGCTTCCTTAACTCAATGACGACTTCAAGATGGCTTCAGAGAAAGGGTTATTCAAGCCTCCCATGAGATAAGGAAGCCTGCTTTTTGAGGAAGCGCTTTCCAAGTCTACCTTAAGATAAAATGATCACAGTTCATAGAAAGATGACGGATATTTTATGATAGCTATATTGAATTCTTCACATCCACTCACCCACAAATGCATCATTGTTCGTTCCCCCGGACTTGTTACAGTTAGGCTACAGTACAGTACAAGTTCTGATCACTGAACATCAGGGCAGAAGCAGTCTTGCGCAGATCTTGCATAACGTTCATTGCGCATACTCATTCAAAGGCAACTGATAGAGAACTGGGAGGAAAGGAGAGAAAAAATACATAAAAAAGTGTTAGTTGCATTAGTGCGCCAAAAAAAAACGCTAAGCAAAAAACAGGTGTCATTGGTAAAAATGCAGAACGAAAAATTTAAGGAGTTTGATCATCTATTTCTTCTTTATCATTATTTTGATTTCATGTTACATTTTTTAACTTTTAGTTCTCTTTTAAATTTTTTATTTAATCTAAGATAAAATTGATTTTTTAATGAGATAAAATTGATTGTTCTTGATTTTTTATTTATCTAAGCTGTGACTTAATTATATTTTTTTAAATAGAATAAAATTTTATTTTGATGTTTTAATGAGATAAAATTGATTATTCTTGATTTTTATTTTTCAATGAAATAATATAGATTTTTTTAATTTCTCTGTTTTGATTTTCATTTATTTATTTTTCATTTACTTCAGTTTTTTAAATGTTAGTTTTTATTTCTAAGTTTTGATTTTTTCTCACACCTTTAGTCGTATAGTTTTTTTATCATTCTCATGCATAATTAGCTCATGCATAATGAGAAATCCTTATAATACAGTGATAAAATTAGTCTCTTTTACAATACAGAGATGTCTTTATATAGCCGCGTCTCCACCAACCGAACATGCTCGGCGAACAGTGTTCGCTGGAATCAGCTGATGTCACCGAACATTTTGTGGAGTTGGTTTGGTGTGGACGCCTTCTCGAACATTATGATCGGTGTGGTGGGAACCTGTTGTTGGTCGTCACTGTTCGCTCACAGACTGAATATTTCAATTGAACTCACGAACATGTTCGGTGACCCATATGTTTAATGTTTGTCCGTTTTTTTTATTCGCCAACAATGTTCGGCAGACATGTTCGGTTGGTGGAGACGCGGCTTAATACAGCGATGTTCTGCAGCACATTATACACTGAACTTTTGGAGAACTCTTTTTAAATTCGATTTGAATTTTAAATTTACCCAATTTTATTATGATGTTGAAGATCCATCTTGTTTCCACTAATATGTATTATAAACTTAAAAAACACTTTTAAATGAAAATTGACTCACGTTATGGCGTGAAGGCCGTTTCGCTCTGTTGTCTAGAGCATCATCAGATGACATCATCTTATCCTACATAATACAGACAAAATCATCAGCTGGCACCGATGACATTCTAATTGAATGTTGATGACATTCTAATTCTATACAAAGGCAATAAAAGACAAACTGAAATATTCCACACCAATCTTAATAAAATCCATCCAAATTTAAAATTCACCTTAGAACTTGAACAAAATAATAGTATTAACTTTTTGGACATCACTATAACAAAGCAGGAACATTCATTCAAAACATTTAGAATTTACAGGAAACCCACAACAACTGATACAATAATCCATAACACATCAAATCACACAACCCAACATAAACATGCCGCTTTCAATCACATGCTCCACCGACTAACAAACATTCCTATGTCACAAGAAGATTACAATATAGAATTGAATACTATAAAATACATAGCACAACAGAATGCTTACAAACACACACTAATAGACAAACTACTGCACATAATAGCAACAAAACCAATCACTCACACCAGCAACAAACAGAATGACAACCCCCATACATTCATCACACTTACCTACCTCAACAACAAAACTAATAAAATAGCAGCTTCATTCAGGAAACTCAAATATAAAATAGCTTACAGAACAACTAATTCACTCAAAAAACACCTGCATTCTCAGACAACATCTCAAAACAAGTACAACAGATCTGGAATTTACAAATTGAAATGTGATGACTGCAACAAGTTCTATATAGGACAAACTGGCAGGACATTCACCACTAGATTCAAAGAACACACAAGAGCCATCTCACACCCAAACACAAATTCCACTTTTGCTGAACACATCATTTCAACAGGCCACAGTTATACAGACATTGACACTAATTTAGACACACTACACTTCACTCACAAAAGCCAGAAACTCAATGTTTTAGAACAATATGAGATATACAAACATGCAAAGCAGCAACCTGACAACATTTTAAATGATCAACTTAACTTCTTTCCACATACTCTATTTGACAAAATAATCCCAATTTCAAACCTACCGCCAACTCATCCCCCCACCCCTTCACCATTCCAACATACATAACCCTCAAACTCATGCCTTGAATCAGTGTACTGTGGGTCGTCTGATGATGCTCTAGACAACAGAGCGAAACGGCCGTCACGCCATAACGTGAGTCAATTTCCATTTAAAAGTGTTTTTTAAGTTTAAAATACCAATTTTATTACTCCAAAATTCAAATTTCTTCATTCAATTCTAATCTTAAATTACTAGACCTTGAATTACAAATACGATTTGAAGATTTAAAAGATTTATTGATTTTTAGGACAGCTGAGGTTGATTTTTAAGCCTCTACTTTAATATTTTACCTAGACTAGCTAGCTAGGAGTAGCCAGTGTAAGAATAGATGAGGAGAAGAAAAGAAGAAGAAAAAGAGATGATTAGAACAAGATAAGGATCATCGCCGAGAAGAAGAAAGAAAAAGAGAGTGGATGGAAACAGGAGGAGGAGGAGGAGAAGGAGCAAGAGAATTAGAAGAAGAAGAAGAGAAATAATGAGGAGAGGAAAAACTAGAAAAAAAGATGAACAAGATAGATAGAGATAGAGTGATGAATGCATAGAAGAGTTGAACGAGATAAGGATGATGAAGGGGCAGGAGGAAGAGGAGGTGAAGAAAAAGGAGGAGAAGGAGAAGAAGAAGAAGAAGAAGAAGAAGAAGAAAAAGAAGAAGAAGAAGAAGAAGAAGAAGAAGAATATCCACAAAAAGAAGACGAAGAAGGAGGAGGAGAAGAAGAGGAAGAAGAGGGAGGAGAAAAACAAGAAAATGACAAAAAGGAAAAGAAGAAGAGATGATTAGAACAAGATAAGGATCATCGCCGACGATCCTACTGTACTGTGCAGGAGTTTGAAGTTCACCGAAGGATGAATTTGCCCGAGGAAGCCACAAGAAGCGCTCTCCTGGATCACAGGAAGTCAAGGACCATGATTTAAGAAAAGATTCTTCTCACAGAGAAATCCTGGCCTCAAATCTCTGGCTTTGTGTCCTGTTTGGTAATTTTTGTTTCAACTATTTGAAATCATGAAAAAGTTATAAAATATCTGGGTTGACAATCTCTTGATGAAAAAAACAACACACTTATCCTTTAGGGCCTACTACTACTTCTACTACTACGATTACTACTAACTGTTACAACCTTACTTCTACTAGAATACCGTACAGATAGACGGTTCACTAGTGAACCCCCCTTCAATCCACCACTGTTCCATCAATGAAATATCCCTCCGATATTCCGTTATTTTGAAAATGATGGTCAATTTTTCATTTCGAAACAAGTATACTAACTTGTTAATTCAAAGTGAAAGCATGCTAGTTTTTCTTGTGGTTTATCAGATTACCTGAGGAAGATAGAAAAATAATCCGGCTTAATTTTCGCTGTTAAGGTCTACTGCCATCCAATTATTGTTAGCATTTCAACTACAAAATAGGCAACTCCTATCGAGATTAGCGGTGTAAGTAGACCTGAAATATTTCAACGAACTCGGTCTTTTATAACAGTGTTAAGTCTTTAGTAAGTCAGAATCAATTTTGATGTTGTTCTGTATTTTCACTCAGACACATTTACAAAAGAGAAAAGAAGAAGAAAAAGGAGATGACGAGGAAGAAGAAAAAAAAAGAGAAAGGAGAAGAAAAAAAAAGGATAAGAAGAAGTAAGGAAAAAAATAAATAAAAATAAGGAGAAGAAGAAGAAGAGGTGGGAAAAGAAGGAGGAGGAGGAGGAGGAGGAGGAGGAGGAGGAGGAGAAGGAGAAGGAGGAGGAGGAGGAGGAGGAGAAGAAGAATTTGAAAAGGAGACAGAAGGAGAATAGAAAATAAAAGTAGAAGAATTTGAAGGAAAAGGAGGATAAGTGAGGGAGAATAGAGGATAAGACAAAGAAAAAATAAGAAGAAAAGTAGAATGGGATAAAATAGAATAGAGGTTTGAGTTGAGTCTGCTTCTCAACCCCTATTCCGATTTTTCTTTCCTACTCAAATTGAAGAAGAAAAAGGAAAAGAATAATAGAAATAAGAAAAAGCCAGAAGAAGAAGGAACCAGAAGAAGAAGGAGAAGAAGAAATTGAAGAAACTGGAGAAGATTCAGAAGATAAAAAAGACGAAGAAAAAGAAAGAAAAGAGGATAAAAGAAAACGGAAAAAGAAGAAGAAATAGGAAGGAGGGCGATGATGAAGAAGCAGGAGGAAAAGAAATAGAAGTGATGATGAAGGAGGAAAAAGAAGATGAAGAGAAAGGAGAAGGTGAAAGCAGGCAAAAAAGGACTTAAATAGAAAGAATAAATTGATTGTACTGATAAGTAGTAGGAGAATAAGAATAAGAATAAGAAGATGGGTAAGATGACGAAGAAGAAGAAAGAGAAGAGGAAAGAATAAAATGGAAAATGAAGAAGAGGTAGACCTGGAAGAAGAAGAAGAAGAAGAAAAAAATGATAAGAAGAGCTTGATCTCCCGTTCTGAATTTTCAATTTATCATACAAGAGAAATTTTGTTGTTTGAACTGGCATTTAACAATATTTTGAATCAGTTCTGAATTATTTTATGCAGCTACATCTTCCAGAGAAAATGTTTTGAGTTAACATTTCGCAATCATTTAGTTTAGATTAACCCAGTAACCATCCAACCATGTAAACATTTTCAACGGTACTGTATCTGACAGAATGACTGGCAAAGCAAGAATGTTGAGGAATGAGTGAAGAAGAAGAAGTAAGTTACAGAATGATGAGTCAAAATGTGTACTATAAATTAATGTCGATAAATGCTAATTTACAAAAAAGGTTGTTAGAGTAGTCTAGTGGTCAGATTCGTAATTGCTCTTGTTTTGTTAAATTAAAAATCTAGGTATTTTTCCTCGCAATAGAAATATTCCATGATAAGTTGAGGTTGATTGTACTGACTGGTTTGTTTGAACCTCGAATGAATCCTACTTCACAGAGGTTGACAGTGTGGTAAAGTGTTTAAAACCCCTTTCCGGTAATTGGGAGATCCGTGGTTCAAATAGCGACGCTGACTAAATATTTTTGAGTTTTGGCATTCAAAGATTTCCATGGGGTATTTAATGCAGTTGTCAATGTCCGTAGAAGCAAAGGTTTTCGGCGTGATTTATATAGTATTGAAAGGGGTTTTTTAATTAAGTATCTTGACTCAAAAAAACACAATAACTAGAGAAAATTCTGTTTTAGATTTCTACATTACGCGAAAGGAATGAAACCAATGATCCCAAAAAAATCAAAATAACTATGAAAAATAATTGTCTCATTATGAATAATAAGACTTGAAGTCGTCACAACCACATTTATTGAAAACCGTGAGAAACAAGTTTCGGTTGTTACACCATTATTAATCTCAAACAAACTCAAGTAATAATAATGGTGATAGAGATTGATAATGGTGTAGCAACCGAGACTAGTGTCTCACTGTTTTTAATAAATGTGGCTTTAACAACTTCAAGTCGTATTATTCATTTTTGATATCTTCCACAATATCACCTTTGCCACTACGAAGAATGTGAAACCCATGACTCCGAAAATCAAAATAACCATAGAAACCCTCTCCTTTTAGGATCTCTACGATACATAAAAGTTAAGCAACAACTACAAATCAATTCAATGACCCCAAATATCAAAATAACCAGAAACCTCTTCTTCAAGAACTTCTACAATACATGAAAGGCAAATCAACCACTTCGAAATGAACCAACGACTAAAAAATTCAAAATAACCATACAATCTACTCTTTTCCGAATTTCCACAAAACATAAAAGCTCAAACAACAACTCCGACCGAAACCAGCGACTCCAAAAAATCAAAATCACCATGCTCGATCACATCGAACTTCCCTGTGAACTTCAATGCATGAGAGAGTCTAGTCTACACCTGTTGTTCCCCCTTCCCCCCATACCTGAAAAAAAACACAATGAACACAACATTCAGTTGCATTGCTTCAGTTGATAATGGTTCGAATGCTACTGATGACTTGAAGAAAATATGATGACGATAATGATGATGATGATGACGATAATGATGATGATGATGACGATGAGGAGGAGGAGAAGAAGAAAGGGGTGAACAAGGAAGAGGGGGAGGAGGAGGGAGAGGAGAAGGAGGAGGAGGGAGAGGAGATGGAGGATGATGATGAGCAAGACATTGTTGACATGGTTCAGTGCTTTTTACAACACCTGTATCCTTTCCATGTCCTTTCTTCCATGCTCATCCCTCTTCTATCCATCCTCTCTTCCTCGTCCGTCAATTATTCTCATCCTCTTTACTTTATTTCCAAGCTTTACTTTTTGCCTCCTCATGTCACACTCCATTACTCACTTTGTTTCTTTTTAGAAAATCCGCCGAGATTCCGCAGATTCGAGCAGAATCGCTGCTAAAGTCGCACTGTCATTCTTGTTTGGGAATCGGGGATGCTTTAGTAGTTTAGGTTGAATGTTGTACCGTTTCGTGTTTAAACTGCAGTGGAAAAGCATAGGTTTTAAATTGATCTATCACTTGAGTCACAAGTCGGATTGGGATGAGTCATTTTTGACTCCTGGATGAGAAATTTTAGGTTAAAATCTATATTGCTTGAGCTACGAGACGCATTGGGATGAGAGGTTTTAGGTTAAAATTGATTACTTGAATAACAAGTCAGTTTAGGCGAGTAATTTTTGATTCCTGGCCCCACGAAGATTGGTTTTTGGGTTTTTCTATACTTGAGTTACGAGTCATAGTGGTACGATTCACTTTTGACTCTTGAAAGTTTAGTTTATGAGTAAATCTTTTATTTGAGTCATAAGTCAGATTGGGAGAGTCATTTTTGACTCCTGGTGGAGATGTTTTGGGCTAAAATCTATTACTTGAGTAACGAGTGGGATTGGGACGACTCATTTTCTACTCCTGGAGGAAAGTTTTTGTGTTAGAATCTATCACTTCAATTTAGAGTCAAATTGGGCGAGTCATTTTTGACTTCTGGATGATGGGCTTTGGGTTAATCTATTACTAGAGTCATGAGTCAGATTGGAATGAGTCACTTTTGTCTCCTGGAAGTTTAGTTTTTGGGTTCATCCATTAATTTAGTCACGATTCAGATTGGAAAGAGCTACTTTTGATTCCTTGAGGACAGATTTTGGGTTAAAATCTACAACTTGAGTCATGAGTCGGATTATGCGAGTCACTTTAGAGTCTTGGAGAACTGGTTTTGGATAATAATCTATAACTTGAGTCATGAGTCGGATTGGGTAAGTCATTTTTGACTCCTGGAGGAACGGCTTTAGGTTAAAATCTATTACTTGAGTCAAGAGTCTGATTAGGACGATACTTAGAAGATCAGTTTTTGGAGTTTTATATTACTTGATTCACGTGTCCAATTACTTGGAAAGAGTCAGTTTTGAATCCTGGAGGTTCAGTTTATTTACAAATTTTTTATTAGTGACAAGTTGGATTGGAGGAGTCACTTTTCAGATCTGGAAATATTATTTTGGGCTAATCTATCACTTGAGTCACGAGTCGGATTGGGCGAGTCATTTTTGACTCCCAGAAGAACGGTTTTTAATTAAAATTTATTACTTATTCAGTTGAGTCAGGAGTCAGATTTAGTCGAGTCGCGTGTTTAAATCAATAATAGATTATAAAATAGTATAAAACTCCTTCCTCTTATACTTCCTGTTGAGTTTTGATGGATTACATTATTACTTACATTGTACAAGATTGGTTATTATAATAAACAATAGTTTATTTTCAATATCCTCTGTAAAATCGGTTACTATAATTATTATTGAATACATTATAATTATGTATAAATACATATACATTATTGATTACTATTATAAACTTAAAAAACACTTTTGAATGGAAATTGACTCACGTTATGGCGTGACGGCCGTTTCGCTCTGTTGTCTAGAGCATCATCAGACGACCCACAGTACACTCTGTACAAGTGTACTGTGGGTCGTCTGATGATGCTCTAGACAACAGAGCGAAACGGCCGTCACGCCATAACGTGAGTCAATTTCCATTCAAAAGTGTTTTTTAAGTTTATAATACATATTAGTGGAAACAAGATGGATCTTCAACATCATGATTATTATTATAATACAGTAGAAAATAGTTTATTTTATAATATCTACCATATCTATTTTGCTTTCACACTATTCAAATATTTCATTTATTTTGTTACAGGTGCGGACAACAGGTGCTTTTTGGAAAATGGCGGATCTGCTGAGAGTTTCTTTGTCAGTGAGGACATCCCAGTTGGCTCTGTCATAGGTAAGAGTTTCTTATTTTCAATAGAAATAGAATAGGAAAATAGCACTTCGTAGTAAAGAAAGAAGAAAAAAATATTAGCCCAAACATCAGTATGAAAAATATATACCCCAAGAATATCCTGTATTTAAAGTATCTGATATGGGAATACCTGAATAACCTATAGTTTTCTTTAATTTGTTATTTATTTTGTTTCTGCCAGTGCCAGAAGTGAAACAGAATTCTAAATCAATATAATCAGCAAAGTATAGTCTGTAATAGAATTGGAAACAGAATTTGTTTATTTCGAATTCCTCAAAGTGCTATTAATTTATACTGAAGAATTCCGCAATGGCGGATATTGACAACAGCATTGAACAGCTGATGGAAATGGATGAAAACTATTGTACAAAAATATCAGTCAATGCCGGGAATCGAACCACGGACCTCCCTTCACATAATTTGGAAAGACAGGCATGCAGGTTTTTACTTCGTTGTAATATTTATTTCTCTATTGCCTTGCTCAGAAATGAAACAAGAATTAACTAAGATCATAATCAAAAGATGGAATAAATAGAATTTAAACAGTCTTGTCAATGCAGAAATTGCATTACCACATTTTTAATATTGTCAAATGAATGGCGAATGCTTGACAAAAATTAGAAGAGCTATATCCTTCAAATGCTCATATTACTTAACAAAATGATATTTTAAATGAAATTTAAAAAATAATTTGAGCCTGAGTGACATTTTCTAAAGGAGACTATGTTGTATACTTTTTCTTTGAAGAAAAGTCCTTCCCATAATTATTGTAATAAGTTAGTATGTCTACTTCCCACAAAACACACCAAATTATCGTACATGACGACTTTCTTCCGATTATCTAACAAATTTCCTCTACAAATCACACCTACTCAGCTCTTTCATTTTGTATTGTACCGACTGAATGACGTCAGAGTCAGACAATGCTTCTAGAGACACTCGTAGAGACAAACAATGAGCCTAGCTTTGATTTTTTTCTAATTTTTTCACTTAACATAGATACACAATTTTAGGCCTATATAATAAACAGCTACTTCCTGTTATCTGTCGACGAACTTCAACCCTGGAGAAGAAGGGATTGCAGGAGGAGAACAAAAAGAGGTGAGGACGAAGAATGAGGAGAGAGAATAGAAGAAGGAAGAGAAAAGAAGAAGAAAGAGAAAAGAAGAAGAAAGAGAAAAGAAGAAGAAAGAGAAAGAAATAAGAGAGGAAGGAGGAGGGGAAGAGAAAAGAAGAAGAAAAAAGAGAAGAAAGCGAAAGGAATAAGAGAGGAAGGAGGAGAGGAAGACGAATGAGGAGAAAAAAGAGGAGAAAAGATAAGAAAGAAAAAGGAAAGATAAGAAGGAGAAGGAGGAAAAACAGGAGGTGGATGAAGATGAGGAGGTGGTGGAAAAGAGGGGAAAAAAGGAGAAGTAAGAGAAGGAGAAAAATAAGAAATAAAAAAGAAAGATGAGAAGGAGAAGGAAAAGGAGGAGTTGGAGGAAGTGGTGGAAAAAATGAAGAGGGGAAGAAGAAGATGAAGGAGAATAGGAGGAAAATGAGGGGGAAAATAAAATGAAAATTGAGAAGTGAAAGGTGAGAAAAAGGGAAAGAAAAAGGCGAGGAAGAAAAAAGAGGAGAGTAGAGAACAGAAGGAGAAAAAAGAGAAGAAGAAGAATAAATAAGAAAGAAAAAAGAAAGATAAGAAGGAGAAGGAGGAAAAAGAGGAGGTGGAGGAAGTTGAGGAGGTGGTGGAAAAGGATGAAGAGGGGGGGGAGAAGAAGAAGAAAAAAGAGAAGAAAGCGAAATGAATAAGAGTGGAAGGAGGAGAGGAAGATAAATGAGCGGGTAAAGAAAAATAAAAAAGGGAGGTGAAAGGAGAGAAAAAAGGAAAGAAAGACGGTGAGGAAGAAGAAAGAGGAATATAGAAAATAAAAAGAGGAAAAAGAGAAGGAGAAAGAGACAACAAAGAGAAGAAAGAACAAGGAGGTGGCGTCGATGGAGGAGAAGGTGAAGAAGGATCAGGCGGAAGGAGTTGAGGAGGAGGATGAGGATGATGAGGAGGAGGAAGAGAAGGAGAGGGAAGAGAGGAGGAAGAGGAGCTGTAGAGTTAGAAGCAGAATGTGTAGGTGATAAGCTAAAGAAATCAGTGGCTATGATGAAAAAGGAGAAAAAAGAGGAGAAAATGAGGACAAAGGCTTACAAAGATGAGAGGATGAGGAGGAAGAGAAGGAGAAGGTGGAGGAGGAAGTTGAGGAGGAGAATAAGAAGAAGAACAACAACACCACCAACAACAACAACAAGAAAGAGGGAAGAAGAAGAAGACGAAGGAAAAGAATAGGCTAATAAAATATGTTTTTTTGAGGATGAAGCCGACATAGGTCTGAGACCAGTGCGAGGGTAATGAGTTGGATGATGGTGATTGATGAATTAGATCTACAGTTTTAGGTGGGTTCCGAACCACCGGGAAGTGATTTTCAGCAGAGAACAGTGCCTTTTTTGCTGGCCAATCTAATCGGTCACCGTTACAAACAGGACCTACGAGAACGCAGCTTATCTATCTGATTGAACAGATACCTGCTGCGGCTCGAGGCTATCACTTCCCTCAAAATTGAATTTGTTGATAAGTTATTTCACATTCTATAAATCATGATTCAATTGAATCGGGCAACCTGCTAGCTATTGTAATGTCTTTTATTCTCAGCTACAGCTACTCAGAAAGATCCATATTCTCACAGGGGCCAAACAATATGAAACAATTCTTTGTACAAATGCGGTCTAATAGTGTCCCATAGTTTTGATAGCAGCCGTTATAATTATACGGTAGCCTCAATTATTCACGTTAGAATTAACGTGCAGTAGGCTAATCTTGCCTTAATTACGGCAGCAAATGCAGGGAATCCTCACTTTCACTCTGACAAGGAAAGCGGCTGTGATGCATTGTTTCAAGAAACGGTGCTTTCCAATTTGAGTTTAATCGATTATTTTGTCTTCCTAGTCACCGGTTAATTGAATCTAAACGATCTAATCGAATCAGTGGGGTTGCAAATCATCAATTGAAACTTAGAGTGATCGTTTGTCCTTTGTTTAGTTAGAAGGCACAGAGCTATAATTAAATGGGTAGAATGTATAGATAAGATGTGAAATTAAATACCAGTAGGCTATTTGATATCCAATATTCTAATTAGAAGCTCAGTTCATTCTAATATTCAAACTTTTAGGAATTCACGGTACATCATTTTCAAACCGTCAATTCATCAGCTAGTATTAATATTACAGTATTATTATTATAGTTGTTATTATTATTATTATTATTATTAATATTATTATTATTATTATTATTATTATTATTATTATCATTATTATTATTATTATTATTATTATTATTATTATTGTTATTGTTGTTGTTGTTGTTATTATTATTATTATTATTATTATTATTATTACAACTAATAAGAAGAAATTTTTTCCACGGAATAGATACAAACACATTGAATATACTCAATTTTAGAAACTTATTCAAATATACAATATTGCTAAGACACTATTTTGAAGATGAATACAGACGGACAAATGAAAACAGATACAACACCAGAAATATACAATACATAATACCAGGATACTACACAGAAATAGGAAAAGCAGTTCCGGAATATTTCATACCACACACTCTAAACAGCATTCCATATCACCTAAGAAACTTAAATACATACACTGAAATAAAAAGAGAAATAAAAAACTATTATATCTCAAACCAATAGACCAGACAAATTAAAATATTAACACAATCTACTTACATATTGAAAGCAAAACAATAAAATATATCAATCACCACATAACATTAACATTAAATAGCTTAAACAATTTAATTAACAACACCCCAATATAAGCTAAATTTAGCTTCATGGGGTAGCCACTGTAAAATTGAAATGGAATTCTTCCAATAATATCTCACTTTATTAATGATTATGAAATGAATTAATGATATAGGAATTGCAAAATATATCAATTTTATTGTAATTTGAGATTGTGAATTAATAAAAAAAAATTATCATTATTATTATTCTTATTATTATGTGATTGATGAGGAAAAGAGTACTTGATTCTCTTGATTTCTATTCAATTCCTTTGTAATTAGTAATAATTGGAATTTTTCAGAAATTTTTGGTATTTTCAAAGTATTAATTTATCAGCTATTATTATTATTATTGATTCGAAAAAACTGTCAGGGATCAAACAGTAGAAAAACGTTTCATACTTTACTGGTGATAATCAATAAATTTTTTATTGTAACATAATTTATTAATTTCGAATTCCTTCGAGCTATTAATTTATACTGAAGACTTCCGCCATGGCAGATATTGACAGCAGTATTAAATAGCTGATGGAAATCGATGAATGCTAAAATATGAGTCATCACCGGGAATCGAACCACGGACCTCTCAATTGCCGGTCAGGCGCCTTTTCAGTCATTTCTAACTAACTTGATTTTTATTGTGTAACATAATTCATTTTTAAAAACTTATCATTTCATTGTTGAATATCCTGAGACAACTTCTACACGTATTACAGTTTGAATATCAGTGTTTTTATTTCACGTGATTAGTTAAACACAGTTTTGGGCTTCAGCCTGTTATCTCTTGACATTCTATGTCTCCTGGTCAAATTAGCCAAACTAGCTAGCCAAAGGGCTGCTGAATGAATCAAATCCTTTCAATTCACCTGAATTAAAAATTTGAATTTAACGGCCAATAAAGAATACTCATACATACATTCTATTGTAATTCAACTTGAATGAATAAATAGTTTAAAGAAATGTAACCGAATCGAGGTGCTTTGTTAAAATGTAACTTTATCTCGATGTTTTTAAAATAGACAAAATTCAATTTGTATATTTCGAGAGATGGAAGTACAGTAGAAACAATTAGTCTGGGCGCTTGGCTCTGGTTTCACTACTAGCCGTCCTGTAAAAGTTGACTAGTTGACCTTGAAGACATCTGCAGCGTCGCATGGGCCAAATGTTTTTAGAAATGAGCGATAAACACTCCCCTCGCCATGGCTGACTACCAAACGGCCGTGCGCCCAGACTAATTGTTTCTACTGTACGGTATGCAAAATTAACCTTCATATATTTGGACTCTTATTGAAATTATATAATAAAAGTAATATTTCTCTAATACTTCTCTACAACCAACTGTATTTTGCTAATATAAATAAATTGATATTATTTTATTGTTTATTTTCTTGTAGGCACTGTCCGACTCATAGGAGATCCGAGTGAGAGAGGGAATATAGAGCTTCGTCTAAAGGAGGTGGATAGCCCGGTGGTAATTTCTCCAGGCACCAGCAATCTCACTCTAACTAGAAAGTTAGACAAGGAGGTAAAATGTTTTCAAATTATTCATAAATAATTGGCGAATATTACATGATTCTATTGATATTACAATCAACTTATGATATAATTATTGATAATATTTCCAACACACATTTTCATTCTTGGATTTCTTGTTCCATAACGATCTGCGTTGTTAATTGTAAATTCAACGACTTTTAGCCAATTTTAATTGTGAATAAATAATATTTGTACTCACGTTTGGTCAAACGTTTTCTAGTCATGGAGACTCATCTTCAAAGCCTTAAAAGTTAACAAATTTTCAATTCAACAGGACCACCTGACTAAAGATTCAGGATTTACGGGATAAAATCAGTTGACTCACATACTTCATTCTTTTAAACAAAAGAGGAACCTGACAGACCTGAGTTGATTTATTGATAATTATAATTGTCAAATCTATTGAGTGATTAGGTGGATCTTTCATCAGTCTCATAGCTCACTAAGATTTATAAAGCTTAATGAATAGAACACATTTTCAAAACGCATTAGCTTTCCTCAACCAGCCTAAGCAATCACAACATTCAAAATTTGTAATAAACGAAATATCTTAAAAATATAACTGTCAATTACTAGATACGCGTAGGTATAATCTATATCACTGAAATTGGCATTCCTTGATCGATAAAGTATAAGGTTAAGTCTATATATGGGGTTAATAAAATTATGTTCATACTTCGACATAACTTATTATTTATTTATTTAACTCTTTCAAAATTGTTGTAATTGATTTAATTGGAGTCGAAGTTGTAAGTTTCAGGTGAATTGAGATTAATCTTTCTGTTATAAAATCTAAAATTTCATTTCTTGCAGTGATTCTTTCCATTCGATTTTATTTTACCTTTTGTTCTTTGCTTACTGATTTCTTCTACTCAATTTTTAACATGGAGGGTCACAATGGAATTGCCTTTAGGGCTGAACAATAAAATTGATAAATTTATTACCTTTATCCATATTTTTCTTTGGACGACATTTTTATCATAAATGCATTAAATTGTGAAATAAAAGGAACGCGTTACTCAGAAAATTCTAGTACACAAAAATGAATATTATTTTTACAAGTTCATTATTGTTAAAAAATGGCTTCTAAAATGTAAAAAATTGCCATAACTGCTATAAATCAGCAAAACCAGTAGTTAAATAATCAAATATTAAATCCTCATCATAGCCCTTCAAAATAGTACGAATATAATAATATAGACCTACACATTTCAAATCTGTAAAATCTACAATCAATATTTAATTTTTTGTATATTTGTTGAATTGTCAGTTACATCAAACTAACTTTCAATATTCAATTGTTTTTTCAGGGAATTGAAGGACCTTCCTCAGTCTACGTCAACATTATCTGTGACAGAAAAAGGACAACTGTACCTGTAAGTTTCGTTCAATCAAATTAAAGCTGAAATTCATATCAATACATGTTGTAGAAAAAATAAAAAAATTATAATACTAATTCTACTGGATCTTTTCCAACAAAACTTTGCTCCAAAGTTTATGGTTTTATCCTCGATTGAGTGATAACTGTGCGTTGAAACTGGGATTCGTTTGAAAATATAAAACGTCTAGTGGAATTGATATTTAAGTGAAATTTATGTTATTTTATACCATTTTTTTATATTTTTGTGATATTAGTGGGACCAGTTTAAATATTTTTCATGCGACGACGTTCTACCGTACTTTTGAAAAAACTTTGAGTTTATCAGCTCATGCAACTTATCTTTATTCTTATTACAGTAAAATTGTTGGTATGGATAGCTTATGCAATCTAATAAAATGTTTCAATTCAAACAAAATTTTTAGATCAGAATTCTTTGATTATAAATTTCGTTTTCCACTTCAATAGTTTTACACCTCTCGAACTAAACGAATTCCAGTATTCTAATTCTAATTCAATCTATTTGAAAGTGAATAGCAGGATATATTCAATCCTACATATGATAAACAATAATTTTATTACTCTCTACAAGTAAATAATGGGGATAAAACAAGTGTTGGTAATTTTAATAGAAACTTATGAAATTCATAAGAATTTCCTGAATTTATTTTCAAATTAATGGATGTGAACAGTTGTTATTCATTGATAATTGGCTAGATTTAAACACTTTCTCAGCTGCATTCACTTTTGAAACGTTGCAGAATTTTAGAGGCTTTGGGAAAATGAAGGACATCAAGGCAGTAATATTTAAAAGTTAAATTGAAAAAATGAATCTCGTAAATTGTTCAAAAGAGTTAGATTTCAAAACATTTTCAGCTTTA
Source organism: Conomelus anceps (assembly GCA_948455865.1). Lineage (NCBI taxonomy): Eukaryota > Metazoa > Arthropoda > Insecta > Hemiptera > Delphacidae > Conomelus > Conomelus anceps. Next base: position 5,692,133 of record OX418216.1, on the reverse strand, counting down.
AATAAAAAATTCTCTTTTGAATCGTTTCAGAACTCTTGGGACGATTTAGAATAGCAAAACAATAATGTTTGAAAGATGAAATTAGCAACTGAATTTTGAAGATTATTCCAAATGTAGATTTTTAGAATTGTTGAAGTGCTTATACCACCTATTCTAATGCAATCTATTGACTTTTTTCAGGGCTTTGAAATTCCCATCAACATCAGAGTGACAGATGCTAACGACAATGCCCCCCAATTTGTCAACGCTCCCTATATCCTCAACATTTCAGAGGTGAGTTCTTAGTTGTTCACAGATCATAATAGTTCATTTATTTATTGCTGATGATGCCCACATGAGTCAGAGACTTGTGCGTGGGTAATGAGGCGAATGATTACACATAAATGACAGACGGTGGAGCGGAATTCAAACCCAAGACCGCTTAATCGACAGCAGGCTGAAGTTGCGACGCCCAACCAACTGCGCTAAGCGGCCCGCCTATTTATTTATATAGATGAATAAATGCAAAGATGCAACGAACCAGAGTCCAAAAGTGTTCTCTTTACAAATTTTGAAAAAGCTATTGCATCCAAAACAGTTTAGTCAACACTAAAAAATTAAATTCACTAAAAACCCCCATTTGAAAAATATTACGTGTATTACGTGTTTCTTTTCACTTAAACATGAAAAATATTACGTGTTTCTTTTCACTTAAACATGAAAAATATTACGTATATTACGTGTTTCTTTTCACTTAAACGCTATTGATTTAGAAGTTCACTCGAAAAAACACTAGAACAATTGAATAACAATAATATCTGTGATGTTTTTATGACGAAATACTTCATGAACAATCTAATATCAAAACTGACACTGTATTTATATTTAATATATGACTTTCACTCACTCATACTGGAGATACTGGAGTAATGCATTTCACTGCTAAAGAGAAGCTTCATCAGCCTCGGGCTGATCATCAGCCTGATGAAGCCTCTCTTTAGAAGTGAAATGCATCCCTCCAGTATCTCCAGTATAAGTGAGTGAAAATCATATAATTATTAAATAGAAATACAGTGTCAGTTTTGATATTAGATTAATAATAATCATAAAGTTTAATAATATAGTTATTAATAATAGTTGAAGGCTCAATTCATTCATCATTTATTCAACTTTTCACGAAGATTATCCATTAATCAAAAAACTATTCTTTATTTTCCTCCTATGTATCTACTCATTTTGATTCTAACAGTATTTATTAATACATTTATTTTTTTATTTTTTTTTGAGAATGAAGCCCACATAGGTCTGAGACCTGTGCGTGGGTAATGAGTTGGATGATGGTGATTGATGCGTTGTACCTACAGTTTTTTTAGGTGGGTTTCGAACCTCCGGGAAGTGATTATACAGCAGAGAACAGTGTCTTTTATTGTATTTATTTATTGTATAACTTTTGAATCTAATTCTTTCATATTTCTATATTACTGTGATATATTTAATTTTCTTTAAAGGTGACAGTTGTGGGGACACGAGTTCTCCAGGGTGTAAAAGCAGTGGATGCTGATCAGCAGGGACCGTATTCAACGGTGCAGTACTCAGTAATTACAGGACCTCATTCGGTTAGTAAAAGATTTTCACATATATTTTATGTGTAAAATATATTTTACACATGAAATATACATGTTTTAAAGCATATTTATTTATTTTGACAAAATTACAATGAATGTGTAGGAGCAACAGGCTCAAGTCCAAACTGCTCTCTTCACAAATTTCGAATACCGTATATAATATATTTACATTGAATATTTTTTTTTTTTTTTTTTTTTTTTTTTTTTGTAGATTACGTCTTGGAGACTCCAGTTAAGGAGTATAAGACAAGTCAGATCAACAATATTATACACTATATTACATAATTACTTCAATTAGTTGAGGTGAGGCTCAATTTTGATGTGAAAGGAACTCTTGTACACTATAAAAAGCTTTATCAACTAAATATTTCTTCAATTGTTTTTTAAATATTTCTATATTTTCAAGACTCTTCAAAAACTGCGGTAGCTTGTTGTAGAATTTCCTACCAATATAACTAGGTTTTTGTTTGAATAAGCTACTATTGTGACTCACCAAGTGATAATCTCCTCGGCTTCTTGTATTATAATCATGTACATCAAGATTTTGGTTAATATCATTCGTTTTTACATATAAAGTAGCTTCGTACACATATAAGCAGGGTACAGTTAGGAGACCAAGTCTCTTGAACAACGGCCTACATGAATCTAATCTATTTACTCTTTCTATACACCTAACCGCTTTCTTTTGGATCTTAAACACCCTATCAAGATTTTGTTTTGATGAATTACCCCATACTAAGATAGCATACCTAATATGTGACAGTAAGAGCCCATGGTAAGCTGTAAAAAGTAACTTTTTGTCATTCAATCTAGCGAGCTGTCGCAGGACAAATACCCCAGATGAAATTTTACTACATATTTTCTCAATGTATGGAGTCCAGGTCAATCGTCTATCCAACGTAACTCCTAGAAATGCAATTTTTTCTTCCTGGTCTAATTGATTATCGTTTACAAACACGTTTATAGCCCTATCTTCATTTAAATTATGTTTGTTTTTGAATTGAAGGTATTGGCATTTTTTACTATTTATAGTTAATTTCAACTTATTTAAAAATTGGACAATGGACTGCACACCTATATGGGCACTTATTTCTAAATTATCTATATATATTTTATTATTATATATATTTTATAAAAGTAGTTATACTAAGTAGGCTAGTACTGTAGTACTACTTATAAATATAAAAGTAGTACTGTTTGTCATAAAAGAAGAAAATAAAATATATTTTATCTATATTATTTATTTTAAGGTGCCTACACAGTGATCAACCAATACTTAACAATAGGCTAATCACCATCACAGAATTTAACTCATGCTGTTGAACGGTGTATGACATATTGAAGCAGCTTGAATACCACTATTCCACAGCATGTGTTTCAATTTGCGATGGTGATTATCATCGAGTATTGGATGCTCCACTGTATAACTGCCTGGTGCAAACTAATTCACCTACCTACTTGAACCAGGAATGCAATTTAGATTCTCTTCAAAATAAATTTCTAGTTTCTGTTGTAACGTTCCGTAAGTGAACCATTTCTGCATAGCCTTCACATTAAAATTAAGCTTCAACTCAACTAATTGATATAGTAATAAATTATGATAACTAATGAATAGAATAGAATAGAATAGAATAGAATTTTATTCGTCATTCAATATTTACAAGAAATACATGGACTTCGTCAATTTACAATTTAAAGTGTCACAATAATTAAGAAATCACACTTGAAAACAGAATTAAAAATGACTTACATATAGTATGTATAATATATGATAAACACATAAATACATTTAAATTATTATCTATGCTGTGACATATATAATTATAAGAGAAAATTACTCCAGTCTATTGTGAAAAAATCGTTTACGGTGTACAAGCATTCCTTAATTAAAATTAGTTTTATTTTATTTTTGAATTGATTGAATGTGAGTATTTTTAACTGGTCTGGAGTGGAGTTGTACAACTTGATGGACATGAAGTACCAGTTTCTCTGAGAGATGGAATGGGTGTATTGTGGAATTACAAGTTTATTTCTATTTCTAGTATTCAAGCTGTGGAAATTGGCTGTATCATATTTATCTAGATTTCTTTGCACATAACAAAGGATGTTTAAAACATAAAGTGATGGCAAAGTAAGTAAACCCAGTTCAATGAAATGCTGTTTACAATGGGCATTGAAAGGCAAATTGCATATGATTCTAATTGCTTTCTTTTGCAGGATAAAAATTGATTTGGCCTTAACACAATTCGCCCAAAGCATTATTCCATATGATAGGAGACTTTGAATGTGAGCGTAGTAAATATTTATCAGTACAGGTCTATCAACTGTTATACAAAGTCTACGCAGCATATACAGTCCTTTAGCAAGCCTACCAGACAATGTATAACATTGTTTAATTTTTGATCTGACTTGTCTTATACTTTTTAACTGGAGCCTCAAGGACGGGATCTACAAAAACAAAAAAAAAAGTATATCATTCTTATATAACATGAAAACATACTCTATTGAAAAATTCTAGTCAAAATTAAGCTTAAGATAAATGTTGAAATTTCTGTTTATGCGCAGCCTGTATTCATAAAAGGGACTAAGGAACAGCTTCAGGTAGGACTCGATTATAACTTACATTAGTAGAAGAAATCTACTCAACTAGATTTTTATGTACCCTATACAATAGCTGCTGTAAAAAATCAATAAAAATTGAAAGAATTCATGAAATGTATTTATAATAAATTGATTTATTTTATCTCTTGATTTTATGATAAAATAATAATATCATTTTAATACGAGTGTGGTTAGTGGAGAATATGAAAAATATAGCAAAGGGTAAAGGGCTTTACCCTTATAAGAGTAAAGGGCTCTTTATATAAGAGTATAGAGTATTATATAAGAGTAAAGGGCTCACTCAGGAGCGTAGCCAGGGGGTGGGATATAGGTATACATTCCCCCTCCAACCGTGACGTTGTGGTCATTTTTCACAAAACTAATACCGTAACTTATTCTCTCACAGATTAAATTAAAACAGTTATACAAAAATAAACCTGAAGGAATGATAAAATCAAAGGCATTTCAGATTAGTAAGTGCTTCATGTTCAAATATAAATAGCTAACATGTAAATTTCATAAAGTTTAATGATAGGCCTACAGCAATTTATTCAGGATTGGAGACATATTTCATTTAAATCAACAATTATTGCTTTATTTGAAATATCCAAATAAAAATTACTTTAAAATGCTAAAAAAAACATTATGAAAATGAAAAAAACAATTCGGGGAAGGACCTCTGGACCCCCATTAACTGAGGGGATTCCATTCCCCCCCAGACACACTGGTAATACCCCCCAAAAAAGTTCAATCCTGGCTACTGGACTCACTAACTGTAGTTTCAATATTCCATGTTACGTGTCATAATGTTTCGATGTTACTAATAAGTTTTAATCATGATTCTATCAATATGTGATTACTGAGTAGAATCATCACATTATAGAAATGCAGTATCAGTTGTGATATTAGATTATTAATAATAATCCTGGTGAACATTAAGAACTATATAATATTATTGCACATCTAAAAAAAACAAAATAATAGAATACTATCTGAGTTTTTTATAAAAATTCAATAAAAATGTGAATCATTTTGTTCTTTTCAGGACTACTTCGTTTTTGTAAACGCTCTGGAAGGAACTTTGGTTTTGAGGAAGCCTCTTGATTATGAGGCACTGTCAAACTTCACCATCGCAATCCGAGCACAGGTAAAAGATTTTTTTAATGCGGATGTTGCCCACATGAGTCCGGAGAATTGTGCGTGGGTAATGAGTTGAATTATGAGAAAAATCCATGGCTGAATGAAATTTGTACCCAAGGCTGTAGGAAACGAAGCCAGCCAGAGCCCCTTAACTTATCACAGACAAGCGCTCTAACAAACTGCGCTACCAGATCCGCCAAAAATAATAAAATAGCAACACAAGTACAATAAGAAGGTAAAAAATCATAATTGAATTTTAATTTTCCACTGAAAAATCCGTGATTTATTATTGAAAGCTCTTGCTTGAAATAAGCTTTCTTGGAGAAGAAGGGCATTTATAATCAGGGGCCGGTTTTGTAATAAACTACCGGTATAAGTTCTTCTATTTCCACCTTATGTAAAATTAAGTGGAAGTTTTCCTTATATAGCCTTATATATTACCAATAGCTTATTGAATTGTTGAAATGGTATTTAACAGGGTCCTGACATGCAAAGTTTTTGAATACTTGAAAATTTTGTAAAAATTAAGATAATGAATATTTTAAAGTCGTGAATTTCCATTTCCAGGCCATGCATTTTATATTCATGTTTAATCTATGCGAAACCTGAAATTTGATATTTTCTTATCAAAAGCTTGTGCGTGAGTAATGCACTGAAGGATGATACAATAATATCAGACATGGATCGGGAGTCGAACCCGCAACTAACTGAGTAGCAAGCCTATTTTTTTATCATTTTCAATGTTCTTGAACTCTTTTTTCAATTTTTTATCAATTCTTTCCTAATATCAAGTGTTTTCTTTCTAGTTATAACATTTTTTTATTACTTAAAATTTTTTGTACTTCAAATGGTTTCTCTAGTAATAATATTTTTCTATTAATTGCATTTTTCGTTTACCTGATTCACAGGATCAAGGAAATCCACCACAGTACACAGACACTGCTCTACATGTCTATGTGATAGATGCCGATGACCAGAACCCAAAGTTCCTAGATGATAGATACAGCACGATTGTACCTGACCATGCCACTAAGGTAAGCACGAATCGGAGCTGAAATGGAAAATTAAAATTGGATTAAAGAGGGTCTTTACTCACAAAAACATAATGAAAGTTTGAACTTTGGAACATAATAAAATTTTGAAAGTTTAGTCAGTTGACTTAGTCAGACGACGTTGTCTATTGAAAATTCCAATTTTCCCTTTTTTCTTTATATTCTTTACTTACTTTAAACTCTTTCCATTCATAATTTAATCATAAATTGTTTGTTATTTTTGTTGTAGCTTGTTATAATTATAATTGTTAGTTAAAATTTCAATAAATTATTGTTTAATAATTTATAATAAATAACCTAATAAATTTTGGTTCCAGGGCACCAATTTACACATACAGCCTAGAGAAATATCAGCATATGACCAGGATTTGGGAATCAATGCTCCCATATTCTATACATTTAACTCAGGTAAAGTTCTAAATAATATTTACTGATCATTTTCACTTGTTTATATATTATTAACTATATAATATTGTTACTATATATTTTATATTTTAAATTTCTAACATAAATTTCTATATCAAATCAAGTAGTTTCCATTTATTTTGAAGTTTGAAGCTGTTGCAAAACAATAAATTCTACAGACTGATACTAATTAATTTGAAATCAAAGTACTTGTATTCCTAGTTATAGGCTTTCTGCAAAACCTTATACCTTAAACTAGTAGATTGAAATTGTGATTTCAAGTTTCCTAGTGGTGTCTGAATGTGGACTTTCAAATAAGAATTAAATTTTGTCTCAAAAAGTAGTTGGTTGCAACTAAAACTTGTATCTTTGTGTAAACTCGTTGATAGTATTAAAGAATGCTGTTCAATATTGAGTCATAAAGAAACTTGATGGGCCCAATACATGTGAACTTTATCACTGAATAATGACAATCCTTTTATTAAGAAAGAGCTTCCAATAAATTGAGTTTTAGAAGTATACAGAAGGCTAAGTAGCACAAGAAAGAAAGAATATATAACCCTGGAATCACAATACTATTCTACATCTGTGATGTTTTCCATGACGAAATACCTAATGAACAATCTAATATTAAAACTGACACTGTATTTCACTTTTATAAATCGTTTTACCCACTTATATTGGAGATGCTTGGGGGATGCATTTCACTTCTGAAAAGAAGCTGACGATGCTTCTTTTCAGAAGTGAAATGCATCACTCAAGCATCTCCAATATGAGTGAGTAAAACAATATAATATAATGAAAATTATTATAAAAATATAAATATATAAATAATAATATATTATAATAAAAATATATTATAAAAGTGAAATACAGTGTCAGTTTTAATATAAGACTATTCTACAGGTGTAAATTGGATATTGCTTTGGCTACAAACCAATAACAAACAGGATCAAGACTGTCAAGCCTCAAGAAATGAAGATTCTAAGTGATATTTTATAAAAGACCTAACATTGAAACTAATTTTGTTATTGGTTTTTGTTTTCACCCACTTAAAACTGGAGGGATGCTTTTCTCTTCAATACAAGATGAAACTTTACCGTCCAACCGGGGTTCTAATCAGTGGCGTACCGAGGTTTTAAGCGCCCTGGAGCGGAAGTGTCTAACGATCCCCCCTCCCCCCCCAAAAAAAATCAGTCTTACACTCAACCACCCGATTGGGCTGATATTAATATAGTGGTCATTTAATGAACCAGCGGCTTTTTTTCCGCCTCTAACTATACCGTATTTGTTAGAGATGCGAATCTCCAAGGAATGATTTTTCGCCAGGCCAGATTCTGCTTTTATCAATTTCCAAACAGCTTGTTTTGGATTTTTTCACTTTTCTATAAATTTATTTAGTTATTTTTTCGCATTTTGCAAGTCATCCTTATGAAATTTTTTCTATATTTTAGAAATAGGATTCAAAAGTGAAGTATTTCAGTCCTGTTCTTAATATAAAAACCATGTGGATTTATTTTTTCAGAATAAATTCAAAGTATTCATTCAATTACTTGAATTTGTTATACCTTTTGCCACCCAATTTAAATTGTTTTGGTTTTGCTACTTTCGACTATTTGCTACTTTTGACTCGACCGTTTTGCATTCTGTCTGGTTGTAACGCATTTACGGCTAAACGCATGAACCAATTTATTTTAAAATTTGACAGGAATTTTCCTTTTAGTCATGCGCAGCGATGTTTACATACGGTTTTTTAAAATTGTGTTGCATTTCACCCTTTTGGCCTTCATTATAGTAATACATTTTTTGTAAGTAAAAGGTAATTTTCTCTCAAGAACGGTGCGCCCCTCAGAGCCTTGCGCCCTGGAGCGACTGCTCCACTCGCTCCATTATCGGTTCTAATAGCTGAGGAGTTCTGAGCTTCAACTTAGAAACGAAATTTCTGTACTAAGTGAAACATTTCTAAGTAACGTTTTCAGTTTTAAAAACAAAATAAAATAAATAGCAAGAAACTAAAATAAATAGGAGATATAGTGTTAGTTTCAATGTCAGTTTGATTGTTGGATGTTTCATCATAGAAAACTACTAATAGAGTTTGATTTCTCTATAATTTTTTTTGAAAATAGAACGATGTTAACAATCATTCAAATTCATTCTTATATTATATAAATAGAAGTAATTAAAAATGTATAATTTATTTCAGTTGGCTCCGACTACAAGTATTTTGAGTTGGATAAGGAGAGTGGCAAAGTCGCTATGAAAAAAAGCATACCAGATGATGAACTATTACAGCCTGTCACGCTTGTTGTCAAGGTAAAAATTGACGTATTTCTGACAATGTAAAAAATTTCTGACATATTATTGTAGACATCAAAACATATCCTCGACATATTCCAGACATCTCTGACACAGTTCAAACAAGTAGACACATCTATGTCAGTTTTCTTACAATATTATTCAGATATGAGCTCAAAATAGTCAGTTTGCAAACCTTCTATTTTCAATAAAAACTTAAATAAACACTTTTAAGTGGAAATTATGACTCACATTATGGCATGACGGACGTTTCACTCTGATGTTAAGAGCATCGTCAGACGACCCACAGTACACTGACTCAAGGCATGAAGTCAAACACTCAACATCAGAGTGAAACGGCCGTCATGCCATAACGTGAGTGATAATTCCACTTAAAAGTGTTTTTTTTTTTTTTTTTTTGTTATATATTAGTGGAAACAAGATGGATCTTCAGCATCATAACTTCTATTTTAATTTCTGTTTATAGGCTTTGTCCCAAGTAGTTCCCCTTTTCTTTAATCGGGATATTCATTTAAATTGGATGCATCCGTATACACTTTCATACAACCTAATCACGGTATTCAATCATTCACCCTAATACTAACGATAAGTAAGGGCACCATGCGCCAGTGAATACAGTTAGATAAATTATTGGCTCTTCTGATTAAGTCAATACGGTATTGAATGTGACTTGTAGGGTAGCCATGCAAGGAATATAAATAAATAAGACAATGTAAAATTCCACTAACTAGTTTTGAACATGCTTTCAGACACGTTTAGAACTATTGTCAAAAGATTCAAACATGTCTGGAAGTTCAATTTTACATTTACTTATCGAAAAAAGTATAATATCGCATGAAGTAATTCAGTTTTTTTAAACCAAATATTGAGCAACTATCCAGTGAACCTAATTTTTTCTTGTGAACATGCCACGTAGTTTTAGACAATGGAGCCTAGTCAAAGGCTTGTGAAAAAGCACCCGTATTTTATTGTAGTGTATTTTTAATACATAAATGAATAAACCCCGTTTCATATTTTCCATTGAATACCACAACAACTAGAAATCTTTTAAATTATCAATTAATGTGAATTCCTTTAATTATTGTATTTGATGAATTTCTACATCTTATATTGTATTCTACATTTTATTGTTGGTCTACATAAATGATTTTTTTCTCAACAACTTTTCAGGCGACACAATTCGATAACCCAGACCGGTATGCACTTACCACGTTGACCGTAAGCCGACCTGGAACTTCACTTAGAGAACTCCAGTTTCTCCAGACGCATTACTTGGCTGGAGTCCTGGAGAATGTGCCACTCAACAGTGTACTACTCACTGTCATCACCAATAGGCACAGGGATAAGGTAATTTAACAAGAATAGAGATAAATAATTAGAAAAAGTGAAATATTTCAAACTTAAATAATAGATAAAATTGAATATTGATAGACAGATAGATTTATAATGATAGATAATGAGAGTTTGGCTTTCATAAGTGGGATATCCTCATTTTGAAAAATAATTATGATAATTAACTTTCAAGTAATATAGTTCTAATAATAGATAGATAGAATTGAATATTGATGGTAATAATAAGCGTATGGCTTTTATTGGTGGGGAGACCCTTACGGGTAGTTCCATTTCGCCGTTTGAGCCATGTTATTAAGAACATGGTGGACCTACTATTTCAGGTGGGTTCAGAACCATCGGGTGATTATAACGCTTGAAACATTAATTGATTGAAGCACGGTCACCCATCCAAGCACAATTTTGAGCGCTCGTAACTGAACATCACGATTAATAATATTGATAGCGATAAATAATAAGTGTATGGACTCGATTAATGGGAGACCCTTAGGATAGTTCTACCTCACAGTACAGGCCATGTTGTGGAAAACATAGTGGATCTACAGTTTTAGGTGGATTCCAAACCACCTGATAAGTAATAAGAAAGCATATGACGAAAAACAGAATACAATTGATTAGTTAGCCTACAATAAACTAATAAATTTGAAAATCATACTGCTATTATACTCTATTCATGCTATAACCACAAAGCTCTGTCATTTTGTGGCATATTTCTGTTTAATTCGAATATCATGAGATTAAAATCAAACAGCAAATAAATTGATGTCAACATGAAATAATTTAGCAGAATAGCACTGTTTGTACCTGGCAATAGAAAAAATAGTGTTTAAAATTTTACTTTATGCTCAGTTTTTTAACCCTAGCAACAGATATCGATCAAGGAAGTCTCGAAATTAAATATTGTATGCTCTTTGAACAAAAAAGTGAATTTATTGTTAATTTCATATGTCTTGATTGTATTCAATAAGCTTTGTATTTTTTCAGTGAATTCCAAGTAGTAAAAATCATACTGCTAACCTTCTATGGTGTTTTTATGACTAATTTTTTTCACCACAGTATTCTACGGCCAATATTTTTTAAAAATAGGAATGAATATTCATTTTAAACAATCATCTGAATGTCTTGCTTGTTTTATGGCCTAAGTACATTATATTTACGTTAATGATATTGTATTCATTCATTTGTAACATGAATATCATTGAAATTTAATACCTAAATTTTCAAACTTAAGTAAAATTATTTATGTATCCTTGAAGTAAATCTATTTGTTTGATGAAAAAATAAATATAAACCTATTGGACTAGTTTTTAGTATTATAAAAAAAAAATATTTTCCAAGGTTTTACCTGTTGGCCATATTAAAATCATAAATGATTGTAATATGGCCAACATGATATTGTGAAATAATAAACTCCCCTTAGGAAAAATTATTAGTTACCTTAGAAATATGTTATGAGGATATTAAATAGAATAACTAGTACCTACTGTGACGATACTTTTGGATGGCTGGCAACCACCAAAAATTTGATTACATCAAAATTGAAGGAGTTACCGTATTATAAGATTGAGAGGATTATTTTTAAAACCGGCGCCACTACCGTTACAAATTCATTAACAAAACCAGCTGTTTTGGCAGGACCATCGATCTTAAACAGTCATACCGGCGATAATAGCGATAGCTTCGATATTATCGAAGTTACATGCGTTAAATGGCAATAAATCATATTTAGCGACTTCAAATGTTATTTAAAAGCAGGAATATGATAAATTATTATGTCAAAAATGTTAAACATACCTGGATCTCTTCATTCTCGCCAAATTATACGAATAATCCGTCGTTGCTTGCAGGATAACCTTTTTCAGGTTAGATTCACCACCACTAGCCTATAGTATTGTAATTATTCGTTGTACAGTGGAATCTACTTGCTCAATATTATTTTTTATGAATTTAAAGTGAGTTAAAATGTATTTTTTATTTATTATTGGCTCGAATTTGATGTTTTCGTAAAAAGTCACAGTCCAAAGCCACGTGGACTTATAATTATCGACTTGTTAAGTAGTTGATAATTAACATCGAAATTTATGTAAACTTAAATGTTAATTTTCTATCTTTAAATTAGTTTTTGGCGTATCTGGTTCTTTTTAAAATTATTTCCGTCATTTATTGCAACCCATATAAACAATAGAACCGTTTTATTTAATTTTTTCTTAATCTAATTCTAACCACATGGGTTGAGCATCGCCAAATTTGGCGTCATATCCTTTAATTTGGCAAAAGAGTGGGGGTAACAGTAACCACTTCTTCATAAAAAAAAGATGTACTACTGTTACAACTACAACGACTTGCTCTCCAGACTCCGAAAGGACTAGTTTGTCCATTATTTGTCATTTTGTGTTTAATGTAATTTGTTGTGTGTTAAATTTCCGGGAAAGTTACCAACAAGCAAGACTAGAATTTAAAGTGAGACCAGTTATATTCAAAAATTTTAGAAAAAACAGTTCCTGAATAATCGCGAGAAGCAGCCACCCACTACACTTGCGGTCAGACGGAGGCCACCTACATTGCGAAATTCAAGTGAGTTTTTTTTTATTTTAAGGGGCCCCTATAGTGGTGCACGATTATAAAAAAGGGAAATTTTAAATATATATACTGTGTCAAGTTGTGCAGATTCTCAGTCTTGCCTTCCACCAAGCCGAATCCCGCCCACGTGCACAGAAAAATCAAGAATTATCACATATTCTCTTAAAAGAACAATCCGATTAATTTATTCTTTTCAACCACATCAAATTTGTTACCGTCCGCTATATTATTATTTATTATTGAATTTTCAAATTGTTACCTGATCATTTTTTCAATACACGTCAAATTTTTGTTAAAAAAAAAAGTTTTCATATCATTTCACCCTCATGCTTGGTGAGTTCTGGCAGTTTGAGCCATTATACTGTATCTAGACGGAATTTCCGTCTAGTACATATTATTTTTATACTGTTCAGGCCATCAGCAGGGGGAAATTGTGGTTGTCTTCCAGAATTAGACGTGTTATCAGGGTGGAGATTTGGGGGTATCTACTCGGTGTCCGGTGTGGTCCAAGGAGACATATAGCTGCACCGAGTGATACGTCCATCCTCCATACCTGGTGATATTGTTGTGGAGGATTGCCGCGAAATCCTCAGGCCATGGAACAGCCTTTCTCCTACAGGATTTTCGTCGCACCTCCGCAGTAGCGTGTGACTGCAGGGCACACTCTGAGCAGCCGAACCCGAGACTTGCGATCGGTAAGTCTACCATAGACGCAAGGCCTCGAAGGGGAGATAATTTTAATTCATATTGTTTCCCATGTGTCCCTCAGGAAGCACGTTACATAAAACTTGGCGCCCAACGACTGTGCGGCTTATTTGGTGACGAAGACGAGAATTTGCAGACACTTCAAAATTCTACATGCTGAAAGGAAACAAGAACTTCCAGAGAATTTCCGGAAATTAACAAAAAATTACATGTTTCAGGCTAATTACGAGACAATACAGCCTACGAACTTCCAACAAGCTGGGAATTATCTATAATTCTAGAATAATTAATATAAGGGAATTAGCAAGCACCAGAGCTCGCCAAGCATTAGGGTTTTATTTAGTTTAAAGTCCCAAGTGCACGAGGTCTGGGTGAGGCTAGAAATTGTATCTCATCCCAAGAACCAGATACCCAATTGTTGTGTAGTTATTTTTATTTATGTTTGTGTGCGATATTAGAGTCGAATATAGTTGTTATAGATTTATTATATATTTAATATTATCAATTGAATTTAAAATGTCAATTAAATTTGCGGTCTGTGATATTAGCAAGATTTATTTAAAAGTTAGAAAAACTATCGGCTGTGATTGTTATATTGAATTTTTAATTTTGTTGTGTTGAATTTGTTAGGCATTTTTACTTTGATTTCACTTGTTTGAACACTTTAGCACTTTTGTAAACGTTGTGTGTGTCGGCTATCCATCATCGAACTTCGCATCACACCAGTCTACAGGAACTTCTAGTCATATCACTGCACTCAACGCTGTCATCACTGCGGCACATACGCGCACTCGCGAAATCTATCTCTAGCATTGCGTTGAAATTTTGGAATCGTCAAACACTATCATCAACCGGTACTACCATGGCCGATACACCGAAAGAGTCATCCAGCAACGAGCCGTCTGTCATCTGTCTAGAGTCTAGCGGAGAAGGTGTACCCCGGGAGCGCGAAATTGGCAGCATCAGTTCTGTGCAATTCAATCCGGAAAATTTGGACCAGCGATCGTCTACGCGGATGACAGAAAGAATCGAGATGGAAATGCAGACGCCTCCATCGGCATCTCCCCCACAACCAACGCCTGCTAGAATTACGCCGCGTGATGAATCACTCGAAGCAATACTACCAGCTAATATGGGAGATAGCACTACATCATTAGTTGGACTTCTTCTCGCTCTAAGCTCCAAGTTAGACAAAAATGACGAGAACATAAACGCCAAGTTGGACGAAAGTAGTAAAAATATGAACTCCAAATTTGCTGAAAACAAAAAAGAAATGAACGCTAAATTCGAGGAATTGAAAGTAGAATCGAAAGTCAATCAAGAAGCATTGACTGAAAAAATTAGCGCTGTCGCCCAACAGCTGGATGAGACCACCTCAAAACTAAATAGCAGGATAGACGTAATACCGGAAGCTATTAAAAGTGCAAATGACCGTTTGCGTGCGGAGATTCACGATGACATGGATAGAAAGCTGGGAGAAATGAATGCCGAATTCAAGGAAGAGGCGGAGAAGAGAGCCCAGATGACAGAAAACAAATTAATAGAACTACACCGGCAATCCAACGAAGAACAACAGGCAAGGTGTGAAGTCACACACAAAGTATTAGAACAGGCAATCCACAAAAGTCAACAAAGCATAGAACAATTAACGAAGAACACTAACGAAGAAACAGATAAATTAACTGAAACACAAAGTACTGTACAAGTTCAAATTGATAGCATAGCAGAGCAGCATACGCAGCTGGAGAGTAGATGTACTGATTTAGAGAAAAATACTAGCTCACACGAACAAGGTATTGTGAGGCTAGAGAAAAATATTAGCAACATCCACACCGAAGTAAACAGCAAGCTGGATAAAACTAATAGCGAAATTTCAATGTTAAAAAACAGGCTCAGCTACACTAGAACTTCTAGCGACTGTGTACAAGGGGCTGATATAATTAACACTTCTCAACTGTTTTCCAGTCTGGGAAAATTTGACAATACCGACAGATTTATGCAGCCTAAACCATTTTTAGAACAGTTAAAAGTAATTCAGGAATTAACGCCTACACCATGGCCAGTGTGGAGATTCAAACTCGCCACACTCCTCGTCGGTGAGCCGCTATTATTCTTACATAGTAGAGCCAATGAGTTCAAATCAATTGAAGAATTCATACCAGCTTTTCTAGAGCAGTATTGGTCGGTTGATAAACAACAATGTCTATTATCCGAGATAGTGTGTTGCCGTTATAATAGGAACGAACATGGGTCGTATACAGCATTTATAACACACCTACGTTACCAGAATACTCAGCTGGATGAGCCTATTCCCGAAAATAGCTTGACTAGCATAGCTATAAAGAAATTGCCGTATAATATTCAGATGGCACTAGCGGCTAGTCCAATTACAAATTTTCGTGACTTAGAAAATCACTTACACCGAGTACAGTCTGTAGGTAGGAGTGAATTTGGTAGAGGTCACAATAATTACCAGGCCTATAATCCATCACCAGAAAACGACACGGACAACCGAGCAGCTGTAGTAACAGATAACAGGCAACAAAACACAGGCGAACGACAAATATACAACAACAACAATAACAGTAATAGAAGAGAACATCAGGAATACAATCAACAAAAATATCAACATAATAATTACAATAATAGATATAGAGACAACAGACAAATAGCGCAAAAACCATATTATGATGGAAGGGACAGAGTGAGTCAACCTGCACGGGGTGCGACAGATGACCGCAACACCACACAATCACCACCCGCCTCCGCCGAAAAACATCATAAGGGGAGCAGACAGACCGCGGCCAACGCCACCAACGCAGTTAACAATCAGCAGACACCCTCATCAACAAAACAAGGCGCTAACACCAGTCGTGCATCCTGACGGGTTCACTCCACTGTTTGCAAATCATGGGCAGTAGGAGTACATACAACCGGCAAATCACGACACGTAGCTGAGACCAGACTAAAAGTGTACGGAGGCACAAAGCTTCACCCGCGCCATGTCCGCTGGAAGAAATTCCAGCAAGGTAAAAAACATTGCCCGGACATGGACAACCTCGCGGAGGAGGAAGAACAGCGGAGAGTGCGCGGCAGCGTGACACCCCACAGAAGTCATGTCCGACTTAAAAAATATCAGCCTCGGAGCGAACAACCATCGGACATGACCACCACCGCGAATGAGTTAGGAGGGGATGACAACAACGACTACCCTACTCAGAAACATCTCACCACCTTCCAAGAAAAAATAAAAAAAAATTATTGATGGAGGAGAAAAAGCGGAGAGCACGCGGAAGAGCGAGAGGGCACAGGACTCACGTCCGTTTTAAACTTTATAAGCCTCGGAACGGACATCACCAGATAACAAAATAACATCTGGCTAAACTCAAGGAGATGAGTGGGGGCTACTAATTAAAATTAATAATGAATAAGACCTAGTCACCACTGCCGAAATATTGAGAAAGGCGTATTTCAAAATAATGATAAGAATGCTACTCCTGCATAGAAGAGATAACAGGGGGCAATCAACAAAAATATTATTATTTTTCAAAAGATGGAATCCGGAAAAATAGTAGAGACATAAAATCGTATAAGAGAATATAATTCTAAGAATAAATCCACTGTTCTGATTAATTAATCGTCACTCCCGAACCCGAAATTTAAAGAAACATGCGGATAGGTGAACGGGATACGCAAACCGACCATTCACCATAGCGAACAAAAGTAAACTGTAATAGTTTGCAAACGATAGTTGGGATCAATTATTGAAGAAATTATCAGACTCCAGCGCGTCTCTACAACCAGCCTATCTAGAGTTCAACGGCCAGACACACAACGTCTCTCTGTTATTATAGTTGTATCATTGTTTATTATTGTAATTGCAGTAAGCAATAGAAGCCAGTAACCCGATAGCTGGATAAATCCAGATAATTTGTAATCTCAGCAGGAGAAGCTACTAATATTATTATTCTAGTCAAGCCGATAAAAATTATCTGCATCTGACGCAGAAGAACTTAATTAAAAATACTGTAGAAAGAATAATTTAACTAAAAATTAAACGAAAAAGACAGCCGCAAAATGTCAAACTGATAGAGAAATGTAATATTATAAGAGAAAAAATTATTGATGAGAGAGAATTATTTATTATATTCAATTAAAATTATACTATTATATTCAATTAAAATTATATTATTATATTCAATTATATTCATATTATATCGTTATTATTGGTGTAGAAAAAAAAAAAATATTGAAAAAAAAAAAAAATTAAAAAGCCAAATAGCCTAGCTATAATAGCATTAAAAAAATTATATGTAAATTTATTAATGATATATTATGTTAAGAAAAATTTATAGTGTGTAAGAATATCATGAGAGTTAAAATAAGCCAAAGAACAAAATTATAAGAAGAAACTATGTTACTTGAAAATATTACTATATGAATTAATTGTAAGAAAATATTATTATATGATGAAAATAAGTCTGAAGGAAATTATATTAGCTGAACTATAGTGGAAATTATATGAAGAAAATTTATTATATCAATAATAATCACAGTAATACGATTAAGAACCAGAGCCATATAAAAACCACAAACATAGAGTGAATAATCAAGAACAAAAGAGCAATAGGAAAGGACAAGCAAGCAGACAACGAGAAAAGAAACCAGGTAGTTTACAACCACGTTACGATTAAAAAAAAAAAAAAAAAAAAAAAAAAAAAAAAATCAGAACAACCGCCGAAGATAAGAAGGAAGGAAAGAACGGAACCCAACAAATATAGAAGAAAGAGAATTAAGAACAATAACGCATTTGAGACTGAGAAGAACATCTGTGATATAAATGTTAAGCGTACGACTACTGTGATATTTATGTTTAAGATCTTTAGCCACTCAAGTACATGTTTTCAATGTTAATTATCGTTACCATCTTTGTCACCGTCAGTTCGGAGCGTAGCTCGGCTGTCAGCGCACCTGCGTATATCGCATTTTTGTAATGGGTAAATCCCAATTATCATTGTATTAATTACGACGATATGTCGCTTTTTATCTTATTGGTAAATGCCAAAAGATTTGTGTTGCCGTATCATCACGGATGTACGGGCAGCGAAGTGGAGTAGTATGAGTGAGAGCAAGGAGATGTAGAAGGAGAAGAGAGGAGTTAAGCTGCCTCATATATGAGGGACTAACCGTTATTTTTTGTTTATTGTTTTGTAGGGATCGATCCCATAGAGGCGACCCTTAATTCTTTGTTAAATGTTACTTGAGTGTGCAACTTGTAAATAATAGTTTTAGTACCGCTTGAAAAGCTTTAGAGCCATATCTCACCCACAGATTAAAGTAAGTGTTCTATTCCGAAGTTCTCTTCATTGAAACCGGAGTCTCAATAAATGCGAACCTCGAAATAGAAGGGGGCTTTGTGTGACGATACTTTTGGATGGCTGGCAACCACCAAAAATTTGATTACATCAAAATTGAAGGAGTTACCGTATTATAAGATTGAGAGGATTATTTTTAAAACCGGCGCCACTACCGTTACAAATTCATTAACAAAACCAGCTGTTTTGGCAGGACCATCGATCTTAAACAGTCATACCGGCGATAATAGCGATAGCTTCGATATTATCGAAGTTACATGCGTTAAATGGCAATAAATCATATTTAGCGACTTCAAATGTTATTTAAAAGCAGGAATATGATAAATTATTATGTCAAAAATGTTAAACATACCTGGATCTCTTCATTCTCGCCAAATTATACGAATAATCCGTCGTTGCTTGCAGGATAACCTTTTTCAGGTTAGATTCACCACCACTAGCCTATAGTATTGTAATTATTCGTTGTACAGTGGAATCTACTTGCTCAATATTATTTTTTATGAATTTAAAGTGAGTTAAAATGTATTTTTTATTTATTATTGGCTCGAATTTGATGTTTTCGTAAAAAGTCACAGTCCAAAGCCACGTGGACTTATAATTATCGACTTGTTAAGTAGTTGATAATTAACATCGAAATTTATGTAAACTTAAATGTTAATTTTCTATCTTTAAATTAGTTTTTGGCGTATCTGGTTCTTTTTAAAATTATTTCCGTCATTTATTGCAACCCATATAAACAATAGAACCGTTTTATTTAATTTTTTCTTAATCTAATTCTAACCACATGGGTTGAGCATCGCCAAATTTGGCGTCATATCCTTTAATTTGGCAAAAGAGTGGGGGTAACAGTAACCACTTCTTCATAAAAAAAAGATGTACTACTGTTACAACTACAACGACTTGCTCTCCAGACTCCGAAAGGACTAGTTTGTCCATTATTTGTCATTTTGTGTTTAATGTAATTTGTTGTGTGTTAAATTTCCGGGAAAGTTACCAACAAGCAAGACTAGAATTTAAAGTGAGACCAGTTATATTCAAAAATTTTAGAAAAAACAGTTCCTGAATAATCGCGAGAAGCAGCCACCCACTACACTTGCGGTCAGACGGAGGCCACCTACATTGCGAAATTCAAGTGAGTTTTTTTTTATTTTAAGGGGCCCCTATAGTGGTGCACGATTATAAAAAAGGGAAATTTTAAATATATATACTGTGTCAAGTTGTGCAGATTCTCAGTCTTGCCTTCCACCAAGCCGAATCCCGCCCACGTGCACAGAAAAATCAAGAATTATCACATATTCTCTTAAAAGAACAATCCGATTAATTTATTCTTTTCAACCACATCAAATTTGTTACCGTCCGCTATATTATTATTTATTATTGAATTTTCAAATTGTTACCTGATCATTTTTTCAATACACGTCAAATTTTTGTTAAAAAAAAAAGTTTTCATATCATTTCACCCTCATGCTTGGTGAGTTCTGGCAGTTTGAGCCATTATACTGTATCTAGACGGAATTTCCGTCTAGTACATATTATTTTTATACTGTTCAGGCCATCAGCAGGGGGAAATTGTGGTTGTCTTCCAGAATTAGACGTGTTATCAGGGTGGAGATTTGGGGGTATCTACTCGGTGTCCGGTGTGGTCCAAGGAGACATATAGCTGCACCGAGTGATACGTCCATCCTCCATACCTGGTGATATTGTTGTGGAGGATTGCCGCGAAATCCTCAGGCCATGGAACAGCCTTTCTCCTACAGGATTTTCGTCGCACCTCCGCAGTAGCGTGTGACTGCAGGGCACACTCTGAGCAGCCGAACCCGAGACTTGCGATCGGTAAGTCTACCATAGACGCAAGGCCTCGAAGGGGAGATAATTTTAATTCATATTGTTTCCCATGTGTCCCTCAGGAAGCACGTTACATAAAACTTGGCGCCCAACGACTGTGCGGCTTATTTGGTGACGAAGACGAGAATTTGCAGACACTTCAAAATTCTACATGCTGAAAGGAAACAAGAACTTCCAGAGAATTTCCGGAAATTAACAAAAAATTACATGTTTCAGGCTAATTACGAGACAATACAGCCTACGAACTTCCAACAAGCTGGGAATTATCTATAATTCTAGAATAATTAATATAAGGGAATTAGCAAGCACCAGAGCTCGCCAAGCATTAGGGTTTTATTTAGTTTAAAGTCCCAAGTGCACGAGGTCTGGGTGAGGCTAGAAATTGTATCTCATCCCAAGAACCAGATACCCAATTGTTGTGTAGTTATTTTTATTTATGTTTGTGTGCGATATTAGAGTCGAATATAGTTGTTATAGATTTATTATATATTTAATATTATCAACTTATAACCAACACTTCAAATAGGTGCTACTAATATGGTCAACTGCCAGGGTTGGCCATATTACCAACAAGTGCTGGTTGTAATTATCACCAAAATGCAGAATTTATACTAACAGTTGCTTACTCAACAATGTTACCCATCGATCTAGTATTAAAACCTGTTCTGAAAACAATAATAAGATCTAATATAAACTTGAAAAAAACACTTTTAAATGGAAATTAACTCACGTTATGGCGTGACGGCCGTTTCACTCTGTTGTCTAGAGCATCGTCAGACGACCCACAGTACACTCAGTGTAACTGACATAACGTGAGTTAATTTCCATTTAAAAGTGTTTTTTTTTTTCAAGTTTATATTACATATTAGTGGAAACAATCATCACCTACCTTATCTGGGCTTTGTTTGTTTAATAGTTTTGACATAAATGTCATTTAAATTTCACTGTAAATTCCTGATTCACAATAATTTTCTAGTTTTTTTATTGTGTTTTTCTTGATCTCTAGTCATTCTTTCCTTCTATTTTGAACGATGCCTTTCTTTCAATAAAGTTCTGTTTCTTTTAATCTGTTCTTCGATATAATAAACTCTATATTATTTTCGTTCTACAGAGACTGAAATACTGGTTAGATTATCCGTCGGACATGTTCGATGTGACGTCATCCGGTGACATAGTTCTACGTCGATCCCTGGATTACGAGACTGAAGAAAATTACGTTTTCCAGGTGTATGCCACTGATGGAACTATGGTAAGTGCATGTCTTACTATATGCCGTAAACTAAACGAAAACTGAAAGTTTAACTGTCCAAGAATTTCATTTTCATCAAGTTCTACCACTGTAATTCCACATAAACTTTTAACTGTAGCTACTACAACCATTATGCTTTCACATCAAAATTAAGCCTCACCTTAACTAATTGATATAGGAATTATGGTAACTAGTGTATAAAATTGTATAATTGTTGATCTGACTTGTCTTATACTCCTTAACTTGAGTCTCCAAGACGTAGGCCTAATCTAAAAAAAATTATTTGTAGACACTGTTAATTTTATGCTTTATTCAATTCCAGCTAATTCCAAATGAAAGTAGCAAATAAACTAATTTAATACTAACTCCTTGAACTGTATCAAACTTTTTCCCGATACAAAACGTAGGCCTAATCTAAACAAAATTATTTGTAAACACTGTGAATTTTATGTTCTATTTTATTTCAGCTAATTCCAAATGAAAGTAGCAAATAAACTGATTTGATACAAAGCTCCTTGAACTGTGTGTCAAATGGTTTTTTTTTCAATACAAAACTTAGATTTTGTTAAACGGTATCAGCATTTTGATTCAAAACTCCTTGAACTGTATCAACATTTTGATACAAAACAGCCAGAACCAACACCCTGCCCTACTACTTAGCATTTCTATTAAAATTGATCATTATTCATTTCAGAACGCCACAGCCAACGTTAACATCTCGGTACTGAACGTGAACGACTGGGATCCCCGATTCCGTTACCCGCAGTACGAGTTCTTTGTTCCCGAGATTCCCAGAGACAGAGAACTTCACACCGTGGGAGGGGAAGAGGTGGAGGGAGAAGGAGGCCTGGTGGTGGGGAAGGTAGAAGCTGCTGACGGCGATAGGGGAGACTACATCACGCTCAGTCTGAGGGGACCCAATGCCAGGTAAGGTGTTGTGCTATAAGGGACTGAAACATGTAACATACTGTCAACACTTTGTGCAAACCTTAGCTTGCAGAAGACGTCAATGATTTATTTCTAGCCTACGTTTTTCCTGAGCTGTTTAAGAATAGAATAGGATATTTTTTATTAGCCCAAAAGAATATCACACATTGATACATAGTTTTGTAGAACACATTTTATATATCATATTAAAATGCAGTTTTCAATTGAAATTTTTTGGAAGGCTGACCTATGCGTGGGTATTGAGTTGGATGATGGTGATGGTGATGGTGATACTTTGTATCTATATAGTGCAATGAACCTAGATTTTTGGTATCTCTTGTTCTAATCTAAATTTTTTCTCAAGTAAAAATCTTATTAAACTTTCCTCCCATGCTCCTATGTACAGTAGAAACAATTAGTCTGGGCGCGTGGCTCTGGTTTCACTACTTGCCGTCCTGTAAATATTGACTAGTTGACCTTGAAGACATCTGCAGCATCGCACGGGCAACATGTTTTTAGAAATGAAATGAGAGATAAACACTCCCCTTGCCATGGCTGACTACCAAACGGCCGTGCGCCCAGACTAATTTATTGTTTCTACTGTAAATTCAGTTGCTTGTACTTAAATATTTCTCAATATGGCTGACAAATCTTAATATTACTTTTAAAAAGAAAAAAAAACATTGCCTAAAATACAAATTTGTTCTTATTAGACAATTAATTAATTTTTTTTAGGATGAAGCCCACATGGGTCTGAGACCTGTGCGTGGGTAATGACTTGGATGATGGTGATTGATGAGCTGTACCTACGGTTTTAGGTGGGTTCCGAACCACCGGGAAGTGATTTTACAGCAAAGAACAGTGTCGTTTTAGGTGGCTACTCTAATCGGTCACCTTTACAAAGAGTGCCGAAGAGAACGTAGCTTATCTCTATCTGAAAGGGTGACCAATTAGATTGGCCAGCAAAAAGACTTGATATCTGCTGCAAAATCCCTTCCCGGTGATTCGGACCCCACCTAAAACTGTAGGTCCAACTCATCAATAGGGAAGCGATAACCATGAGCCGAAGCAGGTACTGTTTAATCAGATAGATAAGCAACGCTCTCTTGGGCCCTCTTTGAAAGGGTGACCAATTGGATCGGTCTGCAAAAAGGATTTTGTTCTCTGCTGTAAAATCACTTACTGGTGGTTCAGAACCCAACTAAAACACTGAAGATTCAACTCATCAATCAGCATCACCCAATTTATTAGGCATGCACAGGTCTCAGACCTATGTGGGCTTCATTCTCCAAAAAAATATTATTGTTCTAACATTTTATCAATTTTCTTTTTCAGGATGTTTACAATTGATGACTCAGGAGAGATCAAAATTAAAGATTTGTCAGCACTAAATAGCAGTACTGCACATCTAGTAGCTGTAGCTACGGATAATGGATTACCTCCCAGACAGGTAAGCTATTTTCAAAAACGAAAAAATCAAGAAAAATACATAAATTTTGAAACAAGAATTGGGCTCAAACCGATTGGGCTCAAAACTGCTTTGTGGCATTGACAACTTAGAGGAGTGTGGACCCATCGACTGGGCAACCAAAATGAAACTGATTCATAATCTGTCTCAAATGCATTAAGGCTGTGCGCAGGGTTTTTGTTCATATTTTTTTCGAAGTTCATTGTATTGAATGTTATAAGGTCTTTAAAATTATATCTATTGCTGTGTGGGAATTTTTTTCTTTGATTATTTTGTGGAATATTTGATTTTTTTTTAGTTTTTGGGGGCAATCAATCTCACCTAACTATTAGTGATTTTAAATTTTTGATACATTTCCATAAATAACAGACTCTTGGAGGAATAAAATGATATATTTTTATTTCAATCTAACGAATAGTTTTATCATAAGTTAATATTTTTGGAAAAATTGAATTTTTTTTACAGATTAAAAAAAATTATTTTGAAAAAACTAATTGCTTTATTGGAGTAAAAAATGTGTAATTTTATTCCTCAGGGTGTCAGTTGCAGAAAACTTATCAAATGTTTAAAATCACTCATAGGTGAGATCAATTGCCCCCCAAAAACCGAAAAAGTTCAGCTTTGAATCACCATATTTCAAAAAATAATTGATGAAAAACATTTTCTCACAGCAAGCATTCCAGAGGCCTAATAACATCCAATACAACAAACTTCGAAAATAATTATAAACAAAAACCCTGTGCACAGTCTTAACTTATGTACCTCCAGCTACGTCTATGTCTGATTCTACAATCAAATAATCTGCTCAATTCCAAAAAAAAACATCCATATAATGCCATATCATAACATCCATATATATATGCCTCATTATCCATGTTGTATGTGCATTTGAAAAGCCCAAGTAGTATTTCTATCAGTACCTTTCATGTTGTCATATTTTCCTCTGACAATATTGCCATAGAATACAAAACAAATATTTATCCCATTTTATTCCAAAAAATCAATAAAACTACATTTAACTCGGCTAACTCAGAATGTTTGTGGTCAAACTCAGTTTTTCCAAGTTGTGCCACGGTAAAATAGTACAACAAATAAAACAAAAAACACAGTGAGGTTCCCCCTCTAACCATGGAGAAAAGGTAATAAAATAGTAAAATCCTACTTAGAAAATGAGTAAAAAAACTGAAATTATAATTAATGTTGTTACAGATATATTTATTACAAGTTAGTTTTGAAGGAACTGACAATTTAACAAACTTACATATATACATAAACTGAATTTATTAATCTATTTTGAGCTCCTCAACGTGCTATTACTTTATACTGAAGACTCCCACAATGACGGATTTTGACAACAGCATTGAATAGCTGATACAAATCGATTAATCGAAACGCGGACCTCCCAATATTGTCGGTCAATTCCCGGCGGTGACTGATATTTTTTCAGAGTAGCATTCATATTGATTTCAATCAGCTATTCACTGCTGTTAACAATATCCGCCATTGCGGAAGTCTCCAGTATAAATGAATAGCACTTTGAGGATACCGAAATTATTAAATTCTGTGTCTATATTTATTATGTTACAGGTTTTTATGTTTTAATCTTGTTAGACTTTTTTCTCAATGTATTTTTAAATGCACACAAGTAATTTTCTACAAAAGTTTAAGTACTGAGAATTTCCTCCTTTTCAAGTAACTTATAATCAGTTGGTCTGTATTCTTGATGAAATATTTAAGTTCCAGTAATGGTACACCTATTAAATTATATCAAAGCGTTTCTAAGGCGTAGTCTGAATAGTCTTTCATATTCCACTCTTTTTTAGTAGCTTGTTTATATTTTTGTGTTGTCACTTCCTCCCTTTCCAGAAATTTTTAATCATTATTCAATTTAATTAATTTTTTATTGCCTGTTTTCTAAGGTGTAGGTAATTTATCGATCTTTCAACACCTATACACTTGTTTATATGTTTATAATGTCATTTTTTCCTTTTTAATTAATTTTCAATTATGTTATTGTCTGTTTTATTGTTAAAAGGCCTCAGTACCAGTGATAGTGCACCTGCCAGAGGCTGTGATATGGCGGGCGGGGAACGCATGGGTCGGAGGAGCCAGCTTTATTGTAATGATCGTTTTTGGATCCATTCTGTCAGTGCTGGCGCTCATCATTGTCATACTTATACTCTACATACATAAACAGTAAGTAGACTACCATATACAGAAATAATAAACAATTAGAAGAAACAGGCAAATTAATGATTTAGCAAATCTGCGAGTCAGAAAAAAGAAACAAAAAATATTGTAAGGTCTGCTGATGTGCGTATTTCTGAATAAATACCTCATGTACATGAACAATGAGCTGACTACCTAGTTTTATTGGTAGGAAGCTACAACAATCAGATTCAAAATTCACTTACTTTCAATATATTAGTCACATTGCAAAATTATTAGATATGGTACACTGCATTATCTCAGTATTGGAGCTTATTGAAGCCAAATGAAAGTGCAATTTTCTCAAATCTTCTATAGTGCAGCCAATAGAAGTATTGAACATTTTTCATCATTATTAGTCATCAGCATAACAGTCTTATAGCGAATTATTGAATAAATCGCATTATCACAGTATCAGAACTTATTGGAGTTCAATATAAGTAACATTTTTTTCTCAAATTTTATAAGGTGCAGACAGAAGAAGTATTGAACATTTTCATCATTATAAGATTCTGATCCAGAGTGTCTGCATCTTTATATTGAACTGAAAATTAATTATTCTATTTTTATTCTGCTTTTAATTATACTATCATCAGTGGCGAGGCGTGGAATCCTTCACCGGTCATCGCAGGGGGTTTCTCCCACCAACGCCCAAATAGGTCCAATAAGGGCCCTCCCCAGGAAAATGTTTGAAAATTCGAGGCAAATTGGTGAATTTTGAAGCTTATGAGCATCTGAAATCTCTCCTCTGAATAGGCCTAACCAAAGGCAAAGACCCAATTCAAAAGGCAGAAAACTAAAAAGTATTTTATCCAATTGCACTTCTTGCGTAATATATATCTTCCCCACTACCATAGACCGACGATGGATAATATAGGAAACAACGCAAAAACAGCCGAAATAATAGGTTCTGATATGATGCACTCACTCGATCTAATTTATTAAAATAAATTCAACCATCTAATGAATAATGAAATGGTTTCATAATAGATCACACTCTAAAAATATAACTAAATTGCAAAACATTAATAAGCCTATTGCAAAAGTTGAATAATTTAGCATACCGGTACGCGAAATTCCCGTTCTTTCCACAACGCTGCAACTTAAGCTGAGTGTGGACTGGGGGGAGAAAGCATTAGGAGGCAGCTACCGAGAACCCACGACAGTGGCCGAGAACGCACGAAGCCTTATTCATCGCAGCCGGTTGCGATGTATCACAAGCATTACTTGAATGGTTTAAAAACTGAAGGCAGGGTGCTCCGAGCCAGGCGCGGGAGGGGACTGGTGTGATTCGCAAGTCTTTTGCACTTCATTATACATATTGAGCGTCTACTCGTCATATTCTTATTGGTTTTTGATACAATTTTCACAGGTTTTCAACATATTTCTGGGCATTGAAGCCTACAAATGTCCATTATTTAAGAGTTAAGATTATTTCGTTATTCTTAGTCCAATTCCTCTACTCATCGCCGGATCAAACGATGACCGGACGCCTCGCCACTGACTTATCATAAATGTGATTGATTAATGTTGTTGAACCTATAAAAAGTAGGGTTTTCAAAAATCTAACATGTTTTTCCTGTATAAAGGTCAAATTTTCTCAATTTCAAATTATAATGTAGAATCTTACTGGTGCTGAGAGGAGAAGTAGTCTACTGTATTGAATAGGACTATACCGTTTACCATACCGTATTGAAACCAACCATACCGTATTGAAACCAACCATACCGTATTGAAACCAGTCATACCATATTGAAACCAACCATACCATATTGAAACCAACCATACAGTATTGAAACCAACCATACCGTATTGAAACCAACCATACCATATTGAAACCAACCATACCGTATTGAAACCAACCATACCATATTGAAACCAACCATACCGTATTGAAACCAACCATACCGTATTGAAATCAACCATACTGTATTGAAACCAACCATACCGTATTGAAACCAACCATACCGTATTGAAACCAACCATACCATATTAAATCGAATCCAAGTACCGCATTCCATCCAACAAATCATTGTTGGATGTAGTTGAGAATGTCTGAGGCTTACTTCATTTTTATATTGGACTCCAGGGGATCCATAACTCATAAAATATGTTTTTTCTGAAAATGTAACATTTTTTTCAGTAAAAAGCCGAAATCAGGCAGCCGAGAAGGTAAAAGCAACGGAATGATAACAAATCAAATAGAGCCGGAGAAGTTACCACCTGCCACAAGAAATGAGGACGCTTTTGGAGCAGGCGGCAAAGTTGAGAATCCTGTATATGGCACCACTAATTTGAACCACACCACGCCCACAGTGCCTAGGGGTAGCTCACCTTACACGGCTACTGTAAAAAGTAAGTTCAAAATTATATTACACAATACATTTTATTACTAACTAATATTAAAGACCCGTCAGTGCCTTACTAAAATCGTGTTGTTTTTCATTCAGGCACTATCTTTCAAAAGAAAAATGTTAGACTCTTAAGACTTGGTATGAAGCATCCTCGTCTAAGTAAGATGAAAATGGAAAAAAAGGTTTTATTATTAGGTCTAGTTAAGACTATTAAGTCCTTTATACTAATATCTTAATCTAATGTCAAAACGGACACTATTTAATATACGATTTTCACTCACTTGGATGGATGCATTTCACTTCTAAAGAGAAGCTTCATCAGCTTTAGAAGTGAAATTCATCCATCCAATAACTTCAGTATGAGTGGGTGAAAATCTCAATTCAAATAGAAATACAGTGTCAGTTTTGATATTAGATTGTTCAAGTATTTCGTCTTGGGGAAACATCACAGATGAAAAAATAAATTGACATTGAAGCATGTAGTTAGCTTTCATGATGCCCGCATGAGTCTAAGGCTTGTGTGGCTGTAATGGAGTGAATGATTATTGAAAGATTAGATACAGAACAAGAATCGAACCCGTGACCGCAAGAGTAGCAGTCAGTCAGAGGTTTACTTTAGGCTAGCTCGATTTAATTGAAGTACATGTCATGTAACACTTTGTTTGTTTCAAATGGAAACAAATAATTTCTATGTGTTATTTGTTATATCACAAAATTCATTGCAATTTATAAAATGTGAGCCTGACCGGTTTTTTTGTTGTGTTATAATATATTATGCATTTTCAAGTGTTCTCATGTTATTGTATATTGATAAATATTGAGGGAGTTTAAAAAGAACTGTGGAGCAAGAAGAAGAAACAAAACGTTATTTTGAGAATTTATTACTTTAATATTATTAAATATTATTATTTATTAGTTTAATATTGAATTTATTACTTTACTTTATTGTGAGATATTATTGTAATAAAAATAAACTTTGACATTAACTTTAAATAAACGTTGAATAAGCTTTAAAATATAATAAACTTTGACATTGTAAGATAATATTACTATATTGCATTGATCTTATCGCACTATTGGAGCCCTTAAGAGGAATGAATAATAAATTCATTCATTTACTAATATTTACTTATATAATTATAACACTACATTTTATAACCGTTCTCCTTCTAGCTGAATCAGTATCGAACGATGAGGACCTTATTGTGAGTGTTGAAGATGGGTAGAAATAATGTTAATTCAAAAGGTACCGTACTAGGCTCACAACAAATAATGTTCTCGCTTCTATCACAAAATATAGTTCACAAAATCCTAGAAACAAACTAGATATTCCTTACCCTACTACAAAAGGAGTATGCACAATCATATGATTATGTTGTTTTTTCATTGACTAGTTTCAACAATTTATAGTTAAAGCACACTTTTAGAGATTATGAATAGAGAAATAACACATAGATAAATACGTTGAAAATTTGTTAACACTTAAAAATACAGAAATCGTTTCCAACACCCTTGCTCTGCTGCAAAAAATGAATGGCCGATCTGCTATCAAATTTAAGCAAAATGGATTATGTTTTGACATGCATCAGGTTCCAAAAAATTTGCCAAAATAATGTCGCTGGTAGGTCAAAATATACAAGACTTATGTAAATATTCATATAAATAATCAGTCATAAACGAATTAAATGCATCACACAGCTTTATACCATTGATTTATTGAATCAACTGCTTCATTTCTGAACCTTGCTTTCCATAATTTCAAAAGTAAAATTAATGAATATTTCCTGAGCTGTGATATTGAGGAAATAGAGAGAGCTGGTATCACATCAATCTTAAGTTCGTCATTGCTTTAATATATTTTTTGTAAACTCATCAATGCTTTATCAATGCTTTGAATGTTTCATTCTGTAAAACAGTGTTATGTTTTATTGTGTCTAACATTTATATTTACTGTAGAATTTTTTCCTGTATTTCATTAATTTAATTTCAGGTGTTTTTGGTACAGTATAAACTGCTATGCGCGGGCGGAAAATATTCGTTTTCTATGTGCATCAGTATTTTTACCTTATAGAAGTTGAAATGTTTATTTATATTTTTTTTATTGTACTGTTTGTGTCACGATTTGGCAATAGAAGCATTCGATTTGATTTGAACCCTCTGAATTTGGTAATAATTCAATCATTCTAACCTCTTTGTAGGCCTACCACATTTTCGCCTTCAAGTGTACAAGTGGCTTTCAACTGATTATTGTAGTTTTTAGCATAAACGAATAATATTCTTAGCGTAGATTTATGTAGCCTCTCTAATATTTATTATTCCCACACATGATATGACTATATTTCTCTGATTATAATTTATTTGAGTTGGATAGTTATGTTTCAGCAATTATAGAGGATTTTTTCAACAATGATTAAGATGGAAACTTGTCATTTTGAAAACTTCAAAGAATCCTGAATCCTTACTCCTTCCTAAATCCTATTATATTCAACCAAACCTTCCTCAATTTATTTTTTCTAATAACACCTACTTGAGAACATGGCATGCCATAGTGGGGTAGGATGATTTCCTAAATATACTATGTTACTATAAATAAATGCTATTACAATAACCTTTGTAGATTTCACAATTTTGATTAACTTGTAGTGAAGTGTCAGTCTTGAAGGAAATAAAATTATTATCTTTATAAGTGAACTTATCAATAAATAGTAGTTTTTTACCTCATAAAATCTCATGATGCTTATATTTCGCATTCAATATGAACTTTTATGGTGAATTCAACGACTTGCAGTCAATTTTAATTGAGAATAAATGATATTTTTATTCACGGAGACTGAAACGTTTTCGAAATGATCTTCGATCATTTTGAACAGCGTCCAAGAAATATATCAATAATCTCAGCTTCGCACTTCAAAGTCAAAATTTGGTTCTTTTCCCAGATTAAATTGAACTAAGATCAACGTATTTCACTTTATTTTATTTTACCAGTTTCTCGTTTAAATAATTTCTTTAAAATATTTAATTAATTAAAATGAAAAGGATAAAAATTTTTTCCACGAAACCAAGTTTCTAAAATTCCTGTGACTTCAAAAATTATAAATGTTAACCAACCTTAATTTCATATTTTCTACAGGTATAATGGCCCGCAACAGCACGACCCGTATGACCCAAGGTGGTCATCAAGCAATACCACCGCCGGGTAGTCGACTCCAAATCATCGCGCACAACCCCAACAAACAAAAAGTTGCCCCTGCGCCCCCTCAAGTCCCCCACACGGACAGTTCCCGAACCCCCAGTCCCGAGGCGAGGAACAACAACCTGACCGGGGGGCCTCCAGGAGCCAAGGGGACAGGTGGAATTTCGTGGCCCATGGGTTCCATTCCCAGGAGAGTGAAGAAGCTGTCCTGGGATGACGAGAGTGATAGTTCAAATGCTGTTGGCACTAGGAGCAAGGTGAGTTGAGTATTTGAGGTTATTCGAGTGTTCAATTGGAGAATACAATGGTATATAATTCATCAATTTTTATTTTTATTTTTAGGATGAAGCCCACATAGGTCTGAGACCTGTGAGTGGGTAATGAGTTGGATGATGGTGATTTATGAGTTGGACCTACAGTTTTAGGTGGGTTCCGAACCACCGGGAAGTGATTTTCAGTAGAGAACAGTGTCTTTTTTGCAGGCCAATCTAATCGGTCACCGTTACAAACAGGACCTACGAGAACGCAGCTTATCTATCTGATTGAACAGATACCTGTAACGGCTCGCGGCTATTACTTCCCTAAATGAAGAAGGGTGAAGCTCTGTTGTAACGGACGTTCAAGTATATTGGTCTCTCAATATGGTGGAGAAATGTACGAGGAACAAGGTAATTTGAGTTAATGATTAATAAGACGAAGTTGTCACAACCACATTCATTGAAAAAAGTGATATACTAGTTTCGGTTGTTACACAATTATTAATCTCGAACAAACTAAAACGTACGGAGTAGCGGGAGGGAGAAAGTTCCTCCAAAAGTTCCACCTTCATTGAAGGCCTGTGGTTGGCTGAAGGCTAAAACAAGACCCACCCGCTGGTGGAAGGAACAACAAGCAAAAATAAGAGTCAAAATCACCAATCAAAAATCCAACAAGAACAATGCACAAGTAGGCTAGAATTAGGTGAATTTAAAATTAATAAATTGAAGTTCACTGAAATGCAGTCAAGGTCAACCGAGGAAAAGAGGAAAGTATCTTTTAATACAGTGGACTAATGTACTAGGAACAAGGTAATTTGAGTTTATTAATTTTTCTGGAGGGCGAAGCCCTCTGTACTTTAGTTTTAGTTTGAGATTGATAATGGTGTAACAACCGAAACTAGTATCTTACTGTTTTCAATGAATGCACTTATGACAACTTAGGTCTTATTATTCATATAAGTATATGTGACCGTTGCATGGGTAATGAGTTGGATGTGATGTTAAAAGATAAGTTACACCTACAGTTTTAGTTGGGCTCTGAAACACCAAGAAGTAATTTTACAGCAGAGAACAGAGTAATTATTGAAGGAAATATTGGCATAAATTTCAAATGAAACGTTGTGACCCTATTGAAATGTACCTCTAAATATATTGGCAATTCAAAATAATAATTCATTCACAAGAACTGAGGAAATTTGAGTACATTAATTGAAGGAAAATCTAGTAAACTGTTATTTATCTGTAGCTCTGTTATAATGGACCTCCAAGTTTATTCGTTATTTCCAATATTGAACAAATAATAGCAAATAATCGAGTTAATCTTTATGGGCATGATTTGAGAAAATATTGGTATAAATTTTTAATGGAACTTTTCAATGTAGCTCTATTGTTATGAACCTCCAACTATTTGGTCTTTCAAACGGGTGAATTAGTACTATGAGCGAAGTATTTCAAGTACATTGATTCAAGAAAATATTGACAAGTTATAAATTATTAATGGAGATAATAGCTCCATTATATCTCTACGAATATTAGTAATAATTTTTTTAAATTGAGCAATGCATTAGAAACAATGTAGTTGAGTTGATTAATTTGGGAAGATATTTTTATGACCTCCAAGTATATTTGTATGTTTTAAAAATTAAGTTACACACTAGAACCAAAGTAATTGGTATACTCATGATTTAATAAGAGAGTAGCAAAATTCTGTCTTTGGGCATTGTTGTAAAAAACTCTAATTTCAAGTCATAATAAATAATAGATTTATCGCAAAAGAATGTAGTTGAGTTTATTAATTTGGGAAGATATTTTTATGACCTCCAAGTATATTTGTATGTTTTAAAAATTAAGTTACGCACTAGAACCAGAGTAATTGGAATACTCATGATTTAATAAGAGAGTAGTAAAATTCTGTCTTGGGGCATTGTTGTAAAAACCTCTTATTTCAAGAGTCATAATAAATAATAATAGATTTATCGCAAAATATCCTTCTCAATTCCTAGCAAAGTCCTCAATGTACAGTGGAAACAATTAGTCTGGGCGCGTGGCTCTGGTTTCACTACTAGCCGTCCTGTAGAAGTTGGCTAGTTGACCTTGAAGACATCTGCAGCGTCACACGGGCCACATGTTTTTAGAAATGAGCGATAAACACTCCCCTCTCCACCCCGCACCTTGGCTGACTACCAAACGGCTGCGCGCCCAGACTAATTGTTTCTACTGTACATAATAATTGGAGAAACAAGTAGTATAAGTTTGGTCATAATACATTGAACTGGATCTCCTATTTTATAGATAGGCTATTCAAAAATTCATTTTGTTATTTTACTTATTTTGCAATCAAGATGGTTTACAACAACATGAAAGGCCAGAAGTACAGTAGAAACAATTAGTCTGGGCGCACGGCCGTTTGGAAGTCAGCCATGGCGAGGGGAGTGTTTATCGCTCATTTCTAAAAACATGTGGCCCGTGCGACGCTGCAGATGTCTTCAAGGTCAACTAGTCAACTTTTAACAGGACGGCTAGTAGTGAAACCAGAGCCACGCGCCCAGACTAATTGTTTCTACTGTAGCTTACGCCCAAACCTCATAAATGTGACTGTTTATTTGATAAAAACACACTGAAGTGCGACTGCTTCAAAAAAGCTATTTTTTAGCTCTAATAATTTCAATAGAACTTGAATTTTTGTGATTTTCTATAATTATTAATGAATTGTCTAAATTTTTTTCAGATGGAAATGGACCCGGACGTGAGTGTGACACCACTGGGACCGGACTTCAAGACTTCCGATCAGATGAACCTGACCGTCTACTTCTGACCAAAGTCCAGCGCTATTTTTCAGCGCCCCAAATTCATCTCAAAAAGTAGCAGTAACGTGTTCTATACATGAAACATTAAATATAATACTGATACGCTCTTTATAGGCTACTAATTGTACATAAATATCAAGGCCAATTGAAGCGAAGTAAGGGAGGAAGGACAGGAAGAAGGAGAAGAAGAGGAAAAAAGAAATGAAAAAGAAGATGAATGGGAAGAATAAGAGGAAGAAAGAAAATTCAATGAAGAAGGAGAAGAAAAAGTGGAAAAATGTTATGAAGAAGGAGAAGAAGAAAAGGAAGGAGTAGGAGGAGAAGAAGGATAAGACAAAGATGAAGATGATGAGAAGAAGAATGGGATGGAGCGGAAGAAGAAGGAGAATAGGAGAAGAAGTTTGATAATATGAAGAAAAAACGGCGAATAAGAGGAGAAAAGAAGATTAAGAAAAATAATCAGGGGAATAAGATGAAAAAGAAGAATGTGAGGAGAAGGAAGAAGAAGGAAAATAAGTAAGAGATGAAGATGAATATAGATAGAATTAATGAAATAGACGGAATTTCATAATCTGATGATTTTGTAAGATCTCCTGTTTATGTTTTCTGTTATCATGGTGTGAGACTCATAATGCGAGAAGGAGAAAAAGAAGAAGAAGAATAGTTCAAAACATACAACGATAATAATCATCAACGATTTTATCTAAGAATAGACAACAGTATTTATTAACTGACAATAATATGTTTTAGAATATTTCGTACGGTACATTTTTTAATAATGAGAAAAATGTTATATATTTAGATTTTATTAATAATTTACGACATCTTCCATCAAATTTGTGGAGATTGCTCTAAAATAAGATGAAATTCAGTATTAAATTCATCTCAATAAGCTGGATAATTCAATTACTTTTGGATTATCACTTATCAACAACATCTCAGTGTTATCTGAAGTCAAGGATCATTAAGTTATCCAGATTCAAAGTCAATTATTTTATTGTACATTGTGTAAATAATTAGGATATTAAAATAGATTAATATAATAATAAGCTCGTTATTTTCATCAGTTTTTTGAAACAGGGAAATATTTTTTCCTACAACTGCTCGTAAAGTCGTTCTTTACGTACTGAAAACTAATTGTAAAATACCTCTTTACTGCTCCACAAGCGGTAAAGTACTTTACGCTAGCCAGCTGTTTTCTTTACGCTTCTGTTTTGATTTTGATGTCTTCTCATTGGTGGATCACGGAATCCGTGAATTCTCACAACCTCAAAAATAGCGCACGCTAACCAAATCCGCGCACGGTCTGTGATGTTACAAACTACAAGCTTTTATTGTGTTGTAATCCAGAACTGCAGTTGTAGGAAAAATATTGTATGTAATTCGCGCGTGAAGCTTCTTTATCGCTCTCGTAAAATTACTGCGCTCCGCTATGCGTCGCGCAGTAAATGTTTTGGCTCGAGCGATAAAGTCGCGCTTCACGCTCTTAATACATAAATAACTATTTATGTATATTTCTAATCTCAATGTTACAACAGACTTTGTAATATTTTTTAGTATGTTGATCGCTGACCCTATTAAATGGTATTTATTTTTTAAAACTTTTCCAAATTTCAAATAGAACTAGGCTCACCAGCTGGTTTTCGGATCCGAATTAACGATACTTAGTATCAGATAAATACTACCCAATCCAATATTGTAGAAATAATTGTCAATAGTGAAAAATTTATACATTTTTTTATTGTCGGTAATTATTTTCAACAGATTTGTGACAAGGTGATTTATTATTCTTTCACTGATAGATACTGATAAAATAAACCAAAGAGAATTTTCAGGAATATTAAGAATTTTCTAGAATTTTCAGGAAATTTCAGATTCCTAATTTCATTTTTACATCTATTGATAATTTCTGGAACAGTAATAATAATTATAATTGACTTATATTTTTGCTGTATGTAAATAATTGAACAGACTGGTTTTCTATGATGAATTAATTTTGTAATATAATTATGTGAATACGTAAAATAAAATTATAAGTTTTGGTACTAATTTGTTTGTGACTTTTATTCCTTTTATATTTCATCTACTTTTGTATTATTCTTCTATATTTTTATTGACATTTCATTTATCCAGCTCTAGTCTCTCAAATAACTTGGAATAATTTTGATAAATATTTTTATCTTAATCAATAAGAAGACTTGAAGTTTCTTATAGATATCTTCAATGATATCGCCTTCGCCACTACAAAGAAAGAGTTGATTGAGGAGTTGTGGCAAAATTCTTCGCATGCTCTGAGATTTTCACATCAAAACTACTGCAAAAAGCAAGAAAATTTGAAAAAATCGTTTTTTTTTTTGTAGATTACGTCTTGGAGACTCCAGTTGAGAAGTATAAGACAAGTTAGATCAACATTATAGACTAGATACCATAATTACTAAATAAATTAGTTGAGGTGAGGCTTAATTTTGATGTGAAAGGAACCCTTGTAAACTATAAGAAGCTTTATCAACTAAATATTTTTTCAATAACTGAAAAATTATTGTTTTTTAAATATTTCTATATTTTCAAGACTCTTTAAAAACTGCGGTAGCATATTGTAGAATTTCCTACCAATATAACTAGGTTTTTGTTTGAATAAGGTACTATTGTGACTCACCAAGTGATAATCTCCTTGGCTTCTTGTATTATAATCATGTACGTCAAGATTTTGGTTAATATCAATCGTTTTTACATATAAAGTAGCTTCATACACATATAAGCAGGGTACAGTTAGGAGACCAAGTCTCTTGAACAACGGCCTACATGAATCTAATCTATTTACTCTTTCTATACACCTAACCGCTTTCTTTTGGATCTTAAACACCCTATCAAGATTTTGTTTTGATGAATTACCCCATACTAAGATAGCATACCTAATATGTGACAGTAAGAGCCCATGGTAAGCTGTAAAAAGTAACTTTTTGTCATTCAATCTAGCAAGCTGTCGCAGGACAAATACCCCAGATGAAATTTTACTACATATTTTCTCAATGTATGGAGTCCAGGTCAATCGTCTATCCAACATAACTCCTAGAAATGCAATTTTTTCTTCCTGGTCTAATTGATTATCGTTTACAAACACGTTTATAGCCCTATCTTCATTTAAATTATGTTTGTTTTTGAATTGAAGGTATTGGCATTTTTTACTATTTATAGTTAATTTCAACTTATTTAAAAATTGGACAATGGACTGCACACCTATATGGGCACTTATTTCTAAATTATCTAGAATGGAATTGCTGAAAATGAGTGATGTATTGTCTGCAAATAAGAGGGCTCTACCACTAATTAATTATTTAGGTAACCGGTTGACATATAACAAAAAAAGCAATGGACCCAGTATTTGTAGCACAATATTGTTTATTTACCATTAGGGACCTAATAAGCAAGAAGATGAAACCCATTTTAACCTAGAAAAAATCAAACTAATACCTATTATTAAATATTCTAACCCCTACACTACTCATCATCCTCTAAAAGGGAAGCTAGCACTCCTAGGTGAACTGCAACCACATATCAGCATGCCAAGGCCGCCAAAATGGAGTCCATGGATTGACAGTACCATCAACACCCCAGGGACTGGCTGTTTGGTGTGAGTAGATACTGTCTTGCAAACCCCACCTATTCACAAAATATAACTATCTTACTCATTTAAAAAAAATCATACAAAATAAAAAGAGAAAATGGATTTTCACATCGAAATGGAAAAAATATTTAAACTAGTTTTGAAAATTTGATTTTCCATTAGAATAAGAAATAATCTATCGCATAGGATACTATGGGTGAACCGGAACTATCATACCAGCA
This sequence comes from Conomelus anceps, assembly GCA_948455865.1. NCBI lineage: Eukaryota > Metazoa > Arthropoda > Insecta > Hemiptera > Delphacidae > Conomelus > Conomelus anceps. Next base: position 5,652,851 of record OX418216.1, on the reverse strand, counting down.
TACCAAGCCCACCGAAATGAGTTCCAGCGCAGGGGTCGACAGCACCATCAACACCACAGGACAGGCTGTATTGGTGTTAGTGGATACTGTTTTGCAAACCCCTCCTATTCCCTACAATCCCCCATTCCCCCTAATCCCCCAATCCCCTACTTCCCCTTTTAATTGCTGAACTGAACCCAGGGCCAGGGAGTCTTGAAGCTGAAGATCTTGGCGGTCAAAGGGGTGCTGAAAACCCTACTCTTTAAAATTTGAAAAATTCATAAACACCACAGCTTCTGGCTGTGTCGATGAGAGTGACCATTAAAGTATAAATAACAGATTTATAGTTTATTTTTAATGTATTATTAGATAATAAAGACACTAGATAAGTGGCGCGATCAAAAACAAGGACAAATTTCAATTTTCAGCTGTCATATTATGTACAACTAAGCGCCATGAATAAACATACGGTTATAATTGTAGCCTTATAATAATAATTTCTGTGTGCGAATATATAACTGCATGATATATTCCACAATGTGTATAGAATGTAGGATCGAAGCTTGATCTTGACGGTGAGCTGGGTAAATCTAGTTTTAAAGCGAACGCGTTCCCCCTTCATCAAATAATTCCTTCTAGATGAAAGTCATGTTAGTTTATGATTCATTTCATTTATAAGATGAGATTTTCACGCTTATTGCAGTATTTTTGGTGTTTGACAATCATTGTATGTGTAGCTGCTACAATATTTTGCCATACTATTGTTGTTATTATTGAATGATTTTTGTGTGGAAATTATATAAAATGAATGCTGCTGTGCAGAAAGGTTAGTGGTTGAGGTGCCCGAGGTCCATGGGTGGTCCATGGCTCGATTCCCGATGGTGACTGATATTTTTGTACAGTAGCATTCATCGATTTCCACCAGCTATTAAATACTGTTGTCAATATCCGCTATTGCGGAAGTCTTCAGTATAAATTAATAGTACTTGAAGGAATTCGAAATTAATAAATTCTGTTTCGGAATATATAAGTGCATATATTCTATAATATGTATATAATCATATAGGATCTAAGCTTAACCTTCATGGTGAGCTGGTGGGATTACCTTTCAAAGTGGACGCGTTTCCCACCTATTTGCTCATCATCAGATTGACTGTATTAGAGCCTACTGGAACTGAATAAACAGGTGGAATGGGTTGAAATCCAATACAGCGCATAAGGCAGATGAAATATTGTATTTTTAAAGCACGATGACAGGTAGCTGAATGTGCTTCAAGGCTTATTACATCTTCTTACTAGTATCAGAGTAAATTATCTCTATCTATGAAAGGATGATAACCCTGACTCACTCATCAACGCAGAGCCAAAACTATTAGGCCTATGAACTTGAAATTTCGTATGAACAATCCTTATAGGATTTCACCGTGCAATAAGAAAGGATTTTTTAAAATTCGCAATTTTAGGGGTGTTTTTAGGGGGTTAAAGTTTTGCCTATGCAAAGCACGGGTACATGGCTAGCTAGCTTACTGGGATCTTTTAATCATAATATGGAAAATAATTTGAAATTTTTCGATCTGCTGTACACGCTGTTTCGATGGACAAGCTGTTTGTGCGTTTTGCAAATCATCATTCTAAAAACAACGTCTGTCTATCAAACCGGTAAACGTGTGTTTGCCAATCATCTGTAATGGTCATGCTTTTTCAGTGCTCAGGTAATTTTTTGGACATACGGCATTATACTGACTTTAACCAATAACAAATGTTTAACACATGTTTTTTTGTGATCAAATAAAAATTGAATATTCGAGGAAATTCGAATATTCAATTTGTTTATCAACTTTAGACAGTTTAAAAATTGTAACGTCTTCCCGAATTATTCCAGTTTAATAAAAATTATTGAGTACCTCCTGATTATGATACCTCCTAACAAAAAAAATGTGTTCTAGATAACAGGTGATATGAAGTTGAACCTGAAAAATGATTCAGGCAGTTTTTCTATCTCATGGAGATTCTAGATACCCTGATAAAATGAAATGAATAATAATTATTTTAATAATAATTAATAATGACATAATATGCCGGGTTGATGACATCTGTTAACCAATGCAGCTAGAAATTTGAAATTTATTCTCAGTAGGAGGTGGCGAATAATAAAATAAAAAATCTAGCTTCTACCCTAATAGTCGTAGAAGGTTTAAATTTGAAATGTTCATTGAGAGGTGGTGAGTTAAGGTCTTACTGTGTAAGAAAACAACGAAGGGGCGTATGTGGGCCTCTCTGATCAGCTGGAAGAGCCTTAGGACTAACTTCTTCCCAAATAGTCCTAGAAGGTTGAAATTTTGAAATGTAACCTCAGTGGGAGGTAGAATTTTTTATGAGAACGCAGCAACGCGCGTCGGGCCAGCTAGTATTCAATAAATGTCATTGACACTGTATAAGAGCCTACTGGAGGTATGTATACACAGGTGGAATATTTTTAGATCTTATTAAGTGGAGACAGAGGAAATAGTATTTTTTATAACATTCTTAAAGTGAAGTGAGGATGTATTAGTGCTTATCATATCTTCTTCTCAGTATCAATGCGAATTATTCAATAAATTTCTTTTTCATTTAATGTGAGCTCACTGAAGCTCAATGAAAAAGTGGAATGGGCACCGATCTAGAGTGCTAGAGACAGGTGAGGTATTTTGCATTTTCTACAAATTTATTAGAGATAGCTGTGTGTTTCAATATAGATAGATAGATAGATAGATATTCAAGCATCCACTGGCCTCCCATCATGGGGGCATCTGGATTTGTCCAATGTTAAATTTAAATTTACTATTTCCATTCAGGCTATATTAATTAGGATTTTTATAATACTCTCTATATTCTTGGCTTGAATAGAAACCACAGTCCTCTAGCTCTCTCTTGAAAACCTCTTTAAATTTTTTGAAAGGAAGTCTCTTAAGCCTGGCTGGTAAAACATTAAAAAGTTGAACTCCTGAATTTCTAACACCATTTGCATAGAGATGTTGGTTATATTAACTTTCTATGGTAAATTCAACGACTTACAGTAAATTTTAATTGAGAATAAATAATATTTTTACTCACTTCAGGCCAAACGTTTTCGAGTCATGGAGACTCATCTTCAAAGGCATCCTAGATCAGCATGTCGGTTTTTTGGTTAGAAGAATTGTGGAATTTGTATAATGTGATCGAAAAGTTTGTGTGATTCAAAATTTATTTGTTCATTGAGAATGTTTTGTTCATTGTGTTTGTATATTGTTCCAAGGTTTTGAGTTCGTGTCCTTTAGATTTTATATGTAGAATGTGTAGGTTGGTAGTGATGTCATTGGAAGTGTGTCCAGTTTGAATGATATGGTCTGCAAAAATCGATTCTGTTTTTGTATTTAAGGCTTGTAAATGTTCTTTGTAACGTTGTTTAAATATGCAGCCTGTTTTTCCTATGTAAATTTTGTTACAATCAGAGCAGTTCAATTCAATTCAATTAAATTTTCTCTGAACAACCCTGTCCAGAGGAGTTTATTTTCATTTGATACATAATAATAAATTTTTACAATGAGAGTTGAGTTTAAAGATCCCTGGAAGATCGTATTTGTTTGTGTTCAGTGTGGTTTTTCCGTCATGCTGATCAAGGATGCCTTGAAAGATGAGTCTCCATGACTCGAAAATGTTTGGCCTGAAGTGAGTAGAAATATCATTTATTCTCAATTAAAATTGACTAAAAGTCGCTAAATTTACAATAAAAAGTTAATATTAACTTGTTCTGTGAATTTAACGACTTGCAGTCAAATATTCATTAAGAATAAGTAAAATTTACCTACTCTGTAGGCCGAGCGCTTTCGAATCTTTGAGATCCGATTTGAGAGGCGTGTTCCTAGATCGTCGATGTCAGTTTTTTGGTTTGAAGAATTGTGGTTTTTGTAAAATGTGATCAAAAAGTTTGTGTGATTTAAAATTTAGTTGTTCGTTGTCTCGTTGAGGATGTTTTGTTTATAGTGTGTGGTGTGTTTGTATATTTCAAATTGTTCCAAGGTGTTGAGTTCGTGTCCTTTAGATTTTATATGGAGAATGTGTAGGTTGGTAGTGAGGTCAGTAAAAGTGTGTCCAGTTTGAATGATATGGTTGGCGAAATTCGATTCAGCTTTTGATGTCAGGGCTTGAAAATGTTCCTTGTGACGTTGTTTGAATGTGCGGCCTGTTTGTCCTATGTAGAATTTGTAACAATCAGAGCAGTTAAATTTGTAGATCCCTGGAAGATCGTTTTTGTTTGTGTTCAGTGTGGTTTTGAGTGTAAGTGCATTTTTTATTTTGTTTTTTGTTCTGAATGAGATGGTGTGGCCAGCTTTTTTGAAGATTTTTGCTAGTCTGTTTGATTGTGGATTAATGTAAGTCATTGTGATGTATTTTTTGTCAGTGGTGTTAGTGTTTGGTTTTTTGTTTGTTATTTTATGATTGAGTTTGTCCAGGAGAAGTTAATATTGACAACGCAAATCGTTATGGAACAAGAAGTTAGTTATATCTCCATATTTGTCTCAAGGCGAATTATTCAATGAATTCCATTTTTGTTGCATAAGAGCTCACTGGAGCTCAATGAACAGGTGGAATCTTCAATCTTACGTAGAAATATTTTATTTTTTATTGAAGGGGAAAATTAAATTTAATAAAAAAGGATAATTTCAGAGAAAAATTTAAATAAAAACAAACATCACATAACATAATTTTTATTATATACAATCGGTAAAAAATACTGTACAAGGGAACAACTAATAATAAATAAATATTTTAATCTAGAAAATTATCTTAAAACTAATAATTATTACGTGGAAATGCGTGAGAGAATATCATCTAAAATAGTCTTAAGTAGCAGTTACTCTTTTCAAAAAAATAACTAATCTTAAATCTAATTTTGGTTCTCAATCATCTCGTAATTTCCACTTTCATGACATCATTTTCAAAACAGAATCCAAAAATTGAAAAATTCTCAATATGGTATCAATTAGTATCAGTATCATTAATACCAATCGATTTTTAATCCAATTAATTCCTCCAAACATATCTAGTACAGGAGCGGTTCCAGCTTGAGAGGTTTGGGGGGTCACAAATGAGTTTTCTTGACCTTTTTACGTGATTGCCCTCCTTTCCAATTTTGGAGGGGCGTAATGATCCCCATGACTCCCCCCTCCCCTTCTGGAACCGCCCTTGATCTAGTCCCAGTCAATAGGCATTATCAGTGTAGCCTATATTCTGTAACCCATAAAAGTACAGAAACTCACACATCTGATACATCTTTATAGTAAGCTATTCTCAAAACTAATATAGTAAATGCTTAAAACTTTTCAACTTTTCCTCTCAAAATAAAAAAAATCAACGACTTTTCCACCTCACAGATTGTTATTTACTTGTTAATAAGTGAGAAAATACTGTCTCATAAGACACTCCTAGTCTTTATATTTAGTTTCTAAATGAAAAACTCTTAGTTCTATTCGATAGTCTTTGTTTCCAATATGAGAGTATACAAGTTGCTCCAAGAAAATGGTAACATCATTAAAACGTTATTTCATGGATTGATGAATGATGGTGATGATGATGATGATGATAATGTTGATGATGGTGATGAGATAATTATTTTCATGGAGTTAAGAGTAGTGATGCTTTAATGAGATGAAATTTTAAATCATGAGTTTAATAAAAAATTAATCTCCTATTTAAAAAATTCAAGTACAATTCTGTGATGCTATCAAACAATGGACTTATTCACTTTAATGAACTACTTATTTGAATGTACTGAAGTATTTGAGTGCAATAAAATATTTGAATGCAGTACATTTTTTGAATGTAATGAACTGTGCTGAAAAAATTCATTATTAAATGAAAATTTGTTACAGTTCTACAGTAACTTACATTAGAATGTAAGGTTTTTAACATTCTTCACAACAAATGAACAACTAGGTTTAAATAGAACATGCAATTGAAAACATAATTGATTGGGAGTCTTGCAATTTCATGATTGGAATTTCTTGAAAGGCTTCTAGTTAAGAACAAAAATAAAAAAAAGTACGGTACTCCATATTTGAAAATTAGGTTTGAAGCTATTTATTTCTGCTGATTTATTCAATCAACTGAACTTCACCATTCCTTCTATTTTTAGAGCCTTATTGATTCCTATGCTTCACACAAGTGGTACAATTTCAAAAATCGTAGTAAACGTTACTTCTTATGCCTGGTTTTATAGTAGGCAGATTTTTTTTAGTATTTTGTGGTAAGCACAGAACAATTCTGATAGTATAAACAAAATGTTCATGTTTATGAGTGTCTCTTGACTCAAGCGACGCATGAAATGCCTATATAAATAAATAACACTTCAAGATTTCCTCAAGTCAAGGGAAAGTTAATGATTGTTCATGTATACAGCCCTAAGTCACTGTTTCAGCTACTGGATCCCTATTTTCAGCGTATATTGACTCCTGGTTCACAAGAACTCCTGGTAATCAGAATTCCAACTTGAACATAACGCCTACATTCATCTTACCACCTCCTTTACAGTAGTTTTCTCTACTGGTTCATACTCTGATTCCTCCTCAGCAACAGGGGTCTCCATATGGTCAACCACAGCTTCAGGTCGATTAAAATCTAGCACAACTTTTGGACTTTCTTCAGTTGACGCCTTTTCTGCCTCATGCACAACTGGAATAAACTTTGGATGAAATTTATCCACTTTTTTCTGATCGTTCAACTTGTAGGGTATTGCAACAACTTTGGAATTCTCAGGATTTTGTTGATTGTCAACCGGTTTTGTTGTGTCAATATGACGGTTGGCACGTTTTGATGTTGCAGAATGTTGTTCACTATGTGTCCAGAAAGTTGGCAAATACTTCAACATACGTTGAACCCTTGATTCCGAATCTCCATTTTGAGACACAAATGGAGAAAATGCCAACCTTGCATACCTTTCTGCCTGCTCTAGAAGGCTTACCAACCTTTGAGGGAACAGTTGAACCACAAGCGATCTTTCAGGAGATGTTTCATTGGTTGTCGATGCAGCTGCAGAAGGTAAAGAGTCAAGGTTCATCTTTTTGAACTTTTTGCCAGCTGTGGAACTTTCCCAGTGGTACCAAGATTCGGTGGCTGTTACAGATGGTGGGGTGAGATCTGACTTTGGTGACCGGTTTGATGCCGCACGAGGTGTTGTTGATGGTAGGATGGGTTCCTTGATTTCTGGACGTGATGTATCATTGGTACCTGATGCTTGAGTGGTAGATGCTGCTTCATCACGCAACATTATACTCTCAAACTTGTATGGTGGCTCATCTTTCCTCAAAACCCTTTCCTTCTTACCATCAACTTTCCTTGTAACATTCCCCAATTCCTTACCAAATAGTGGTGATCTTTTGTCCAATGTTGTTCCATTCCCAACTTTTTCTTCCAACTTTGTTGTGTTCCCGGTACTGTTCCAGCCAGTGCTGACTTGCTTCACATTGATAAAACCTCGCCCAACATCCTCCAGGTTGAGATTTGTGGACTCCAGATCGTTTCCAGAGTTTCCAGAGACTTCTGGATACTCGGGAACTGGTTGCCAGTTGTAGCTTAAATAGTTGTCATCATGTTTATCACTGTTGTTCTGTTTTTTGTCAGTTGTTGTTCCATTGAAGAAAATCTCGTCGCCAAGATGTACCACCTGTGTGGGGATGTAGCGTGTGGTGTTGTCAGATGAGATCTTTTGTAATGTTACCTGGCAAAAAAAAATGATTAGATTATCATTATTAGATTTCTTTATTTGGGTAAATTAACAGAGTTTCTTCAACAAGTTCAAAATAGTCTTATTATTGTCACATATCTTTAAATCAAATGCTATCAATTAACTGGAGAAAATTCTAGTGACGTATTTAAATAAAATAGCAAAGTCTGAACAAAATTTGACCATTCTTGACTCTACCTTGAATAATATAATAACTAAGATAAGTTGATAATAAACAATTTGATATATTTGCTTCCATTGTAAGGTCTTAAAGGAACTACCACAAAAATTGACAAAATACAGTGCACATAGTTCATTAACAAAAGTTAACAAAAGTTTGAGTAGTGGGAGAGATAGCCGTAAGCTGTGCCAGGTATCTGTAACTTCAGATTAAGATAAGCTACAAACTTCTGGGCCCAGGTTGGTTTGGCCAACTTAAAACACTTTGTTATTTTCCATAAAATCACTTCGTGGTATCTTGGAACCAAACTAAAACTGTGAGGCTTATTTATCAATCATAATTATCGATCTCATTATGCACACACAGTTCTTAGACACATGTGACCTTCGTACTCCAAAAAATATATATGAAACTTTTGTAGTAAAAATAACAGAATTGATAGTAATCAGCAATAGTATAGCAGATGAACAATAGAGAATTGAATGTTCATTATTTTAAGTATTGTAATGTCTTATTCCAAGTAGAAATGATAAAATAGTAAACTGCAGTAGAAATAATAAAATAGATAACAATCAACAATAGAAATCAGATGAACAATAGAGAATTGAATGCTTAATAAGAAGAAGGAGTAGGAGGAGGAGGTGGTGGTGGAGAAGGTGGAGGAAGAGGAGGATAATGAGGAGGAGGAGAAGGAGGAGGATAATGAGGAGGAGGATAATGAGGAGGAGGATAATGAGGAGGAGGAGAAGGATGAGGATAATGAGGAGGAGAAGGAGGAGGATAATGAGGAGGAGGAGAAGGAGGAGGATAATGAGGAGGAGGATAATGAGGAGGAGGATAATGAGGAGGAGGAGAAGGATGAGGATAATGAGGAGGAGGAGAAGGAGGAGGAGAAGAAGGAGGAGGATAATGAGGAGGAGGAGAAGGAGGAGGATAATGAGGAGAAGGAAAAGGAGGAGGATAATGAGGAGGAGGAGGAGAAGGAGGAGGAGAAGAAGGAGGAGGATAATGAGGAGGAGTTGGAGAAGAAGCAGGAAAGAGGGTTATATTATTCAATAAACGAAGTTTGAAAATAATTAACAAGTTTAAAATAAAGAAGTTTATTATTGGAGACAACAGGTGAAGCCTCAAATTTAAACCTTTAACAATGAAAAAGTTACAATAATTGTGACCGAAATGCATCCTTTTCATTCAATTGTGTGAAAATTAATCAATTTTTCAACTCACATTATTGTTCCAAGTAACAGATGAGCCGGTCTCTGATTGGTGCTTGCAGTTTCCAGGGTAGAGAGGGAGAAGTGCCGCGATTCCCGACTCGAGAACTAGACCTCGCTTGCATACTGATAAACTGCAAAATAGAAAGAATATTAATGGGATTTGGATTTTTAAAACTATGGATGATGATACAGAAAAGCATATTATATGAAAATATAATAAACAAGGGGTTTTGGTCAAAAAATGTTTTGAAGTTTCTTGTACTGGATGCTTTTAGGGCGTTGAAATGATATCTATTTATGGTTTATAACTGATGTGAAGAAATTTTTTTCTCCAATTATTTTGTGAAATATGGTGTTTCAAAGTTGGCATTTTTCGGTTTTTGAGGGCAATTGGTCTCACCTACAAGTGATTTTAAACTTTTGATAAATTTTCTGTAACTAAAAGACACCTCGAGGAATGACATATTTCAATCTAATAAATATTTTTTTCAAAATAAATTTTAGAAAAAACATTTTTTACATATTTTTTTAGGATGAAAGCCCACATAGGTCTGAGACCTGTGCATGGGTAATGAGTTGGATGATGGTGATTTATGAGTTGGACCTACAATTTTAGGTGGGTTCTGAACCACCGGGAAGTGATTTTCAGCAGAGAACAGTGTCTTTTTTGCTGGCCAATCTAATCGGTCACCGTTAAAAACAGGTCCTACGAGAACGCAGCTTATCTATTTGATTGAACAGATACCTGCTATGGGTCGCGGCTATCACTTCCAAGAAGTGATAAGAATTTAAGAAAATTATTTTGAAAAAAAAATCATTGCTTGATTGGAGTGAAAAATATGTCATTCTATTCCTTGAGCTGTCTTTCAGTTACTGAAAATTTATCAAAAGTTTAAAATCACTTGTAGGTGAGACCAATTGCCTTGAAAAATAGAAAAAATTCTACTTTGAACCCCCAGATTTCACAAAATAATTAAAGAAAACAGCTTTTTCTCAAAGCAATAGATAACATTTCAAAGCCCTGATAATATTCTAAACAAGAATCTACGAAAACAAGACCAAAAACCCTGCGCACAGCCTTATGAATAGCTAAATAAATAAATTATTGAGAGATGAGATCATTGCTTTAGATGTTGTCTAATATTCACCCAGTGTTGAGTGTGCTACTTCTTGTACATCAAAGCTAATCAAGTTTCAAGCTACTCAAGTATTCAAAAGCTATTTAAGTTTTAAATGATAAATGTTATGCATTTGTTTGGCATAAGACATAGGCATGATCTTAGATGCACTAGTTCTCAAAAACGTTTTCCGTTTACCTCCAAGAAATTATATAATTCCTGCAAATATTAAGCATCTACCCAGCTCTAAATTTAAAGCTATGTTCAAATTAATAATAAATTAAAGAGAGAAGAGAGCTTGTATAATGAATTGATATAAGCAAAAAATGAACAATAGTGGAAATATTAACTGGTAGATAACTGATAACACACTATATAGGAAGGAGCCTTAGCTGTCGCTGGCCGGATTGATCTTACTGGCGGGTCAGATTTGGTCCGCGGGCCGTAGTTTGAAGACCCCTAGCCTAGACTCATGTACTGAAAAGTGACAGTCGTAGTGTTAAAATAGCTTCATTATACTTTTTTTTTTATTTCTGTGTCTTGTAACCCAAGGACAGTAATTCATTTGGACCAAAAAATAAATTTCAATAAATGATAAATATATTCAATACTACATTTTGCTAATCAATATTGAAGCATCCCACTATAGAAACTATTGTGTCTGGATGCAAATATGCGCCTAGCAGCCAAAATAAGAGTTATTCTGAAGAAATAAAGTTATTCATCTAAAAGAAAGATATTCATAAGAGAGTCTAAATGAGACATAAACATGGAATATAATGTTTATTATATTTATTTATTCATCTATTTATTAAAAAAGGCAATCAAGTAAAGATACAATAGGCACATCCACTACTGCTTTCTTTACAAATTTTCAATTGAAAAATCCAAATTTTAGGTTACGACCAAGTTCAACTAGAAATTTTACTTTGAGTTACAGATTCTGATTCTTTTCAAAACATTCAAATTCATTTATTTTTCATTATATGCACAAAAAACATTAACAATGAAACAAAACAAAGAACATACATACTTAAAATTAATATAAAATTCAAACAAAACTATCTATACATTGAATATGGCACATGAATATCAATTAAAATAAGCCAATATAATAACAAAAACTTAAATATGAAAAGAAGGTAAACGTATTCACAAAACAAATAATAATAATAATAACAATAATAATAATAATAATAATAATAATAATAAAGATAAAATATATATTATTAAATACTGTACATACATAATAATTCCTCACTTATTGTAATGCTAAGGCCAATTAAGAAACATTTGATATTTTGTTTAAGTGTCAAGATCTTCATTTATCTTATGTTAGTTGGCAGTATGAAAATTTCACAGCCTGTAAACAATGCAGATTTATGACCAAAGGTTGTATTTCTTCTCTTAATATACAGCTCCCTATTTCTAGCTCTTGTGTTGCAAGAATGATCTACATTTCTGGTTAATATAGGATATATTTTGATGAAAATGAGAATCATATATTATATGTATGGTTATCGCACGCTTAGAACTTGATACTCCTGAAATAATTTCTTAGTTAGAAAGAGTCTTGGTTTAAAATTTATTAGGCTATTCTGTAGCGGAAAATTAATCAATTTCGAGTTCCTCAAAGTTCCTCAAACTAACTTGTGAGATACGAGCAGATATGGCCAAGTTTAAAATGAGTGCTGCTGTGCAGATAGGTCACTAAAGTATATTGGTTGAAGAGCCCGACCGGCAATTGGGAGGCCCGTGGTCCGATTCCCGGTGGTGACTTATATGTTTGTGTAGTAGCGTTCATCGATTTCCATCAGCTTTTCAATGCTGTTGTAAAAATCCGCCATTGTGGAAGTCTTCAGTGTAAATAATTAATAACTCTTTGAGGAATTCAATATCAATAAATTCTGTTTCTGTTTAAGAGTTACTCAAATTGTCAATTACTTCAAACTAAATTATTTTGAAGATTATTGATGATTTGGAATAAAGTACATCACTTTCTAACCTATTTAATCTACTTTATAACATAGCCATAGATGAAATATAGTTGCATTCTCACCTCTGTCCCAAACTATCAACCAATATAATTTTGTCGATGCTCCATCTTGCCAGACCACTGGAAATCCATCCGCTGTATGCGGTGTAGAGTATTTGCAGTGCAACATACTGCTTCACTGCAGGGTGCGGCACTATGATGCGACTGAGCGCCCCTCCCACGCTCAACTCGTCGTCGTCCTTCGTTGTCAGCGTGAATGTCTCATTCAGGTCCCCGTCACCTATCAGCGTCAGCTGGATTTTCCCGTAGCTAACCACGGGCAGAACGCTAGGCGTGCTCTCGACGCGTGCTAGGTACTGGTTGGCTGAAATCAGGAATATGATCAGTTGTATATGACTTAAGGGAAGTGATAGCCGCGAGCAGTAGCAGGTATCTGTTCAATCAGAGAGATAAGCTGCGTTCTCGTAGGTCCTGTTCGTAACGGTGACCGATTAGATTGGCCAGCAAAAAAGACACTGTTCTCTGCTGTAAAATCACTTCCCGGTGGTTCGGAACCCACCTAAAACTGTAGGTCCAATTCATCAATCACCATCATCCAACTCATTACCCACGCACAGGTCTCAGACCTATGTGGGCTTCATCCTCCAAAAAATAAAAAATCCAATTATATTAGGTTTTCTGTAAATGATGGACATTATAATGAAACTTCAAGCCTGAATATGGCAATTGGCTGTTGAGGCGATTAATTTTCCTGGGGTGGAAATCCAGAATAATATGCAATGGGATAAAAACTTTGGGAAACTTCTGAAAAAACTTTATCATGCACTTTTTGCACTGAGAACTGTGAGAACCGCATCTAATGTCAAGACAGCCCAGAAAGTGTATCATGGATATTTTCTATCGCTGATATGCTATAGTATCTTGTTCTGGGGGGCTGGAAAAAATAATTTAAACCTAATATTCAGGATGCAAAAGAAGGCTGTGCGGGTTCTGGAAGGCTGGGGCCATCTAATTCTTGTGGGCCCATTTTCAAAAAAATACAGGTTCCTCACAGTTCTAGCATTGTACTTCGTTGAGACTGTGAATTTTGTCTTAAAAAATTCGGCGATATTTGAAGGCAGCCATGTTTGCTATTCTTTTGGCACAAGAAGAAAGAGTTCAGCTGTTTTTCAGTACCCAGCTCACAGACTTAGTCTTTTGGAAGGGGGACCGTATCGTTCTCGGCTCAAGCTTTAAATTGTCATCCTGAAAGAATAAGGTTATGTGGTGCTCATAGGCTATTTTTGTCATCAATTACTGATGTGCTGGTGGATGTGTGTCCCTATACTGTAGAGATATGTTGTAGTGCCTTTACGGTTCGGCATTTTTGTTTTACACAAATGCATTTATAATTTCTTTGTTTTCTTCTCTTTTTATTTATGACATGTTACATATGCCACTTGAGCACTACTCAGATCTGTGGCTTAACGTAATAATAATGGTAATAATAATAGTAAACTTTTTTTTAAATTTTGTTTTAAAACTAGAGTTTTGTCAAAATTTAATAGAATAGAATTTTATTAGTCATGAAATATTTACAAGAAATACATGGACTTCGACATTTCTTAACACTAAAGTAAGTCAAACAATATTTCGAAACAATTACAACACTATAAATATAAAAAACAATTTTTGATTAAACAAATTTACTCCGAGCTATTCTAAAATAATCATCAACATTATACGAACGGTCTTTAACTAATACGGCTTCTATTTTATTTTTAAATTTAGTGCAAGTGAGTATTTTCAAGTGGTCTGGTGAGGAGATGTAAATTTTATCTACACGAAGTGCCAGTTTCTTTGAGATTTAGTACGGCTATATTGAGGAATTCAAAGTTTATGTCTACTCCGTGTATTTAAATTGTGGAAGCTGTTAGAATCATATTTTTCCAAATTGTCTTGTACATAACATAACATTTTTATTAATTTTGTAACTTGAAATCTAATTTCTATGGGCCGTATTTATGCACGTTCCTTTCTTCACTTCTTGTGTGCAAAGAAGCTTATCTGTCATTGTAGTGATCAGTCTAGTCAGAGACGTCGAAGCGTCAACATCGTTTTAGTTAGTAGTGTAGAGTAGTATAAGAGTAGAGTTTGGAAATAGTCAACAACGGTAATTGACCTAGATTGAGTTTTTTATACAACGATTCAATCAACTAGTGTCCAATTCATGAGGTCGCCTCCACATGGATTGATACCAGAATACGAAGAGGAAGAACATGAGGTAAATACACAGGATCAAGAAGCGGAAAAACAAGGAACTCAGGATCAAGGTAAAATGAACTCTTTTAATAAAACAATGGAGCAGGAATTCGCAAAAGACATTGATAGTTTACAAGAAATTAGATTATTAATTAAGAAATGGGCAAAATCAGAATTTGAAAAGAAAAAAGTTTTGAGGGCTGATTACGACAATCTTTTGGAATTGACAAATCAGCTTTCGGAAAATATCATTAAAATCGAAACGCGTGCAAAAACATTAAGTTTAATGACCACAATTACAACGGATCCAAAAATGGAACAATCTATTAGGAGCCTAAACGAGTCCATGCAAGCATTAAAAAAAGAAAATAGACCAATCAGTTTCGCAGATGTAGTTCAAATTCCAAAAAGAAACAGCAAAATAGCATCTAAAACAGAACCTTCGCAACCAACCTTCAAAAAACTTCAACCCAAGGACCATGTAGTTCTTTTGAAGTCCTCAAAGACAACTGGTGAAGATTCAGAAAAAAGCAATAGTATACGGCAAACACTTAAATCCAATCCCTCTGTTAATAGAAGTATTAAAGTGAAGAAAACAGTAAATGTTCGTGGAGGGGGCCTTCTTGTAGTCTTGGATTCGGAGGAAGACAAGAAAAAGCTTATAGAAAGTAAGGTCATGAAGAATGAACAATTTAAAGTAATTGAAACCCAAAAGAAAAAACCCAAAATCATAATCTATGATATTCCCTCTGATTTAAGTAACAATGAGGTTGTAGAAGAAATTTATAAAAAGAATCTCACACTTGCTATGAAAAAGGAGGAATTCATAAATGGGTGTAGACCAATTTTCAAGGTGGGGCCCAGAGGCACTGATTTTGTACATTGGGTATTTGAATGTGAGCCTGGTATACGGAAATTTTTAATTAATAGGAATAGAGTATATGTAGAATTGACATCTTGCAAAATAAATGATTATATTATTGCGCAAAGGTGCTACAAATGTCAGGGTTTTGGCCACATCACGAAATATTGTAAAAAAGAAAAAGATATCTGTGGTCACTGTGGAACTTCAGGTCATAATATTAAAGCCTGCCCAAATTTGGAAAAACCACCAACATGTACTAACTGCAAAAAATAGATAAGCCTGCAAATCATAAAGTTAATAGCACTGAATGTCCTTGCTATGAAAGAGCATTGCAACAAACAATTGATCGTACTAATTATGGGATTGTTTAAAAACATAAAAAATAAGCTGGGAATACGACACAAAGTTTTCCAACCGAATAATCCATATTTTTCCAACAGATCAATACAAAATATTCAGAACATTTTGAATAGTATAAACAAATTACACGCCAATAATCAAACAGCAAAAAGTAGAGTAGCATTGATCAATAACTTTGGAGAATTAGCAGATGTAAATATATCATTTGCTTACATAGGAAAAAAAGAAATACGAATTTCAGATGGAGTGTCACAATTACTACGTATTAAATCGCTTACTGTGCAAGAGTGGAACGACCTTGCTGAAGTCTGTTTACAAAATAGTAAATATTCAATGTCTTGGAAAATATTATTCACCGTAGACAAACAAAATCCCGTCTTTCTTCTAACAGTTAATAATCAGAATACATTAACGGAAACTAAGAAGATCTTAGAAGAAATAAATAAATGGTCATCAGTCAACTACCCTCTCGTGGTTGGAATAGATCAGTTTAGCCAATTAGCGGACATATCTTCTATTGAACTCCTCAGCAGCGTGCTTTCAACAAAACACTTAAAATATATATTTCATTATCGAGGCACTAGCAGTATGGATTTTCTTAATATCCCCCAGTCAAAGTTAAAAAATGAAAAAGAATGCCCTAAGGGATACCTGCCAGAGGACTCTGAGCATGATGCATATTTAAACAGCATGATTGAAATAAGGAATCTTTTGCAGCAGTATGACGTAATGAATGCTGAGATTTTCCGTGGGGTTCTGTATGCAGTTGGAAGTAAAAGTATTCATACATCTTCAGCTATTTTTAGAGACATGGTTTCAAAGGATATGAATATCTACGACAACGAACTGAAATCATTTCTGATGCCAACAAGCTCAAAATATCGGATGGGGTTTTGTCTAGAAGGAGGAGGATCTTATGTACCATTTGATCAGAAAAAATGCAGATTTGAAACACACGAAAAGTATATCATTGTCAGTAGAGACACGAAGCTGATGTTGAATAGAGAACTACTGGATAATATAAATAAAATAGATGTAGCAACCTGCAAACTGCCTAGAATTAGATGGATGGATGGAGTGCCAGGCTGCGGGAAAACTCATGCAATTCTACAGCATCATCAGCCAAGCAAAGATCTTATACTAACTCAAACTAGGGCTGGAATAAAAGAAATAAGATTAGCTGTAAAGAAAAAGTATGGGGCCAAATATGATGATATTGTCTATGTTGATTACAGAACAGTGTCATCGTATATAATAAACGGCACACATAAAAAATATAATCGAGTTTTCATTGACGAGGCGGTCCTTATGCATGCTGGTTTTGTGGGATTTGTCTCAGAGCTAAGCAGTGCGAATGAAGTGGTGCTGCTTGGTGATTCAAAACAGATACCTTACATAGAAAGGAGTAATCTTCCGACAATATGGTCAAATATATCTACCATCACAAAGCCGGATTCATATAATTCAGTTACTCGGCGATGTCCAATGGATGTGTGTTATATACTATCAGACTTTTACAAACATATATGCACTACAAACAGGATTCTACGATCAATAAAACCAACAATTAGTAATGGTGAATTTCTACCTTTAGAATTGGGAACACTCATTATAACTTTCACTCAGGCAGAGAAAAAACTGATAATAGATGTATTGAAGAACAAAGCTCCTCCCAATTCTTACCAAATATTAACAGTTCATGAAGCTCAGGGCCTAACATACAAAAATGTAGTTTTAGTGAGAGTTGATACGAGACCTCTAAAAATATATAATAGTATTCAGCATGTTATAGTAGCACTAAGTAGGCATACCCACTCATTTAGATATGTAACTATAGGAGAAATGGATTTAATGCTCTCATTAACAAAAAAAGTTCAATTAGTGGAAGATATTATGATCATGAAAAAGCTCAGGGAAACTCATAAAGAACAATGAATAGTAGCAACATTTCTTTTTCTGAGGAACTGGATTCATATGAGGAGATAAAGGATTTAGTTATAAATGAGAGTCACCAACTTTGCGGAATCTTGGATGAATGTGATTTGAATATTTTCTGTACAAATATAAGAAGTATCAAGAAAAACTATAATGATCTTATGGTGCAGCTACACGAAATTGATTTCAATTTTGATATCATCATACTGACCGAATGCTGGCTTAAAAACGATTTCACACCTCAAGCTATGAATGGATATAACATTTTTTCCACTTCAAGCAACAAACTGCAAAATGATGGAGTGGTCATATATACCAAGGATAATTTAAACATTCAATGTAAAGAACGACAAATCGAACAAGCAAACGCTCTACACCTTATTTTAGAAACGAAAAAACAGAAGTATAACATCCTAGCAATTTATAGATCACCATCTTTCAATGATATTACTGAATTCTTAAAAGGCTTGGAGCTGGAACTAAATAGGTTACGAGGGCAAATTGTAATATGTGCAGGAGATATGAATATCAATACTCTTCACCCTCAACATCAACAATATAATGACTACTGTGATCTACTAAGTGAACATGGACTCAAACACTGCATCACACAAGCAACCAGAACCACAACAGAAACAGCTACATGTATTGATCATATTGTCACTAACTCCAGAGAAATGCTTTTTCCAATAATATATCAATCAACTATCACTGATCACTCTAGCACAATTTTAGGATTAAAATTCTACTTAAATACCAATGCCATGCGGAGTGAGTTACAGGAAAACGATAACCTGCAAGAGAAGATAGACATGATCAACCTCAAAAAAGAATTGCAGGAGGAGGAATGGAGTGAGGTTCTTCACAGTGGGGATCCCAATGCATCTTATGATAGCTTCATATCAACTTTGAAACTTCATTTGCAAAACAATACCCATCGACATCGACGAAAAAAGGAGTACAAGCCTATCAAGCCATGGATCACAAGAGGACTAGTATCAGCAATAAGAACCAGAAACAAACTCAACCAACAAAGGAAGTCACATCCAAACGACATTGAATTGAGCAACTTCTACCGCAGGTACAGAAACACTCTGACAATTTTAATAAATCAAACAAAAGAGCAATATTACAAGGAAAAATTGAATGAAGCTGGAAAAGATCATAAAAAAATATGGAAAGTGATTAGAGATGCCACAGATTCCATGCAAAATACAAAAATGAAATTGGAGAGTATAAAAATAAATGATGATGTTGTAACATTGTCAGAAAATCCGGTAGCTGTACTGAATCACATGAACGATTTTTTCTCCAATATTGGAGAGAATATGGCAAAAAAGATAGCAGACGATTTGGAGAAGTCGGTAAATCAATTAATTTCAGAAAATAAACCTATTACAAGAACTGTGAATTCCATGTATTTCCATCCAACAAATGAGCAAGAAATACTAGAGACTATTGACACCTTACGTAATGACAGTTCTCCAGGACTTGATGGTTTCAATAACAGGACAATAAAGAGTATAAAAGATTTTATTGCAAAGCCATTAACTCACATATTTAATTTAAGTTTGTCAAAAGGAGTGTTCCCAAGAGCTATGAAAGAAATATGTGTTAGACCATTGCATAAGGGAGATGATAAACTAATTGCTACTAATTATAGACCTATTTCATTAATAAGTAATATTTCTAAAATATTGGAGAAATTAGTAAAAAAACGTCTAGTAAATTACTTGGAGAAAAGCAACTTATTGTCTTCAAATCAGTTTGGCTTTCGTGAGGGAATGAGTACAGAGGATGCAGTTATTGAATTGTCAAAGTTTGTTATAAATAAATTGGATAATAATAAAAAATGCGCTGCAATTTTCCTAGATTTAGCCAAGGCTTTTGATACTGTAACTCATGGCTTGCTGTTGAAGAAATTAGAAGCTATGGGGATAAGAGGAATTCCATTGGAGTGGTTTAAATCGTACCTCAGCAACCGGCAACAAAAGGTCAAAGTAGAAAACCATCTAAGTGAAGAGAGAACTATAAAATTTGGAATACCTCAAGGGACTGTTCTAGGACCTATTTTGTACTTGGTATTTGCAAATGAGCTGTGCTCAATTCCAATTCGAGGGAGAGTCATAGCTTTTGCCGATGATACAGCTCTACTCTTTGAGGGGAATACCTGGGATGAGGTTCTCAATACGGCTGAAGCTGAAGTAACTATAATCAATAAATGGCTGAAGAATAACCTTCTAACAATTAATGCAAACAAAACTAAATTTCTAGCGTTTTCTTTAACGGATCACACAAAGCCATCAAGAACTTCACTTAAGCTGCATCAATGCACAGACATAAGCCAGCCGTGTGATTGTCCTACACTCCAAAGGATTGATAGAATAAAATATATAGGCACAATAGTGGATGATAATCTGAAGTGGGATTGGCACATCATTCAAAATGTAAAAAGGATAAGAAAACTAATTTTCAAATTCTACCAGCTTCGCAGGATCCTGAACCATGAAACGTTAAAAGCAGTTTATTATTCGTTAGTAGAATCTATTCTAAGATATAACATAATTGTTTGGGGAGCTACAAATTACACTCATATTGAACCTTTATTTGTAACTCAGAAACGCATACTTAAAATAATACATTTTAAAAATAATCAGTCTCCAACAATTGAACTATTCAAAGAAAGTAGAGTACTCAGTGTTAGACAACTTTTTATTCAGGCAGCGCTCTCATACTTGAAGAAAAGACCAGAACAATTTAGATTTGTAGATCACATTCATCATACTAGGTTAAGAAATGTAAATATTGTTATTCCCAGAATGAACACAGCGTTTGGGCAAAGATCCTTTATTTACATAGCACCAAGAATGTATAACATTATTCCTGTAGATATAAAAGTAGAAAGAATTATTTATCGGTTCAAAAGAAAATTAATAAATTGGATGATAGATCAGGAAGTAACGCAATTTGAAAATTTAGTAAGAGTACATATCAATTAATTATTATATTTTTGTTTGCATTTATAATTTTCTTGTATTATTATGATGATATATTATTATCACTGAGTAGCTATTTCGTATAACTCTAGGTAATTTTTATTATTTTTTTAATTTTTCACATTTATTAATTTTGTTTAATTACATAATATGCACTAACATTTATCATAACATTTTAAACTACTAACTTCATTTTTGAAAAATGTTTCAACTATATATTATATAGCACTAAAAGAAAAAAAAAAAAAAAAAAAAAAAATAATTATAATATTGACAGACTCATATACCCCAACACATAGTTTTTTATAGTGGGGTTTCTAAAGGTGTATTACTGACATAGAATATACTGTATTTATGAAGTTTAACTAAATTTTTTGTAATTATTATATTATTGATTGAATAAATTTTGATTTGATTTGATTTGATTTGATTTGATTTGATGGTAAACAGTACGGTAGACCTCACGCCCAAGAATAAGGGTGCTCACACAGAGGAAAATGCTTGATGTACTCAATCATAATCACCATCGCAAAATAGCACACAATCATCAGACCTAATCCTTCATTCAATTGCGTAGTCTATTATTCATGTGTGCTTTTCACAATAAGTCACTCCGTATCACATCACTAAGGCCGCATTTCTATTTTCCAGACAAATGATTGATCACATTTCACATGTCTGGTGAATGAATATTTACAGAATAAGATTAATGACATTTTTGTCTAATTACTTAGTTCATAGTAATCACTTGTTAATATACTTTATAAAAATATAAAAAATTACTTTTTTTTAAACAAATATGTAATTCTAATGAATGATATCTCAATTCATATGAATAAGGCTCAGCCAGATGAATCTGGAAGCCCAAGGGATATCTATGATTCTAAAAATCCAATTGCATATGATGGAGAAGCTAATTTTAAAAATCATACATGTTCCTATTTATAGAAGTGGGCCTAATAGCTTCACTTTTTCCCCTTCTGAATATACTTTAAATGCGAGTAAATTTCGAGAATTTTTTCACATAAATCGTTAGGCATTCCTTAAAGGAATATCCATGCAAAATTTCATTGAATTTGGTCCACGCGTTCAGCCGTAAATGCGTTACAGATAGACAAACAAACAAATGCAAAACGGTCGACTTTTGAAGCAGAATCCTGTCTTCGTTCGGTCAATAAATAAATGACGTTTACTTTTTTTTTAGGATAAAGCCCACCCACATAGGTCTGAGACCTGTGCTTGGGTAATAAGTTGGATGATGGTGGTCGATGAGCTGGACCTACAGTTTTAGGTGGGTCTCGAACCACCGGGAAGTGATTTTACAGCAGAAATGTTTTGAGTGAAACATGGTAGACAGACCTTCTACAGTCTTGAACGGGCTCCGAACAACTATTTAAATGTTATGAATAGTGTATTACTATATACTATGTATAAATGTTTCTAAGTGTATTACGAGTTAAGTATAAGTTTAAGTATGATGAAAAACTTACCACAGAACGGTTCCTCATCCCTAGTGACCAGATACAGAGTGCCCCGACCCTTAGCCTTGTCGGCATAGTATCCCATGTTGCCGCAGTTATCTTCATCCGTACAGGGAAAGCAGTTTCCCGCCAGATATTTGTCGAAACTCTCGCAAGGGAGCGCGGGAAACTGGCAACGTGGCGAAACGCTGTCCGTGAAGAACTTGTAGGCTCTGCGATGGTTGCACAAGCTTCGACCCTCGGCTTCGGAAACGGCTGGAAGCAACATAACAGAAAAATTTAAAATTGACATCAAATCTAACTAAATTCCCCCCCCCCCCCACAAACGCAGAAGAAGAGAAAGGGAAAAAAGGAGAAAAAGGGGAAGGAAGGGAAATTATAACAGTGAAAAATGGAAAATAAAAGAAAGTGATGGAGAGTTTTTAAAGTTGTAGAAAAGCGTGAAAAATGAGCCAGCAATGTTAAACCAACAATTAATTTTCTGTTGCAGATCTCTATTTTCTATACGGCGCAGGTATAGAGGGGATGGGGAGATAGATCCCCCTCCCCCAAAGACCCAGAAAACAAAAAAAAATTGGAATATTTTAACAAGCCCTGGGAGAAAATAGTTTTTGACAAGAGTCAGAAAAGACGTCTTGAATCACTGAAAATATGGTTTTAAAAGGATTATTTCCCAATACAATTCCGGAGGAGTACACCGGACCCCCCTTTTTGAATAAACAAGCTACATAAAGTCTAGAATTACTGTTAGAAAACCCCCTCCTCCTTTTTTAAGACATTTTCATAACGGTACTTACTAAACTGTACCCGAATCAGGTGTGGTGGGGAATCAAAAACACGAGAGGAAAATAGTGTTTTAGTAGGCCTATTTTGAAGTTTGGGTACTTAGCACGAGAGTTTGGATCTCCCACTGATAATGATGCAAAAACTAGATAGAAATTTGGCACACAATTTGGGTTAAAATAATGTTATAATGAATGAATATGTGTCTAGAATCGCTTAAAATGTGTTTTTCCAAAC
The DNA here is from genome assembly GCA_948455865.1 of Conomelus anceps. Classification (NCBI taxonomy): domain Eukaryota; kingdom Metazoa; phylum Arthropoda; class Insecta; order Hemiptera; family Delphacidae; genus Conomelus; species Conomelus anceps. The sequence continues at coordinate 5,629,721 of OX418216.1, read as the reverse complement.
ATTTTCCCAGGGGAGTTCCCCGAACCCCTTTTGAATAAACTATACATTTACTATACTATTACTATATTATGCTATAGTAAACTATACTATTGAATATACTATAGTAGGGTATTGAATTATTGTTACAGAACCTATATAGTGTCTGGAGACTGCCCATTACATCTTTAGTCACCCTCCCCCCCCCCCCGCCCCCCCAACCAGACTGTCCATCTAGTTCCGCCACTTCTTGGTATGATGTAATGATACATTGTAGTGCCCATTTTCAGTAAAAATAACGAAAAGTTATTAAAATTTGTGTCTTGTTATTTTTATGCCTCCCAGAAACAAATACCTCATAATGTAACTTAATTATTTTTCCAATAAATCTATATTGTTTATGAAACAATAGTTCCATAGCAGACAGTTGACAGTCAAGAGTACAACATTTTTGAACTAATGATCTAGGGTGATCATGATATCTGGATGAATGTAAAGTAGGCCTAGAAGAGAACAAAAGTTGTTCTATTTGATAAATTGTCCCTGAAAACAAAAACTGTCCAAAGATAAGTTTAGAAAGAAGTTTAAGGTTTTAAAAAATAAATGTGCTTGAGTGTGAAATCAGCTCCCAGGACTCATATTATACAGTCATAATATGCAATCTGATTTTTTTTATTGTATTGATAGCTGCTGTCCTTAATTGATAGTCTGTGCCTATTAATGTTACTTATTTCTTGTACTTTTCTGAATGTATGGTGAGGTACATTCAATTTTAAAATAGAATTTATGCTATTTGTTGACCAATAGCATAGATTCTATTCTTGTTAAGCTCGTATCAGTTAAAGTATTTCAATGTGATATTCCCACTTAATGTTTTTCTGAGATACAAACATTAAAATATGGGTTTAACTTTAATTTTTTGCTACATTAATTATTGTATTTATACTCAGACTGCAAAATTATATTTTTATTATAAACAATCTTCCCCCTGCTGGTTCCCCCCCAAAGTCTATCCACCCTTTTTTTCTACTCCTCCTTCACTTACTTCTCCTTCTTCTGCTCACCTATCTCTTTTTACTCCTCCTCCTCCTCCTTCTCCTCCTCGTCCTGAGATTATACAAATATAATATTCCACCTTAAATCCAAACATTACATTAGATATCAAATAGCTGAATAACTTACACCACAGTATATCGGTGACAGCGCCGACGAACAGGTTAGTGCATCCCTTCTGCATGCGACCGCCATTGGGATAGTAGTCGACGTGGCCCATGGGCTGCCAGGAGCCCAGTCCGCCCAGGATCAGGTTCTCGCCGTTCGAGTGAATCACGTCCACGAACGCCGCGTCCGTCGAATCCAGCCTCGCCCGGGGGTCCTGACTCTCGAACAGGGGACCGGCTGGGTCCAGACCTGCATAGGAAAGAATCGAATGTACAGTAAAGATAAATATCAAACAGATACGTTATAGAGTTTTATCTACGACCATATCATAATGTATACATTACAGTTTCACAATTGATGCCAAAACAGCTGTCTTTTCGAAATGCTTTTTGAAACCCGTTGCATAATGAGCTCATTATAGTACAGGTTCTACATTATAACACGGGTTCTGGACCAATCAGAAGCATTTTTGATGGAATCAATATCGTAATTCAATATTGTGAAACTATCAGCTGATTTGATCAAACTGCTACACCAGCTGCTTTAACCTAACAATCTACTATAACTTCTCGTATTTGAGATGAGAGGTTAGGTATCTCTGACAGTCACAGGTAAAATGAAATTGTTTTGATTAAATGTATACTAGTGGTCGTAGATAAAATAGTGTATGCAACGATTTATTTGGCCATTAAAGCACTCGTGAGATATTTATAACACTCGCATTCGCTCGTGTTAAAACTTACATCTAACTCGTGCCTTAATAAGGGTCAAAATAAAATCGTTGCATACACTACTAATAATAAACCGTTTTTCTGACACCATGCAAAAATTTTTTAGGCCCTGTTAACTTAATTATGGATAATAATACATCTACATATTATTAAATCATACTCACAAGACTTCTCGTCCGTTCGTGAGTATGAGTTACTATTTATTTGAAATTGAAATTTTGAGATGAAAAAATAAAATAAAGAATTGTTTTTTCAAAGAATACAAATACAGTAAATATATAAATGAATGACAACACCAAAGTCAGTTATCATTTATCTAATAGAAATGACTGCAGCCACCACCCCCAAACGTAAATAAAACATATAACTATACCAGAACACACTTCAAGAACATGAAAGCATATCATATAAAATATCATAAACAACAATCTTAATGAATAGCTAAATAACTAAATTGGGAGAAGTCATTACTTCCGATGTTGTCTAAGATTCATCCGGATTGGGTTTGCTGCTTCTTGTATATCTTAATAAAGCAAATACAGTTTCAAGCTACTCAAATATTCAACGTATTTAATTTTTAAACTTTTAGGTGTACACAATTTATTAAGGCTGTGAGCAGAGTTGTTGGTTATAATTTTTTTTTAAGTTTCTTGCATTGGATGTTATAGCGGCTTTGAAGTGTTATTTATAATTGCTGTGAGGAAAAACGTTTTTCTTTCAATAATTATTTTGTGAAATATGGGGGTTCAAAGATGATTTTTTTTTTGGTTTTTGAAGGGGAAAATTGATATCACCTATGAGTGCTTTTAAACTTTTGATAAATTTTCCATAACTAAGAGACACCTTGAGGAATAGAATGACACATTTTTCACTCTGATCAAATAATTAGTATTTTTTCAAAATTAATTTTTTCAAATCTGTAAAAAATTTCAATCTGTTAATTCCACAACTCTCTATTCCACGTAGAATGTTGAACTTGGGAAAGTTATAATAACGAAAGGTTTTATAGTCTAACAATAAAATGGCCTTGAATTCATCATTTTAATGCGGTCCCTTTCAGAATATACCCACACTGAAAAATTAATAACTACGAAGAAAATTGTTCAATTATTTTTTTGAAATTAACGATCTCAAAAACATTCTTCACTCCAACTCATGATTGAAACTGTATAAAACCCTACTCCTACGATTCCATATGATCAACAAAATTATTTTTTACAATGTTCATAAGAACATAAATATTATATTGAACTTATTATATTCACCTGTTTGGTTCAAAACGAGACATTACAGGCTTGTTTCACACATATCCGGCTTTGTAAATAGTAAATTCGTATGGCTTTTCGTGGTGGGGAGACCCTTACGGGTAGTTCCACCTCGCCGTTTTCTTTTTTAACGACTGCTTTTTTTTATATGCAACCGGGACCGACGGCTTAACGTGTCCTCCGAAAAACGGATCCGGCTTTGGATAGTTAATGTCGTTTACCCGGCATAATTACATTGCAATATACGATTTCGAAAATCGGGTAGGTGTAAAGCGCTCCATATGATACAATGGTAAACGACACTGGTTTTCCGACTGGCGGTTATGTGTGAAAAA